>CM051267.1:671857-1271857 GCA_027921565.1 Artemia sinica | reverse complement strand
GCATCTACATATTTAGTATCTGAATCTGATGCAGTCTTGTCTACAGTCATGTATGTGATCCACAGCTCAAGATAACCCATTGCAAGAGATACAAAAAATTATTTCCAGGAAGACGGCTCACGTCACCATGAAAGCTTGTGAATCTTGTGCTTGTGCTACAAAACTTAGCCAGTATCTACATATTTAGTATCTGAATCTGATGCAGTTTTGTCTACAGTCGTGTATGTGATCCACAGCTCAAGATAACCCATTGCAAGAGATACAACAAATTATTTCCAGGAAGACGGCTCACGTCACCATGAAAGCTTGTGAATCTTGTGCTTGTGCTACACAACTTAGCCAGTATCTACATATTTAGTATCTGAATCTGATGCAGTTTTGTCTACAGTCGTGTACGTGATCCACAGCTCAAGATAACCCATTGCAAGAGATACAACAAATTATTTCCAGGAAGACGGCTCACGTCACCATGAAAGCTTGTGAATCTTGTGCTTGTGCTACAAAACTTAGCCAGTATCTACATATTTAGTATCTGAATCTGATGCAGTTTTGTCTACAGTCGTGTATGTGATCCACAGCTCAAGATAACCCCATTGCAAGAGATACAAAAAAATTATTTCCAGAAAGACGGCTCACGTCACCATGAAAGCTTGTGAATCTTGTGCTTGTGCTACAAAACTTAGCCAGTATCTACATATTTAGTATCTGAATCTGATGCAGTTTTGTCTACAGTCGTGTATGTGATCCACAGCTCAAGATAACCCATTGCAAGAGATACAAAAAAATTATTTCCAGGAAGACGGCTCACGTCACCATGAAAGCTTGTGAATCTTGTGCTTGTGCTGCAAAACTTAGCCAGTGTCTACATATTTAGTATCTGAATCTGATGCAGTCTTGTCTACAGTAGTGTATGTGATCCACAGCTCAAGATAACCATTGCAAGAGATGCAACAAATTATTTCCAGGAAGACGGCTCATGTCACCATGAAAGCTAGTGAATCTTTCGATCCTTGTACGGTACGCTTCTAATCTTGACGTACCATTTCTCGTAGTCTGCTTTTGCTTTTTTTCTTTGTTTATACTTTTGGGTTCTTAGAGAGTTTACACATTGTCATAGTTCGAAAATTGTAGCTCACATATTTTCATCTTTCAATATTTTTTATACATAAACTAAAGTTTAAATGCATAAATTTGATAACATTTGGTGCATTTTATATGTAAGTATGTACAGATCTGCTGATTATATGTGTTTCATTGGTAGAAAAAACTATTCAATGAATATTGGCTTTACCCAGTTTTAATAGAATAATTCCGTCTTTTTCTGTAATAGAACAAAATTTGTCAAATACCTAAGTGTATATTCTGGCCCCTCCCAGTTTACAACGGTGTGCTTCAGGGAACCCTCTGACGCCTAATTCCATTTCTTACACTGATAAATAACCATGTTGCTGGTTTCTCAGATAGATGGAAATTTGTTGACGATTTAGCTGTCGTAGAGGAACTTTTTCAAAAATTTAAAAAGCAGCGCAAGAAATTTCCTGGAACAGATATAGAATAGAATTTAATTTAAAAATTTCTTCGACAACATGGTTGCCGAATTTGAATTTCACGTCACAAAAATCACTAGTATATTTATAATGTACCAAAAAGTTTTGTCATCACTGATGTTCACTTCAGGTGTATTTGACCTTCACGTTAAACACAATCCATTGTACAAAATACATAAAGAAAATGAGTCAAAACTTAGTAAAAAAAAAAATAACAAAAAACAAGAACAACATAAAAAGGAAAAAAAAAACATAAAATTAATGACTAGTTTTCCTGGCAATTATACAATTCAACAAAACTCGGAACAAAAGTCTTGCAATATCTTTCATGTTTAGCAGGGACGGGAACCAATTTGGAGACATTTTGGAACTTTATACGGGACGGTCCGTTGCGGGTGGGAAGGTAGGATTCGGGTATAATGAAAAGTAATCGGAGAACAGACAGGGTCTTGGTACCGAAACGGAGGCACAGGAGATTCCTCCTCGTGGCCAGCGTGGTGAGTTTGAGCCTACCTAGTAGATAACAATGAGGAGCCTTCCCTTCATCGTTTATGATTCTAAGTGCTTGTTTTTGGACATTTTCAATCTTATAAATATGCTCTGAAGAAAGACCGAAATGCCGCAGTGGACAAGCATATTCCAGTATTGGCCGCATGAAAGAACAATAATTTGGAGAAGATCTTTAAGGGGGCAAGAAAATTTCATCAGAAGTTTCAACAGGGAAACCGAAGGGGAAACTTGTTTGAGGATGTTTTGAACATCCCACTTCAGGTCAGCAGTAATTGTCACCCCAGGTCGTTTGATGCATGTGACAGAGATTTCGGGAGGAATGGGGTTAGTGACAGAAGGGGTTGATTTTAAAAATTAACTGTCATAACTGACGATTTATTAGCCTTAGCTTACATTTTCGACAAAGAAGCTTCTCGTGTGACATCGTCAAGTAATGTCATAATTGAGCTTTTAGTATTTCGTTGACAAACCTCAAGTGCAGAAAGGCTGTCCATATACTTCCATCGCTCTGTGTGGTCAGTCATGAGGCTATTAACCATTATAAGGAATAAAATGGGAGTTCCCTGGGGGACCCTAGAAAGATAAGTTGGGGATCGGAATAAACATTTTATATTTAAGCACTTGAGAACGATTTGTTATAAAGAGGTAACAATTTTAGCTAAAAAAGACTCACTGAAACTCCATCAGAAGTTTATTTACAAGGATATTGTAAACAATTAGGTCAAAAGTTCTTTGGAGGTCAATTAATAAGAGATTCAACAAAGTATCAGGGTTTTTAAGGTTTTTTTAAGAATGGTGTCAAGAAGACTAACAAGGCAATATGAAGTAGATGTCTCCTGTAGGTTTCCAAACTGTTGAATAAGTCCAAGAATCTTTGCCTTTAACCAATTAGCAAAGAAACTTTCGTACATTTAAAAAAAAAATGGGGTCAAGATGATTGGTCGTACTCCAGTAAAATCATTCAGGCTTCCTTTCTTTTGGATTGGAGTAACATAGCCGAGCTTCAAGCACGACGGGTAACATCCGGAATTACTAATATCGTTAACAATACTGAAAAGGTGTATTGATAGTTTATCAGGGAATGCTTTTATTAGATCAATTGGGATATCAATGGGATATATGCTAGTTTCTTTTTTCAGTTTCTGTATTTCTTTTATTATTTCCTTCGCTGAAATTTTTTAGATTTAATCTTTTTAGAGTTTCAGGCATTAGATGGTTTTCTGATAGAACGTCTGTAGGGTAAAACCAACCTGTCTCACAACGGTCTATACCCAGCCCACGTTAGGGAACATTTGCACAATGTAGGCGAAATATTTATTAAGCTCATTGTCTTTATGTTCAGGCGGTTCATCCAGAATCAAGGTTCTTACACGAATGACCCTCTATTTCTTTCACTTTCTTAAACCATTACTGAGGTTTGCTCTCTCTTTTAAGCAAATTTAATTTATTCTTACTAAAACGAGAGGCAACACGACGTATTTCTTTCTTCATTTGTTTACGGAGGGCTACAGCATCATCTTTCTTTTCAACCTAACCTTTGAGTTAAAATTTACAGACGACACAACATCATCCCAAATCTCAGACGTCATCCAAGATCCAAAATCAAAAAGACCTTGACTTGTTATTGACCTTGGCCTTGGACCTTGGCTGATAAAAAAAAAATTCAGAAACTGAGTAATTTGGTTTAAAAACTAGCAGTGGTTTCAAATGCATTATGAAATGAAAGCTATCACCGAGGGGGGGGGGGGGGGGTAATTAGAGTATTATAAAAGGTTTTAAGGTTGGTGCAAATAACATCCAAACTGGTTCCACCTTTTGCAGTAGGGAAATGAGCAATTTGCTTAAGCTTCTGATTTTTGCACAGATAATTAAGACTAAGTTGATTTCCGTCTCCTGCTATTAAAATGCCAGCACTTGGGTACTTTGTCGTCACAAAGTCAAGACTTGCCTGTAGCCTATCTTGAAAATTACAACGAGATCAAGCATTCTGTCTGGGTAAATCATAAAATGAGCAAATAATTTAATTAGTGTAAGGCCGAGGGAGGTATTTGAGCAGTAGATATAATAAATTATTTCATCGCAATCACCTAGTCTTGGCACATGGACAAGGGTAGGGGATAAAAAATCCTTTGCCAAAATCATAACTCCTCCCCCTTTTTCCCCAGTCAGCCGGGCGTAGCCCAAAAAACTCCTGAAAACCAGTCATTTAAGGAGATCTGAGTTTTGTGCCTGGACTTCAGTAACTACAATTACATCAATATGGTTCAATTTTGCTGTTGCTTCTAACTCAACTAACTTTTCAAAATTCAAACTTTCAGCGTTAGTACGGAAGAAAACGGGAAAATGATAAGGTTTTTCTTATCAAACTTTTTAACAACAGATTTCTTCAAAAAAACTTTATTCTGAGGCAACTTTGGCGGGGTGTAAGTATGGGAGAACGCTGGTAGTGGGGAGAACGTTGCCTAAAAGTAAAAATTATCATTCGGCGTATTATGGGAAGGTTTTGTTGTTAGGCTCAAACTGGCAACCCTGGACCGCAGGGACTACTAAGTCGGTTTTGAAGTGGGACAGAAGAGGTTCCCTTTTAAAAACTGGGGGCAAACTGAAAGAGTCGCGGGTAAAATTTTCCTCTCTTAAGGTGAAAAAAACTATATCTTATATCTGAATTATCATTGGTAATCTGTGAAGCTTTATCTGGTCTATTACCCCTAAAATTAATCAATCTTTACATTATTAGTGTGAAGCTGGGTGGAGGTGGGAATGAAATGTGGTGGACTAGCTGGAGGGCAGACAGGGGGTGGCGTGGAATGGGCATTTAAGTTCTCAAAGTTGGTGATTGGTATGGAAGACGGGACCTGGGACTAAAGAACTCTCAGATGAAGCTACTATTAATGACATGACAGTAAACATTTTAAAGTCAACAATTTAAAAAATTTATTTCAAGTTGCTAAGGCTAGGAATAAGTGAAGATAAAATGGTGACATTGGGTAACGAAAAGAGTGATCAGGTGGACAACTTCACTTACCTTGGTAGAATTATTAGTAAAGACGGTTGGGGCAGTGAAGATGTTAAATGTAGAATAGCCAAGGCTCAGGGTGTTTTTTTACAGTTGAATAAAGTTTGGAAGAATAGAAAGATAAGTCTGAAAACCATGATTAGAATATTGGAAGCTACAGTGATCACAGCGGTCAAATATGGTTTCGAAGCATGCACTCTTCGAAAAGTGGATAAACATTTGCTAGATGTTTTCCAGAGAAATTGCCTGCGGATTGTTCTGGGTACCCGGCTGACTGACCATATTTCAAACAGTAGGCTGTATGAAAAAAGTAGTTCAATCCCGCTTTCTAGGGCCATAATGAGAGAAAGGTTGGGATGGCAAGGGCACGTTCTGCGGATGAATGATAACAGATTGCCGAAGATTGTACTTTTTGGCCTACCGTAAAGGGCTAAACGGAAAGCAGGTCGTCCGCGGTTGGGACGGGAGGTTGTAATAAAGAAAGAGTTAAGGAAATGGGAACTTCCTGGGAGGATATAAAGAGAGAGGCTTTGAATAGATTGGGATGGAGAAGGAGCGTGCGTAGATGTGTTATTTCTCTCTCTCCTTATTTTGTATTTGTTCCTAATAAGTTATTCTAATTAAGTGTTTCCCGCCATATAGACAAGCTCTGCTTCTTGGCTGGATTAAAATAAAGCTTTGATTTAAATAAAGGACTTCACAACAACAACCGGGCAGGAAATAGAACGAATTAGTTCTAGAATTGCATGACTGAACACCACCAGTAGCGGTTTTAGGCCACATAAACTGGGGGCGGGGGGAGGTATACTAAATTGCAATTACATCAATTTTTCACTCAATTAAGTACCTTAATAGAAGCGTAAAAATATAAATATTAAAAGGAATTTAATGTTACATGTCAGAAAAACTAGGGGCACCCCCCCCCCCCCCCCCCTCCATACTCCCCACACTTAGAGCCACGACTGAACACCACAGGCATCGCTGCTAGAACAACAAGCTGAAGTATTTTATTTCTTTAATTTTGCCAGATGTACACAAAGCAAAACAAAATAGCAAAATTAAAAAAATGAATAATTTTAATAAGGTAAATGAGTATTTTAAATAAAATACAGAATCTTACTCAAGTCCAACTCCTGGGATCTCATCAATTACCATTATCCCATTTGTATCAGCAAAATCCATAATCTCTTCTGCATAAGGATAATGAGACGTTCTGAAAGAGTTGGCTCCCAGCCAATTGATTAAGTTGAAATCTTTTACTATTAACGAATAATCAACTCCCCGTCCTTTTATCTATAAAAAAAGAATTTCCTCATAAATTAAATCTAACTCCTGAGATATCTTCTACATCCCTAGTTTCATTTTTAGCAGTAAAATGTACAATATTTTCTTCGCGAGGAAAAGACAGAGGAAAATATCATCCTGAAGTAAAAAATGCTTTCTACTTCGATAAGATTTGGCTTTAAACCACATGATCGAATTCAAATATTTTATAGTTAACGAATAATCAGCTCTTCGACCTTTTTATCTAAAAAAATAAGAAAAAAGAATAGCATTTACAATATCACTGGGGAAAAGGAAGCTAAAATCTGAATATTTTCACGTACTTGTAGAATATACCCCCTACCGCTCAAGTTGTTCATACACGGGCGCACTGTAAACCATTTATGTCGCTAGTTTCTTTCAACTTAGGGAGAGAAAATATAAAGAGAAGTGAGAGAATAGATGGGAAATATATAATTTGGGCTATATATTTGCATATTAGGGGGAGGGGGTAAAGTATTTGGACATTGTGAAGTCAGATAACAATTCTTACTTCATATCCTCAGAATAAGATAAATGGCTACATATCCTCAAATAAAATAAATGGCTACTGTAGATAAATGGCTATTGGGGTTAACAACCCCACCAGAAGCATCTGGCCTCCCCCAGGCCATTCAGCGTGACCCAGGTGGGCGATAGGGGAACGCTCTACAGATATGTAGGGTAACTCCATAGGAGGCACGGACCAAGGGGGGACCTTGTCCCTGGGGGTCCATAATAGAAACTGGGGCACCCTCGCCCGGGGTCATAAATACAGGTGGAGGAGGAAGAAGGCCCCTCAAATGTACACTCAAAAGGGCCCACTGGTTTGTCCACAAGTCCCATGAGTTGCAAACCTTCTCCCAGTAATGGGTTAAATTGCATGGTGATGCAGAACACCATCGCGGGAGGATCCTCTATTGGAGGACAACTGCGGCAGGGCGTAAGATCCAGATCTATGGACAACGGCCTCTGCAAAGGGCTGCCTCGACCTTTTCGGGGTACCTGCAAGACTGGGGACCTTGCGGTCAACTCTATTCCCACTTGAGGAGTGGCGCCCCTCGAGGAAATTATAGCCTAGTAAACGACACAGCATTCGCACGGGATTCTGACTAATGGACAATTTTTCTGGGCTTAGTATGTTTTGATTGGCGTCTTTGGGCTGAAAAACCTCTTCCTAGCTAATTTATCTATTATGGGTTGCCTCCCCGTAGTAGCATAATATTTGTAGGCATGAATATATAATGAGTCGGAGGTAATAGGCTTGAGACTGTCTGTGCAGGATTTCGACTCTTGTTGATAGAAGAGCATCGCCAAGTGCTGAAAACCATGTTGTGACCAAGATGGGCCCAGGATTGCACAAAGCCTTCATTCATACTGGAGGTCCCAGGGACTTCTTGCTGTCCGGTTCTAAGCCGGCTTAAGCACTTCGGTGTAGACTTGAGAAGATATGTGATCCCCGTCCTGCACTGGTATCCGGGATCATTGCTTTTCCTGAGGCGAAAATAATTTCAATGATTTAAAGAACATGAAAATTGGAACTTGGAATGTTACGACGTTAAAAAATGACCATCGTATCGACATTTTGACTGACGAATTCAGACGATTCGAACTGGATTTATTAGGAATTTCAGAAACTCATATCCAGGGGTAGGAAGCATGAAATTAGGTGATATAGAATTTGTTTACTCAGGCAGGAAGGATGGGGTACATAGACAGGGAGTAGGGCTCATGATGAATAAGGAAGCTACTAAGTCTTGTTTAGGCTGGGAAGGTATTAATAATAGAACACTAATTGCTCATTTTATGACTAGAAAGTTCAGGGTATCAGTTATAGTAGTATATGCCCCTGTAGAACCGACTGACGGTTCTACAGGGTTCTACGGTTCTACGACCGAACTCATGTCCCAGGGGTAGGAAGCATGAAACTAGGTGATATAGAATTTGTTTACCCAGGCAGGAAGGATAGGGTACAAAGACAGGGAGTAGGGCTAATAATGAATAAGGAAGCTGCTAAGTCTTTTTTAGGCTGGGAAGGTATTAATAATAGAATACTAATTGCTCATTATGACTAAAAAGTTCAGGGTATCAGTTATAGTAGTATATGCCCCTGTAGAACCGACTGACGGAAATACTAGTGACTCAGATGAATTTTACTTACAGTTACAGGAGCAAATAGACAGGGTCCCAGGTAGAAATATGATGTTATTACTAGGAGATTTTAACCCCCAGGTTGGTAGAAATAGGGATAGATGGTATCCCAGCCTAGGTAAATTTGGTGTAGGAAAAGAAAACAGTAATGGATACAGACTTTTGTAATTTTGTAGGTATAACAATCTAGTTATAACCAATACGGTGTTTGGTCATAAAATGGCTCATAAGTTAACATGGTATTCACGTGACGGTAAGACAGCAAACCTTATTGATTATGTTATAGTAAACCGAAGACTGGCAGGATCAATACAAGATACTAGGGTATATAGGAGTACTGTTATTGATGTTAAAAGTAAAGATCACCATCTAGTAGTGTCAAGGGTTAATCTAAAGCTGAAATATCGGAAGGGTAACCACCTCACCGGGAAGTTATGATGTTGGTAGACTCCAGGATGAGAATTTGAGAGAAACTTTCCAGGAACAGTTGAATACTAAACTTTAGAGTTTAAAATTTGATAATGTGGAAGATGGTTGGAATGATTTTAGAAAAATAATTTGTGAAGTTGCTGAAGGCGTATTAGGGAAGAAAGCTAGAACTGCAGCTAAGAATATTAGTGAAAAAGCTTTATGTTTAATAGAAAGGAGAAAGGACTTGTACAAGAATTATCTGAGTGATAGATCTCATGAAAACAAAAGAAATGTAAAGAAAGTGGAGAAAGCATTAAAATATGAACTAAGGAGGTGTGAAGTGGAGGCCATGGATAAAATTGCCGAGGATCTGGAAGATGCAGCTAGACGGCATAATAGTAAAATATTGTACTGGCACGTTAACAAATTGAGAGGTAGTAGTCAATCCGGACTTGGCCCAGTTAAAGATAGGAATGGGGTCACAATTAGCGATAAGGAAATAACTAAAGAGAGATGGGCCGAACATTTTGAGAATTTGCTAAACCGAGATAGAGTTGCAGGAAAAAATATAGAGGAAAATTAAAAAGTTGTGATACCTTGGATGTGAAGGAAGATTTGTTTTGTGAGGAGGAATTAGCAACAGTACTAAAAGGATTAAAGAATAATAAGGCTCCAGGTGCTGATAGGGTGGTAAATGAGTTTCTGAAATATGGTGGCTCTGAGGTTAGAAATAAGTTACTGAAGATTATGAATATGATTTTCGAAAAAGGGGAAGTACCTAACGATTTTAGGAAAACCTTAATTAAGCCACTTTACAAGAAAGGTGATAAAAGTGAGTGTGGTAACTATCGAGGCATTAGTCTGGTCTCTGTAGGTAGTAAATTACTTAGTAATATGATACTTTTTAGACTGAGAGATGCTGTAGACAAAGTTTTAAGAGAAGAGCAGTGCGGTTTTAGAAAAGGTAGAGGATGTGTCGACCAAATTTTCACTCTTAGGCTAATAATTGAGAAGTGCCTGAGTTTTCTAACACCTTTGGTCCTCAGTTTTATAGATTATAAGCAAGCGTTCGATTCTGTTGATAGAAGAGCTTTAGTAAAGGTTTTATCCTTGTATGGTATACCAGACAAATACATTAAAGTGATTAGTGCTATGTACGAGAATAACACTGCTGCGGTTAAGGTAGGCAATGAGGTTAGCAGCTGGTTTTGTATTAAATCAGGAGTTAAGCAGGGTTGTGTTCTATCTCCCTTTGTATGGATTATTTTGATGGACTTTGTTTTAAGGAGCACAGGACAGGCAATGGGAGACCACGGAATCAAATGGAGAGGAAAAAGTCTCCTTGACTTGGATTATGCTGATGATTTAAGCATTTTTGATGAAAGTGTGAGCAAAATGAATGAAGTTTTAGAGGTCTTGCGAGTTCAGGGTGCTAGAATTGGTTTGAAAATTAATGTTAGGAAGACTAAGTCACTAAGTCTAGGAATAAGTGAAGATGAAAAGGTGACGTTGGGTAATGAAAAGATTGATCAGGTGGGCAGCTTCACTTACCTTGGTAGTATTATTAGTAAAGATGGTGGGAGCAGTGAAGATGTTAAATATAGAATAGCCAAGGCTCAGGGTGTTTTTTCACAGTTAAAAAAAGTCTGGAAGAATAGGAAGATAAGTCTGCAAACCAAGATTAGAATATTAGAAGCTACAGTGATGACAGTGGTCAAATATGGCTCTGAAGCATGGACGCTCCGAAAAGCGGATGAAGATTTGCTAGATGTTTTCCAGAGAAACTGCTTAAGGATTGTTCTGGTACCAGGCTGACTGACCGTATTTCAAACAATAGGCTATACGAAAAATGTGGTTTAATACCGATTTCTAGGGCTATAATGAAAGAAAGGTTGAGGTGGCTAGGGCACGTTGTGCGGATGAAGGATGACAGATTGCCGAAGATTGTCCTTTTCGGCCAACCATCTAGGGCTAAACGGAAAGCAGGTCGTCCCCGTCTGGGGGGGGGGGAGGACGTCATAAAGAAAGATTTAAAGGAAATGGGAACTTTGTGGGCGGGGTGTAAAAAGGGAGGGTTTGAATAGATTGGGGTGGAGGAGGAGCGTGCGTAGCTGTGTTGGCCTCAGGCGGCTTGGTGCTGCGGTGAGTTGTTAGTAGTAGTAGTAATTGTAGCTAACACATTTTGCATGCAGACCCGCTGTACTTTACCCCCACCCCCTCAATTCCTAATATGCAAATATATAGCCCAAATTTGTTTCTAAAGTATTATATTTTTATCATACTTAGGTATATTTTATTAGGAGTAACCTAACTCCAATCTTGAGTGGTAGATTAAAAAGGTACATAAAAGTACCTTTTTTTAAACTTGTTCTTGAGAGCAGAAACAGTTCAAAGAATCAAATGTAAACAAAGAAGATGTAACATTTTCAAGGGCTAATAGCTTTTTGACCCAGCTGTAAAAGACCATCACTGTAACTTTGGGACCAAAGCACGAACCTCAGATTCAGCTATAAAGAATGATTTAAGGTTCTTGAAATATACAAAAAAAAGAAAAAATCAACACAGAACAAAAAAATTAACCAAGTTTTATTGAGCCTTAAAACGAATCCTACATAATTTATTCCATAATACAGCTATTATATACTAATCCTACATAATTTATTCCATAATACAGCTATTATATACTAATCCTACATAATTTCTTGCATAATACAGCTATTATATACTAATCCTACATAATTTATTCCATAATACAGCTATTATATACTAATCCTACATAATTTAAAGTTTGTTAATGCTATAACGATAACCTATTGATATTATATACAGATAATCATTTAACTCTTTTGAAATCATTGAAATCATTTAACCGTATGAAACGAGGCGTTTTCGACGTCTAGATACTGATATTGGTTGTTTTTATTTCTTGTAGATAATTTCGGAGGCGACACTGCCTTTCCATGACGATAAAATAAAAATTCAAAATAGGGATAAAATCTTTTTTAATAGACAGTGTATAGACAATTCACAAAGAATACCAGATATTTCGGTCACATATACAGTGACCGTCATCAGTAGTAAAACTAAAAAAAAAGAAAAAAAAAAAGGAAAAAAAGGTTTTAGTTTTACTACTGATGACGGTCACTGTATATGTGACTGAAATATCTTGTATTTTTAGCCACTCCCCCCCTGAAAAAAAAATCTTTGAGTAAACCCTCCCCCACCCCGCCCCCCCAAAAAAACCTTGGTACGGCCTTGATAAGGATAGACCAAAGATAGAAAGATAGACTAAAATCGCCAACCGTTCTAATAAAAACGCTTCTCCGATTCATTTGTGCCTTGCTGTGTATCAATTTTAAATAAGTATTATTCCAGTGTCCCCTTTTTTCTATATCAAACAGTTAGTGGTAATGAACTGTTAGTAAGAAGCGATGCGGCTCAATATAAACCAAAACTGTAAAAAAAACAGAATTTTGATATCGATAAGTGCATCAAAATAATCGGCTTATTATGCTGATTCTAAATATATGATTCACCAAGTCTAGTTTTACCCCATCAAAAGCTATGAGTCTGAGAAAATTTGCCTGATTTTCGAAAAAGGGGGAAAACACACCGTAAAATTCAAAGAATCTTAATGAAAATCCCACCATAGGATTCATCATATCAGAGAGCCCTACTGTAGATGTTCCAAGCTCCTATATACAAAAATGTGGAATTTTACTCTTTTTTTGTCAGAAGGAAAATCACGAATAAGCGTTTTTTTTTTCTAGGGATTCTCGTATTAAACTAATAATTCTAAAATATCGGGGGAGGACTCATTTGATCGGAAATCGAAAGTCTAGTGCCCTTTTTAAGTCACCAAAAGATTGGAGGGCGGCTGGAAGTTGTCCAATCAAAATTTGAGAGAGCCATTTTGTTCAGCATAGTCGAAAGGTTTCAATAACTATCCTTTTGGGGATAATATGGTCCGTCACAGCCTCTGGGAAAAGGGCTGTAAGTTGAAAAATTTACCCTTTGTTTGCGTATAATATTTTTAAGCGATGATAGAATTTCCAACGGGGAATTTGTATGGAGTCTTTTTTGTGGGAGAAATTTCCCAAGGAGGAATTTCTCGTGATGAGAGGAAATTTTTATGAAAGGGGACACTGATTTACCGACATTATTTGAAAAACGATCAGAAATTGTATTAAAAAAACAAGATTTTTCAACTGAAAGTATTTTTGTATCCCAAATTCCTAAGAACGACTCCCGAAACAGAAGGACCGTTTAATTAGAATACAAAGCTTTTTTTAAAAGTACTAAAAAAATTTAGCATGAAGAGGAAGGTAATGAAGAGGGGGGCAATCTCTTCAAACACTGAATAATTTCTGTTCGTTTAGGAATGTTGTTGGTTTAGGATGTTTCTAGGTTAGGAGTCTTTCATGTTTAGGATGTTTCTAGGTTAGGAGTCTTTCATGTTTAGGATGTTTCTAAAAATATATATGTAGGTAATCGCTACGCGCAAAAATCAAATTTTTTGTCCCTAGCGTAGTGATTTATATCTGTAATGGTTTATATTTTTGTTTATTATATTAAATAAAGTCAAATAAAGTCAAGTTCGTTTTGAGTTTTAATGTTGCTCCTTACTTTCAGTCGAAATTTTTTTCTTTTTTTTTTTTTAATTTCATTGTTAGTAAGAACGCAGATTAATTGGAATTTATTCTTAACCACTATAGCTTGTATGAATAAAATTATTCTGATTCTAAGATAGCTTGAAGTGGGGGCAATACGGAAAACACCTACCAGAAAATCTTCATGTTTTCCAAACCCTTGGAAATATACTTTCTGATGATTGATGAAAATACCTGAACTGTTCCAACTAAGTGATCGAACTCCAATTTTCAGCCGGTAGAAATCTTCAACGTCACCATCTTTCAAATGAATCTGAAAATATAATCCATTTTCTAATCATCAAAAATTCTTCAAAAGGATGCTGCCACAATTTCCTAAAACCTACTAACATAAAATACACTGCCGAAAGGTAATGAAAAAAACTAGTAGAAGAAAATGGTTACCATGTTGGCAACCAAACCAATGGTTTGGTTACCAAACATGGTTACCATGTTTGGTAGCCAAACATGGAACGCAAACGGTAGCGCAACACAGTAAAGTGTCTGGCGATTCCATAAAAAATAAGAAATTTCAGAGAAAATTCGATAATTTATACAATTAATCTGCAATTTTACAGGATGAAAGCTGAAATTTTTCTAAAAAAGTGATAGTTAATCAGCATTTTCTGTTTTCAATATTATTTTGAACCAAAATTTAGTCTGCAAAAAATTGGCCTAAGTGAGCTTGAAAAAAAAGCTTCGTAGGTTAAGTAGTCTAATTGACCTTAAGCTAACAGGCCAAATGGTGATATAATTCTGCTTTTTTCACTCTTCGGACGCTTTTAAGCACCTGGAAAAACAACTATCCAGAATATTTGGATTTAATAAAGTCACCAAGGGCTAGATGGCGTTGGTAATTTTTCTTCCAATACTGTTCGATTGCATGTCCGGAAGCCTGTATCAACAAAAAAAGTATAATATATAAAAAATTAGACTACAATAAACATACCATATAAATAAAAGGCAAAATAAAACAAATACAAAAACAAAGACAGACGAAAAACAAAAAAACTCCCATTAAAAAAAATTCACAAAACTCACAAGAATCTCAAAAACTGCCGCCTGACACTGCCGCCTGATATGTAGCCTGTGTAGAAACTCGACACGTTACATAAATGCTACGTTATATACGCTACGTTACCAATCATATTGCTGTGTAAGTTTCCCTTATAGGGTTTTCGGACAAGGCGTTTCTAATTGTGCGCTTTGTGTTTCGATCTGACACCATTTTTAGGAGTTTTAGGAGTACACTGCTATTTAATAGCTGTGAAAAAACCAAGGACAGGAGACACGGTAAAAAACGACCAGCTAGCCAGTCTCGCTCCTTTAAAATAGCACATAGCTAAAATAGAAAATAGCTATGGAATAGAAATAAGAAGGTATTTTTTCAAAGTCTAGCGGTATGTAGGCTGAGTAGACACGTTACATAAATCTAGGTATTTCTTTTAATCAACAAGAGTGACTATGATGTGTCTTAGGCACTGGCCTCGTGTTGTCTGAACTGTTATGGGTTATTAGTAGCATCAGTAGTAGTACTTTTAGCCCGAGAAATACTTCCGAACGCCACACATACAGTTATAAGAACGAAGAGAATAACTATAATTAAAAATATACGAGCTTAGTTGTCTTTAGCTATTTTTTAAACTAAATTTGCTAAGGGGGAATTCTTGGACGGGCCTAATGGAGGATAGGAGCACCTCAGCCCACGTACATATATGAGTCAATAAATAGTTTAGAAGCTACTTTTTTTTTTTTTTT
Source organism: Artemia sinica (assembly GCA_027921565.1). Lineage (NCBI taxonomy): Eukaryota > Metazoa > Arthropoda > Branchiopoda > Anostraca > Artemiidae > Artemia > Artemia sinica. The sequence continues at coordinate 1,256,513 of CM051267.1, read as the reverse complement.
GTATCAATCCATGTCAAAAATTTTGTTGTTGGTCCAAAATTTATACTCTGTGGGATGAAAAAAGAACAAAATTTAAATAAATTAAAAGAAGAACAACTCAATAAATCAATGAACCAATCAATGAAGAAAAGACCTTGAAGTCCTTGAAAACCTTCATAGAATCATGAAAAGGTCAATGTCAACTGTAATTTAAATAATTATTATTACTTTATTGAATTTAATAATACCCGTAGGTGCTGAGCGGTTCAAAATTGACAAGAGAGGTTCAAAAGAGAAAATTCGTCCATGGAAAAATGACAAGTTCAAAACAAAAAGTATATAATTAGTCCAGTATTTATCTAGAGGGGTCTTTTTATCCGGTCTCAGTATCCCCCGCCCCCCTTCATGAATTGGAATAATAATACTGGTTAATGCAATGATATAAGACTTTTTGCAATACGGTCAATTCATAGGTTTAAAGTCTGATATTTGTTTGTCCACGTTAGCTCTAGTTTATGACAAGAACCCCTTTCCCGATCTTGTGATTCTTCCAATATCCTTCACATTCTCCTTGATTTTCAAATAAACATTTACATCCCTCTTCCCATAAAAAGATTCATCTGCACTTGCCTGACTTGGATTATATAAAATTTAGGTTGAGTAAATATTTACATAAATTCTACCAATATTTATAGTTTCATAAATGCAGGTAAAGACATAACCATATTGGAGTCTTCGCGGCAGTGTTGACAAAATAAGAGTGAAGCATATCAATCCTAATTGGAATTATGGCTCATCGGCCACTGGGAATAGAAGAAACAGTCATAAAAACCCAAATCGATAGAAGTCATCGATAGACATCGATCTGAATTAAAATTTCTGGGCTGACAGCGACTAAAGGGCCGCCATTGTCCCTTCGTGCCTCTTTTGCCCCAGATATCTCCCGTAGCCCCCATTAAATCGAATAAAGTTTTTGAAATAGCGATTTCCCTAAAAATGGTAAGTTGAAAAATGGGGCGCTGGAGAGGGGGACTAAACCCATACAATCCCAAAGGCCTGAAATTGTACAATGGTCCGATGAGTACATTTCAGCTTGTTAAAAACAAAATTTTGCAAAGTAAACTAATACCAGTAAGGTTATACATACCAGATGGGCCAATTACCCCTCCCCCTACCACCACCAACTTTTTAGCAGAATGGTAACATGCTATACTTGGTCTAAACCAGAATCATGCATGGATTTAGATTGTAGTGCAAAACTAAGGTAAGTATAAGCTTCGGACTGATTCGGTGCAATACCGAGCTAAGGCCTGAATTGGAGCAAAAATGGTTCACTTCCTGATTCAATGCAATACCGACAGGGATAAATATCTAGAGATGGAGTGTTTTAGTCTTTTTGTAAATCAAGTGAAGAAGATATATAATAGAATACTCTATGTTTTCGGTGGTTAATTGTCGTCACCTTTTAAAGTTGATTTATAGTTAGGCCTAGTGGGGTCATTATTAACCTACGTTTATTGTTGATGAGTAAATCCTTAATCACTAAACAAAAAAAAACAGGGGGTCGAAACATACATGTACAGAAACGGTAAATAATATACGGTATGTAGTTATGAATAAAAATAATTTACTAAATGTTCAAAATCCTGATTTTTCTCAATTAATTGAGGTTTTATTTCTTGTGTTTTCATTTTACAGCTGGAAGTCCAGAAATCTTTTTGTTTTTTTACAAACATTTATTTTGTTTTATAAGAGCTGTTGCGTAACAGCTAAAAGTATAACAGCTTTACAACTAAATCAAGTTTTACTCTATGATGATTTCTTAAGAGTAAGGATTGTTTCTATTCATAAGTAAATTTTTGATTGTTTAAAAAATGTCAAAGTAAAACTTCAAAGAGTGTTTTTTAGTGTTTTACTAAAAGGTTTGTGCACAGTTGCAAAAGTATCACAAATACCTTTAATGTATATAAGTATCCAGGTCGTTCATGCATTAAGTTTGGCCACCAAAGTTTTGGTCTTTTAAAAGATATTTTGTTCTTAGACCCAAAATTGGAAGCAACATTTACGCCATCTTCATCCAATAAATCCGTGTACACCATCGCATCTTTTGAACATCCTTGACAGAGTATAGAATACCGTATAGTACCTGTAAAATTTAATTTAATCAAAAATCCATATAGCTGGCTAATATCTTCACACACAAAAAGGAGAGGGGCTACGGAGAACCCAAGCAAACTGAGATTTCTGAAAAAGAGGAGAATGGGGGGGGGGAGGGTTGACACAAAGACATAGAGAATGAGCGAGTAAGAGATAGAGGAGGGGGAGGAGGAGGAGGGGAATATAGAAGGAGGAGTGAGAGCGGAGGAAAAAGAAAAAAAAGAATTAGAAAAAAAAGAACAATGGGTTAAGGACCCCCACGAATTCGATAAATTACGCAAAAATACGCATTTTCCGCTTATCTAATAGCTAAGAACACTTTAGGAGATATTTTCTGGATAAGATGGACAAACATATTGGTAACTTACTATTATAAAAGTTTAATACCGTCAGAGGACGACTGGAAGAGTCCCAAGAAACCTACCTTATTAGGTCCTTTGCGCAATTAAATGTCTCTTTTGACCTTACAAATACGTACCTTATTTTTCGCCAGAGGTATTCATAGACACCATCAGAGGTTTAAAGATTAAACTATTTTCTTGTTTGTTTCAGATGCATACCGAAATATATTCGAAGATGATAAAAAAAAAAGTCATCTTGATTGGAATAACGTCAGGCCTGCAACCCTGAACAAAAGTAAGGTGTATGACTCATTTGTTCGTCACCATCTCGTTGTATTCCAGCGTATTCACACTCTTCTCACTTTATCATTCTACAGAAACTATGCCATCTTATGACTACTTTACGAAACATCTTAGGGAACGAAAATAGCTTTTATAAAGTTTTGGACAAATTTCGGTATGGGGGGGGGGGGTTAAGTTCATCAAGATCCATAAAAATACGTGTATTTCAAAGATATAAAACATTTCCTTTAAATCTTTCATAAAGAAAGATTTAAAGGAAATGGGAACTTTATGAGAGGATGCAAAATGGGAGGCTTTGAATAGATTGGGATGGAGGAGGAGCGTGTGTAGCTGTGTTGGCCTCAGGCGGCTTGGTGCTGCGGTGAGTTGTTAGTAGTAGTAGTAATATATAAAACAATAAAATAACTAAAATGAGGAAGATTAAACATTTTATCGAAGAAGAAGATGGAAAGTCGTCATAGGAAAAAGTTTTGCACAAAGTATACCGTAGTCTTTTTTATTATTATTATTACAAAAGGTAAGTTTACACCGTGATAATTCACGTATAAAAATAAAGCCTTGAATCATGCATAGAAATCAAATTTGTAAAATGCAAAAGTATAAAATATTTATATTTATTGAATTTTTTTTTTCATTTAAACCAACTTTAGTATAAAGATTTGCTTTTTTTCATGTCAGGTTTCTTTTTAATAATGCAGCACAAATCCATTAATTTTTTTCGAATCAAGCATAAAGGTAAAGCATAGCATATATTAAATACGTAACCTAACCTAACCTAGGTACCTTCCCCCCCCCTAAACTCCAAAAAACAATCGATTAAATATTGTAACTCACTGAGAAACCACGGCCTTGCAATCATTTATCTATAGCGGTCTCTTGAAAATAGTCCGTTTGACGGGTTTCGTGACTAGTACTTACTTACTTAATACTTAATACGGTGGAAAGGTACTTTTCCTTTCCTTGTTTTCCTTGCTCGACCTTCCCTTTTTTTATTACTTTTTTCCATTGCGGATTGGTTCTGTAGCCCTTGTGAAAGCATTCTTGACCTTATCTTTGAAAATTAAACATCATCAATACTAAAATTACTCATCGATGAACAGTTGCTATAGTACAGTGATTATAGGACTCTCCTCCTGAAAAGGAAGATTGAAGTTCGAGTCGCTCTATAGTAAAGATAGAATAAAGAATAGCAAAAAGGTATCAAAACTGTTTCATATTCTTCTTTTTTGTCTGTATTTCATTTTCATCTGACAAAAAAAAAAAAAAAAAAAAAATGCTTCTTAATGTAAATTATTTAAACTTTCTTCTTGGTTCTAGAAAAAACATTTAATGAAAGTGAGTTGGTTCAAAAATATTATGCATTTTTTTATGAATAAAATATAGAACTGAACACTGGTACACTTATCAGAGGCAACGCTATTGCGTTGCCCATAGTAAAGACCTAACGCTTCAATGTTCCACTTTTTTCCAGAGGCACTTCATAAGGAAGAGGCAGTCTTACAAGCATTGGAGGGGGCTCACTCGATTGAAAATCAAAAGTTCTAGTGCCCTTTTTAAGAGTCAAGAGTGATCGGATGGCAACTTGACCCCCCCCCCTCACCCCTTCTTTTACCCAAATACATCCGATCAAAATCTTTAGATAGCCCTTTTGGTCCGAATTATCCAAAGATCATATAACAATAACTCTGGGGTTGACTTAAACCCCCAGGGCTCGGAGCAAGAGTTGTAAGTTATACCCCGAAGGCATATAAGGTTTTTATGGAAAAGACGGTCATACAAACTTTGGAGAAGGCTCATTTTATTGGATATTGAGAGTTGTAGTTTCCTTTTTAAGAGCCAGAAGTGATCGAGGGCAAATAACCCTACCCCGCGCCGTTTTTTCCCCAAATGAAACTGATTGAAATTATGAGCTTGCCATTTTGTCCAAAATAGTCCAAATAACATACAACAATGCCTCTAAGGTTGGCACAACCCCTGGAGCCCAGGGGCAAGCGTTGCAAGTTATGCCCCAGGGGCATATAAGCTTTTTTTACGGAAGGGGTGGCCACATAAACTTTGGAGGAGGCTCATTTGACTAGAAATTAAAATTTCTTTTTCCTTTTTAAGAGTCAAAAGTGATTGTAGGGGCAAATACCCCGTCCCGACCCTCTTTTTGTAAGTTATGCCTCGAGGCAGCGTGCATTTTATAAGGGATTGATGTGTCGCTTATAAATTATGCTGACACAATTTTAAATATTATTAGAACTTTACATGGAATAAAGAGATGTCTTAGTGTATTAAAGGTAGAATATGCTCGTGATCAATCCGTTGAAAACTGAATTGTTATTTTTAATTATAGTCGACTGAGGACATATGTATTATGCTAGAAGATACGGAAATAAACCTGTTCAAGCGCTTACTTACCTAGGAGTCCTAATCAGTACGTTATTGAAGGCCACTCGTGTACGTCTTATTGTTAATACCCACAGAAAAGCTCGTTCTGCTTATGGAAAGGTTGTCCCGAGCAAGGCAATATTTATTCACGAAATTCTAGCTCGATTGTATAATGTGCTTGTTGTGTTGAGTTTTCTCTACATTTTTCCATTTTGGTATTGTTTTACACTGACAGAGAAGAACAAGCTGTGTACGTACAATTTATTATAATTATGCCAAGTATTTGCTTGGGCTTCCACCATGGTTTAAAAACCGTTATTTGGTCAGTGGATTTGGATTGATAGACTCCGCTTTGGCAGTTCCTACCAGAGATCCGAATTTTCATAAAAGGTTCCTCACTCTTGGTCATCCTTGGGTAACTCTTCAGAAACAAACTTGATATGGTTATATTATTTGAATGCTGAATCTGGGTTAGCCCTTTTTATTGTATATATTCGTGTTAAATTGTGTTCTGCAGTTTATCTTTTTTACTGTATTTATTATTTTCTTATGCACTGCCGCCTATTGCATTTTGTACAGTTTTGACAGGTAATAAATCTATATGATATATCATATCATATATGGTTTTTATGGAAAGGGGTGGTCGTATAAACTTTGGAAGAAGCATATTTGATTAGAAATAAAATGTCACCACAGCCCCCCCAAGGCAAAGATTGTAAATTATCTAATTTTTCCATTTTTAACATGCAGGATTTATCATTGGGGAATAGGGTAATGTTTGATCATAGATGCATCCGAAAAGACTTAGGGTATTGAGGTGAAATTTCGTGCAATGTTGAGCTAAATGAAAAGATACTATATGCATACACGTAATCAAAAACATATATCTGTAACATTTTAGGAACAGGAAGGATGTCAATATGAAACTTTCAGGACCACTACTACTACTACTACTGTGGCTGCAAATTCGACTGCACTATGGCTGCACTGTGGCTGCAAATTCGATTGACTATTTCTTACAAAGACAACTTGCGACTGCTTGTAACGGGTACTATATTTACTTATGACTACTTTTAGAGAATGTTGGGGATGTTGAACAAATCAAAACACATTATGTGCATGCTGATTGTCAAAAGAGCGCATAAGCAATACCTCAGAAATAGCTGTGAACATTAAATTAACACTTTTAGGGTATATTGAACAGTGCTTGAACCTTTAAGGAACGCTTAAGAGGATTTTCAAACTAAACAAAAAGACACTGCGCACATCCATGTTATCAACAAAGTCTTGCCTGTTCTATGCTCTGTAATCAACAGAGTATAGAACGAACTTTAACCCATAGTAATTGAAGCATTTAAATAAATTATTATTCTATGCTCTGTTCTATGCTCTGTAATCAACAGAGTATAGAACGAACTTTAACCCATAGTAATTGAAGCATTTAAATAAATTATTATATACGCCTGTGAAGGATAAAAGCACTTTTTACAACTTTAATGCACATAACGAGTTTTGATCTAGTTCAACCCTTAAAATTCTCTGAAAGCTTCAACTGAATGTCCTTGGTCTTTTTGAATAATAAAGGTCAAATATGACCTCTTTCCCAATATTCCTTACTATTTTTCAATTAAAGATGGCGTCATTGATAAGTCTTTATAGATGGACTAGCTTCTAGAATAGTTCTGTAAGTCTTTTAAAAGTATTGTCGACTTTAATCTTAATTTCAAACACACAGGAACAAGCCTATGCCCTTTTCTTAATTGGAATAGTATTAGACGAACTACAGGAAAATCAGGGATCAAAATCCGTAAGATATGGCACCATAGCCCAGAGCAGCAACTCTTCAAAAGATCTTGTGCTATATTATCTTGTCAAAAGATAAGAGTAATGCATACATATGATAATTTATTTTATTATTTCAGTTAAAATATACTAGAATTCATTCTCTACCCAACAAGTATTTTTCTAGCTTCAAATACCTAGTTACTTAACTCCCATCCGGCCGGATTGGCCAATTCAAAGCTTCTCCTCTGATGGCATCATAACAATATTTTCAGTATGCCTCCCTGTTTGGTGCAGTCCTCAGCAGTACTGGGGTGGGGTGGTCAGAACAGTTTGCCCATCAGCACCTCGGAGGTCGTCCCCTTGGGCGAGAGGCACTTATCCTTCCTTCAAAGGCTATTTTAGCCAGTTGGGCTACCCAAAATAGTCTCAATTCAAAAACTCAGGGTATTTTGCTATGGATCCCATGAATTTCAAAATGTGTTAAAAGCGAATCTTCTTTCGTATAATGACAATTATTCGGAAGCTTCGAAAAAAACAGCTAAAGGTGTAAATCATGGTTTCCACGAGTACGAATATTCTCCTGATCTTTACCGTCAGTTTTTGAAAAAGAAAGATGCAAAAGGCCTTGGAGCTGATCCAATGATTATAGATTCAAGTGAAACGTCTGTAATCCAAATTCAGTTTATTTTAGCACAAGATGATGTAACAAAGCTTAAATCTGGCCTAGTTAAGGATATAGAGAAAAAAGTTCAAGAAAAAGTGGTTGCCGTCGGAAGCGCAGGAGGCTCGCACAACTAGCCGCTACAAACTCTGAGTTGATTATTTCGGAAATATATGATTCAATCACGCTGGAAGACAACGGAAAATTTGGCGAAATTGAAAAATTGTTTTCCACTCTGAAAATCCAGATTGAGACATTAGAGCTTCGGGTAGCTACTATGGAGGAAAAGCTGGATGATTATGAACAGGAGCGTTCACTTGATTCTTTGTTTTTGGATTTAAACAGGCCCCCAGAACTGACCTGGGCACACCGACCGTTTCAGACTACCGAACGCAACGTCAAATAGCCAGACACCGTCGCCCGTTGCGCCAGTTCTCGTTAAACTTGCAACTAAAGATTCAGGAATATTAGTTACTAAATATCTTACGAAAGCAAAAAGCGATTCTTGAAGGTGCAAGAAACTGATAGTGGCCGGCTTTTTACTCCCCCCTCCCCGTGGAAAAGAAGGATTTCCAAATTTGAGAATTTTATTTGAGTTTTTTTTTTTGTTTCCGTAGGGGGAAGGAGTTTTGATACTTGTGTATCATGGGCCACTCACTCAAGTTTTCGCTGTGTAAAACTCAAGAACAAGCCGGTTTCTTCGTTAGTTTTTTTCAGCTTAGTGCGAGACAAGACAAAAACAAGCGACAGAATATATGGGAAATTTATAATTCGGGCTATATATTTGCACATAAGGGGGGGGGGGCAAAGTATTTGGACAGTTTGAAGTCAGAAAACAGTTCTTTCTAGGTATATGGCCACTAAAAAAATTACAGAAGAATAGCGAAGTATCTGGAAATTTGGGAAATTTTTCCAAGTTATAATAGGCTACTATTATTAGGTTAATGTAGTGTTTCGTTTAAGTGTTTTATGATGATTGCTCATCAAAGTTTATGTTATTTGTGCCTTTCATTTATGTTATTTTACTGTGTTCATGGCCGTATATTTGGCATTAAAATACACTTATCTATCTATCTATCTAATTTGCAGAATAATTGTACCAAACACATTTTGCATGCAGACCCGCTATACTTTACCCCCCCCCCCCTTATGTGCGAATCTATAGCCCAAATTTATTTCTAAAGTAACGAAGAAAGCTAACGAAAAAACCAGTGTGTTCTCGAAGTTTACACAGCGTAAACTTGAGTGAGTGGCGTACAATATACAAGTGCCAAAATTCCTTCCCCCTACGAAATAAAAAAAAAAAAAAAAATTCAAAATTTTCAAATATGGAATGCTTTATTTTCCGGGGGAGGGGTATTTTCTTGGGGGGGGGGGGGGTAAACGCCAAGAGCCAAAAACTGATATGGTGTAAAGAACGTGTGGACTGATCGTGGCCGTGTTTACAAGTGTGAGCAAGCTGATAACCAGGCAAAACGCATACGTTCGCTTGGTAAAACCATCTAGTTTTTAGTCTATTTGTGATTTTGTGTTTTTTTTCTTATTCATTTTTTTTCAGTATTACAGTTCAAATTTCATATTTTTTTTTCCTTGGTGAGAAGAAGAAATGAGTTTTTTTTAATATATGTTGAATGATATTTCTTCATTGAAGAGATTTATGTGTAATCCGCTTTGCATTAAAGATCATTTAAAGGCTCAAATTGGATGTGATGATTTATCTTTTATTAATTCAAAGCCTCTTCGAGAGAGTTCTTATATATTACCATCGCAAGTTAGCTCAGACATGTTGCTGCGTCTCTGCTCGTTGAATTGCCACCTCAGTACAGGATATTTAGATATTCTTCAGTTAAATGAGAAATATTCTTCAAATTTTGATATTATGGGTATTTGTGAAACTTTTTTGAGTTCTGACGAATCTCTCTCGGTTTATTCTTTTCCAAGATATGATTTTGCGGTAAGGAAACGATCAACTATAAACCGAGGAGGCTTTTTTGAGGAGGCTATGAACCAAGGAGGGATTTTTAATTAAGAAGAATATGAAGTATATGGTGAGACCCGATTTGGGTGTGTGGATAGAAGGTAAGATAGAAAGTTAGGGTTTGGAATTGGAAATTGAAAAAAGAAAAGTTCTAATTAGTATGGTGTATATAGCCGACCAGTGCTCGCTTGGAGGAGTTTATTGCAGGTTTTGATGAGTTGTTGAGGTTTGTTTTCGCTACTAGAATGGATTTTTTGTATGGGGGATTTTAGCTTTAATCTTTTAGATCTTTCAGGTGATAATTTGGATTTCTTTAACTATATAGTTTCAAATCATTTATACCCTTTAAATTATGTTCCTAGTCGAATTTCTAGTCAATCTGTGACGCTAATTGATAATGTTTTTGCGGGTCGTAATTATTTGAGCCGAAGCTATTCTGATATGATGCTCCATCCAGGCTCGGGTCATCTCTCAGTGGTAGCCCACGTAACTTGTCTGAAAAAAGGAAGGATCCCGGCAAAGAAAATACTGACGCCTGAGCTGAAAAAGCAGAACTTGTCAAGTGTGACTCGATTCTGGTTCATGTCTATCTTTCAATCGATTTATGATAAAACATGTGCTTTGCGACTGGTTAAAAAAAGAAGAATGACCCTCGGAAGTCGTGGATTACGAAAGAAATACTAGACATGATAAAAAAAAAAGAAATCTGCTTTATGAGCAATCTCTAAATAGTCAGGATGATGCAGATTTTACAGAGTTTAAGAGAGTTAGAAATAAGGTGAATAGCATGAGGAGAAAGGCAAATAAGAAATATTATGAATACAAGTTTTCAAATCATAAGGGATACTAAAGCGACATGACAAGTCATTAATGAGTTTGTGGGATTTCAGAAAAGTAGCCGGTCGCCTTGCATTGATATTAATGGAAGTTTTGTGAGTGATAGAAATGTTGTAGCGAATCATTTGGCCAGTTTTATTCTCATATTGGCTTGTTAGTTCAGGAAAGTGCAAAGAATGACAGGAAAAAATTTTCTAGTGAAGAATTTGTTGACTCTCGTGGTGACAATCTGGAGTTCCAGTTTGAGAAATGCACAACTGATGAAGTGATGAAAATAGTGAAAAGCAAAAGATCGAATTCGGCTGGGATTGATGGCGTGAATCTGACAATTTTTAAGGCTGTAATGATGTATATATTACAATGTATACTCCATATCATCAACTTGTAACTGGAGACAGGGACCTTTCCAGAAGCCAAGATAGCTAAAGTTATTCCCCTTTATACGGGGCGCGTCAGGTTAGATTCTGGAAACTGGAGAACAATCTCGATACTGCCGTTATTCTCAAAAATACTAGAGAAAGTAATTAACCGACGTTGATATGACCATCTCACGAAATATTGTCTACCAAGTGAAACCCAACTCGGGTTTCGGAAAAGTCATACAACTAGTCATGCTACCATTCATCTTGTTGATTTCGTAAATAACTGATTTGAAAAAGGTGAGATCCCCCTAACATTTTTTTTTTATTTTGAGAAAGCATTTGATACGGTTGATTTTAGAATTTTACAGCGAAGATTAGAATGTTTAGGCATTAAAGGAGTGAGTTTAAAGTGGTTTGAAAGCTATTTGTGTGGACGGTTTATTCAAATAATGTTGATGATGTTTCTTCTTCCCTGTATCGGGTGTCTTGTGGTGTGCCACAGGGGTCAGTCCTTAGTCCACTTCTTTACATGGTTTATGTAGATAGCATGAGTTTTATCTTCCGGATTGTTGCCTAACGTCATTCGCTGATGACACTGCGGTTACGTTTTTCAAGTCGTTGTTCGGATAGCCTCGTTTCGAAAGTTAATAGTGTGTTGAGAAGTTTCTATGTTTTTACTAGTTTGTGTTTATTATCAGTAAATGTTGCAAAGATTAATTTTATATTGTATTCTAGAGTAGGCAAACCTCATGATGTTGATGGTAGAATTATGTTCGAAAATAAGCCTGTTGTGCAAGTTCGGGAAATCTGTTATTTGAGTTTTTATATTGATTGCAATCTATCTTGGTAATATCATAGTGATGGTGTTGCAGCAAAGGTTGCCCGTGGTCTTGGTGCAATTCAAAGCTTTAAGAATTTTTTACCTCCACGCGTATTATTGTTATTATACCACGCTTTGATTCACCCCCTATGTTTCATATGGATGCTTGTTATGGTGAAGCAATTTTTATACAAATTTCAAACTGGTTCAGATCCTTCAGAATAAAGTGATACGTCTTATTGGAGGTTACGTATAAGGTGTCACCAACACTTCAACTTGCTTCAACAAATTAGAAGTGCTTCATGTAGGACAGCTGCGTGACCACCAGTTAGGAGTTTTTGCATACCAATGTTGGAACTCTGTAAGTCCCGAGGTTTTTCATGGCTATTTTAGTGACAATAGTTCACTACAGTTATGAGACTCACGATGCTGTTAATTTTGCTGTGTCATGTAAATGTGGAACCAGGGCTGGTTTCCCTACTAGATTTTCAGGGCCCCATGTATGAAACTCTATTCCAGAGAGCATTCGGGTGGCTGACCACCTAGGGTTATTTAAAAGTAATAAAAAAAAAATTATTAGGAAAAGGTTCATAGTCTTATTTATTTATTATTATTATTATTGTTCCTATCATTATTATTATGGTAGAACGGTTGATGAGAGATTGGTTATAGTTTTTATCTTGGTTAAGTAATTTTTTTGTAAATTTGATTAATTATTTGTTTTTTAAAAAAATCTAAGTAGCCGCACCGTCGCAAGCTCTTTTTCGTATCTTTTTTGGGGTGGTTATTAGTAATTTATCTGTTACGTTTTTGTTTGTAAATAAAAAATTGAACTGAATTGAAATTAAATTGATCGGTGTGTTCCTTCTCCGATATATTCTAAAATATTTTCCACTTTTTTCGCTCTCCTGTGAAATTTATAGCAGAGAGAGAAAAAGCGGAAAATATTTAAAAACTATATCAGACAGCGCGCTAGCGCTGCCTAAGTAAAGAACGATGTGGGCACAATGTGTTTTTTTTTCTTCTTTTTTCTCCATACCCGGGCACTTCGTATCGAAGGAGTCGTCGTAGAAACTTCGAAAAGGGCTCATTCGACTGGAATTTGGAGTGGCTAGTGCCCTTTTTAATAGTCGAAAGTGATTGGAGGACAACTAGAAACCCCCCCCCCCAAACCCATCATTCCCGCAAACACATCCAATCAAAATTGTGAGATAGCCATTTTGTTCAGCGTAGTTGATTTCCAGATAGAAAATATGCTTTTGTGGACGACACTCCCCCCCAACCCTCAGGGCAAGGGTTTTAAGTTATGCCCTGGAGGCATACATATAACATAACATAACATAAACCCCTATGCCTTCCTAAGGCCAGAACATAATTTGCACTTTACTGAAAAAAAAATATAAATGTTTTTACTTTTATAACTTTAATAAATCAAATAATATTAAGATTTTGATTACTAAATATCAGTATTTAGTATATTAAACAGACAATGCACATTCATTTGTATTTTTTTTCAGTAAAATGCAAATTATGTTCTGGCCTTGGGAAGGCATATGGGTTTTTAGCCCAACTTATGTTAATTTCTGCTCGTTTTGAGTTTGACTCGGTTATTTAATGTAATTTCTGTTCGTTTTGGGTTTCATTTATTTATCGATGCTGATTTGTGGTAGTTTCACGCTTGGTAGATTATTTGATTTTATTTTTGCTCATTTTTTGTTTAATGGAGTTCTTTACTTTTCTTGGAAAAACTTATTTGTGGAAAAAGTTTTTTTTTTTTAATTAATCGGAGAAAGAACAGACCGATCGATTTGATTATTACTCGTTTTTTCTACAATACAATGTTTTCCATTTTTTTTCCCAACTTATATTCACAGTAACGGTAACACTGGGTTTTTAAAAATTAAGTATACATTTTCGATTCCCTGAAGCAAAATTGTACGGGAGAAAACCCTCCTAATAAAAAAAAAGAAAAAAAATTAGAGCTCAACTTACCTTACCCGAAAACCACCGAGCCTTCAAACAGGACCCAACAAATTTATAATATTTATATTCATTTACATATTCAGCTGCAACTAAACCCTCCTCAAAAGCTTAACTTAAATGGCCAGAATAATCCATCCAAAATATTCAGTTTTGTCTGTTTTCTTTGTAGGCCAGACCGAACAACGCAGCTTTCTCAAGCAATACTGAGACAACTTTCTGAATGATATGAACACCCTGTTTTTATTCTTTCTTTTTTTTTTCTTTTTTTAAGTCGTGGTTTTAAGACTCATTTAACTCCGATTATACAGTGCGGGGGAATTCCGTATACAGTTCAAGCACATGGGTATTTCAAAGGTAAAGGAAGATTTGCTATATGTTTTCCAGTGAAATTGTCTAAGCATTATTTCATGTACTTGTTTTCAAGACCCAGCCATGAACGCAGAAGGGAGGGACCTTTTCTTTATCTAGTAGGCAAGATCGAATAAAGTGGCAAGACTTAAAAAGCTCCGTGGATTGTGCAGGCAGCTGATTTCTATTTTTGTAGAGGATTACTTTATGTACTCGCTTGCGGGACTCAGCTATGTACTCATGGGGGGGGGGGCTTTCCTTTATATAGCTTATTTTCATTATTTTAAGGTTCATTCAAGTTCCATTATGCAATATGTGTATTTGAAATACATATGTTTCGAAGATAAAGGTAAATATGCTATATTTTTCCCAGGAGAACTGTATAAGAATCACAACAGGTTCATAGCTTCTTGGGAGGTTGTAAAGTGGGAGGCTTTGAACAAATTGGGGTGGAAGAGGAGCGTACGTATCTGTGTTGGCATCAGGCGGCTTGGTGCGTGCTGCTGTGAGTTGTTGCTAGTAGGCAGTGGCGCCATTTCAGAAAACTTCAGGGGGGGGGGCAAGATCAATTTCGGGCCCCACCCAGACTCAAAATGTAATTACTCTGTTTGACAGACTACCCTTCAAATTAGTGTTCGAATATACATTAAAGCAACGTAATTTATTTAGATTTTGCAACCTGGTTAGGGACAAAAAATCGTTACGAGATGGTACATTTACCACACAAATTAAAAACGGAAAGTTACGTGCAGTTACTTAAGCAATGCATATCTCCTTGGCTACATTTTTGCGAAGTCGTCCACAAGCTTTTCAAAATTAAGCTCCTGTCCTGCGGCCATTTCAGAGAACACAAGAAGCAAATATGAAAGCGGTCATTGTCAATTGTTGTCCAAAGGTAGTCCTTCACAAATATCAACACAGAGAAAAATCGTTCATTTGAGCATGTTGTGAGCGGGAGTGTGAGGTCTACCCTCACGACTTCAAGAACCTCAGAAAAAGCTTCTTTCAATCCTCCTAGGCTTTCGAAAAGATCTAAAGCGTTTGCCGGTCTCTGTGGAAGCTGCAACACATATGCACAAGCTATCAAAGCTTGACTCTTCAGCTCTATAACATCGATGCCAGCCTTTTCGAAGTAAGTCGCAATCTCGAGAAGTAAATCTGTGTTCATTAATTCTTCGGATTTGGAGTTAGAGCATCGTGTCGCTTCTAGTACTGGCAGATGGACAGAAAAACGCTCTTCAAACTCATTTATCACTCTGTCCAAAACCTTGTAAAACTCTCTTTGTGTTTTCTCTTCTGTTCTTGCGCCCTCAGATTCAGTGCTATGCTTTCCAAGTGTTGATGTGATCAAATAGTCCCTGAATCTTTCGGATATCTTCTGAACTCGTTTGATTTTACTGGTATGGTTGAAGCAAGAGCGTTTGTTTCCGACAGAGCAGCTCCAACATTAATAGCCATCTCGTTAGATTTGCCGTATAGGACTAAACAATACACGACATCACGCATTGTCTTCAGCTGGTTTTTTGTTGTGGTGATTAAAGTGCAGGCATCTCAAAGGATCATATCTGGGGCCTGCAGTTCTACAAAAAGAGGGTTGATCACTGCAAGAACTTCGTGAATGACATGCAAACTGAATAATAAGGGAAGCGACTCTAGTTGATTCTTGAGACATGTAGCTTCTGCTACTTCCTCCCTGTCAGAAGATACTTGAACAACTGACAGAACTGCGAGTATTCAGTCATATCTTACCAGAATTTTAGCAACTGATTTATACCAGTAAGATCCCCCCAAAAAAATTAATAATAATGGCGCCACTGCTAGTAGGAGTAGTAATGGTAGTATTTCCAAGACCCAGCCCTGTACAAAGGGGAGAGGAACACATTCAACAGCTGTGTACAACAAGACAGAGACAGTCTTGTGGATGGTATCAGCAGTTAATTTTAAACCACTGTGTGAGCAACTAATTCTTTTCTTTTGTAGGATTATTTTATGTACTCGTTTGCAAGGCCCATTCAAGTACATAGGGGAGGGGGAGGGGCTTTTCTTTACACAGTAAGCAATATTGATTAGATTAGCGAGAGAGAGCTCCTTCGAATTTTTTTTATCGTGATTTTAAGGTTCATTCAAGTCCTATATGAAATACGTACGTTTGAAAATATATGTTTCAAAGGTAAAGTACTACATTTTTACTACATTTTTTTCTATACTACAAATTTTTTCTAAAACTATACTACATTTTTTCAAGAAGAATATACTATTATTTTAAGTAGGTGATTGCAAGACCCAGTCATGTATACAGGGCGATCAAGACCTCCAACAGCAATGTACAACAAGATTCAGACAGTTCCGTGGATGATGTTAGCGGTTCATTTTTAAACGCCTTGGTTCTTAGATTAGAACATATCACAGAAATTACATTAATAATCTACAACAAGCATTCTATAGCAACATTATACAAATGCAAATAAGTTTGTGGCACAAAAAGTGTATGCGTACTTATAAAAGTTAAAATTGAAAAGAGAAAAAAGAAAAAAAAAAATTGTATTTACCAATATAGTTATCTTCGCTAGTTTCTGTTGTAACAGTAACGTCATCAATATAACTTCTCGGGGTTGTATAAACATACACTGGTCTGTGTATACCAGCATAATTTGTAAAATCAAAATTGTACTCTTGTATAAAATAGCCTGGGTGGGTACCTAAAATTCAAGCTCGCTGAGTGAAAAAAAATAAAAAAGGTTATTTACCTTCAATATGTTTTAGTAGACATTTCTCAGATGACAAACAAAAGTAGAAGCAAAGGCAAAAAACTAAATAAATTGTAAAAGAAAAAGAATTCAGCTAGGTAGAGTTAATTTTGTGCTAATAATATTAATATACCATTATATGAGCTATACCAAGCTAATTATATTATGTTAGTTATAAAGATTAAAGAGAGACAGGACACAGAGTGTTAGACATCTCTGTTCATGTGAATATTTCTTATACATGTTTTCATCTGAAATATTGATTCATTTGATTTTTTTTCGAGTATGATGATATTTGTCTGAAACTCAGTTGAAATAAAGAGATGGAGCTCGACAATTTTTCTCAGGAGAAGGGGAGGGGGGTTGAAAATTAAAGAAAAAAAGCCAGAAAATAACCAGATACTTTAAAATGATGCAAAATTGTGCACCAACTTTCCTGTGTGTTCTCGATGTATGTTGTAATCTACTATCTGTGTTTCTACATTGAACTTTGTTCTAAACAAGATATATTTTCCAAAAGTTGCAAAAATTTTGCAATTTTTGGTCTTCTAGGGAGGGGGGAGGCTCTGAAAGTGTCACTGCTCACCCCTATGTGTCTCCTTTGTGTAGATTGCTTTTCCCTTAGTTGTCATTCTAACATTAACCTTATCATAAACGAAAAACAAAACAGAGCAGGTATGAACTGAAACGCCACAGTAGAGAGCGTGGCTCATAAATTTGAGCCGACAACAGCAAAGAGCGACGGAAAAAAAAGAGGAAAGAAAAGATAAAAGAGAGTCGGGAGACGAAGCAACAAAACCATCATGATATAAAAATAATAATTATTAACCTGAAAGAATATACACTTATTCTATATACTACTGTAAAACCTATTTCTAGGCTATTTTCATTATATTTTTTTTTTTATTCGAATAGCTGCCTTAATTTTATAAATTTTTTCCACAAGAAAGGCTGGGTGCAGCAAAGACGCAGAATTATTCACGTCAATTTGGTACATTCCCTCTGATGAACACAAACATTAAAAAAGAAAAAAAACATAGAATTTAATAGAAAACCGTTTCCTTGTTTAAATAAAAGCGTCTTTCAAGAGCTCAGATCTGTAATATCAGCATTTTTCACTCTCACATTTTTTTAAATCCAATGAACAGGGGCGTAGCATGATAAGTTTTTTTTGTTGTTTTTTTTTTGGGGGGGGGGGGTATATAAGAAATGTGCTGACAAAATCGTCCAATGCGTCAACAAATGCTGACACATAAGCTAAATTAAACAGAAAAACACAAGCTAAATGTCAAGGTTTCGAGTTTGAGGGGAAGAGTCCCTCCCCTTTAGCTGCAACCCTTCCCATGGTTCAATGATAAATGAACTTCTCAGGGCAAACTTTTTTATTCTTTTCTTCTTTTTTCCGTAGAAAAAGGTTTCTGGACACGAAGTCCACATATACAGGCATTTTCAAGCTTATTTTCGCTATCCTGGTTAAACTTTGTACCTATTACCCAATATCTGTATATTCTTATTCAACTATTGAAATATCAAAACAAGTTTCCACAAGCCCCCATGAATACACCGTTTTTGAATACAGCAATTGTGAGCATTGCTTAGTATCTTCTTAAGATGTGAATTCTCAATTGGCACAGCGTTTTTTTTTTGTGTTTTTTTATATATATATATATATATATATATATATATATATTACATAAGTATTCATAAATGGATTCTTTCAATTCATTTATTAATTGAGCAAACAAAATGATACAAATTTCTATGATAAAAAACAAACCATTGCATTAAACCAGTTTAAATCAGACCTTTTGTCTATGCGATTCGAATTACTAGCAAGAAACTAATTGAGAAAACATTAACATCATAAGAGAAGGTGAAGCTGGTAATAATTACACCTATTTTATATGATAATGGCACAGAAAATACGGTACTGTTGCGGTTAATGGTACACACAAAAGAAGTGAAGTTTGTCTAATGCTAATAAAAAAAAGAAGAAAAAACAAAGGATGAATATATAATAGTTTAGAAACAAATTTGGGCTATATATTTGCACATTAGGGGGGTGGGGGTGGGGGAGGGGTAAAGCATAGCATATATTAAATATTTAACCTAACCTAGGTACCTTCCCCCCTCAAACCCCAAAAAAACAACAATTTAAATATTGTAAATTCAATGAGAAACCACCCTCTTCGATCAATTTAGATAACAATTACCCGCTTCACGTGTCTCCATGACTGCATTCCTTTGACAGTGTATAGCGCTGTGTACCATTAAGCACAACTGTACCGAAAATACTTCATTTTAATTCTTATTCGATTTCTTTTTTCTTGCGATACTATTGGCGGACATTCGACCACAAAATCTTTTAACAGCTTGAAGTTATACGCAAAAGCATTTAATAAGGTTTGTTATAAAACTATTTCTCGTAAGTGGTTATCCAAATACTTCACAAATCTAACTTCGTCTATTTCGAGCAGGGTAAATAATCACATCTTAGTCAATAATTTCTGGAATATTTAGACAAACTCTAAGATTTCATCAAATCAAAATCAAATAGGAACCCAAAGAAAAGAAACGGGTACAAGATTTAAACAACCCTTCGTGCTACTACTACTATTAGCAACTTGACTGCCACATCAAGGCACCTGAGCCAACACAGATGCATACGCTCCTTCTTCACCCCAATCTAACCTAAGCTTCACTCTTTACCCTTTACCGAGAAGTTCCGACTTTATTTTAATCCTTTCTTAAGCCCTCTTCCACCCAATTTAGGGACGAACTACTTTTTGCTTCGCCCAAGATGGATGGCTAAAAAACCCAATATTTGGCAATCTTTCATCCTACATCAGCAAAACGTGGCCTAACCGTCTTAACATTTCTTTCGTCATGGCCCTTTGTACTAGGGCCTCAATTATCCATTAAAATGGCACAAACTTGACCTCTAACATTTTCACCTTTTGACAAAGAATTGAGCGTCCACTTTGGCCTAAATCACTAAGATTCTACCACAGTCCGAATTGTAGTTCCATCGATTCTACCAATACTGACTTAAAACTAATTCTAGCCGCAGTCCAAAGTGGCGTTAATCATGTTCAAGCAATGGTAACCAATACAATAATCGGCTGTAACTGGTGAAAAAAATACGCTCCGATAAATGATCCCTTAGAAAATAGTTGCTCCATAATAAAAGGCAAATTATTACACTGCAATAAAATGAGAGCTACTGTTTCCTTTGTATTTCAGGATTTCCCCTGAATCTCAAGAAAAGTTATTTGAATCTTTGTGTGTATTGTGGGGTAGACACATGTAGGGTCGAGCCTACGTCCCCAAAGATCCATTGCCTTTGCACTTCAACACTACTGCAACTACTACTACTACTACTACGCAGCACCAAGCCGCCTGAGGCCAAAAAAGCTATGCATGCTCCTCCTCCATCTCAATCTATTCAGAGCCTCCGTCTTTACACCCTCCCAGGAAGTTCCCATTTCCCTTAAATCTTTCTTTATAACATTCTCTCACAACAGCCGCGGACGACCTGCTTTCTGTTTAGCCATAGAAGGTTGGCCGAAAAGGACAATCTTCGTCGAGCGTTTTATTTCCGTACTTTTATCAACAGAAAAACACAAATCGAATAGCTCTTTTGATTCAAATCAAGTTCAAAGCAAACAGTTGGCTCATGTTCATACTAATTTTTAACAAAATCTCACATAATGCCATTCAATTCAAATTTTTGGCTTAAATTTTTCTCTGTGCTCTTATCCTACAACAAGTTGGCATTATTTGATTTAATTTCCTTGATTTGATAAAGTGGCAAAAACTCTGTCAAATGACTCTTATTTAAACTCACGGAGGACTTTAAGTGTGTTTCTTCAGTTTTAACGTTAACAAAAAAATATTTCAATTACAATAATAATTCAAAACACTGACTATTTTTCTTCGAAAACCGTTGTCACTTGGAAATCAACGATTCCCTTCCAGCACTGACTTTCTCTCCCTTTTAGTCTTTAAATTATATGCCAAAAGATAAAACCAAAAGATAAAGCATTATGTCTTTACTGTTAATTTTACTGTTAAGATATTTATGCCACAGTGTTAACAGAAGCAAATCGGACGCACATGCAAAACTCCAACATGTTTCCTTCATTTTATTGCCATTTCCCTATATGCCAATTCATTTATTTTGCAACAAATATTCTTTTATTTACTGTGGAAAGACTTTGTGGGCACCCTGTAGTGCCAAAGTTTTTCATTTCTGGCTCTAAGTTCCAGTAAATTTAGTTGTGTCTAAAAAACCACGGTATTATGTGTTTTTTACTGGCAAAAGAAAAGCATTGTGTCATTTATAGCTACTACACGTTAAAAAACAGATGAAAGCAGCGGCGTAATTTGCTATGGGGCAGAGAGCAACTGCTCCTCCTAGGTCTCGGTTGGCCCCCACCAGACCCCAGCTTGTCCCCACAGCTGAGATTCAGTTTCTTCAAAAATCTTTTCAAAACTAAGATAAGCCTTCATAATTCAAGCATCCACAGAACCAGATCAGTTTTCTTGAGCATATCTTTAGTATTTTCTTTAGTATATAATACCAAAATTAGGCCACTGTATGAAAGGACATAAATAAATAATAGAGGACAAAATAAGAAAATAAATAAACCAAACAACTAAAAAGGGTCTAAGTAAGACAGTAAATAAACCAAACAACTAAAAAGGGACTAAATATGAGAATAAGTAAACCAATAACTAAAAAGGGACTAAATATAAGAATAAATAAACCAAACAACTAAAAAGCGACTAGATATGAGAATAAATAAACCAAACAATTAAAAAGGGACTAAATATGAGAATAAATGAACCAAACAACTAAAAAGGGACTAAATATGAGAATAAATAAACCAAACAACTAAACTGGGACTAAATATGAGGATAAATAAACCAAACAACTAAAAAGGGACTAAATATGAGAATAAATGAACCAAACAACTAAAAAGGGACTAAATATGAGGATAAATAAACCCAAAAACTAAAAAAAGGGACAAAATATGAGAATAAATAAACCAAACAACTAAAAAGCGAATAAATAAACCAAACAACTAAAAAAGGGACTAAATATGAGATTAAATAAAAGGTTTACCTTTCGGTATTGTTAGGAAATACAATTCTTCCTTGCGGAATGGTAAGCGGGGTGAGTGTATTGTTCAAGGCAACAGTGACTTTGTTTTCTGATCCATAGCTAACTTGTTTCGTAACCTCAGCTACGAATGGCAAATATCCTCCGGAATGATTTGTCACTTTTATCCCATTTATCCACTGAAATAAAATGAAGTTATTTTTAAAAAGAGTAATAAAGGTTATTTTCAGACTCCCGGTGATTTATAGGAAATTGTTTATAAATAAATCTTTTTTCTTTTCTATTTTTGCCATTGAAAATCAGAGGCTGTGCTGTATTAAAAACTAAACTAAATCCGCACATGAGTAGGTTACGTTGCTATGACGATTTGAAGCTTCGTGGTTGTTGAGATACAATTGCAGAGTAACATATGCAACTATGTCTCAAGGGGAAAGCTTGTATCAGGGACGTAGGGGGGGGGGCCTCCGCCTCATGACTTTTGAAGGATTTGGCCCCTTGCAGCAAATGCTTGGTGAGCTATGAGGCCGAATTTACCCCCCTCCAATAAAAGAACATTCAGCTAAAACCCAGTCTAATAATTTCTACTAGATTTAATCTGATAAGGCCTTTTCATCAAGGCAGATGACAAGAATGTAGCCATTCCTTCAAAGACATCGGGTTCAGCAAAATTATATATATATATATAGATATATATATATATATATATATATATATATATATATATATATATATATATATATATATATATATATATATATATATATATATATATATATATGCATAATATATATATGTACATAATATGAACCTGGTTCACGAGGTTTAGTCTACAAGCACAACAAGTAATTAGTCTGATAAAAAAAATCCGTAGAAAACTCTCTACCCATCCCCCCCACACACACAAGGTTTGGATCAGGTGTAGATTCTCTACAGGAGCAACGTCGAGAATAAATTTAACTAATCACAAAGTTTTTTTTTTTTTGAAAAGAGCTTGTCACCTTTTAGTAGATAGGCTCAAGTTCCTGGACACCGAAAAGGCGTTAATTGGGACATTCAGTGTTACTTCTGACTTTTTCAGATGGAGATAAGAAAGCCCATTGTGGTAGACCTTGTCTGATCTTGTTCGGGTTGTAATAAATCCATCTATCTAATCAAGTTTTGGTTGATATCCAACAATATCTTTGGTATATATCCTGATAAACAGAATTTATGGACGCTCCTTTCCCTGGACAGGTCGAGCAAGCCTGAACCTAAAACATGCACAACATCGAAATTAGTTGCTACTTTCCATAAAGCTCTGTTGAAATTGAATAACCCGTTTGACTGATATTCTCACTATAAGAACCCAGCCCCCATCACTTCCTACCCTTTAAATCCCGAAACAATCAAATTAACTTCTAGCACTTATTTCTGATCAATGAACTGAGAGCCGACCAGCTGTTCTGGTAGATGTTGCGATGGCAAAAATGTAGGGCCCTCTCTCCCCTTCTCTCTCCCATAGGAGTCAAATCGGCACACCCCACGGGCACGCCCCACGACGGGACTAGGCCACGTCTTCTTACTTTCCAAGAGGGTTCTTTGATATCCGACCATTCCTTCCGATGGATGTTCTAACGACAAGAAATTTCTAAGACTGGTGACTTCAGTGCCATTTGCTGGGACTAGGAGTCCAAAATAGTAAGAATTGTGAACTGCATTTTTTGAATTACCATGAGACTGTAGAACACGTTTTCCATCCAGGGTGTACCGGATGCTCTGTGTGTGACAGCTTCTGTTAGACATCAAAGGCTTATGGTTTCAACTCCCACACCAACAGCGATTTTTTAAAGAATTCTTGCTCAATTTTTAATCAGAGAATCAAAAAAATGATCATTTTAAATCCTCATTAGATTAATACAACTGACAATATGCTTACGAGAAAACAAGGACATTTAAAAATTGATTTAATCTGTGAGACGTTATTGTGCTATCTACTACATTATATTGGATATTATCTCAGATCTGTGCAGATAGCACCCTTTGTGCTATCTGAAATATTTACGAAACAATTTTCAAGACTACTCAAAGAGATTTTTGCTGGTTCTTTAATCAGGATGTGAAGCTGCCTTTTTGCCGTTCAGATTTTAAAGATGAATTTGCTTTGATCAATGCTGCATTTTCACTGCATTCTTAAGCCGTTTTGCTTCAGACAAAAAAAAAACGCTGTTCTCTAAACCATGGGATAGAATGCAACCAGTAAAATAAAAAGTTACAGGTTTCTTTCAGGATGGATCATCATTTTTCATCATCTTACTGTTATCAATTTGCACAAAATAAAAAAATTTAACTTGACAACATAATTTCACAAAAACTAGCTTTTTAGATAACAGAACTGTCAATCAAGCCTATGAAGGATAAACCATGACCATGACCGTATTTGTTTAACCTTGCAATTTTTGATTAGAAAAAAGGGATAAAAAGAAATTTCTCAAACGTAATTGGCAGTTATCAAAATGAATTCCTTTCTCGCAGTATTAGCCACCTTACTTGTTGTTACCAATGCCAAACATGTGGCACGAGTGGCTTCACTTACAGATTGTGGTAAGACACATCACTTCCTTCTGTTTTACAAATTTTTAAACTGGTCCTGTTAAATCTAAGTAGCCGTTTTTCTGCTTTATTGTACGGAGCTTGAAATAACAACGAGATCGTCATCTCAGCTTGTATTTGCAGAGTTTTTTCCTTTTTCTAATGACCTTTTCAATTGGTTTACAACCCACCGAATATTTTGGTAATACGTACAAATACAAGGAGGCGATATAGTACATCCTTTAAGTAGGCCTATATTCAAGAGAAGGTTCTTTCTATCGATTTTTGGGTATTTATTTTATATCTTAAAACCTCAGACTGTTAAAAATAAACTTTGGGCTATATACCACCCCCCCCCCCAAGAAAATAAAGTAGCTTCAATTACAGATTGTGTTGTTAGATAGATTATTTGGATTATTATGGAGACCCTCATCACCGCCCGCATGATCTAATTATGCATAATCTAATCACCCGAATCAAATTCCAGGCCTTGTAGTGGGCTAGTGCAGCTAAGTCTGAGCTCAGGTTTTCGTATTACCAAACAGAATATTTTATACTACTATATAGAACAGTCTTGCAACAAAACTGATAGAAGTACAGTTTACGCAGGATTTAATCTGTATCATTCATGATCATCTGTATCATTCATGATCTGTCATCCCACAGTAGGCGAAACACTAGAATACAGAAGCTTGAAGTCAATAAATACAATCAATGAAACAGCTAAACTTTAATAGATCATTCATGATCTCTCATCCCACAGCAGGGGAAAACACTAAAGACAGAAGCTTGAAGTCAATAAATACAATCAATGAAACGGCTAAACTTTAATAGATCATTCATGATCTGTCATCCCACAGCAGGGGAAACACTAAAGACAGAAGCTTGAAGTCAATACATGCAATCAATGATACGGCTAAACTTTAAGAGATCATTCATGATCTCTCATCCCACAGTAGGTGAAACAATAAAAGACAGAAGCTTGAAGTCAATACATACAATCAGTGAAACGGCTAAACTTCAAGAGATCATTCATGGTCTCTCATCCCGCAGTAGGTGAAACACTAAAAGACAGAGACTTGAAGTCAATACATACAATCAATGAAACGGCTAAACTTTAAGAGATCATTCATGGTCTCTCATCCCACAGTAGGTGAAACAATAAAAGACAGAAGCTTGAAGTCAATGCATGCAATCAATGAAACGGCTAAACTTGAAAATCATTCCAGATATTAAACATTTTTTGAGTACTTATCACTTATGAGCAGAAAAAAATGGGCACAATCTTATAGGGAAAGGAAGCATAGAGACTATAAGCAAGAGGAATTGAAATAGGACCGTGAACCTCATTCCTAAGCATATAGTATTGCTTCACTTCCTCTATGGAGTAGAAATTTTCAAGTTATTACAAGTTTTTAAGTCACTAATCCAGATACGGCGGTCAATAGAAAAAATTGCTAAAAATGATCTTGATCAGGATTGGAATTAATGGTCCTATCTACTCATACAGTAGGCTACAGATTTACTAATTTTTTCGTTTTGCATTTATTTCGCCCTTTTTTCTCTATCTTTGCTGTTTTATTGGTTTGTAATCTCCCTTTTATTTAATTTTTTCTTATATACTTAGTCTTGTTTAAAATGTTTTGGGTGATTTCCAAACAAATAAAGATTATTATACGTGATAGAGGGCACGGTTGGAGATTTTAAGAGCTATAAAGACCAAATTTTTCTACAAAATCGGACGGGTCATTTGTCCCAGCATCCCCTAAAACCTCTTTAACTGCAGAATGTTATCACTAAGAGAGGGGGATATGGGATGAGTAGCCTGTCTCTTATTGGGAATAACCTTTGAGCATGAGATGCAAGTTTTTGTTCCTGTTGTAATTCTTAAGCAATATTCCGGTTTTACCTCCTCAATATTTAAAACATATGGTAGGAGTTACATCAGGCTTTCAGTGAAGCAAAAAGGCTTGAATCAGGCTTTAGGAAGCGATAGAAATAATGATGGTTGGTATCCTCCTTATAAATGCTAAAAAAAAAAAATGTGAAAAATAATGAAAAAGGTAAAAGCGCAAAGAAAACACACCCCGAACGGGCAAAAAAGATAGCATAAACAGGGGTAAGATTCAGCACTCAGAAATTAACCTAAATATGAGGGAAGCTACCGATCTACTCTTAACATCAATGCTTTATATACACTTGGCAGAATACAAGACGTAATACCGAGTTCTGTTGAAAATGTGAAATGATTTTAAATTAAACAATTCGCGTTTTCATTTACTAATAGGCTAAATTTATTACATTCTGGTAAACTTTCAGTAAATTCTAACACTTTAACATAAGAAGCGGGAGTCAAGATGAAACTTTCGCCCCTCCCATCCAAGCCAGTATCAGACTGATTTAGTTTTCTAACCTAAATACAGCCTAATTCTGCTCTTATAAGTTTTAACACATCCTTCTCCTCATTTCATAAAATTCACTACGCCCTACAACCTAAAGCTATTGAAAAAAAAAGATGCATTTTAAACAAATGTTTCTTTGACTAGGCTTTTGTCTGTGAGCTGATACAACAGCCGAATAGTTCCACATTTTTTGTAGCAAATATTATGATTAATCTGCTTTACGTTAAAAAAATTAATACGTGCACGGAGCTTTCCTCTTTTTTTTATTGTTTGCTCAAAATTAAGGCGTGCTTTAGAGAAACTTTACTTTTGAGCTCCTCCTCCCAGGGCAAAATTTACAGTTCTGTCCACGAATAAAAAAAACAGATTTTTTAAGGGAATCATAGGAGTAGGGATAGTATTAACGAAAGAGAAAACCTGTTTCAGAGTGGGACTGGGTGTAATTTCAGAGCCTCTGCCCTGCCCCATCCCTTCTGTAGCTTTAGACGACTAAGGATTTATATATGCACTACTATTACTACAAGTATTTACCATTCTAGGTGGTACTATTCTGACGGGTACTGGAGCTATTTTCACGGATCCAATTCTTGTTCCCGGGGAAGCTTCTGGTCAGTTTGACTTTGTTCTCAGTGGAGACTTACCTTTGGACGCAATTGTCGAAAAAAGAGTTTTCAAGATAGACACACAAGAGCAAGTCCCATGCCTTGGAGCAGGATTCCTTGGATCATGGCAAGAATCCTAAATTTTGTTATTACTTCATATATATATATATATATATATATATATATATATATATATATATATATATATATATATATGTATATTAATATATATATATATATATATATATATATATATATATATATATATATATATATATATATATATATATATATATATATAGCTATATATATATATATATATATATATATAATATATATATATATATATGCAAACAAAGTGTCTATGGTCACTAGAAAAATAAAGAAGAAATATCGAACCAATATTTGGCCTGTATACAACGAGGTGTCCTCTGCTTTGAAAAGGGAAAACACTTTAAATCATAGCATAAAAAAAAAAGAAGAAATAATCTAAAATAAAAAGAGCCTAACCAAAATATGCAATAGCTACTCAATGTGAAAATTACGAAAGTAGAATATGCCAATCAAAGGAACTCATATTTCAACACAGCTCAATTGATTTTGAGCTCAATATATATATATATATATATATATATATATATATATATATATATATATATATATATATATATATATATATATATATATATATATATATATATATATATATATATATATATATATACCAGCTCAATATATATCCTCGTATTAATGACTAATTACGCCACTGACAGTGCTTCATCTGAATTTAATAAAACTTAGATTTCAGTTTTGTTAAAATTTTATTTTGGTCCATGATGATATTTTCTGAAAGTGTTTTTTAGTGAAGGTTTATTGATATTAATCATGGATCATGGCAAGAATCCTACCAATTTCGATCTCCAAGTGGATTAGCAATTACAGTTTGTAAGAGACTTTATAAAATACTGCCCAATAGAAAAGCAAATGGCTTTCTCCCTGCATTCCATCCCTAGTTGTTGAGGCTTACGCGGTGGGGTAGGGGGTATTTAATCCTAGGTGCTTTTTTTGCTATATTTATAGGTCTTATTTTATCGCAATTTTCCCAAAAATGTTATAAAAAGTGAGAAAGACTTCTTTAAAGGATATTTACCCACAGATCACACTTGCTGAGCCATACTTACTTCACAGCAGATAAAAGCCATCCAAGATTAGGCTTAAAAAAAATATTCCAGGTTCTCCGGTTCCAATTCTAGCTATGTATAACTGATTTGCTACATAACCTAAGGAGATCATATCATTTAGCTAGACACTGCAAACATTTAATTTTTTTTCATTTCAGACCTCCTACCCTCCTCATCCTGTCTCAATTAATAGTACGAAATTGTCCTATACCCGTCGCGTGACGTATAGGTCTAGAAAGAACAGCCTTTCACTATCTCATAAAACTATATTCAAGGGACTATCCAGGATTTTTTTTTTTTTTTTTTTGGGGGGGGGGGGGGGGGCTTTACAGAAAACTAAAAAGTTCACAAAAAATTTGTTTATATGCATTTTTAGTACATTTTTATTAGTCAGACAAAATTAGGGGGAGGGAGATCTAACCCTGCACCCTCCTTTATGGATATGGGCTTGGCTACAGTTACACCCAAATGAAATTCCCAGGAATAGGTTCACATGCGAAATTAGAATCCGAAGTCCTCTTCTTTACTTGTAAGCAGTAGCATAGCCAGGATTTCTATCTTCTTTAGAGTCGTATGGCCCTCAGTAACGGTGATATGCTACTACTGCTGAAATTTTCCATTCATTTCAGCTGCATGGAATGATTTGAACTTATTTTTAAGGAGGGAATTTTTTAAAATTAATTTAACAATCACCAAAAGAAACTTTTTATAAATTTTCTACCGAATAAGTTCCCTCCCGTAGGTAATCAATATGGCACTTCTAGATTTGTTCTTGCCATTAATTCCATTACATTATATTTTTCTTTTATCCTAATCTGTTCTTTCATTTTCCCAATTCCGTTTTTTTTTATTTTTTTTTTTTTTTTTTAACATGAAAATTCTGTGTTCCACTTCCATCTATTTGATCGAATTATGGACACTATCATATCAGACTATCGACCTATTGCTACTACTACTAACAACAACTCACCACAAAATCAAGTCACCTGAGGCCAACACAGCTACACACGTTCCTCTTGCATCCCAATCTATTCAAAGCCTCCCTCTTTACACCCTCCCAGGAAGGTCCCAATCT
This sequence comes from Artemia sinica, assembly GCA_027921565.1. Lineage (NCBI taxonomy): Eukaryota > Metazoa > Arthropoda > Branchiopoda > Anostraca > Artemiidae > Artemia > Artemia sinica. Next base: position 1,226,886 of record CM051267.1, on the reverse strand, counting down.
TTCCTTACGACATTCCCCCACCCCAAACGAGAATGACCTGCTTTTCGTTTAGCACTAGACAGTTGGCCAAAAGGACAATCTTTGACAATCTGTCATCCTTCATTCGCAGAACGTGCCCTAGCCATCCCAACCTTTCTCTCATTACAGCCCTAGAAAGCGGGATTGAACCACACGTTTCGTACAGTTTAATGTTTGAAATACGGTCAGTCAGTCGGGTACCCTGAACAATCCGTAGGCGATCATATTGGTCAAATAAAGCCTGTTCCGCCGTCTTAGCAAAAAACTGTAAAAGAGTGGTGTACTAAAAATTTCTGTCAGCTGATAGACAATTTCAACATTCCACTTCTGTCTATTTGATCAGATCAAAAATATTGTTATTAGCATGATGGCCAGATATGGTTAGACTGGTCAAATAAGGTTAGGTCACTGAAACCTAAAGAGTTGAAAGTTGACCTTGAATTTTAAATATTAGTTACCTTTTTTACTGAATTAGAAACACATTAATTCAATGTCATGGGACCCTTTTCAGATGCAGTTTTAGGGGGGACAAAGGGGATGCTTGCCCTGAGCACAGAAATTTTAAAGGCACAAAATTTCCAATAAGTAATCTAACACTTATAATCATTTTATAAATTTTGTTATAAATGGCAGTAAGTATAAGCAAATTGAATAAGAAATTTTCATTTTCACCATATCTTTTCTTATATAAAGTAAGGAAATTCAGATTTAAATTCAAACCAAGGTCAGGGAGAGGAAGTTGACCCGGCCCTATAGCAAATTACACCAGTGCTGTTGAGTCACTTCAACAGGGACCTTAGACAACATTTGAATAAAGTACTTGATGACTATTTTAACAAAACATCTTATATTTTAATATCTAATATTTAAATATCTAAATATTTAAATATATTTAAATATCTTATATTTCAGGGAGAATCCTCCAAAAGGGAATAAAGTTTCTTTTATGATTTTTAACATGCAAATTTCTGCAATTTTTGCGCGATGCCCAGAATTAAGAGTGGGGATAAAGTTTCAAGACTGGAAGAGGTCAAGGTATTTTACCAGGGATGTGGTAGAAAAATGAAGAATTCGGAAGAAAGTGTCTTATATGGTAAATGAGGCAGGGGTGAAATTAGCTACTATTTGTATTTATAGAACAAATAACAGGTTTTTACAGTGAAGTCTAACCTCTTTTAAAGTAATTTGAGAGAGAATGCCGGCCATTGAGCCTTTGTTGGGGTCTTTGATCCTGTTGTTGAGATGTTTTTGTTAAAAATAGTATATTTTTTTCTAAAAAAATTGCAGATGAAAAATTTCATGAAATTCACCCAAGCTTTACGACTAAGAGTTTAAGCGTTATTTTGAAACAGAATAAAGAAAACAAACAAGGACAAATTTTGCTTTTGGAAAATGGAAAAGAAAAAGGAAAAGAAAATAGATACTTTTCTTGAAACAAATTCCTTTTTAAAATCTATTCGTTGTTTAAAATTAAACGTAGTTTAGACAGCTTCAAGAATCTCCTTAAAAATGTTATTTTAAACGGCATAAAAACTTCTGAATTGGAAACATAATTAAAACTATTAACCATTTCTAAGCCATTAAATTTCTACGAGAAAATTATATGCCAGATATTTTCATTTATTACTTTCATTTGTATATTCCTCAGTTTGGATTTGTAGGTTTGCGCACTATTAAACCAGACTACGTTTGCTACATTACACTAACACAGTCAAAGTCCATAAAGGGAAGAAACAGAGAGCGCCGATTCACAAAATGTAGGGGTACAAGCACATTTTGATTTATTTTATGAAGGCACAAAAAAGTGTTTCAAGCACAAAAAAGCTCTTAGAAAGGTTTGCTAAGAGGTCAATTTAGTTCTCTTTTTTTTGATCCTTTTCAATGAAAATACCAAAAATGTATTTTAAAAATCTAGAGGAAAAGACAATCAAATCTGGGGGCAATTACCCCCCTCCTTCCCCCACTTGGCACTCCTGAAAAGAGATCACGACGTTTATCATAAAGGTCTTTATCATGAAATAATTAAATTAAAACAAAAGTTTTCAACTGAAAGTAAGGAGTAACATTAAAACGATGGTTCTCCCCATCCCCTACCTCTCGTTCATTTAGTTCTACAAAAAACTTCGTTTAGTTCTAGAAAACGTGATTATTAAGTCTTTTAGTTCTACAAAAAAAAAAACGCCATTTAGTTCTAAGAAACGTCATTATTAAGTCATTTAGCTCTACAAAAAAACGCCATTTAGTTCTAAAAAAACGTCATTATTGAGTCATTTAGTTCCACAAAAAAACAACAACTTTACATTCCAATACAACGGCCCTTGCGTTCCAGCAGTCTTTCTTTAAAAATTGGTGGAAAATTTAAAAAAAAGCAAGGGTTGAAGAGGCGGTAGCCCCCCTCACATACGGAATAATTTCTATTCCTTTTAAGTTTTAATGTTGCATCTTACTCTCAGCTGAAAAAAAAAACTAAACACGCCGGAAAATCTCCCACCCTCCGTGAAAAATTTCCCTCCCCCAGAAATTTCTTCCGCAATGGAAATTCTGTCCGTGTAAATCCACCCCAACCCCAAAGAAATTCCCTCTTAAAAATCTCCGAATATTTTGTAATAACAAATACTATATGCAAACAATCGGCAAATTGGATAACTTAAAGCCCATTCCCCAGGGGCTGCGGGGGGTCATGTCATCCCCAAAGGTACAGCTGCAGTACCTTTCAACTATGCTCAATCAAATGGCTATCTCAAAACTTAGATTGGACGACTTCGAAGAAAAAAGGGGCGTAGGAGGGGGGTTAGCTGCGCACCAATCTTTCCGGACACTTAAAGGGCAAAAGAACTTTTAAATTTTCATTCTGAATGAGCCCTATCCCAATTTTTTAAGACCATTGGTTCAATATGGTCACCCCTGGAAAAAAAAAAAAAAAAAAAATGAACACGTATCCGTAATCTTTCTTCTGGCAGAAACTACGAAAATTCCGCATTTTTATATATAGGAGCTTGAAACCTGAAAAGTAGGGCTCTCTGATATGCTGACTCCGATGGTATAACTTTCTTTAAGATCACTTGACTTGGGTTTATTTCACTCCTTGTTGGAAAATCAGCCAAATTTTCTCAGGCTCTTAGCTCTTGATGGGTAACATTGAACTTAATGAATTTTATATATTTGGAGTCAGCAGAAAAGCTAGTTTGTTTAAGTATTAATTATCATTAAAAAAAATTTTGAAGTTTCTGTTATTATTGGGCCGAGTCGTTCTTGATCACAATTTGTTACCACGAACTGCTTGATAACGAGAAAAAAACTAATAAAATATTGATATTTGGCCGAAAAGCCCAATTTTTCTTGATTTCTGAATTCCCTTATTTAATTTAATACCAATAAAATAGTTTCACATTAAAATAGACCAAGTCAGATGAGACAATTTTTTGAAGTACCTATTTAAGTACTTTATATTTAGGTACGATATTTATATTCTTTTTTTAGCTAAGTTCTTATTTCGTACAATAGCTGCGATACTTCAGCAGCTGCAAGTATCTGTCCCTTCTAGATTTTTACCCTCCCTCCCTATTTTGAAAAATAACCTTTTTGGTGGTTTCATGGGAAAATGTTTTTTTTTTGTATTTCTTGGAAAAAATTGAAAAGCAACATTTTGAAAAAAAAAAACACTTCAACCATCTCCCCCTATTTTGTGAATTGACTCTGCCAATTGGTCTTACACAATTATTATCAAACTAAGGATTATTTTTGATAGTTTGTAATCAAATTTCTTTCTTTTTTGGGAATTCTGTAACTATTTACCTTGAAGTTAATAATTATTTACCTTCATCGTAATGAATATTCAACTGCGTGTTGTTAAAAATGACAACTTTTCTTCTTTTCCAGCACCATCCGAGTCTGTGATGCCCTTGCAAGCATTCCAGATATTTTCTGTCCATTCTTTCCACCAAATCTTCCGTGTGAATGCCCACTACTTGCAACTACTGGATCAGTACCTCTCACACTCAACATACCAGAGGCATACATTCAATTCGGACCCGGTAAGCAGTTACTTCATACTTCTATTTACATAAAAAAAAGATAGACCAAACTGTGCATGATAAGAAAAAAGAGCAATTTAATGAATGACCTCGCAGCGTCTTCTTTTGGACAATTTACATAAAAAAAAACGCAAAGAATACGGCATTGGAGTTAACAGCTTCTACTGGTGATGTCAACCTCTGTTTCCTGCCCTACAGCCAGAAACTGCAATGGGGGTCGGGGTTCAGCCATCCTGTACTTTCGCACATCCATCCTGCTTACTTTACGCGGATTTCTCCAGGTGTCCATTTAGAGCTGGGTCGAATCTGATTGAGCTAACAGAGTCATGCCACTGACCCCCCCCTTCCAAACCTTGTACTAATTTTTAAATCGCTTCTTCGTATTCCACTATCGCTAACTATTTTATCAAGATCAACAATTTTTGTATGGTTTAACATGTTTTTTTTTACTGCTTTTTAAAACTTACCTACTATTTATAACTTACTTAAACTCAAGAGCAATCATTTTCACTGCAGAATTTTGAACTACTCAGCAACAACTTCGGTCAGCTTGAGAACGTCATTAATTATACCTCCTAAAATCTATTACCCTTGATTGAGGGGGCATATCCCTTGTTAAAGCCCACATTTTAAAATAGAACAATCAGTATTTATCCTCAACCAAAATGAGTACTTTTCTTCAAATTATTATCGTTTTTAAAGTGTATAAAAATAAATTAACTCTCCTTTAATTTAGTTACTTAGTCTTTATATTAAATTTGCATTTAGTCTTGTTAATAAATTTTTTAATTATTCTTTTATCCTTCATTTTATTCATTTCCTCTCTTATTTTAGGGCGACTATGAGCAAGTTGTAAGAGTATACTCCGAAGCCGATCCAGAGACCAACCTGGCTTGTGCCGACCTCAAATATACTCTCATAAACGCATAAGAGTGACTTATCCTAATTTTTTAGCTCTTTTCTCTAATAAAGCATATCAAAATTTATTTGCTTTCCTTTTTCAATCTAATCAGTGATTACGCAGTTTATTACGACAGCTGCATATGAAAAAGAATAGCCTTTGCTTCAACTCAAAATATCAATTCGTAAAGTTGAAAGATTCGTAAAGTAACACAGTTCAAATACACGAAACCGTCTGTTTGAAGACATTGATTGTTAGTCATAACAGCAACTTCAAATAGTGGAAATGAAAATTTGCTACAACTATTTACTAAATCTAGCTCACTCAATGTATTTCTTTCTAAATTCTGAATAGATATATATTTTGAATTAATAATATACATAATGTACGTCCCTAGCCGAGTGATTAGTACGCTAGACTTGAAATCTTTTGTCCATGAGCACCAAACTTCGAATCCCTAACGTGGGTCAGTGGCTTGACTTTATGAGCTCAGCCAGAGTCGACCCAGCTCTAAATGGGTAACTGGAGAAACCCTGAGACGGTAAACAGGAAGAGTGTGGGAAAGCAGAGAGTGACTGGCCGTCAACCCACCATTGCAATTCCTGGCTGAATGGCCATGAAACGGAAATCAGCACTGCCGGTAAGGACTGTAAAGCCCACTGCTCTATTCTTTTATTCTTTACCTCTATAGCCTATATATACTTCGTGTATATGCATATTATTGCGGAAATATATTATAGTGTTTCACGACAAGCGAAAGCTTTCTACGTTGTGGTAGTAATACATATATATATTATCATGTATATATATTATACATATATATATATATATATATATATATATATATATATATATATATATATATATATATATATATATATATATATATATATATATATATATATATACATATATATATATATATTATATATATATATTATATATATATATATATATATATATATATATATATATATATATATATATATATATATATATATATATATATATATATATATATATATATATATATATATATATATATATATATATATATATATATATATATATATATATATATATATATATATACAGTGTGGACATATTTTGTGAATAAATAAATACATTATATATATATATATTATATATATATACATATATATATATATATATATATATATATATATATATATATATATATATATATCACTATATATATATATATATATATATATAAATTTTAATATAAGAAAACTCGGAGCTATCAATAAAATATACCCGAAATTTTGTACTTACAACAACTGTTTCATAATTAGCACTGCCAAAACGTAGGAAGACCCGTTGTTCATCCCTCCATCTGGCTGGAACAAAAAACGTCCTTTCGTACCAAACCCAGCCAACATAATCACGAATCGTTGCATTCTGAGTTATGTCGTTGTAACTACTTGGTACTGCCATGGGATTACATCTTTTGAAGCCTAAAATTGGGATAGAAATAATTGACATAAAAATTTGAAGAATGCAATTTATTTTTTCAGAGAAAAGTTGTCCTTTTCTTTTATTTAATAAAAACTTAACAATTAAAGTTACAAGAAATATCAACAGTTCGAAGTGACAACATCTGGCTTGAATTAGATATTTATGAACTAATTATTAAATCAATAAACTTCTTGGTTTCAAGGACTGTGCAACACTGGGCTATAAGTCTTTTAGTAGTAGTAATTACGTTTTATTTGAAAAAAAAGTAAAAAATCAGTGAGCAGCACACCAAAAGCATTGTTTGCGACGGTGTACCACTAATAAGAAAATAATAACAACAACAAACATATGGTAGGAGAAGTTGGAGGGTGAAACCGTGCACTGAGAAATGCAAATACAACATGAGTAAAATACACCCAATATAGCAACATAATATTTTGATTCCGAAGCAACAATAACCCTAGAAAAGACAAAAAAAAAAAAAAAAAAAAATCAATATGAAAAAATCCTACAGAATAGACTACGCAGCTCAGATTTGTGACCTAAATCTATTTTGTACAAGACAAACTATATTAATGCTCCACGAAAATGTACAAGGGACAAGGATTTTTTTTTAAGTTTACATTAGCTGATATATAAAAAAAAATTAAAATCTAGGAGGGAAGATGTTTTTTTCCAATAAATACCAAAAAGGTATTTTTCTAAATTTAGGGTGGGGTGGCAATCTCCGTTCCCCTAATTGGTGTCCCTGGTGATATTGAAACTTCAGGCAGGGAAATTGTCCTTGCGATGAGTGCGGATTCCTCCTATGATTTTTCAAACACCTTCGTAATTCAGAATGAGATTTCTCAAGTAGTTGTAAACTTAGTCCTGTTTTTATCTCCAATGCATTCACAAACGGTATTCCAGAAACAAAGCTTAACGAAACTGCGGCTAACTTCTGTAGCGTGGACACTTTCATGAATAAACTTTGGAAATCATGTAAAAAGAAGTAGCAAAATAAAGAGCTGCAGAGCTTGCTACAGCATAAGATACCATAAAACAAGTCACTGATCTTGATCAGGTTTCAAATGGCCTATAGTAATGCCTCAGAGGCTGTCCTTTAATAAAGTCTGATTCCAGTGTGCTCTTAAACCGCCTGTTTAATGACTCCGACAGAGCTGGACAAGTCAATTGCTTTTCTTGAAACAATTGAACTTGAAATACTAAGCTCACTGTTGATGGTTTTTAACCAATTGCCCTCCCCCTCCCCATTCAACTAAACCTTATTGGCCTCTTAACTAAAACTTTTCTCCCCCCAAAAATAGTATGCTAATCTGCCACCTTCAGAGCATAGCCCAATTTTCAGGAGAAATGAACTGGATAAGTTCAGCTAGAGCTGTATCAAGGAAATAAAAAGGACCGATGATATGATATTTATCACTGCAGCGTCTGAATCGAGGAAAAGGTTTTCTAAGATGAAAAGTTTTTCTAAGATCATCTCAAGATGTATTTTCCCTGACTAAGTGATCAGTACAAAAAAACCCTGTATACAATAGAATAATTCGTAATGTAGATAATAAGTTTGATATCGTGGCTCTAAAAGCCACTTTGCCTGGCATTCTGAGTTCCGGCGCCTTTGCCGTTCTTTAAAAAATCAAAGCCCCCCCCCTTCCTACAAAATACAGCACTAGGCAATTAGGTACCTTTGGTGATATAACCGAGTGCTTAGCAGAGTCTCGTAGAAATAGTGCTTAAGTCCTGTTAGAAGTTCCATTGGAATCTTAGGTTAAAATTTTGAGCTCAGACAGTAATTTTCCCGCGTTAATTCTGTCACCATTAGTTTTTTATAAACCAATAAAAAACGGGATTTTAATAAGCGTTTAAATCTACTTCAAGCGTTTGCAAGGACCAAAGAGTGTTCAAGGACAAAGCGAGTGTTCATTATGACGGATGTATAATGTATGATTTAGCAGAGGAGAATTAGCATATACAAACAAAATATCCTTAAACCAGCAGCAAAGGGTTGCAAATAGTAGTATGACCCTTTGATACATATTACGATACGATTGTAAAGGCACAAGCGTATGTTTAGTGACACATATCCTCCTTAGTGGGAGAGGGTGTGTGCCATGGAAATTGTTGGACAAGCTCCTCAGTAACCCCTGACGAGGGAGATGCCCGTTTCCTAAATTTATGGTTGTATTATCTTCCCGCCTCTGGCAGATATACATTTAACAGTATTTTTTTTATCCAGAAATTAACCTCTTTAATAATGACTTATCACCCTATTACAATGAGCCTCCTGGGTAAATCTAAAAGAACACACCGGAAAGAATCAAATTGCCATAATGCCTTTTTACCTCTGTAAAACAAGGGTATAAGGGTCACTGGAGTGACTCGGTAAGCTTAGCCAGAGTCAACCCTTCTCCAAATGGGTACCTGGAGAAATTTGAGGAAGGTAAACAGGAAAGGTGTGTGAAAGCAGAGGACGGCTAGCCCGCAGCCCCCCATTGCACATCCTGGCTGAAGGGTCGAGAAACGGAGTTCAGCACCGCAAGTAGGGACTTCAAAGTCCAGCACCGTTTCCTTTCTTATTTTCTTTAAAACTGCATTATTAAAAACTTTCAAACCTTGTTTAACAGCCAATTGCGCATATTTTTTTAAACCTGTCTTTTATGATGACAGTCTGACTACAGTACAATTTTTCATTGAAGATTTTTGGCAACTTTTTTTTATAAATTGATGTTTTCAAGTGCTTTTTAATATAATTAAGCCATGTTTTTGTATAAGTTTAGGAGACATTAATGTTTCAACATTATCACTTTGGAACAATTAGAAATGCTTACAAAAACGGAAGCAAATTACAACTGATCAAAGAATAGTTATCCCTGGGCATTGAATTATAGCTAGGCACAAATGTGAATTAGATCTTAGCAAACAACTTGACAAACAAAGATTTTTTAGATGCAAGAGCTGTCAATTTTGAATAATAAACTACGAAATTGAGAATATTTGGATTACATTGAAGCAAATCTGTTATAATCTCTTTGTTGTTCAAGACATCTTTTTTGTGGAGGAAAAAAAATTTTATTTGTGCTTTTATGTTATGGTATATTACATTAATCTTTTTATGGAAGTTGACTGAAAACACTAACAATAATAGACTTACCAAAAAATAAGATCCATAAAACACACAGGTTCTAGCCTTATAGATCTTATGCCTATTGTGCTGCTACTTGGACGTCACAGGGATAACACTCCTTGGGGTTTCCGCAATATTTCCGGATTTCTCCCAAGATCTTAAGATTTCAGACCCCAGCTTAGGTTCTAAGGAAAAGTATATTTTACAAGCACTTCCTTCAAAAGCAAATCAAGTACATATTATATTCTAATTAAATATATTGCAATTATTCATCTCACTTTCGGATTTTTAGCAAGTGAATCTTGGCATATTATTAAATTGTTAGTAGTAGCCCTGTAAGTAGCTCTGTGGTATATTTTTCTTCAAATGGCATCATGAACCAAGCACAGTTGAGAAATAAGTACAAATACAATTCAAACCAACAAAATTACGAAAGATTTGTATTTAGTTTAGGGCTATATCAAGGCATTAGGGAGGGGCGGGGATAGCACTGATAACGATTGTTACATGCGCAAAGAACGTTGAATTATAAGTCCAATGGTATGTTATTTCTTTTAGCTGGCAAATTAATCACACATTTGACAACTTTATAAAAAAAAGACTAAATTCAAAAATACTTTCCCTTTTCATTTCTATGATCTCAGTTTTTCTTGTCTCTCACCTGAATCTCAAAGTTATACTTATTTGTATTCCATTTTTATTAATTTAATCTCCTCCCCTCCTAAAAAACAGAAATATTAAAGGCAAAATTGGTTCTTCTTTTGCTTGACCCCTCCCCTGCTTAAGAAAAGGCACTGATTACTCATAATGATCAGCTAAGAAACCCACAAGATCAGTGGTTACTGCGCCTGGGATAAACATTCTTCTTCCTCCACCCAAAATGTTTAAAAACTTTATTCCATATTTTGATCAAGCAAGGAATATTTCAAAGCATGGATGGGAGAAAGTATACCTTTTTTTAGCTCTTTGCGGTACCATTGATTCTTAAATCCGATGTCCTGATCAAACTTTGGTGAAATGGCAAATGTCCATATACCATCTAGGGAAAATAGTTCTCTTGACTCAGACTGTTGTGGATACAAAATTCCTAAAATTATTGAAATATTATAAGGAAAAAATCCAGTAGAGTATGGCATGCAAAAATACAAATGATAAAAATTGTGTCTCATCTTGCCAGACACTTTATTTAAAACCATTAGCATGTATGGGCATCATAAGAATACAATTAATTAGATGATATATTGCAAATTATCAACAGCTGCTGACTCCTCACAAACAGCCCATTTCTGCTGCTTTTCTGTTTTTTCTGTTACTTTTAAGAAATATCAAGTACCAAATCACCCCTTAGCACAGAGAGCTTAACTCCTTCCCCATTTGAAGAATGAATCTATAACTCACTTCAAGAAAAAAAAAGTAGAAACAAAGGCAAGAAAATGCATTTTTATCCCAATACTCTCCTCCCCCAGCTAGAAATAATTAACCAATCCAAACAGCATTACCGTACTGGTGTACCTATGAGTTATAAAAGGCTCAATTTTAACCATACACTTCCTCTGCGATGCGCCAATAGACAAACAAAAAGTGAAACCCCAATAATTAGCCAATATGCAAATTAACTATTGTATTGTCTACTACTAAAATACTCAAGCTTGCCCATACAATTTTACAACAGTTGTCTATAGTCTTTATGAGATTCAGTAATATACCAATAGTTCCTGCCCAGCTTTCTTAGAAAAAAATTATACTATTTCCACCAATTGGACACTAAAAATGTTCAAATCACTGATGTGGCTTAGGCCAATTACCTGGTACTGATTATTGATCAAAAAGTTTAGTTTCAGCATTATATCAGACATCATATTTATAAACATAACAGGAAGACAAGAATATTACAAATATTGTTGACTGCCCCTTAGGAATTTTATTGCTTTTGAATAGAATATATTTTATTCACTATAGTAGCTGGACCTAACATAAGCATGTCATGACAAAAAAAAGAGACCCAAAACAAGGATCAAAAATAAAAATATATACAAAAAAAAAAAATAAATAACAAAACAAAAAATTAAAGCAGCAAGTCAATAGATTAAAGTTTGCAAGGTCATTTAATTTAAAATGATTGAATAAAAAATTAATATAAAATTATTATAAGTCAAGAATCAATTTTCACAGTTAAAATAGGGAACGTTTATAGTATAAACTTTACTATCAGAGTATTAAGTATATAAATCGTTGGTATAAACACTCACAGGAAAATACCTGAAATAAACTGCATCAAACACTAAATATTTGTTAAGGTAACATTATTAAAATACCAAGTAAAATAAGGGACAAATGATTTGCAATATCTCTTGGTACTAGAGGCTGGGTAAGTCAATAACTGCGGACAATTATTATTTACTTGTTGGAGTCTAGTGACTGGTCCTTCAGTAGGGGGGCTCTCGAGGTGGGGTAGTAGACCACGATGAGCTGGGGAATTGAAAACACTTTAGTCCAAGGTAATTTTCAAAATCCTGGAGGGGTTTGCGGTGTTTCATTTACTTCCTTAGTCTAAAACTGAAGCAAAGCATAACCTTTTGATCCATTTATTGGAACAAGGTTGTTGTACAAGTGCCGTGAACTGCAAGACTATAGTTATTTTGAGGCCTAGCACAATTCTTGGAAATTTTGCTACTTAATTTAAATTCCCTTGGTATTTAATGATTTATTAACTACAGAGACTTGGACTAAGATTAATTAACTTAGAGCATTGAACTCCTTGTACATAGCAGCATCATCTATATGGATCTAAAATACTAAGGCATCTGCTCAAAAAGAATAACTAGCAAAACAGGTGGCTTGCAGTATATTAAGTGCAATAAATGGTCTCATCTTAGCTGTGGAAAAACTAAGTACTCAAATGATTTGAAGAAGACCTGTGTGTGCGTAATTTGTGCGCCAAAAGATTCTCCAAAAAACTGTATCCTGACTAAATTGAAGTCGAAAAATAACAGTCCAAAACAGCCAAATAATAACGAGAAGAACCATGATCAATTTCAAACAAAGACTATTTTCCCGCGTGAAAACCTGTTGACAAAATCACCAGAGGCTCCTAGTGTAGTACCGAGACTTATGGCTGCTGTAGAAAATATCACTGTGGAAAGAAAAGACTGATCAGGTTCTGAACTGAGTTGTCTCATATGTGACGGAACGACAAAAGACAGTCCCTCGTTTGATTGTCATCAATGCTTACACCACATGCATGCGGCCTGCACTGCAATTGATGCAGACATAGTTCTTGCTTTTCAGAAGCCCTCAGGACGATTCTTTCTTTTTACCTGTGAAAAGTACTTAAAACAGGGTAATAAGACCAGCACAAAATGTCCCAGGACTGATGTATCTGCTCAATGCAGTAGCTTTGTCTAGTCAAGCCACTCAAACTGAACAAGAGTATCCTCAGTTCCTTCATACAGATGAGGAGACTCATACAACTGATCTTACCCCCAAGCGACGTGTTTGTTTGTAGATTTCACATAAGTAGAGGCTGCAGAAAGGTCACGATCATTCAGAAAATACTTAAAGAATGGTCTAAAGTCATTAAATTTTAGTCATTAAAAATTATTAAGATCTGTTTCCAGGTTCCCCACTGAAAGATGTAATTAAAGGTTTCCGAGCTTCTTTCTACCAAATCTTGGGCTGTTGCTCTTACCTCTAAAACTTACCTTTTACCTTCAGCTTGTCCACTTCAAAGAACTGCTGTAGTAGTCAACAAGGATCAGGTAGTTTGAACCTTTCCAGGTGAAGATATCTGTAGCAATGTGTCTCCAGATTAGCAAGGGTATCTTTGTGGATATGAGGGGTTCCTTCTGATTGTTGTTTTCCGAATTTCTGACTTGCAAAATATCTTTGGATCATCCTTCAATATCTGCATTGAGACCTGGCAAGTAGATGATCATTCTTGCTCGCTGTTTCGTTTTTTCAATACCCAAATGGGAACATGCAACTGGCTTGGAATTTCTGATCTCAGCTTTTCAAGTATAAGGATTCTTTCTCCCTTGAGGATGAGGCTGCAGTCAACTGTCAGTTCATGTTGTATTATCCAGTAAGGAAAGAGATCATTGCTGCAGAGCTTCTAGATTTTTGGCCATCCAATTTTGATGGTATTTGTTAATTGGCTGACTTGGGGTCTTCGCAAGTTTCTTTGGCAACCTCCAAAACTGAAGGATGTAGATTTCGAGCTCTCAATGTAATCTCTCATTGATGTATAGCAAAATTGCCTAGACAGAGCATCAGCAACTGGAATGTCCGTGTCAGGTGGGTAGGTGAGTGTCAGGTCATAAGGTTGGATCTATAGCAGCATCCATTGAATTTTTGCTGGTGGTTTGTGTAGAGGCTTTGAGACTATGTTTTCCAGGGGCTTGTGGTCAGTTGTGGCATTCACCTTTCTGCCATAGATATAGTGGTGGAAGCGTTTACACCCAAACAAAATTGTGTAAAGCTGCTTCTCTAGTTGAGAGTACTTTTGCTCAGTCTTGTTCAGGGATTTAGAGGCATAAGTAACAACATTGCCATTAAATGACAGGTTCACTCAAAGACCATGGGATGAGGCATCAACTTTGAGATCAATGAAGCTGCATGATGGGTCAAAGAAATATTTGACACTGTTTATTTGTTATTTCCCTCAAAGCCTCTTTGTGTTTTTATCCCCAGATGAACTGCTTCTGTTTTTGCAGGCCATGAAGTTTCTTGGTCTTTGAGGAGAGTTTTGGTACGTACTTGGCTAAAAAGTTTAGCATGCCAAGCAGATTAGCTAGATCCTTGTTGTTGGTTGGGCTAGGCATTTTGTTGATAACTCACAATTTTTTTAGGATCAGGTTTTAATCTGCTAGCGTTGATGATAAGTCCAAAGTATGGTACACTAGGGACATGGAATTTACATTTTTCCTTGTTAAACCTAACACCACGTAGTCTTACTCTTTCTGGGATAGCAAGGAAGTGCTTTTCATGCTCTTCACTTTTTGGTCCATAAATTATTAGGTCATTGACAATTACCACAAAAGCTTCAAATCTTTCTTCAATTTTCCTTTGGAATTCATCTTGGGCTGATATTATCACAAATGATATTCATTTGAAGCAATACCTGCCATAGATAGTGTTGAAGGTTGTGATAAGGGAAGCTTCTGTGTCTAGAATGAGCAACCAAAAGCCTGATCTGGCATCCATCTTGCTAAAGTACTTGGTTCTATGTAGTTTTCGTAGTTGCATCTTCTAGTGTAGGTATGGGATAGAATGGGTACATGATTGCCTTGTTCAGGTTAATGGGATCAATGCAGATTCTCAGAGTACCATGCTTCTTTTCAACAGCTACCATTGAATTTACCCATTCTGTGGGTGTGGTAACCTTTTCAATGATACCTTATTGTTCCTTTTTGATTGAGATCTTGTTTTAGTTTATCTCTAAGAGGAACTCGAACCTTTCTGGCTGGATGAACTTTCAGAATGGCGCCTTCTTTCAGTTGGAAGCGGCATTCACCCCAAAGCTTTCCTATGCCTTCAAATACATCTTTGAATTGTTCAATAGTGTTGTTGATATTTGTCTCTTTGGGTTTGTTCACATTCAGGACCAGTTTGACTAGATTCAGATCAATACTTGATCTGAACCCTAGGATAGGAACAGAGCCTGTTTTGACTACATAGAACTGTAGCTTTGATGATACTTGGGATTGGTAGCTGCCCATGACATGATATGTTCCTATGACTGGGATTCTTGGTCCACAGTAGCCTGTTAGTTTTTTGGGCAGTTGGTTTGATTTCTGGTGGTGGCTTTATGGTGTCAAAGTACTTAGCAGGAAGTATTTTTGCCTGAGCCCCAGTATCCAGTTTGAAATGAACTGGAGTTTGATTGTTTAGGTTCAGTACGATAAACGCCTCATCTCTGCTGGTCCACCTTATATATAAACACCTCGTCTTCCTGCTCCACTTTTTGGTAGCAACTGTCACAATGTTAATGCCTTTTGCAAACTCAAGCAAAGTGGTTGAGTTTGTTGCACTCGGTGAGGTCTTTCCCTTAGCTAGGCACACGTGGGCTGGAGAGTATACTCTGCCTACGTTTTCTTTCAGTTTTGTGTCTTTCACCTTGCTTAGGTGGCTGGTAGCATTTCCTTTTCTTGACAGTGTCAATTTCTTTTTTTTTTTTACCAGCAAATGCCTTTCTTTCAAATGCTTGCAACTGTGCCTGGGTTATTTTTTAGAGATGGCACTTCTGCTCAGTAATTTGTAGAGTAAGAGAGTCTCCTTCCATGAGCAGATGCTCTCTGATTTGTGTGTCTCTGATGCCAATCATTATACAATCTCTCGCCATTTTGTCAGGGTTGGTATATGCACATGGTTTTTACCAGTGTCTTCAGTTATGTTATGAAGTTTTCCATGCTCTCATTTTCTAACTGTTCTCTCTTTGTGGAATACAAATTGAGCAAACAAGCTGTTTGCCTTTGGTGCAGCATATACTCTGATTTTTGTAAGGTATGGTTCAGTTTTGTTCTTTTCTTGATCTGTGAATGTAAATGTTTCAAAGATGTCATGTCCCTTGTCACCTGTCCAGATTAGGAGGTATGTACACACTGTTTTTTTTTGTTTTTCCTGAATGTTGTCTGTCAAACAATAGATTGATGCCAGGGCGTATCCAGGATTTTTGTTCAGGGGGGGGGGGTACCCGATTTTTTCCCGTGGACTTTGTCTAACATCCTCGAGCAACATTATTAGTAGTATTGTAATACTATCGAGTAGTATTGATTCCGAGTTCAAAGTGAACGGACCGCTCATAAATTGGATATTTTATTAACATTGTCAAACCAGTAAGCTTTTTCATTGAATTATAATCCCAGTGAAGTTAGTTAGATTTCGCAATATTTCAAAGGATTATAGTTCCTGACCTATATATGAAACCTTTGCTTAATCTTTTAACCTAGTCTCTGGACATTTACATAAGTTTTACGGCTTATGATTTACGGACACGATTAATCGAAGCAATTTGGTTCCATAAGCGGAATAAGGGATTACGATTTATGGACTATATTACTGTAAGTGAAAATGATTGATCCTGGAATTTGGGCGATAGATAAACTTTTTTATAATCCAGTATTGAATTTCATATAGAAAAATCTCGAACAAGGGATTCCCCACGATTCGATTAAAGATCATGCTTTGGATTTTTTTTTTCGGCTACGGATGTGTTAGATGCGAGAAAGCTTTTCCTCCAGAAAGCGTTTCCGAGGGAAGTTCCACCCAGGCGAGTTGGTAATAACGCCCAACAAAATAGTATTGTCGATATTATTGCAGCGTTTGAAAGATGCGACTCTGAAGATATAGATGTGCCGGACTTCGTGATAAGGAACGCGAGTGAAATCCCGATAATTCCCGCATCGGCATATTCCATGCTTAGTAGTAAGGTAAATGCCTGTTTTAATGAATTACGCACTTTGTCAGAAAAGCTTCAAACCAAGCCGCCTTGCCCCCCCCCCACCGCTCCCCTTTTAGTTGAAGATAAACCTACATATGCAGTAATTGTGAAAAATGTTCCTACCGATTTAAGTGATCCTTGTTTGCGAAAAGATAAATTGAATACGCTTGAAGGTCATGAAGGGATTTTAAGTCTAAAGCCGGACTTCGTGATAAGGAACGCGAGTGAAATCCCGATAATTCCCGCATCGGCATATTCCATGCTTAGTAGTAAGGTAAACGCCTGTTTTAATGAGTTACGCACTTTGTCATAAAAGCTTCAAACCCAGCCGCCTTTCCCCCCCGCCGCTCCCCCTTTAGTTGAAGATGAACCTACATATGCAGTAATTGTGAGAAATGTTTCTACCGATTTAAGTGATCCTGGTTAGCGAAAAGATAAATGAATACGCTTGAAGGTCATGAAGGGATTTTAAGTCTAAAACCTGATAATCAGAATAAAAAGTGGATCGTAGTTACTTGAGATAGGCAGTCAGCCGTATCCCTTGCCGCCTCAGCCTCTAAGAGCCTACCTAATGTTCAAACCAAGGTCCTTGATAAAAAAAAATCCCTTGGTATTGTTCGGGGTATCCCTGAAAATGTATCAGAATCATCTGTAAAGGAAAGCATACCGGGATTAGTACGTGCTATAAAAATAGGACATTCAAAATGTTTTCGTTTGGAATTTCTGGATCAGTTAGCACTGAAAAATGCAATTAACCATGGTCTCCGACTTGGATATGAGCTTTTTCGTGTTGAAATCTACCAAGAATTACCGCGTCGTTGTTTCCGGTGCCAAGGGGTAGATCACACTATTGCTAGATGCCTACGTTCTCCTGATTTACCAAAATGTTCCCGCTGTGCTGGGGCTCACGAAAACACCACGGACAACCCTTGCTCAGTTGCTCCTAAGTGCGCCAATTGCGGAGGAAATCATGTTTCTTATAGTTTAAAATTCTCGGTACTGAGAAATACGCTTGCCAAGACAACATGATGACTTCTCCTACAGCCTTAAGTTTTGTTTCTCTGAACATTAATGGTACTAAGGATAAGGATCTGCAAATTGAGGAGCTGCTAAATTTTGATGTTCTATTCCTACAGGAGCATCTACTTTCCAAACTTAATACGAACAGTTTTAAGGCGGTCTGCTATACATGATATATTTAATCGAGAAGCAAAAAAGACCCGCGGTCGCACTTCCGGCGGCACCGCTATCTTCCTTCGGTCGGGATATCAGCCTATGCAAATTTATTCTGATGCTAATATTCTACCAATCCAGTGTAATAACCTGGCTTTTGTAAATGTTTATCTCCCATGCAATCATCGAAACACTCAGTCATTTACTGCTTTTGCTAAAGCTTGCCATAAACTGAAATCTCTTTTCATAAAATTTGCAGATAAAAATGTTGGCTGGATCTTAGCCGGGGATATGAATACTGACATATATTGACCTCATCTGATCGATCTGAACTCCTGCTAGATTCTCTGCCAAGTGTCTATCATGTCGCTGCTAAGAGCCTGGCTTATACTTACATTCATAATCGAGGCTCCGTTAAATCCAACCTCGACCATATTACTGTGTCTAAGTCCGGTCTAATTAAATCCGAGGTGTTTATTGATGAAGATAAAATCAATGATGACCATCTCCCTATTTCGTGCCTAGTTGAGCCTCCTGATGTTCAAGCCCACTTTAAGGGTCCCCATTCAAAATGGTATCAAAAGCCAATTGGAATCGGATAAACGTTGAGATGTATATTACTACTTTATGCACTCTACTCTCAACTATTAAAGTCCCGTTTCACTTGCTCCAGACTTCGATAAAGTCCCCTGATTCTAAGGAAGACCTAAATTCGTATTATTACCAGATAGTGGCATGTCTAAAGTCGGCCACAAAAGTTGCAGTTCCGATTGAGCACGTGCGTTCTGGGTCTCGCAAGCCCCTGTGGAATATACATCCGGAAGTGAAAAAAGTAAAGAAATGCGCAAAGTTTTGGTTGCGATTGTGGAACGCTTGCGATCGACCCTCCTCCGGTGCTGTGTTTACAGTCAAGCAAAAAACGAAGAAAGAATACAAATCTTGCTTACGTAATGCAAGGCTCGACGCGTGGGACGCTCCAAATAGTAAAATGACTTGGAATAGAGTTATCAATAGCAGTAAGAATTCTCCCCCACCTCAGTCGGAATTAAACCTTATGAATTTTGTGCGCCATTATATTGACATATTTTCCGTATTTAATCAGTGTGTTCAGAAACATTTTTCTAATCTACTTAGTTCGGTTCTGCCAGTGTCTGTTTTGTCAATATAGAGTCCCTGCGATAAGTATGAGTGATTTACATTGGGCGCTGAAGAAAGTAAAAAGATCAGATTCTCCTGATTGTGATGGCCTATGCTTTAGGAATTTTGCTTATGATTGCCCATTATTGTTGAACCACCTGCAGTTATTATTCCAGATTTGCATAGCTCAGTCTCTGGTTCCTGATAGTTTTCTTTATGGTAGTGTCACGCCTATACTTAAACGCAGTAAATATCCAGATTCATGCTCGAATTATAGACCGATTACTGTATCTTGCTTTACGAGTAAGATTTTTGAGTATGTCCTTTTGCCTGAAATAACTTTTAAGTGCGATTTTTCGTCTTTTCAACTAGGATTTAGAAGAGAGGTCGGTTGCCCCAGGCGCATTATGTGTTCAGCCGGTTGTTAAAGGAAGCTTTTGCCCAGAAGCGTTCATTGTGTTGCTGCACAGTAGACATTTCCGGGGCTTTTGATAATGTTGTTCACGCCTAGGCCTTGCATTCCCTTGCTTGTTCCGGAGTCAATTATTCAGTTATTTCTACATTGCGATATTGGTATGATAATTCTTATGTGCGTATTAAGTGGCTGTCAAATACTTCTGATTCGGTAGCTGTTAGGAAAGGCGTTAGACAGGGAGGAGTTTTATCTCCTTATATATTTAAATGTGTCCTCGCTACTTGTTTAAAACATCAATCCCCTACTGTGTTTTTTCGTGATATTGGTGTAAGTTATATTGCATACGCCGACGATGTCCTTTTAGTTAGTTTTTCTCGTCGAGGGCTGGCTCAGAAGTTCCGTAAGCTGTCTTCTCTACTTAGTGATATTGGCCTATTGGTTAATATGGGAAAGTGTGAGTTTATGTGTTTAATAGTAGCATTTCTGTATCTCCATTAAACCTTGGTTCGATTTCATTACCTTGTTTGGATAAAGTCAAGTGGCTTGGTATATCGTTTTGCCCGTCCATTTCTGAAACTTGCTCTGAGTTGGTTACTAATGCATTAAATAATATTCGTGTGTCATATGGTAAGATATCTCCAAATAGAGGGCATTATAACCGTAAGGGCCTAGCTCAGCTTTATAACAGTTTTTGCTCTCCAGGAGTAAATTTTCTATCTGGATTCCACCACTTACTGAGGAAAAAAGATTTACGGAGACTTAGAAGTGGTTACTTTAGATATTGTAAATATCTGATGTATTTATCCGGCCATTTTAAAAATAGAAATATTGTATCCCGTTATGGTGTCATTGATGCTTGCGCGCGACTGGCCAGTGTGTCTTCTAATATGATTATGAATACTAGTAATGTCGTTTCTGTCACTGACCCCTTAGTTTGTTTTTTTTTTCATCGTGATATCGGTTAATTTGTATTTTTTTTTTTTTTTGTTTGATTTCGTAATGATGTTGTTATTTTTTCTTTTATATTTTCCATTACTCCGCACTGTCATTTATAATGTTCATATGTGGGTCATAAATAAATTATTATTATTATTATGTTAGCTCGAGACCGTTAGTCCGCCCCTTGCGAACAAGGACGCGTCCACTAGGCTTACTTTCGTATCTTTAAGGGGCATTTTTTTTTTTTTTTTTTTTTTTTTTTTTTTTTTTTTTTTTTTTTTAGTAACGCAAAAACAAGACAAGTATTTACATACAGTTAAATACTACAAGGTAATTTTTTTGTTTTTTTTTTTGGAGACGCGCAACAGTTAACGCAAAAAGAAAACAAATAGTAGAAGTAGTCCATATATTTTTTAGGTTGTTTTTTTTTTTTTTTAGCTAAAAGTAAGGGCAATATCTATAAAACGGAATCCAGGCGACGACTTTTCTTCCCTGCAAAAATGTAGATGACCTTGTCAGGGCAGATGTCAACGTCCCTATGGACTGCAAGGAGGGATAAGCCACTCAATCGTTCTTCTCCTGTTGAATTTCTCAGCCAGGTTTTGAGCCTTCCGAGCGTTGAGAAACTTCTTTCCGGAGTAGCAGTGCTAACAGGTAACATCGCAAGAACAGCCAGAAGAAGAAAAACATTTGGAAAAAAGGTGGTGTCGCATGCCTGAAGCGAAGACACAGCACAAGTAGGCCTCTATGATACCGGAACATTTTCCCACTTGATGCGCCATAGCTCAATTTCTTGCTTCAGACAGTTTGGCTCGGGAAGAATATCGCCATACAATTCAACCAATGACTCCAGGTTTAATGCCTTCAGATCGACAGAAACAATTTTGGCAGGAGAAAGGACGCTGAGATTTGACAGCAGTTTCTAGTAAAGCACAAATCGTTGTTTCAGCTCGGAAGTGAAGTGGTCCAGGAAAGGAATAAAGAGCGAGGTTCTATAGTGGTTGAGGAGGTCTGGATCGTCTGCATGTATACTCCGGCCACCTCTCGTCCTTGGACGAGTCATCTCCAGTCCTAAGTCGCTGGCAAAACGCTGAGCTTCGTCGAAAATAGACGTGAAAACAGTAGCAGCATTTCCTCGTATTTCCTTTGTTTTTGAAAGGACAGTTTACACGTGCCTGCATGCAGCTGCCAAATCACAGTCAACTGACTGAAGAGTTTGCACAGTGGAAGCGTAAGGCAGAAAAGGTCTTTGACCACATGGAGACACACAACAAATTGTGACTCGTTCATCATGTCCAGCAACTGCGCCACTTTTGCAGAAGTTTCTGCATTTCCGTTCTCTTCAAGAGCTTCCAGGGATCGCAGGATTGGTCGGTACAGCTCAAGAAAACGCACGACTGAATTGTGGCGCTCCATCCATCTTGTTTCGCAGAGTCCGGTTAAAGTATGTCATTCTCTAGCTATTGAAGAGTGAACTCCTATAATCGGATTACTTTTTCAAGTTAAAAGGATTAAATTTGATGTTGTTTTTGGACTTTGCCATTGCGTAATTTGATGCAAGTGTAGACTTCTACCTGCGGATTATAGCATTGATTATGGCTGTCACTCAAGCAAAATTTGATGAAGGAATGAAACGGCTTCAGGCGTTGCTGGATAAAATATTAGCAGAGCAGAAAAGTTTTTCTCTCTCAATAATTTCCCTTCAAGATGAAGTTAGGCAAATATCAGCTGAAAATGCAAATCTACGAGAGGAATCTAAAAAGCTTCGAAATGATCTAGAGCAAGAAAAATTGCGGAATAACGATTTGGAGAGTAAGCTTTTGGACATCGAAGAAAGAAAAAGAAAGTTGAATTTGATTGTTCATGGTCTGCCTGCTGAAAAGCATAATCAATCAGTGACTAGCAACGTTAAGTCTCTTCTTTCTGACAAATTGCAAGTTACCGAGGATATTTCTCTTACCAAGTGTTATCGCCTTGCGAGAAATAGCAGTTAAAACATCACTAGTAGAAAAACTAGTGTTCGACCGGCCCCTGTTTTTATATCGCTAGACAAGATCATAGCATTCAGGCGATTCTCAGTGAGGTGAATAAGTTGAAGGGTAGTGGAATTTGCATTTGCACTGATCTCCCACCAAAGCTAAATTTCCTACGGAATGAGCTATTGTCTAAGGGAAAGGACATGCGTGATTCGGGTTCGGTTCATCTTACGCGTATTAAACAAAAAAAGGAGTAAATTATGGCTCGAGTGTAAAAAGTCTCCGTCTTCACAATGGGTTAAGATCGACTAGTTACGGCGATTAATAATGACATTCGTTTGGTGAGATTATTTTTATTACTTTATGTAATGTTTCTCTGTTCATAGGATCTATTATTTTTATTTCCTGTGAGGTTTTTCGTCCCTCTGTAGACTTATTATAAGTACAATAATTTTTTCTGTATCTGCATTTCATCTTACAATGAATAAGTTCCATTTCTTTCTCTTGTTTCTATTTATTTTCAAGCAGTTTCTTTTTCTTTCATCATTATTTTCGAGTTTTCGCTGGTTCAGTTGTTTTTGCTACGTTAAGACTCAGACGGTGTGCATTTTGCGAAAGTTTCTGCTAGTCCTGATCATAATTCTGATTATTTACATTGTATGATAATTGTATTGGGGATAGACTGAGAGACCTAGAGTCTAACCCTTTTGACTTTTCCATTTTCCAGAGCCATGATAATTTTTTTGGAAATGAGATAAATGATGGTGGGCTAATTAATTTTCCAAAATGTAAATATAAATTACCATCCAAAGTTTCTGATCTTCCCAGTACCGGTGTTGTGAGAACAGGATTTTTGAATTGTAGACGTTTTTTTAGTTCACAGGATGATCTTGTCGATGTAGTTCATAAGCTATCTTGTCATGTCGTTGGATTCTGTGAGACTTTTCTTATAGACCGGCTCCTCATGTTGCTTTTCCTGGATATCAATTTACTTTCAAAAACCGACTGACAAGGCGCCAAGGTGGTTTGGCAGTATTAGTTAAAGAAGCTATCTCTTTTCGACGCCTTGCAAATGTAGAAGATTCTCATGAGGAAATGCTTTTGAGGTAATGGTGACTAAAATTAGTCTTGGAAAAAAAGATATAGTTTTTTGCGTAGTATACCGACCTCCTTCTTCTCCAGTCAAGTCTTTCCTCTCTAAACTCCATGATTTTTTGCATCAGCCTCATTTTCAAAACAAAGATGTTATCCTCTCAGTAGATTTCAACATTGACCTTCTAGAAGCTTCAAATGAAGCTTCTGTTGATTTATTGTCTTCTTGTTTTTTCTGCATATCTGCCTCCTACTTGCCTGATACCTACAATAATTTCACCTAGTTCTGCTTCTCTCATTGATAATATTTTTACATCCTTACCAATTAAAGCAATTTTGCTGTTTTAAGTGATATATTGGATCATTTCCTGCTGGTTTCAGATTTAGCTTTTACTTATAAAATACCGCAGGTAAGTAAGGAACGTCAAGTACGGTTAATAAATAAAATAACATTAAGCACCTGAATGAAAGCCTTGGTCTGTTGCATCGGCAGGATCTAATATCCACGGAGGATACAGATGTGGCAACTGATACTTTCCTAAGAAATTTCAATTGCTGCCTTGATTCTAGTTGCCCATTTTGTTATGAAGAAAATTTGCAGAGAAAAATTTCCTATAAGGCCATGGATAACGTCTGAAATTTTGATATCAGTTAAGAAAAAAAACAGTTTTTAAAAAGCAGTTAAAGAATCCAACTGATTACAATATTAAAAATTTTCAAAAATAAATTAACCGCACAGATACGATTGTCGAAACATAGGTATTATAAAGAGTCTTTTGAAGAAGCTCAAAATTCTCCTCGCAAAAACGTGGTTTTTAATTAATTCTATTATAAAAAAAAAAAGAATTCTAAGTTTCCTAAAGTTATTAGTTTAGAAGATGGATCAACTACTAACAAATTGGAGAAAGTGGCTGATATTTTGAATACTTATTTCGCTAGTATAGGAAAGAAAATTGTTTCATCAGTAATGAACCAGTTTGATTCACGTAGTAATAAACATTTTTCTTCATACCTTCCATCTCCTCAAAGTAATTTAATTTTTCTGGGCCTATTTCTCGGTCTGAAATACAAAAATAGTGTGTGATCTAAATCCAGGTAATTCAGCGGGAATTGACGGGTTTAGTTCTATAGTTGTTTTACCATTAGTAAAACAGTAATTTTACCATTATAGTATATAATTAATCTTTCATTTAAAACTGGAGTCTTCCCGTCTGCTTTTAAAGAAGCGAGGATAATTCCGCTTCACAAAGGTGACTCTCCTGAAAACCCATCAAATTACCGCCCTATTTCTATTTTGTCAGCATTTTCTAAAATATTTGAGAAGGCAATTTATAAGAGGTTCTATGACTTTCTTAAATCGTTTAATTTTTTTACAAATTCACAGTTTGGTTTTAGGTCTGGACACAATACTGAACACGCTATCATTACTCTCATCCAATATATTCATGAATGCTTAGATAGAGGTGAAATTCCAGAAACAATATATTTAGATTTTAAAAAAGCATTTGATACAATATCCCATTGTATTCTTTTTCGTAAATTTGATAATTGTGGTGTGCGCGGACTGGCGTTGGATCTAGTTAAATCTTATCTGGAAAAGAGAAAGCAACAAATAGATGGAGTTAATTTTCTCTCTTCACCTGTTCCTCAGTCCTCAATGGTCGGGGTGTCTCAGGGCTCTTTCCTAGGTCCTCTGCTTTTTCTAGTTTATATAAATGATTTTCACCGCGCTTTGGCAATCCCATGTCTCAGCACACATTTTGCTGATGATACGGCAGTTTCAATTTCTGAGAGGAATGACAAGGAGTTGGAGGCAAAACTTGATACTGCATTTTCTAATGTTCTTGAATGGTGTTCTTCAAATTTTATTGCTTTGAATTTATCAAAAACTAATTTCATAATTTATGGCAGGAAACAAATATATGCCCTCGTATTACCTGAGTTACTTCTTCAAAGTATCTATTATCAATATCTTGGGTGAAAGTGATAAAGTACCTTGGACTTATGATTGATGAAAGCTTGTCTTTTAAAACACACATTCAAAATATAGGCTTAAAGATTTCAAGGTATGTTGGTTTAATGCAGAGGTTGAAGCATTATTTGCCTTACTCTGCTTTACAAACCATTTATTTTGCTCTGATTCAGTCTAATATTAATTATTGTTCTCTAGTATATTTATCTACATTTAAAAGCCATATTAAACCAATACAGATTTTACAAAATAAAGCAGTAAGAATCCTGAAACTTTTTATTTCGTTGCCTATTGCACTTCCAAATAAGTCTTCTACAGCATCTTTATATACTTATCTAGATATACTTCCAGCTTCTCACCAATTTACTTTTGGAGCAATTATTTTCAAATTTAGTTATGATATTAAGAAATTACTGCCATATTACCTCAATCAAAGTTTGTTTCTCCCAATCACAAGATTTACATTGTTATAACATGCAACAAAAAGAGTATCTACATTGACAAGTACTGAGAGATCTAAATTCGCCCTGTTCGTGTCAATAGCCCAGTGCTGGGATGCTCACAAGGATTTTACTGATAAATTTTCTTCTATCCATTTAATAAAAAGGAATCTTAAATTTCATTTAGTTCAGGATTACTTTTAATTAAGTGTCTTTTTAATATGACTAAGTTATTTGTTTGGATTGTTGTTCTAGGTGAATGTGGGCCTCTCGGCTATCATTTAGTATTAATTTATATTTAATAATATTGATTTTTTTTTATTTATATTTATATTTGGATACTGGGGTATCTGCTACTTTCATATTATTGTTGTATTATTGTATCTTTGCCGTCGTAATTATCTTTGTATTGTAGCGTAATTTGTTATTGTATCTTTGTCTAGGCCTAGTTTTTCGAGCTTGTCTCCCAATGGGCCTATGTCAATTATATACATGTATATGTTAATAATAAAATGATTGAACTTGAACTCGAATCCGGTAGTATTTCATTGATATTCTCTTTTAAATTCTGTGTCCTGACTGGGGAAGTATGGTAAAAACTGCAGACTTGTGACAAGACACCAAAGAAATGCTTAAACGCCAGAATAGAGAATACAGAAGAGATGACCAAGTTGAGACTGTGTGCACTATAATGGATATAAAGCACCTTTGGATACTTTTCATGTATAACAGCCTGGACACCCCTAAGATGTCCACTCATTGCTGCTGCACTGTCATATCCCTGACCAACCATCTTGTTCAGATTAAGACCAAGGCTTTCGAGAAATTGCAGGATTGATGAAGCCAGACCTTGCCCAGTCAAATCAGAAACTGGGGTAAAACTAAGGAAGTCCTCATGCAGGTTCCCTTTGAAAGTGTAGCAGATGCAAACAGACAGATGCTCAGTATTTGAAACGTCTGCTGTTTCATTGGCAAGCACCAAAAAGCATGGACTTGCGTTTACTCTTTCCCCAACAGACTGTTGAAGAAGCTCCCCGGATGCAGCAATAATACCATTCTGGATGATGGGAGAAAGATATATGGCATTTCCAGCTGCAGAAAGAAGATGGTTCTTCAGAACATCATCACCATGTCTTGCCCTCAGCCATAGTAGTGCTCGGAAGTTGCCATCATTGTGAGAAGGTTCTGGATCCAAGACCAAAATGGGACCAGAATCGTTGGTACCACAAAGGGCAAGCTGTTGCTGCCCACAAAATATCAGCATCTCAACAATTGGTCACAACTTCTGGCAATTTTCTTGAACCTGCACTTTCCTTGCCATGTCTAGTTAGTGCACAATATTGTCCTGCCATTTCTCTGATTCAGAATGAAGTTTTCAGCTGATACAATGCAGTTTCTATGAAACTCCGCTTGTTGATGAGCTGTGAAGCACTCTATTGCATCCTTCCAGTTCCTGAATGGTTTGGTGACTAGATTCCCCAAGCACTGGTGGCAGCCTTTGCCAGCTGTGTCTGACAAGAACAGAATGCAAAATCTCCAAAAAGCAGCGTCCTCAGATGGAGAGTAGGACAACCAACTCAAACAAGCAAGCAAAGTTAACTGAAACCTCAGCTTCCGTTTTTTGGATACTGGAAAAATGTAGGAGATATCTGGAGTCCAAGGGCTCTTCAGCAAACAAAGTTTAGAATTTGCATCAAGACTGGATGATTTGTTGACAAAACGACCAATGTCATTTGCAAACAATGACAGAGACTGGGTTGGTGCAGGTGCGTTGTGGTTGGTTCTAGTGTGCAAGATCAGAAGCTTCAATGATGGCTCCAGTGCCCATCAGATCCACAGGTGTAGATGAATGCTCTGCAAACGTCCCGCTAATGCCACTGTGAGAAACATCCCTGGTCCACTTAGGTGCAAAAAACAAAGTAATGTCACACTTCCTCTTCATGTTGAAAATTGCTCTTCTCTTATCCAAATCCAAAATTGAACTGAACTGACAATCTTGCACTCTCTTATAACATTTACCTCAAGCCCCCATTAATCCTAATTACTATGCAAGGCCTGACCTTGCATAATAAGGCAAACATGGGGTTACCTAATTGCATAAGCTGATCACAACCATTTACCCACAAAATTGCAATAGGATTTTTGTATCCCACAAAATGCAATAGGATAATAGTGCATATTAACCCTAATTTACTATGCAAGGTCAGGTGAACATGGGGTTACCTACAGTTACCTAATTGCATAAGCTGATCAGAACCGTTTACCCACAAAATGCAATAGGATTTAGTGTGGGAGCATATGTTTTTCTGGTAAGGCTTTGTCTTTACAGGTATTTTTTAGACTAATTTTTGACTCAGTCAAATTTCAGGGGGGGGGGGGGTTCAAACCGGTTAACCCCCCCCCCCCTGGATATGGCCTTGATTGATGTGTTCCTCAAATCCCTTCTATTCCTCCACCAGGCATGGGGCATTCCAGTTGATGCTTGGTTGTTCAACATCCATGGTGAAGGCTGTCTTCTTGTCTGTTGCTAGGCCTACTTAAAGGCTGATTATTTGGTGAGGCTGATTGGTGATCCCACTTCTGCAACCATGTAATAATTTTTGAGATTATACTTTTATTAAACCCAGGCACCTATAAATAAATCACATAAATAAAAGCAAGACAAGCAAATAAACAAAAGCAAGCAAGCAAAAGAAAGCAACATCACATATTACTACCATAACAATGGAAGAAAACATGATAATCTGATTAGTAGGAACATGCTGCATATGATAAAATAAGAAGTCCATTGTTTTAGCATTATTATATAATACACTGCTATATTACAAATAGCCACTGGGTACCTATCACTATTTTAGACACACAACTTTCACTATCAAAAATTTAATTAAACACAACCCACTTATTTCTTGTCCTATTTTTACTGTAATTTTCTCATTTTAACAGACAGTAATTTTTAACAAAAGCAATTTTTTCCCACTCATTCCTCTTTTTCTTCTGCATTCAATGTTGTGCAAATATTATGCATCAAATGCCTTTGATTTGTTGGCGAGAAGTTCCTAAAAATTTAACTGCTAAATCACATTAATTAACTGGTACATAGGTGACATGTTTTTACAAATCTCATTGTGCTTTCAAACAAGAAATTGGGATGCAGTACACATCAGATAGAGTAATAACTCGTTTTTTCACATAGAAATTAAGAAACCAATTGACCAGTTGAAAAAAAAACTTTTCAACTTGCTGTTTGCTACAAAAACAAAATTAATTTGTGGAGTATAAATTTATAGTTGGCTACAAAAATAAAAATAACATGCAAAACAGAGTTAATACAAATCTACAGAAGAGATTAGAATTTTGAATCATATATTATTCCCTTATACCCAGAGAAATTAGCTGTTAATTGTGATGGCATAAGCCTTATTCTATGATTACTGACTGGAATAACTATTTTTCTGGATAGAAAACCATCTCAGCTGTAAATAAAATCAGTATGGTATCAAAGAAAAAATCCTAGACTAAAAATCTCTAGATTTTTGTTAATTTCTGTTGCATGATGAAAATGAAACTGATGAAATTTTTAAGTATATTAGTCTGATAACTGAGGCAATTAGTGATATTAAATTTTCTAAAATCAGATATTAATGGTAAAGGTTAACAATAGCAGCTCTTCAGAAGGATACATGTTAGACAAAAAGAGACAATTTTAGATTACAAATTTTATGCTAATTTTTCCAAATTTGCTTGTTTGAAAATTCATCTCTAGCCTCCCTCTGATGGTCTCATATAGCTCTTGGATATATAAAAAAAAACTAAAGAAAAAGTGATGGAATTCTTAATTTATAATATGCAGCAAGAATCAATTGATCATATTTCCTTGTTTTCTCTATTTTTAGGCTATCTGTTTTTTAAATCAGTTTCCATAACTAATCAAAAAATGATAGAATTCTTACATTATAATATGCAGCAAGAATCAATTACTCATATTTCCATGTTTTTTTTTCTATTTTTATCTGTTTCTGAATCAGTTTCTATCAATTATTATGCTATTTTTTTCTATATGGATTCAGGGTATATGAGACCATTAGAAGGGGGCTGGATATGAATTGTCAAAAATGTCAACAAAACCATGAAAATAAGCATAGAATTAGCAATCTAAAAATGTGTCTCTTTTTGTTCTAGGATATCTCTTACTGGAGAGAGCTGCTATTCTTGACCTTTACCAATAAATAAGGTAATTAGAAGGCATGGAAGTATACCTGAGTGCTTAGTGTGCCACTAACCAGGGTTTCTAACCTATATAGTTATGTGTTGTTTATATATCCCAGAGCTGTTCCTAGGGATAGTGGTGTCCTGGGCAAAATTAATTATAGTGCCACCCTCCCAACTCAAATATAAGTAAAACCTCTGAATCAAAGTGAAAAATGTGATCAAAGCAGGCAACCCCTAGCCATAGTGCCCACAGCAGCTGTCCCTCCCCCTTTGAATGGCTTTGGCTATATCCAGGACCATAAGTGGGGAGTTGTATGGACTGTCAGAAAAGTATCCCATAATATTTGGAAAGAGCATCTAAGATAAGGAATCTAATGGACAAGCTTTTGTTTTACTAACAAGTTTCCTTCAGAAAAATGGTACTTCTGGACTCTTACTGTATGTTTTATGAAACTTTCTTGCCTTAGAAATAGGGGAAGAGCAAAGACCAGATTTTGAAAACATTTCCCCAAATATAATCTGGACTCTGAATCTATTCCCCTGAAAAGTTTGGTCTCTTAACTCAACTACTTTCCAAGTTAGCATAAAGCCTTTCTTTGGATGGTAAAGGTCTAGATTAGGCACTATTGAGAAGGACACATGTTAAGAAAACAATGCTTACTTCATAGCCTAATATGCAGAATACTTGTAGCTAACACATTTTCACCATAATTCCACTATTCTTTATACTAAACCCCTCCTATGTGCAAATATAGAGCCAGAATTATGTATGCTATGTCCTATATATTCTGCCCATGTGTCTCTCTTGTTTTAACCCATGTAGGCTACCTGTAAATTGAATCAACAGCAATAAAAAAGAACCAGAAAACAAGAGTGATGAGTAGTAAAAAGCATAAAAAAAAATACAAATTGGGCAGTAAATATATACCAAAACCATAATATTGAGTTGGGAATAAAGTGAATACACCATTTGATGCCTTTTTTTTATGCTGATTACAAATATAATAATCATTTCAATCGGAAATGAATTTCAGCCCCCCCCCCCCCCCCCTATACATAACAATTCAGGGTATATATTTCTACATTAGGGGGGTGAGGACAAATTTTGTTTCTGATGTAAATGGGAGGTAATTTTAAACTTTACCCCCCCCCCCCCCCCCCCCCCCCCCCCTAATGTAGAAATATATACCCTGAATTGGCTTATATAGTGGGGGCTGAAATTCATTTCTGATAGAAATGATTATTATATTTGTAATCAGCATAAAAAAAAGCATTGAATGGTGTATTCACTTTATTCCTAACTCAATAATATGATTGGTATATATTTACCAATTGGGCTATATATCTGAACATTAGGCAAGGTTGGAGGTAAAGTAAGATGGACCTGTAGTCAAAATGTGTAAGCTACAATTCATTGGCATATAATGAAGTAAGAATTTTTGTTTCTTAACATGTTTCCTTCTCCCCTAATCTACACATTTAGCCTTTACATTTTAGCGAAATAAATATAGAAATGAAAGAACTGGCTGAAAAGACTGAAGCCTTTTCCTAATTTCTTTTCTAGTTTTAAGCCAATTC
Source organism: Artemia sinica (assembly GCA_027921565.1). Lineage (NCBI taxonomy): Eukaryota > Metazoa > Arthropoda > Branchiopoda > Anostraca > Artemiidae > Artemia > Artemia sinica. Next base: position 1,194,958 of record CM051267.1, on the reverse strand, counting down.
ACAAACAATAATGGCCAAAAAGTAGCACGATTAAAATCGTCAGATATGTAATATATGGGTTGATCTACATTTATATGCAAGCATATATTGACCTTGTGATTCCTTAGTTGCTACAAAGATTTTAGTCAGAAATATCAGACCAATGCACAGTTTCATTTTTTAAATCAAGACAGTTAGTGTCAGTGCTTCCACTTTGTTCCTATTAGATTTCTGTTCCGTCTTTTTGAAAATCCTGAAAATTCCGACAGCGGACCACAGAAAATCCGACTATTTTTCCGACACTGTGGTAGTCCGAAATCCGACAAATGTCCGACTCGAACCGAAAAATCTGACAATAGTCCGACTTCAAGAATGAAGCTTCTCATTTTCTACATTATTTATAGACCTTCAGAACGGCTCTCAAAATGGTTTTCTCAAACGTCTTCTTCTGCAAATGATTTTGGCAATATCAGCTTGCTGTTGTGTTAGGCTGAAAAGGATGCAGTGAGTCGCCTTTTAGTTCCCCGATCTGATCCCACTACTCCCACTCATCCTTTTGGCCCTTCTTTAAGCACGCAGCCGCCGCTAGAAATTCCTTGCGCTGACGACGCAGCTATTTGCGGTTCAAACGTCGTCGTGAACCATTAGCCAAGACACTATGTTTTCAAAACGCCGTCAAACCGCTCTTCAAGAAGAAAATGAAGTTGCACCGAATTCGGAATTTTCGACGAAAAACCAAAATTGTGAACCAAAATCCCTCTTCTGGGCGTAAAAAAAAACGCTGTTGCTGCTGCCTTGTAGATTGCACAAGTCCATAGGACTATACCCAAACGAGCGATGTAAGACTGATTGTAGAAGCATAAGAAAATGTATCTCTTTTCTGCTCTCAAGATCAGCCTGGCGATTTTCGCCGTGTACAAGACATCCAAAACAGTGGAAAAGTAATGCAAAACAGGGTTTTTGATTTCTGTTTTCTTTTAGGAGAGATACTTGCAGCTTAAACATTCACTTATGCTCTTTACCCTCTTACGTCGTTCATCTGCACCTAACTTAAACTAAAGCTGCAGCTAAACTCGACTGAACGCACTCGTCTGCCGTCACGTTTGCTCTAACACACTTGAGTCGTTTTAAGAGGGGAGCATCAACCTCTAAGTCTTGGGACACGTGTTTCTTTCTTTTCATGCCAGACTTGGCCTGCATGATAGAGGTAAGGGTAACACTTTTGAGCGAATTCCTGTGATTGTTTTCCCGTCTTTCAACGTAGAAAAGAACTGCTCTACAACTGCGTTCGAAAACGGCAAGGTCAAAAGATACTGCACAACCCCAATTATGTTGGGGAATCCCTGCGTACTATTTGGAGTTTTCAAAGAAGCCACATGGAGCTAGACATCGCAGAGGTCTGTCACATCTGGAAGATCAGAGATCAGTAGACTCCACCATTCTTCTATAATTTTTTGTGCAAACCACGATGGTGCCTTACACCGCTGAAGGCTCTTTTTGAGAAAAGTGACAGCACTGATATCTAAAACTTTCACAGGGTCAAATATTCCACCCAATGTAAACAGTTCATCTTCAAATGAAAATCGCTGCTTGATTTGCTTCACCGCCTCTACATACAACTTCTGAGCACATTCATAGATGACTTTCACTTCATGTTCATCTGCTTTTTTATTTCGGTCTGATTGCAAGGTCTGAAGAGACTCGTGAGCTGCAAACCCCAAGCACACATTTTCCACTGCAAGGTATTCAACTGAGTTGTCAGGGTCAAGATTCAAAGGCGAGGTTGATCTGACGTAGCTGGTCCTTATAAAATTCATGGCCAGTTTTCTCAAGAGTATCTCAACCTCTAATTTTATTTTTTGGAATAAAGGTTTTTCACTTTGGAAAAGAAGATTGAAATCTGTAAACAGCTCCAGTTCATAGAGCCGGAACTCATGCTGAATCCGAAGGAGTTGATTCTTTAGGGCTTGCCATGCCCAGTCGTTTGCGTGAGTGGGATCTTCAGCTACAACTATTTGAAACTAGCTACAAAGTCCATCCAAATTCTGCAATAGCCGCTGAAGCACATCCGAAGTGATAGCCAACGTGTCTGACCTGGGGCAAGCACATTCAGGACTAGGTTGTCAGTACATAGCTGATGTAGTTCAAACTCAGAGTGCCTTTTGGCACTCATGTTGAAGTGATTGTATTCAGTCCGATGTAGATCTTCCAGTTGCTTTTGCAATTGTTTGCAAGCATAAGAAGCCACCAAATGAATGGAATGGCTGCTGCACTTGACACACATCACAGATGGGAATTTTTCTTTGATTCTGCTGACAACGGAGTTCTCACACCCAAACATATTATTGCAAGTGTCTTCACAGAACCCAGCCCAGTTCTCTGTAGGTATCTTTTTATCTTCAAAAACTTTGCATAGCAGATTGAAAATAGTTTCCGCCTTCCCGTCGAAACACTCAACCATATCTAGAAGTTCGACTTCTACTTCGAAATCCTTATTGCAGAACAAAACTGCAATTGCAAGTTGTTTTTTTACTGCCACATCAGTTGTTTCATCAATAATGAGAATTAAACTTGACTTCAAGAAGATTGTTAGAATTACCAGTCTCTTACCGATCTGTATACCTAGACCCAGACCCAACTTGCATTCTTCTTTTGAGTAGGCTATTTTGAGATTTTAAAATATTCTGAACCTGTCAAGCACATGGTGTCACTAAACCATAGTGGCCTAGCTCTCCTGTAGGCTACTATGTTGGCAATAGACTTTCTAATCTTATACTGGCATTGGAAAAAAGTCACCTTAACTTTCCTCAGATCTTGAAATTAACAGAAATATCAAAGCAGATTGAAGCACAGCATGTGTAAATTTTCAAAAATTGTGCCTTGTCAAACTGTCGCCGCTAATACTAATGACTTTCTAAAAATCTCTAACAGAATTGACCTTCTAATTTTACTAGTTTGAAAATCCTTTTTTATTGGAGTTGGAGACTCCAGTAGTTCAGAAAAATACACAAATCCGAAAAATATCAGGTTTTTACAGAAAATCCGACAAAATTCCGAAGTCCGACACGATGTTTTTTTGTCCGACAAGAGGGCCGAAAATCCGACAATGTCGGAAAAATCCGACAAAGTGGAAGCACTGGTTAGTGTCCGTGTCGCCAAATGCAAACCGAAAAGAAATGTTACAATAGCTAGATGATCTTCCTCGAAAAATCGACTTTCCGGGTATAAAAAATGGGCCCAACACTAAAATTTTAGGAAATACAGTTTCCTACAAAAGTGAGTCTTTACAAAATTTCAATCTTCTTCTCTTTTTCTTTGCTACATTAATAATATTGTTTTAAATTGCCTAAATTGCAGATCGGACTCAATAGAGTCAGTAGTAGCTATATCTCCAGTGAGGTTGTTCCAATCATTGACAATTCTTGAGGGAAAGAACAGAGTACAGGCTCTTTTTCGGTTAGAATGTTGTAAAATTTAAGCCAATCACCTTGGGTTCTAAAATAGGTAAATATAAATGTTTTTACTTTCATAACTTTATTAAATAAAATAATATAAACATTTTGAATACTAAATATCAGTATATGTATATTAAACTGACAATGCGCATTCTTTTGTATTTTTTCAGTAAAGTGCAAGTTTTGTTCAGGCCTTGGGAAGGCATAGGGGTTTTGCACCCAACTTATCTTGATTTCTGCTCGTTTTGAGTTTGACTCGGTTATTTATTGTAATTTCTGTTCGTTTTGGGTTTCATTTATTTATCGATGCTGATTAGTGGTAGTTTCGAGCTTGGTAGATTATTTGATTTTATTTTTGCTCATTTTTTGTTTAATGGAGTTCTTTACTTTTCTTTGAAAAACTTATTTTGTGGAAAATTTTTTTTTAATTAATTTCTGTTCGTTTTTATATTGACATGGTCTTTTCAGGGAAAAAGAAAATAACACTTTAAATCTTTTCCTTTTTTAAGACTTTATAGTTTTGCCTGCTATTTGTATGCTGGAGAAAAATTTTCACCATTTTTAACAACATACACCATTTTAAAAATCTGGACACAAATAGTACTGTTTAACTTAGTTTCATATTTCCTCTAGTTGACCTGAAATGAAAAACTTGATGCCATTCGCAAAAAAAAATCTGTTTACTTTCTTTGATAGCTTTGGATACACTTACCCACTATTCTGATTTGGTTAAATTTTAAGAGCAGAAGTAGCCTCGAAAGTTTGAACACAATACCTTCAGTCGTTCTTGGGATACTGCTGAGATGCCTTATTGGAAATTAGCATTATCACAGTGCATTTGATTTAATCTTAAGGCAACATTTAGTTTTTAAACATAATGGGCCAATTGGAGGGTGGGAGTGGAAAGGGGATTACTTGCCCTCCAATCACTTTCAACTATTAAAAAGGGCATCATCCCTTTCTATTTTCAATCGAATGAGCCCCTTTCGAAGTTCCCACGACAACTCCTTTGATACGAAGAGCCCTGGTCTAAAACAACAACAACAACAAAAAATATTACTAATCAATTTCGACTATTAAAAAGGACACTAGCCTTTGAATTTCCAATCGAATTAACATTTTTTGAAGTTTCTACGACAACACCTTCTATAACAACCTTATATGTGCCCAGGGCACAACTTAAAAAACCCTTGCCCTGAGAGTTGTGGGGGAGTGTCCTTCTCAAAAAAACATATTTTCTATCTGGAAATAAACTAGCCTACGCTAAACAAAATGGCTATCTCAAAATTTGGATTGGATGTGTTTGGGTGAATGGTGGACGTGGGGGGGGGGGGGCTAGTTGCCCTCCAATCAGTTTCGACTATCAAAAAGAGCACTAGCCCTTTGAATTTCCAATCAAATAAGCCCCCTTTGAAGTTTCTATGACAACGCCTTCTATAAAAACCTTAACTACCCAGGGACATAACTTAAGACCCTTGCCCTGAGGGTTCTTGGAGAGTGTCCTCCTCATAAACATATTTTCTATCTGGAAATCAACTAGCCTACGCTGAACAAAATGGCTATCTCAAAATTCTGATTGGATGTGTTTGGGGGGAATGATGGGCGGGAGGGGCTATTTGCTCTCCAATCATTCTCAACTATTAAAAAAGGCACTAGCATTTGAATTGCCAATCGAATGAGCCTGTTTGAAGTTTCTACGACAACGCCTTCCAATCCCTTTTGACTTTTAAAAAGGGCACCCAGGGCATAACTTAAAACCCTTGCCCTGAGGGTTGTGGGGGAGTGTCCTCCTCAAAACCCTATTTTCTATCTAGAAATCAACTACGTTGAACAAAATGGCCATCTCAAAATTTTGATTGGATGTGTTTAGGGGAAATATGGGCATGGGGGGCTAGTTGCCCTCCAATCCCTTTGGACTATTAAAAAGGGCACTAGCCATTTGAATTTCCATTCGAATGAGCCTGTTTTGAAGTTTCTACGACATCTCCTTCAATAGAACCTTATATGCCCCCAGGGCATAACTTAAAACCCTTGCCCTGAGGGTTGTGGGGGAGTTTCCTCCTCAATAAACATATTTTCTATCTCGAAATCAACTACGGTGAACAAAATGGCTCTCTCACAATTTTGATTGGATATGTTTGGGGGTATGATTGGAGTGAGGGGGGGGCTAGTTGCCCTCCAATCACTTTCGATTATTAAAAAGGTCACTAGAACTCTCGATTTCTAATCGAATGAGCCCCGTTTTAAGTCTCTACGACGACCCCTTCTGTATGAAGTGCTCTGCTTTAAAGAAAAAAAAGAATAATAAACTGCACATTGTCAACATTGATCTTATATGCCCTCAGGGCATAACTTAAAACCCTTGCCCTGAGGGTTGTGGGGGAGTGTCCTCCTCAAAAAAGATATTTTCTATCTGGAAATCAACTACGTTGAACAAAATGGCTATCCTAAAATTTTTATTGGATGTGTTTGGGGGAATGACGATTGTGGGGGGGCAGTTGCCCTCCAATCACTTTCGACTATTAAAAAGGGCACTAGCCACTCCAATTTTAAATCGAATGAGCCCTTTTTGAAGTCTCTGCGACAACTCCTTCGATACGAAGTGCCCGGGTATGGAGAAAAAAAAAAAAAACCATTGTGCCAACATCGTTCTTTACTTAGGCAGCGCTAGCGCGCTGCCTATGAATAGCCTGGTCATATTTTTTAAATCATGCAATTTTTAAACCGTCTTTTACAGAAAGAAAAGCTCAAGAATCAGCTCCACAGTCCAAGCTTTAACAATGGACAGGTTTTATTCGAATGCAGTCTTTTGACCTGCTTGGCTTGGTTTGATGGGTTCTTCAGATTTAATAACGAAAGATGATCAAAACATGACATTGATTTTTTATACGTGTAAAAGATAATTTCCTTAAGATTGTAAAACAATTCATTTGCTGGGAAACAAAAAATGCAAGAATAGGTCCCATAACATCACATCAACAAGATTTAGCAAAGAATCATTTTTGATTCTTCAGCATTTCGTATTTTTTTCCAGTACTTATATCCAGTCCTTTCATTTGCTTGAGGATTCTAAGATGCAAAAGTGCCGTACTCACGGATATGCTTTAGAGTACAAAACAATGAGTAGACGGTCGTATACGGTGTAAATTATTTAACGGTGTAAGACGGTCGTAAAAGGTGTAAAACTATTTCAAGACTAACTTTAACAACTGAAACAGCTTTAAAATATGTTCATTACCAAACGATTATTGTTGAAGGAACATGATACAAAACATGGATAAGCAAAGTAGGGCCCCACCGATATGGATTTTTAGGGTCCAATACCGATATATCCGTAGCATGCCGATATAATTTGCTGATAAATTCCCCTTCGAAAAAAATAACTTATCTAAAGTTTAAAACACCCATTCTCTGCCCATATTCATGCTCACACGTTTCTCCCTGGTTCATTACACACCTCAATAATTAACTGTTCATTCCAAAAATTAGGCCATTTACAAGAATTTTGATTTTCTTTACCTTTTCTCATCAGCAGATTCTGAGCACATAAACGAGATGGCGGATATTTGTAGAAGTGATAAATAAGAAAAACATTATCAAAGAAGCCAGTTTAGTTACATAACCACAAATACGTGAACATTCGATTAAAAGAAGCGTAAGATTTTCAATACACAAAACCCAAATTTCAATAGCGGGACTTTGGAATCTAATAGTTAGCATATTAATGTGAAAACTTTATTTTAGATTCATGTGATATTCTCTCTTACTACTAATCCATGCTAGGCACGCTAGATACAGTGGTGCGGCTAGAGTCTTAAGTTAGGAGGAGGGATTTAAAGAATGTGTCGACAAAATCGTCCAGTATACTGATAAATGCGGACACACAAGTTAAATTTCCAAAGCAAATCTTCCAAGGTGTTGAGACATGGCAGCGACACTTTGGAACTCTACTCTCCCCACCTTAAAACATCCCCTCTCCTCCTTAGCTGCACCCCTGACTGGATACCTCGGTTTTAACCGATTTAACTTTGGATCTTTCACCAACGCAAGTGAACATTCATTAAACATAAATGTATAGATTGTTGTGTTGTGATTAGTTGTTTCGGTAGATGATAGGTAGATAGATATACGATATATGTTTGTGAAGTCACCATACATTTAGAGAATTGCTGCACCGGGTGCGTATTGACAAGTTAGTATTGACAACAGATATACTTTTACTTCATTTGACTCACCTGTACTGATTTTCCCACCATAGTCAGACTTAGCTGGTGGCTCCACCCTATAAGGATTGGACAATCAAAAACTACCTGAAGAAATCTGGTGCCATCTTCTGGACAAGTTGCGCATAAAAGAAAAATACATCGGCCGATAACCGAAATTTATTTTCCGATATCCGATAATGACCCTGACCCTCATATCAGCCCAATAACATCGGTCAGCCGGTATATTGGTCGGGCCCTAATGCAGAGCCTTCAACACTTTTAGGAGTCTCAGACCATTTTGAAGCTCCGCTGCTAACTTCACATAAGACTGCAGACACACGATTTTAAACGCATCACGATTTGACCAAACATATTTTTCGTTACTGTTGCACCGGTTTTCAAGTGTACTCCCACGTAAATCCTTTCATCAGGAAAAACACATTCACGATTGGATGGATCATATAAACATATTAATAATGAGTATTACCGTCGGGCAAGTCTTAAACATGTTTCAACAGGTCTACGTTAAGCACGGACTAAAATGAACTACTGCTTTAGAATTTAATATTTTGGCGGAAACGGCGGAACTATGGAACGGCGTGGAAATGGAAATTTTGGAATGGCGTGAAACTGTGCGGCGGAAAGCTAAGTTTGCAAAGAACCATAAAATCACTTCAAAATCTCAAAAGGATATAGATGCGAGGTACGAGACATCAATTTATATAAAAATTAAGTAGAAAGACAAGTTTTTTAACTGAAAATAAGGAGCAACATTAAAACTCAAAATGAACAAAAATTACTCCGTATATGAAGGGTTGCCCCCTCCTCAATACACTGCTCTTTACGCTAAAGCTGTTAGCACTTTTAAAAAATTTCCTATTCTAATTAAACGGCCCTTGTGTTTCAGTAGCTGTTCTTAAAAAAACTGGGACACACAGTCAAACTTTAGCGCAAAGAGCAAGGTATTGAAGAGAGGACAACCCTTCATATACGGAATGATTGCTATTCGTGACACCCTTTTTGACAGTAATGACTCTGCATGATTTTTTTTGTCCGAAATTTCGGATAGATATAAAAGCAATACCGAAGGATGTTTTTCTCTGATAAGACTCAAGATACTTTCATTTACCCTTCAACAAATTTCAATAAAAAATGCACCCCTTTGTAGTTACAAATTTACAAAACACAGCTTGTATAGTGTCAAACCTGAAGCCCGCAGAAACTGTTATGAATAAAGAAATGAAACCAAAAGTGATCAGGAATTACTTCGAGCAATGCAGTAAAACTTACAACGAACAAAAATTATCTCAAATTATGGTAGAGGCACCATTGCTTAGCCTCTCTTCCCTCACACCCCAAGAAATGCTAAATTGTCATTTGTACTATGCCAAAAAGTAAATAAAGAACTAATATTTGCAGTTTCTTAAAAAAATCTTAGATTTGGAGTTTCCTGTACAATTAAATCCTGTACAATTAAAAAAAAATATGTATTTAAAAGGAGAAAATATATACACAAACAAAACATTCTATTGGAACGAGGACGAAAGAAGGGGAAAGAAGACTAGAGTATCTTAACTCACTCTGCGTCAGACACCCAAACTAAAGGAAAAAAAAATCTCCGCACAAATCCACTGCCCGTCCCCTAAAATATAACAACAACAAAATAATTAACAGCTGAGACTTTGCTCTATAATGTTGAGCACCATCAGTAGTCGGCATATCTTCCCCTTGGAATTTCTCAGATTCTGTTGCCTGAAAAAGAGGATAACCTTATTCATATCTTAACTAGTATAAATGTAATGACATTCTTGTTAGAATGTCTAAAGTTAAGCTAGATATATATTGGTTGTGTCTAGTTTTGAGCATGATTGCCAGTCTGGAAAATTACTAACTATGTTGGTGCGTGATGCTGCAACACTATACCCCCCCCCCAAAAAAAAAAGGTTAGATCATCGCAGAGCTTTACTGAAAACTAACTGGGTAAACCTAATTGAAAGTTAAGCTTAACTGATTAATTTTCTGCGCATTTGAAAGGAATGGATATAAAAAAAGAACAAAAAAATGATGAACATCTAAAGGCTATTAGGCAAATAAAGCTAATTTGATTATTTCAAATCGAAAAAGAACTACAGAAAGTTTGAATAGTACTCAATTTCTTAATTCTATAACAAAAAAAAAGTCCTCTGAATCTTTTTATTTAAAGCAAATCCGTTAATTGAGACGTGGCTTGTGCTCCCCACTAGATTTTTTGTCCCCCTAGATTTTGAAAATCAAAAACTACCCCCAGATAATAATAATGTATTTTCCCCGCCCCCTGATTTTCGTTAATTGACGCCAATGTTGTAAAAGTGAAAAATACGTCTTAGACTTATGCAGCATTGAGGGTCGGTAATGGCTTCTATATGTGTGGTAATTTCTGTTCTTTTGTAAGGTTAGCTTCACTGTTTAATGTAATTTCCTTGCGATTTGGGTTCAATTGCACCTACAATGTAATGTTTACCTGTCTAAGTTTTAACTCTGCTCTTTGCTTTCATGAAAACCTTATGTTTAAAAAAATATATATATAATTTCTGTTTGTGTATAGTTTCTGAATATATTCATAGGAATAATATTAAATGGTTATTAAGCTTTATTTTTACAGCTAATTATTATAAATTTACGTAAGGGCCGTGGTGGGAGTAGTAGTGGCCAGATTAGTCAGAGAGTGGTTTCGGACTTTTACAATGGAACGTCAGCCTTGTTTCTGTAATCAGCAATCTCAATCATCCTTGAATAGCAGCTTCTGGTAGAAATCTAATATTCTTGTGGGTTTGACGGGTTGCAAATTTGGACTTCTATTTTGCAATATTAGCCCTAGATTGTATTCCACCAACTCAGAAATCCTTAACGTCCAGGTTTGCTTAGAAATTAGTCAACATCTGTGAAATTTACACCTATTATGCTTCCATAAAGACAGCTAAACTACGATTTTAATTTTTTCAATGTTAAATCCAATGTGAATTTTGTTCTCGGTTGGATTCAGTTCGGTTCCCGGGTTTACTATCATCATAATGGAGTGTAATTCAGGTCACATCATATCAGTGCTTCCGCTTATATTACCTTTTGTAGTAAACAACTTTATTTTGAATTTGTTCCTAAAAAAATTTTAGACCTGCTTTAATATTTTTTTTTTTTTAATTCGGGACTTTCACTTTTTTCTTGTAGAGCTTGGGAGTTTTGCTATAGAAACAGTGATCTTGGATTTAGCGGTAGGTTCCAACAAGAACTTTGAAACAAAACAACCAACGTGAGAGACGTGCCAGCGTGGTTTAGAAACACCAGCAATCACACTTGCGTTTTTCAATGTCTTTTAAAAACAACTCAACCTGATTTGTCACATTTCTAAAGTGGATACTTGACTTTTGTCCAGTAGAGACACTGTGAAAGTTGTCTGTATTTTGCGCCCAGAAAAGGATACCTTGTTCCTGATGACAAATCAAAAGTGCTGATACTTTGATGTCAACATGAATGCGGCATTGATGTTGTTCAGTTCAGGCGATAGTTTGATCAGTAGCAAATAGGTGACTGATTAATAGATATGAGCGTTGTTCATTACTACGTCAAGTTGAGTGTCAAGGTTCGAGGGATTTTGTTTGTTTTGTTTACTTTTCTGCTCAAATATTGTTATAGTAAGACATCATCAGCGTTTTTACACGGTAGAAAATGAAATAGGGACGGGGTCAAAATGTATTTTTGTTTGCGACAATTTTTGCAAGGAATGGGATATAGCATAAAAACCATTTGATGTTCACCAAGAATTTAAAGAAAAATTCAGTCTCCGCTAAATCTAAAGCCAAGATAAGAAGGTTATATCCTCAGAGAAGTAAGGTCCTTGTAGTCTTGAGACCAAGAAACAGGACTTTTACTTAACTAATTAACTTATTAACTAATTAACTAATTTTACTTAACTAATTAACTATATGAGTGCACAGTACTTTGTAAAGGCTTACTAAAAAAATTAATAGAATTGTATAAAAATTTATCTTAAAAGTCAAATTTTTTATCCTACTCTAAAGCTTGAAAGATCCAGACCGTCAGACAATTTCTCAAGTTGACGTCGAGCCCGTCTAGACATTACTGGATGTATCAACTTTGTCATTATGGTCAAGGTCATATGTCACTGGGTCACTCCGTTAAATCTCAAGCCTCTGTGTTCGAATACTTTCTTGGTACTGGGAAGGACAACGAGGATGGCAAGGGCAATAATATTTTGGTATAAGAAAATATACTACTACTACTAACAACCTACTTCAGCACCAAGCCGCTTAAGGCTAACACAGCTGCGGACGCCTCTCATTCATCCAAATCTATTTGAAGCTTCCTTCTTTACACACTCCAGAGAAACCTTCTTCCCAACCTTTCTTATGAAACCTTCAGAAACCTTCCTTATGAATTCTTCCCATCCAATGTGGGGACAACCTAGGGGTCAAATTGAGGGATTCTCAAGTTCTCTAAAGTTTTAACAGACCTGAATCGAATAAAGCAATGAAACAAAAGAGGGAGTTTGAATTAGTGACACCGATTCACGAAACTGTGGGGAGACAGTTTCGTTGTTTTTCAATTTTTTTCCACTGATAATACCCCAAAAAGGTATTTTTAAATGAAAATAATGGAAAAGGTATTTTCCGAAATCCAGGATGTAGGATATCCCCTACCCTATTCCTCCCGGTTAGCACTGCTGGTTTGAAAAAGGTGTATTATTAGGAATCAAAATTAAATCCACCTGGAATGATGGACAAAGAGAAAAGGATTACGAACAGCCCAATACAACTGCCGTTACTGTGATTTTAGAATGTATTTTAAGCTGATATTTCACGAAAATAAACAGATTACCCCATTTCCCAGTTTTTCCGAAATAATTTTTTAATAATTTTTGAATTCTATAGCCATATTAGGCTGCCGAATCTAGACTAGTTAACAAACATGTACACAAATATGTCTACTGTACCCTTTTGACAAAATTAGTTCTTTTATCTTCAGCCCAATTTAAACCAAAAGTAAAAAAAGAGACACAAGCAAAATATGGGCTGATATTCTCATTTGAATGTTTACCATATATTTCATGATTTTGCGTCATAGTAATTAGGTCATGAATTGTGTGATACTAATTTGTTATTTTTTTTTCAGATACGAGCTGGGGCGGGGTGGGGTGGTGAAGTATTTGGACAGCGCAAGGTTGTAGAACAATTCTTACTTCATAATATGCAGAACAGTTGCAGCTAACACATTTTTCATGCAGTCCCGCTATACTTTACCCCACCCTCTTAATGTGCAAATATATAGCCCAAATTATACATGTCCAATGCATTTTGTCACCCGTAACTTGTCTTTGTGACTATGAAACAGCTTTTCTCAGATCTTACATTCAGATCAAGAACTTGAGTGTGTTCTGAATAATTAATAGGTACCTCATCTCTCATGAGTTTCCATACTCTTCAGTAAAAACCGTCTTACCCACTCTTGCATTTAAGTCAAAATTCCTGCGATTATGTCTTGTCAAAGAATCTGGGAGATTACTGACAGAAGAAGCTAAAACTTATTTCTGAGAAAAAAAACGACCATAACCATCTTGCGTTAAACATCAAAATAATAAATTTCAATATAAAATATTAACTATGTTTGTTCTTTTTTTACTTTTAATTTAAATTTGGCCGAAGCTTTAAGAAGTATTTTCTTCCAAAATGGTACTATAGACATTTTTTTATTTCTTAAAACGTTTCTAAATATTTCTGAAAATGATCTGTGTATAAAACTAGTCCTGACAAACTTGTAATCCGAAACAGATGCTAAAAAAAGAAAGAAAATCCCGACTGTATGAAAATTTAAGAGTATGTTCAAAAACACTTAGACATTAACCAGAGGCAGAGGTGAAAGCCTTTTCATTGCAGTATATTATTATCATTATTATTAACATTATCAAAATATAGTACTAATGACTTAAAATAAAGCTTGTTTAAGATTTATCATTTCTTCTGCGCAACACTGTACTGTCGCTGGTGGTAGTGGACTAAAATTCCCGTTGAGCCCGTGCTAAGTGACCCTCTGCTGCAGAGTTAGTTTGGAAGCTGAATCAGACTATAATTAATTGTATAATGAAAGTTCTTGATTTATTTGAACTATTTTTTTCCAGTAGAAATTATTTTAATATATTCAAATGATTCCCAATGAAAGTCGTCAGCGCTGTCAACTGTTAACTTCATTGAAATATAAAATTCCCATTTGCTTTAGGTTGGAACATTTATCTATGGTTAATTTAAACTCTTCATTCGTACAATTCTACTGAAAATACGTCACTCATGTGAATTTAACGGTTTAACTTTCTTTTACTTTCCTCCTCGCTGGTTTAAAACAATGGTTCCTAAAGTTCACTAAAATATAGATTGATGCCAAAAACTGACTAGAATAATAGCCATTGAATAATAGAAGAAAAAAATTTAAAAGGGAAATTGAATAAATGCGGTCAAATTTATGTGTAACGTGTGACTGATCAAATTTATGTGTAAACTCTTTGTTCATGTTTAAAAACATATGCAAAAACTAAAACACTTTCCAAAGATGGCCAATTGAAATTTGATTAAAGAATTTGTTGGGTGTGTGCTAATGTAAGAGCAACAGCCCTAGATTTGGTAGAAAGAAGCTCGGAAACCTTTAATTACATCTTTCAGTGGGAAACGTGGAAACATTTCTGAAAGATGTACTTAGTTTGTTTTAAAGTCATTATCAGATCTTAATCATTCTTAATGACTAAAATTTAATCACCTTAGACCATTCCTTAAGTATTTTCTGAATGATAGTAAGTCAATAGAAGTAGAACGGCCGTGTATGTGTGAAGCTGGGGGTTGGGAAGGCGTGTACTTTTCAGGAATAGTAAGAACAATTTAGTCTCTACTTTGCTATTTTTTTCGTTGTACTTTTCATGAAATTAATTGATTTAGAAATATACTTGCTCATGTGTCTTTTTTGCGTCTGATGGAGCGGTGTCTACATGAATTTGGGCAAATAAGGACTCACAAGAGAATCTCTTAAGTAAGTTCTAAGACATTTACAGTTCTAAGTAAGACACGTAAGTTATAAGTTCTAAGACCTGTACAACTGTTCTTATGCGGCACTTAAGGGTTCTAAAAAAAGAAAGGTCATTTACCAAGTTATTTATTCGGCCCATATTTTACAATAACAAAAATGATAATAATTGATAATTGACAACCTGAACCTGTATTAACACAGCAGTGGCGCAGCCAGAGGTAAGATTTGGATATTCAAAGTCACAACCTTACAATACTGAATAACATGTGTGTAAATTTTGAACATTAAGACTACGTACTAATTATTTAGTTGGATTACTTTCCCCTTTGAAATGAGTCCGCCTAAATGCTTAAATAAAGTTCTGGCTACGTTCCTGTAAGACAGCCCCAAATGAATATAATTATAACAAAAAATACGGATCAATTGCCTGACAAGGTTGTGGTAGGTGGCGTTGTTGACAGCGACTGGAAAAGAAAACACTTTAGTTTAGCATTTAAATAGAAATTGCGGAAATACAAAATTGCAGAAAAAACGTTGATCGTACATATAAGCACATAAAACACAGACAAGTGGAGTGGAAACAAATAGAAAACATGAACAAGTGTAAGGGACAGAGAGCAGTAAAAGAAAATCTGGTAGTTAAACCCAATGGAAGAAAATTTTAAACGCAGGTATGATTTTAGTATATGCTTTTTTCGTAGGTAATACGAATGGAAATGTCTACCAATATTTCAGACCACGTATATGGAAAAAGAGTTTAACTTTAAGATTACGTTCAAAAAGCCTTTTTTCGACTTATCGAGCTCTGCTTAACTTCCGGATTTAACCTATAAACAGCAACAAATATTTATCCGCTCAACTGCTAGCTGAAACGCTTATGGAGAACTAAGTGGATGGATATGGATGATGACAAGCTTATTGCCTTTTAAATTTCATTATTTAAGATTCTTGGTGATCAACCACTTTTAACTGTTACTGTCTCTTTGGGTTTTCTGCCTCTAGTTTCATATGCTTTTTTCCGTTTTTGAAATAATGGAATTGTTTTTTCTTACACATGATGTCACTTATCTTCATTTATCCTTTCATAACCTAAATTTTCTGCGCCTGGCAGGTATGGCTTCTTCAACAACTAATTCAGACCAGTATTTTCAACGCTTTGAAATAAACTGTACCAGCTCTCCGACAAAGATTATACCGCAAGAGATTATTTTGTACCATCTAAACAGCATGTTAAAATTTGCGGTAGCAAGAAATTTTTTTCGATAAACTAAAACTTGAACAGATATCTAAGCCAGAAAGGACCAATTAAAACCAAAATACACCCACAAATTTCTATTGTACCAAATAATTGTCCAGTTGTATTACATAGTACCCGGAACTCTCAGTTGGACGTAAAACGGTGCAATTGTACCGCTTTGGCAACACTGATCTAGACCGTTTCAAGCAGCTAACCTAGGCCTCATAACCGCTGACGTCGTTTGCGCCTTGTGAAACGCTATGGATAAATAATCAGACTTGCAGGATAAGTAATTTTGATATACTCGCATGCACTAAAAGTTTTGTGTTTTAGTCTCTTTTTTGTTTGTTCGTTGTGCCAAACACAGACAGCTTAAACGGCCAATATCACATTAGTCTTCCATTTATTCTAACTTTATATTGATTGCATTTTCCGTCGAGAGGAAACTTATCTTATTTTGATCCACAGTACTTAATTTAAGAACTCCACTCGTATTTTTTTTTAAAGCCACTATCGTTTTGTCTAACTTCTCTTTTTCCGCTTTCACGGCTTTTCAAATTCACTTTCCACAAAATATATTATTTTATAATGTAATGAAAATATTCTCAGTACTTACTTCAAGAGCTTCGTTCACATATTTTTCCAAAGCTATCGTCATATCCTGTCTAACTTCACTTTCTACATTCGATATTACGTCCATACCGACTTCTAGTTGCACATGATCCTTGGCCCCTGGTGCAGACACCATTAAGTTCTCAAAATGTGGAGACAGTGCTTCAAATCTAATAGGCTCTAAGACCATATTTGAAATTTTCATCCCTAAAAAATATAATTATCTGGGTAAGTATGTAAGACATGTTACTAAAGTAAAAAAATTGGTTGTAACAAGGACGATTCATGATGGCGTTTGATTGTAGGATTCAAAAGATTTGAAGTAACACAATTCGTTAATTTCTTCATTTAACAGACCATTGTGGGACGGTGTTTCGGATTTATAGTTTTGTGCTTATTTCTATATGTTCTTTTAAATTCCTGAATGGCAGTTTAAACCGTTCTCGGCATTCATGGGTTCTTACTTCAAACTTGGTAGTGAGCGATGTGTTCCCGTCCATTGTTGGCAACCACTATTTGCTAGTTGGACGTTAATGTTTCCTCTAAGCTGCAAAAGATGTCAGTAACAAAGCTAAGCTTCTTGAACGAAACAAACATTAGCTTTACTTGTTAAGATTTGTCTAGTATGAATAAAATGTTTGATCAACGATTAAATTATTGACAACGATTGTAATACCATAAGTGTATATATGCTGTCTTTCTTCTTTGTCTTCCTTTTTTTAAAGATGCGTGGCAGCATCAACTACTGAATGATAAAGATAAAAAGACAATTTTTGTTTAAGAAGTCACTTTCAAAAACATAAATCCAAAATAGAAAACAGACTGATTTAGAATAGAAAGTAAACTGAGTGAAAATTATTGGAACTATAACAATGGCAGCCAAGACTAATTTTCAACGAGAAAGGGGGATTTTAATTTTGATCTCTTCATTTTCTAATTTAACCTAATAGTTTTTTTTTAATTGAATTTATCATAGAAAACATACAGATAGCAGGTACTAATATAGATGAATAAATAAATTTTAAAACGAGTAAAAGTTAAATTGAATGTTCAAGTCAAACTCAAAACAAACAAAATTACTACAAAAAGTAGTTTGGCTACTGACCTTTTCCCCCTTCCTTAACCGTAAAAAACTTAAGCTTGTTACATCATTGTAAAATACTAAAACTTGTTGAGTATAATTATACTGCCCTTTGATGCAATTTACAGCTTCAGGCCTTGTCGCAAAATCATTTCTTTGTGAGAACAGATATACCTTAACAGACAACTTTTAACAAACATCATTTCTTAACAATTGAAAGACAGAAATAGCTCATTTACAAATGTGAGACCAGTGTGTTTTCAGACTGAAATGCTTGCATTTTAGGGCTAGCTGTTGTATTTCAAAATTAAGTTTCGTTAACAAAGTAAATTTCATCGTTCTAAGGAAGAAGTAGAATTAATCGAGAATTCAAATTTGAAGGTAATAAACGGACCAAAATTTAGGTAATAAACGGTTATTTAACGTAGGCAGAAAAGGCGTTTAAGCTTACCTTGTTCTTCTGAAATAAAATCGGCAGAGCCTCTGCATGAAACTACGTGAAGTTGAACACTAAATGCTCCGAATCCAAAAACAGGATCACCTGCGTATACAGTACCATCTAAGTAGTAATCGCCCAGAATACTCAAAGAAGGTAGGGACATATTTAACTCTAGAATGCCGTGGTCCAAGTTAGTATCAACTGAATCAATGTTAAAGTAGGAGTAGCCTCTGGATTTCGTTTCGCTAAAACAATAAATTGAATTATGGTCAGTTAGCGACCAATAAAAAGAAAGGACAGCAAAATCCGAGGGACTGCTCAACTTCCACCACCTGGTATATATCTCAGAACGCAACGTATATACCCCAGAGTTTTACAACGCATGGCACCGTTCCCTCATGCGTGGCATAGCCCCAAAAACACTTGGCTCAGTTCCACTACACTGGACACACTTTCGCCATGGTGTACGTGATTTTTGAAAGTTGGCATCCCCTCGGCGAAAGCTTTTATGCTAAGATTTTTATTACAGGTAGAAAAAAACTAAAACTTCTTAGAAAGGATACAAGAATCTGCGACGCTACGAGTCATATTTTGTCTGCAATAGATTTTTTTTCCTCAGCATTAATTATTATTTTTTTTTTACCATGGCCAAGTACTAGAGCTCTTTATGGTATTCATTACGTGATATCCAATCCTGTTCCATAAATTCCTGTCATGAACAGAAAATTTAGCTGCGTTTAACCAATATTGGGCGCTATTACTATACAGGACAGTCACTATACACACTGAAGACATTTATAGGCGACAGGTCAGCTTCGTTCATTAAGAGTTACGTCTTCAGTTAACATCTTGTTATCTTTTTTATTGTTGACGTTGCTTGCATTTCGTTCAAGTCATAGAGAGAACATAGCCTTGAGTCAGTTTCTAAGGGCTTTGTTTTATCAAGAAAGTCTCATTCCAGTTTATTTCTTAATATCAACATTTTATTAGGGAACGATTTTAGCTTTGATTAACTAAAGAGGAAAGGGCGTAAATTCGTGTTTTATTTATATACCAAGGACATCAAAATGAACAGTTTTTTTTACTCCCTCTTAGATTTATTCATTCCTGAAAACGGGAATTTTCTGCGATTTTTATTTTGTTTGTTATACTGCTATTAACATTTCGCTCATTTTGTAAATTCTCTCCTTTATTTCCACACTGAATTTTGAAGAGAAAAACTCTACTATGTTTGGAAACTTTTCCTGTTAACACAAAAAGCCAAACCGTGCGATTTCACCACACAATTATAGTCAATTTTCGAAGTAACACCTTAGATTAGGTATTCTTTTCTTAGACCACACTGCCGCTCTATGACGGACAAATAAGACACGTTATATGACGTTTGCAATTAGAAGACGCGGGATCTTGCCACCTTCAATTGAAAATTGTTTTACTTTTGGGCAAGATTAAAGAAGAAAATTTACATCAAGACTTTGAATGAAATTTATCAATGAACTTTTTCTGAAAATAATCTAGTGAATGATCCGGAAGTTCATTATTTTGCGAATGACCCGAAAAGTTATTTATTTTTTCGTGCATAAATATACTAGTTTCAATTATATTATTTTAGTAATTCTACTGATGACGGTCACTGTATATGTGATCGAAATACCTGGAATTTTGTACCTGTTTTTTTTTCACTGTCTAAATAAATGGAATTATCCCCATTTGAAAATTTATTTGTTAATTATTGTCACGTATTTTAACAATCAACCAGCCGGTGAAGCCACTTGATATTCAACAAATATAAGCTAGTGAGAATGTGTCAAAATTATGTAAGAAAAGTAATATTTTCGAATCAGAAGAAAAACGGATCCTAATGAAATGCAAATAAATAACCTGAAGGGATAAGTGCAAAAAAAATGTATATTTCTAATTGGTATTTTTAAAATATTTTCCTGTAGGTAATTCAATTAACTAAATATTTTAAGTGTTTATTCTTGAAGAATTTTAATAATAACCAAATTAATGTATGGCTTAGCATTATAGCTGTTCAATGTTAAACATAGACAACTATAACATGGAACATCACAACAACATTCATGCATTAGCATTAAGTCCCATCCGTCCTCGAAGGTCGTTTTGGGGCCTCTTCATTCACTATGTTATTGATGTGGTGTCTGTATGAGCATCTATCTTCAGTCAGGCGTAGAAGTTGCGGCAGGTTGAGTGTAGAGAAGTTGTCTTTCCATCTCTTAGGGGGCCGACCTCTGGGGCGAGAACCATGCACGCGACCATCGAAGACTATTTTCGGCAGACGAGAATTTTCCATACGCTGGATGTGGCCTAGCCACCTAAGTTGTTGCAGTTTTATCTTATCAAGTATGGTGTGTTTGATCTTGAGGCTTTCAAACAACCTAATATTAGAGATCCTGTCCAGGTACGTAATGCCAGCAATACGGCGGAGCGACTTTGTTTCAAATGCGGCTAGGCGACGTTGGTCATCTGTTTTGAGGGTCCATGATTCACAGGCGTACATGGCAATGGGGATAATCAGTGTGTTAAAGAGTCTTGTTTTCAGCAGTGTCGACAAATTCTTGTTCCTCCAGATCGGCATCAAGGCTTTAAAGCTAGAGTTTGCAAGCGCCAGGCACCTATTTCTTTTCCTCGTTTGAAAACAAGATATTAAGGTTATATTCCTGCATGCAATCAGGAGAGCTATTTTTTTCTAGAGCTCTATGATTACTTACTTTTTTCGCTCATTGTTTGCTGATTTTCTCACAGAATTTCTTTATTTTTAAACTTTACGCCCACTAAGTGTTAAAGTTGCATACCTGAATTGAACATCTTTTACATTGAAAACTGGCTTCTCGGCTTTATCTATTTTTTTTAGAGTTATATGGTTGTGGAGTTTTTCATTTGAAGAATCAGATTTCACTTTTAGTATTCTTGGTACTTTGAAAAAACCATTCATTCCCTTTGCAACCAATTTAAGGAATGAGAAGTTGCTAGTCCAGCAGGTCCTTATCATTCCTCAATTTGGTGGAAAAGGAAAGAAATAATTCCTTAATAAAAAAAAAGTTTGTTTGTTCTTTGTTAGTTAGCAAAAGTTAGCATCATTCCATAATAAATATAGAATGTGGGGTATGAACTTAAACGAGATTTTCTTGATAAAACAGGCCTTAAAAAGACCAAAGGCGGAATTATAGCCGCCAAATGACTTTTCAGAAGATTTTATCTAAATTTTTCTTCATCAGGTGTTTTAAATTTGAATTTTCTATTGGCTAATTAAACACTAAAGCAAAAACCATACATTCTAAAAGAAGTCCAAATAGTCAGTGATAGAGCACCAAGATGGTTTATTTATTGCTATAGGAGGGGGGGGGGAGAAAAACTTACTTTAAGTTTTAAGTCAGTTGTGTTTTGGTTAACCAAAAATTAAAACAGAGAAAACTATCTCTCAAAAGCTTTTACTTATTAACCCAGTGCATTAAAAGTATAAATATCAGCTGTCGAGATAAACATTTGTCTTGTAGGTGAATAGCCTGTACCCGTGAAGCCGCAGAACTTCCTGGATTTTTCCTAGGCTATTTTTTTCGTGCATTCCCGAACATGGACCCTCTGAAAAAACAACTTTGTTTGTGCATGTATATGAACTTCTCTTTTTTCAAAATACAATACAAATAATTGCCACTTTAGATAAGTTTTATAAATTTCGCCAGAGCGATAAATGTTTGGAGAATGTATTTATATACCGATTGTTTTCAAGGTATTATCTATCTAAACAAATAATATTTAAGTAAATAGTCTCCTTGAATATATTTGTCTCATAAAAAAATAAGTAAACACAAAAAAGCTGTGAAATAACATTAGTGCCCTTTTGATGTAGATACTGTTTTGCAATTATTTCAAATTGAAACCTTTTTAATGTAATATGAACACTGTCATCATTTTACTGATGTTCATTTTATTGATCATTGGGCATTCAAACTGTCTAATTAAAAAAAAACACTAATTTATGATAAACTATTTAGAAACACAATTTTTTCAATTACAGTACAGAACAAACTTGAAACTTGAAATGAGTAGAAACTAGTTATAATAAATAAATGAAACCTTACACGAACAAAAATTACAACGGAAAATAAATTCAGACTTAAAGCAAACAAACAATCATGATTTTAACAACCCCTAAAAACCCCCAAAAGGTTGGAGTGTCATTTGTGGTTAGGGCGCGAATTAAAGTGGCATAGGTGGGGGCATTGTCCTATTTTAGCTGCTTCAACTATACACACAAAAATTTCTACAGAGAAAATAATCCCTCATTCTTTGATTCAAAGACGTCACGAAGCACGTCTGAAAACTAAAAATTTAAAGCGTTGATATTTTGAATAGTGATCTGACCAATAAGAAAAATTCTCAAAAAGACATATGAACAGAGACAAAACAGACAAAAAAAAGTTTCGGCTTTCGAAATTAGGGGCCCCTTAGTCGGGCTAAATTACATAGAAAAGTTTTTTAATGGAAAAATGGAATAAATAGGCATACAAGGCTGTATTCGGGGGATGGGATAGGGGTTTGAGCCCCCCTAAATTTCTAATTGACTCATAAAAACGTAACAAAAATACAAATAAAAAGATTTTTGGCGTTTTTTTTTTAAGTTCCCTTTTGTATACTAACTCCTCCCTAGAAAAATATCCCACTTCCCAAACGAAAATCCTGGATACGGCCCTGCAAACACCATATATTTTTTTCCTATTATACTTTTTCTATCTGTATGGCTATATCAAAGACTAAAGTTATCTACCTTAATAATAAGTACTGATCCACTAATTCATACAACTAATAATTTTTTTGATATATTTACGCTTATTCCAAATTTTTATCGCCTCATGGGATCTTGGGGCTTATTTTGAGCTTTCAGTAAATTAGACTGAATTTATTTGCATTACCCTGATTTCAAGTAGCCTCATATTTGTTTTCAATAGCTTTAGAAATAATTGAACACTTCGTGGTAACGAACTTTAAGTAAGAAGAGACACGGCTCAATAGTAACCAAAACTCCAAAACACGAAATTTTTATACCTAAAAGTATATAAAAAGAATCGGATTATTATGCTGAGTCAAATATATAAGCTTCATTAAGTTTCGTGTTACCCATCAAAGGCTACACGCCTGAGAAAATTTACCTGCTTTTCACAAAAAGGGGGAGACCCCCCTCCCAAAAAAAGCCAAAAAATTCCAATGAAATCCACACCATCAAATTCAGCGTATTAGAAAACCCAACTGTAGAGGTTTCAAGCTCCTATCTGCAACAACGTGGAATTTTTATTTTTTACAAGAACAAAGATCACGGATAAGTGTTAATTTTTTCCCCCCTGGGTGATCGTATTAGCCCAGTGGTCCTAGAATATCGGGAGATGGCTTATTTGAACGGCAACTTAAAGCTCCAGTGCTCTTTTTAAGTGACCCAAAAAATTGGAGGGTAACTAGGTCCCCTCCCATGCTCCTTTTTTCTCAAAATTTTTCAAATAAAATTTCGAGATAGACATTTTATTCAGCATAGTTAAAAGGCCCAATAACAATGCCTTTGGAGATAACTTTACCCCACACAGCCGCAAGGGAAATGTCTTTAAATTATAAAATTTGCCCATTGTTGACGTATAGTATTTGTTACTGTGAAGTATGTATACATTTTCTGGGAGAGGGGGCGAAATTTCCACTGGTTCTGCTGGAGGGTTTTTCACGGGGAGGATTTTCAATGGGGAGGGAAGTTTCCAGGTGGTTTACTTAAATTTTATCCCGAATTGGGATATGGCCCGAATTCCAGTACAGAAATCTTTTTATGTGTCTTGCTTTCTCTTTTCCAACTTAATTTTACGCGTGGATATGTTAAGGGTAATTGTCCTGGGTAGACTTTCACCGGGACTGAAAATGTCTAGAGGGTGTTCACGTGGAGAGGGGATTTCTCCTTGGAGGTGGAGCCAGATTTCCTGGTATTATTTAAAAAAAGATCAAAGATTGAGTAAAAAAACTAGTTCCTTCAACTGACAGTAAGGAGCACAACATTAAAACTTGAACGAACAGAATTTATTACGTATATGAGGGTGATTGCCTCCTCCTCAACACTTTGCTCTTTACGCTAAAGTTTGAGTTTTGTCCCAGTTCTTTAAGAACGACTTCCGAAACGCAAAGGTTGTTTAATTGGAACAATAAGAAGTTTTTTTTAAGTACTATAAAACTTAAGCGTGAAGAACGAGGTGTTGAGAAGGGGGCAGCACCCCCTATATGTAATAATTATGCTCGTTTTGAGTTTCAATGCTACTTCTTACGTTCAGAAACTACGTGATATGGTGAAGCTCTAACGCCGATTATGGAACATATACTTAATTTTAATAATGATTTTTGGGTAAAATTCAGTTAGGACCACCAATTACTTAGAACTAACCACTAAATTATCCAAGACTGATCGAAAATCAAAACGGTTATTTGTATAATTTAATGCCCTTGCCCATTGTGCAGCACGGACCGTGTCATTCCTGGAGCCATACATTTGGAATTTTTTGAGCATGTTGATGGAGTTAGCTCCCTTTGAAGTAGAGTCCTGTGCCATGTGCGTACCGAAACTTTTGATCTATGTGATAGTGATATGTTTAATTAACGAAAAGTTTAAATACAAAAATCAATATGATTCACCCAAAACCAAACGGTTGACGTGGGGTGAAACAGGTAAAAAAAAATAATACATACATGTAACATCATTCAAATACACTATTATAAGAAAGAAAGATAAAAAGAGAGAAAAGAAAAGAAAGAAAAAAAAATAAATAAAGAATAATAATAATAGTACAGGGACAGTAACTACATACCATAATCATGTTGTGGGGTCGCACTCACAAACCAACAAGCAATTAGAACTTAATTTAAATTAAATCAAATCAAGTCATCTCCAAAACAAACAAAACTAGAATTCGTGCTTACTTAATAATTTTTCTTTCAATTTTGCTCTAAAACCACTAAAATTTTCTAGTTTCTTCATATCATTATCCAAGTTATTCCATAAATTTATACCCTTTATAACAAAAGAAAACGTGGACCTGGCAGACACTATAGGGGGAGTATAATAATCGTTTTTATCCCTAGTATTTTGGTTATGTATATTCCATCGGCTGTAAAACCAACCGTTAAAACTCTCCGGCAGCTGCTTCATATTGTATATATACATAAACACTAATATATAAAACTGATGAAGACCCACCGCTGGCAATATCCTAAAATCCCTATAGACTTCTCGAACTGATTCTTTTTCTGATTTTCCTGATAATACTCTAATAGACTTGTTCTGGATAATTCGCACAGGACTAAAATTAAAGAAAATGTACCCATGTATACAGAAGAACAATACAAAAAATATAGGGATGGGTTAACGAAAAATAGAGAAGCCTAAGTATACTAGTTGGAAACATATATTTAAGTTTACGAATCCTCCCCAAATTACGCGATATAATCCGGGATAAAGTTTCAATATGGGATCGGAAACTGAGAGTCTCATCTATAATAATGCCAAGATACTTTACTGCCTTTTGACGAGCAATCATACCATCTTCATATGCTATATGCTGTATCCATGGATAATAATTCGATGTCCTCGAAAATATAATAAAATTACTCTTAGAGGGGTTCACCTTTAGCTGATTCACTCTCAGCCATCTTGAAACCTCATTTAGCGATTCTCGTACACTCTCTAGGAGCAATCTCTCTGACTTTGCGATTACCACTAAAGAAGTATCATCAGCAAACATAGGCACTGTAGCCGCGCTATCCTTTTTGACGATCTCACTCATTCTTGTTTCCAGTTTACTAACAGACTGTGGAAGATCATTCACAAAAATTAAAAATAATAGGGGTCCAAGTACCGAACCCTGTGGAACTCCACACTCAATATAATTTTCATGAGAACCCATATTACCAATTTGAACATATTGTTTTCTACAAGACAAAAAAGAACGTAAAAACGAAAGAGCTGGACTCCTAATCCCATAAATTTCACACTTCATTAACAGAATATCGTGACTGACCGTATCAAAAGCCTTTACAATATCTAAAAATACAGTTGCCACTTTATATCCATTATCCAACGCCATATCAATAATGCTAGTCAAATATATGTTTGCTTGCTCAGTAGTACGATCTTGACGGAATCCAAATTGTGTAGGAGTAAATATTCTCTGGTCTTCCAGATACTGATAAATTCTGACCGAAAAGCATTTTTCTAGTATCCTAGACATAATGGGTAAAATCGAAATTGGTCTATAATTTTCAACATCACCAGTATTCCCCCCTTTATGTATTGGTATTACTTTCGCTGATTTCAAACAACTCGGAAACACTCCCTCTTTTAGACACTGATTAATTAATGAAACAAAAGTTAGAGCAATCACATCCCAAAATGTTTTTATTACTCTAATTGAAACAATATCAGAGCCAGAAGCGGTACCTTTCATAGCATAAAACAATGTTTCGAACTTCAGATTCTTGAACTGGGAGTAGATTTAAAGAGATTTCCATCTCCTTATGAAGGTAATTTTGAAAAGCCTGGTCGCCTGTTTGCTTATAATCGACTCTTTCACTCTCCCTCCAACTGTCGAAAAATGGTTAGCAAATTCTTCACAAATTTCCTCTGGATTTGTAAGACTGGTTCCATAATATAAGACTGGTATCATTGAATTAACCTACTTCTTAGTTTATGCAACAATTCGTTCTATGTCCTGAGGCAAGGAAAAAAAAAAACAATATATAGGAGGACATATTGCTTTTTAATATTTCAGTGCTATTGCTTTGCCAAGGAAGACCTCGTACATATTAAAAAACAAGTACTACCAAAATGTTACTCCAACAGAAAAAGCTAGACTTTCTTTGCGTTGTGGTGAATTATAGAGTTTTTTGTGAGGTAGAGACTTAATTTCCAGTGAACCTTGAGCTCTATCTAGGCCAGTATAGAAGTGACTCTAGCCACCCTTGGAGGGTACCATCGATAATATTAGGGGTAACATAACTCATGAATATTCGTAAGACATGCTCAAAATTACTAACAGTGTAAAATTATTCATTTACGCTTTCTATTAAGATAGATACCCTTAGTCTTCGACATAGCTATGGAGATACAAAAAGGAATATAGATCGTATTTTTTTTTAAGCCATGCTATGTAAAAACAACCCTCAAGCTTTCAATTTTCTTATAGATTCTTATGGATTCTCAATTGGCTTATGGATTCACAGACACATTTTTGTAGATGGGGGCTTGAAACGGTTTTGATAAGATTCTTCAATTTCAAATTTGACGGTATGATATTTCATAACGATCCCCTCATTTTGACGATTATCTCCTTTATTTAAATGAATTAAATATCTCAGACCCGTAGCTTTTGATGACTATATTCAAACTCAATGTGTTTTACATTTGTGAAAATATTAAAAGAAAGTTCTTTTTCGACGCATCTGCTGTAGACAAAAATCGTCTTTCTGTAGAGTTTTAGCTACCATTCCCACAAGCCACTAAATATCAGCTCAATATTTCAAACTGTTTAACGATTTTATTTGTCTTATGGAAAATAACTTGGATATTAGCCTACAATTGGTCCTTTTTAGAAAAAAAAAACACGTTAAGCAAACAATTTTTGCTTCATGATTTGCAGAAAAACTGTAGTTAACCTATTTTGTGGGCACTTCCATCATAAATTGCCCCCCCCCCAAAGTTCAAATATATAGCACAAACTAAATATCTACTATGGGTGTTTCTGTTACAGAAAATAATAATTGTCTTTCCACTAAAAAATATGTATATTTGTCCTTCAATAGCCGTGTTAAACATGGTACATGAAACTTGCTGAAGTGTGAGGCTATGCCGGTCTAATAGTGATTTCTGGGTTTTTAATTGTTTTTCTGTAACATATGCTACTTAACGTAATAATTCCAAGCGGTTTTTGACTAGCAACCTAAAAATAATCCACGAACCAAAAATAAAGCAACGCTTCTACAGGACTTATGTAAACAAAGGCGGTTGACCTATTCTACAGGACTTTTGTAAACAAAGGCCGTAGGGCTATTCTACACGACTTCTGTAAACAAAGGTGGTAGACCTATTCTACAGGACTTATGTAAACAAAGGCGGTAGACCCATTCTACAGGACTTGTGTAAACAAAGGCGGTATACCTATTCTACAGGACTTATGTAAACAAAGGTGGTTGACCTATTCTACAGGACTTATGAAAACAAAGGCGGTAGACCGATTCTACAGGACTTATGTAAATAAAGGCAGTAGACCTATTTAGCCAATGAATAACATAGCTTATATTAGGAGGGGGGATTCACATACCTCCTCAAAAGTGATCTAGTATTTTACCTTGTGTCAACAAAGATATCCATTACATTATCAGTCAATGCCCCTGCTCGATCACGGCTCAAATAAGGATCCATTGGCGGTATCTCTAAGTTCTGAAATCCTTCTTTCAAATTGTCGATAAATGACTGAAATAACTGTAAAAAGATATGATATATGCTATTAGTAGGCTTGAAAATTCACAAGGATCCATACACACAACATATCTTCGGTAAACGGAAGAAACCACATATCTGCCTTTTATTCCATTGCTCGACGCGGGGAATTAAATTCACGAGATTGAAAATAAAAAAAGAAAACAGGAAGTTTTCTCGGAGGCAGACTTTGAACTTATGCTGCCGATTAAAGAAATCTTAAGTCAGCGCGTGCATCTTGAAGTAGTCTTCGAGATAAATCAACCAATATTAAACAAACGGATGAATTAAAGAATCCTAAAACAATCAGAATGATCAAGTGAATTGCGATCAAGTGATCAGGTGAAACAAGATTTGGTACTTGTCCCTTTTTCAGAACACATCTAGGAATTTTGATCTGCAAGATCTGACAAAAACCGGTATAGGTTCCTGTTTTTGGAGACAATTAGCTTAGGCTCAGTGGAAAAAACTACGTTGTAGGTATATTTTGATAAATATTTAATATATAGAGTTGGTATTTGATCAAATTAGGTTATATTAGGTTATATTTTGCATACAGCCCCGTTATATTTAACCCTGCCCAACCCTCCTTACTGTGCAAATATATGGCCCAAATTACATATATCCTATCCATCTCCCAATTAAGCATGGGCACTGTTCTGTTTTTCTGAAGAAACAGAAAATAAAAAATAAACAGGGCTTGAATAAAACAGAACAGAAACAGAACAGGTCAACAAAAAATAGAAGACCTGTTTCTGTTTCTGATCTGTTTTTTGGTAAAAACAGAAAGCAGCTGTTTTGATCCAAAACTACACTAACCATGGGTAGTGCTTTTCTGTGGCGGTAATACTTTTGAGAAAAACTAGTGCTCTTGCAGCATTTTTTCCGCAAAAAAGAGTAGTTTTTTCTAATATAGGGGCGAAAAATTGTCTGCGCACATAAATATCGCTTTCATTTTTTCTTTATGGTTATTTTTCTTCCAGTTTCCCATTCCGAAAATACACTCTTATGTTTACAATACATACTAGTTACTCGAGACATTAAAAAAAAAAAAAAAATTCAGCATGAAATGGCGCAGTCAGCTAAAAATCATTAGTATTTAAGCAGAGCATATAGTTGATTTGGGAGTGGACAATTTTCCCCTCCAGACCATGCTTTCCCCTCCCTCCACTCTATCCTGATGTGTGGAAGCCATCTTAAACAAAAGTAAGAAAGAAGAAAAATGCACGGGAAAATGACACTTCTTACTGCCAATTAAAAAGTTGTTTGTTACCTTGCGGCTTAAAGCAGCCTTTTAAGATTAATTATTTCCAAACCCATTTGTGTGAAAAATTTTCAAAAGATGAACGAAGGGTTTAAGGGTACTTCAGAAATTTTTACGGTGCTTTGCGCTAGAAAATATTGTTCTATGCCCTCCACCAAATTTATTCTTAAGTGAATAAGCAATGTGAAATTTCTCAAATTTTGAATTTCAAAGGAATTAAGGCTCTTTGCTACATAATACTTTCTTTAATAATTATCTTTTCTTGAATAGGTTTTCAAAGGGTTGCAATTGCAAATATAAGGACAATTGTACTTTTTGACAATTTATTTCAAAAATTTTTGTTGCTTTGCGGCAGAAAGTACTTTCTCCAACGCATGCACTTGCTCTATCATAGAAATTGGTACTGGTTTATATTTTGTCTTAAGATAACGAGTGAGTAGAAAGGGGGGGTGCCAGTCCCACGTGAACCACGCGGTTTATGGTTTTCTCACTGGAAATGAAAAAACAGGATTTTTCTCACTTGAAAAAAACAGGATTTTTCTCACTTAGATGGATGTTTTTTTGGACGGTTATGAGTGTTGGTCAATTTATTTGATGTTTTTCATGGATGTCAACATCAATTTATGTCTGTTTTATGGTTTTTGTCAGTGAGAAAAAAAAAAACAGGATTTTTCTCACTTAGATGGATGTTTTTTTTTTTTTGGACGGTTATGAGTGTTGGTCAATTTATTTGATGTTTTTCATGGATGTCAACATCAATTTATGTCTGTTTTATGGTTTTTGTCAGTGAGAATGAAAGAGAAACAACGACGAGTACAACAATTTATGGATGTTTTATGGTTTTTGTCAGTGAGAATGAAAAAACACAGATTTTTCTCACTTTGATGGATGTTTTCTGGATTATTGAGTCTAATGGGGAACAGGGTCAATGACACTTCGTTTAAGATCAATTGATTTGTTGTTGTTGTTTTGGCCAAGTGCACACTCGGAGCGAATGTTAAGAGTTTCCAGGAATAGGAAACAGTTAGATCACGTGTTTCCTTCTCAGCCAATCAGCGAGTCGGTTACATCTCCGTTCTCAGCCAATCAGAGGGCCGGAAATGTTAGAAAAAGAGGATTGCAGGTTAGGTTAGTTTAGGTTTTTAGTTTAGTTTTAGTCTAGTTTAGTTTAGATTTTTAGTTTATTTTAAGTTTATTTATTACCTTTATTTTAGTTTAGTTTTAGTTAGTTTAGTTTTAGATTAGAGTTTTAGTTTAGCTAGAGTGTTACTTAAGAGTTTTAGTTAGAGTTTTAATTTAGTAGCTTAGTTGAGTTTTAGTTTAATTTAGTTTTAGATTAGTGTTTAGTTTTAGTTTAGAGTTTTAGTTAGTTTAGTTTAGTTTTAGATTAGTGTTTAGTTTTAGTTAGAGTTATAGTTTAGTAGTTTAGAGTTTAGAATTTATTTTTAGTTTAGAGTTTTAGTTAGTTTAGTAGTTAAGACTTTTAGTTAGAGTTATAGTTTAGATTTTTAGTTAGTTTAGTAGTTTAGAGTTTAGAATTTAGTTTTAGTTAATTTAGTAGTTTAGATTTTTAGTTAGTTTAGTAGTTTAGATTTTATTATAGTTTAGTTTAGTGTTTAGTTTAGTAGTTTAGAGTTTAGTTTTAGTTAGTTTAGTAGTTTAAATGTTTAGTTAGTTTAGTAGTTTAGTTTAGTTTTTAGTTTAGTTTAGTTTAGATTTCATTTTAGTTTTATTTTAGAGTTTTAGTTAGATTTTCAGTTTAATTTAGTTTAGTTTTAGATTACTCTTTAGTTTTAGTTTAGAATTTTTAGTTAGTTTAGTAGTTTAGATTTTAGTTAGTTTAGTACTTTAGTTTTTTAGTTTAGTTTTAGTTTAGAGTTTTAATTTAGCTAGAGTTTTATTTAAGAGTCTTAATTAGAGTTTTAATTTAGAAGTTTAGTTTAGTTTTAGTTAGTTTAGTAGTTTAGAGTTTAGAATTTAGTTTTAGTTAATTTAGTAGTTTAGATTTTTAGTTTATTTTAAGTTTATTCATTACCTTTATTTTTAGTTTAGTTTTAGTTAGTTTAGTTTTAGATTAGAGTTTTAGTTTAGCTAGAGTTTTACATAAGAGTTTTAGTTAGAGTTTTAATTTAGTAGCTTAGTTTGGTTTTGGCTTAGTATAGTTTTAGATTAATGTTTAGTTTTAGTTTAGAGTTTTAGTTAGTTTAGTAGTTAAGAGTTTTAGTTAGAGTTATAGTTTAGGTTTTTAGTTAGTAGTTTAGTAGAATTTTTAGAGTTTAGAATTTTTAGTTAGTTTAGTAGTTAAATTTTATTATAGTTTAGTTTAGTGTTAAGTTTAGTAGTTTAGAGTTTAGAGTTTAGTTTTAGTTAGCTAGACAGTTTAAATTTTTAGTTAGTTTAGTAGTTTAGTTTAGTTTTAGTTTAGATTTTTAGTTTAGTTTTAGTTTAGTTTTAGTTTAGTGTTATAATTTATATTTTGTTTAGTTTTAGTTCAGTTTTAGTTTAGCGTTTTTAGCTAGAGTTTAGCTTTAGTTTAGTAGTTAAGTTTAGTTTTAGTTTAACGTTTAGTTTTATTTTAGAGTTTTAGTTAGATTTTCAGTTGAATTTAGTTTAGTTTTAGATTAGTGTTTAGTTTTAGTTTAGGATTTTTAGTTAGTTTAGTGTTTAGTTTAGTTTAGTAGTTTAGAGTTTAGTTTTAGTTAGTTAGACACTTTAAATTTTTAGTTAGTTTAGTAGTTTAGTTTAGTTTTAGTTTAGTTTAGATTTTAGTTTAGTTTTAGTTTCATTTTAGTTTAGTGTTATAATTTATATTTTGTTTAGTTTTAGTTCAGTTTTAGTTTAGTGTTTTTAGCTAGAGTTTAGTTTTAGTTTAGTAGTTAAGTCTAGTTTTAGTTTAACGTTTAGTTTTATTTTAGAGTTTTAGTTATATTTTCAGTTTAATTTAGTTTAGTTTTTATATTAGTGTTTAGTTTTAGTTTAGAATTTTTAGTTAGTTTAGTAGTTTAGATTTTAGTTAGTTTAGTAGTTTAGTTTTTTAGTTTAGTTTTAGTTTCGAGTTTTATTTAAGAGTTTTAATTAGAGTTTTAATTTAGAAGTTTAGTTTAGTTTTAGTTTAGTTTAGTTTAGATTTTTAGTTTATTATTTTATTAGTTACTTAGTTTAGATTTTTATTTTATTTTAAGTTTATTTATTACCTTTATTTTTAGTTTAGTTTTAGTTAGTTTAGTTTTAGATTAGAGTTTTAGTTTAGCTAGAGTTTTACTAAAGAGTTTTAGTTAGAGTTTTAATTTAGCAGTTTAGTTTAGTTTTAGTTTAGTTTAGTTTAGATTTTTAGTTTAGTTTTAGTTTAATGTTTAGTTTTATTTTAGAGTTTTAGTTAGATTTTCAGTTTAATTTAGTTTTGTTTTAGGTTAGTGTTCAGTTTTAGTTTAGAATTTTAGTTAGTTTAGTAGTTTAGATTTTATTTAGTTTAGTAGTTTTAGATTTTTAGTTTGGTTTTAGTTTAATGTTTAGTTTTCTTTTAGAGTTTTAGTTAGATTTTCAGTTTAATTTAGTTTAGTTTTAGATTAGTGTTTAGTTTTTAGTTTAGAATTTTTAGTTAGTTTAGTAGTTAAGATTTTAGTTAGTCTAGTAGTTTAGTTTTTTAGTTTAGTTTTAGTTAGTTTAGTTTTAGATTAGAGTTTTAGTTTAGCTACAGTTTTGCTAAAGAGTCTTAGTTAGAGTTTTAATTTAGCAGTTTAGTTTGTTTTAGTTTAGTTTAGTTTTTTTTTTTAGTTTAGTTTTAGTTTAATGTTTAGTTTTATTTTAGAGTTTTAGTTAGATTTTCAGTTTAATTTAGTTTAGTTTTAGATTAGTGTTTAGTTTTAGTTTAGAATTTTAAAGTTAGTTTAGTGTTTAGTTTAGTTTAGTAGTTTAGAGTTTAGTTTTAGTTAGTTAGACAGTTTAAATTTTTTTAGTTAGTTTAGTAGTTTTAGTTTAGTTTTAGTTTAGTTTAGATTTTTAGTTTAGTTTTAGTTTCGTTTTAGTTTAGTGTTATAATTTATATTTTTGTTTAGTTTTAGTTCAGTTTTAGTTTAGCGTTTTTAGCTAGAGTTTAGTTTTAGTTTTAGTAGTTAAGTCTAGTTTTAGTTTAAGGTTTAGTTTTATTTTAGAGTTTTAGTTAGATTTTCAGTTTAATTTAGTTTAGTTTTATATTAGTGTTTAGTTTTTAGTTTAGAATTTTTAGTTAGTTTAGTAGTTTAGATTTTAGTTTAGTTTAGTAGTTTAGTTTTTTTAGTTTAGTTTTAGTTTCGAGTTTTATTTAAGAGTTTTAATTAGAGTTTTAATTTAGAAGTTTAGTTTAGTTTTAGTTTAGTTTTTTAGATTTTTTAGTTTATTAGTTTTTTAGTTACTTAGTTAGATTTTTATTTTATTTTAAGTTTTATTTATTACCTTTATTTTTAGTTTAGTTTTAGTTTAGTTTTAGTTTAGATTAGAGTTTTAGTTTAGCTAGAGTTTTACTAAAGAGTTTAGTTAGAGTTTTAATTTAGCAGTTTAGTTTAGTTTTAGTTTAGTTTAGTTTAGATTTTTAGTTTAGTTTTAGTTAATGTTTAGTTTTATTTTAGAGTTTTAGTTAGATTTTCAGTTTAATTTAGTTTTGTTTTAGATTAGTGTTCAGTTTTAGTTTAGAATTTTAGTTAGTTTAGTAGTTTAGATTTTATTTAGTTTAGTAGTTTAGATTTTTAGTTTAGTTTTAGTTTAATGTTTAGTTTTCTTTTAGAGTTTTAGTTAGATTTTCAGTTTAATTTAGTTTAGTTTTAGATTAGTGTTTAGTTTTTAGTTTAGAATTTTTAGTTAGTTTAGTAGTTTTAGATTTTAGTTAGTTTAGTAGTTTAGTTTTTTAGTTTAGTTTTAGTTATTTAGTTTTAGATTAGAGTTTTAGTTTAGCTACAGTTTTGCTAAAGAGTCTTAGTTAGAGTTTTAATTTAGCAGTTTAGTTTGTTTTAGTTTAGTTTAGTTTAGTTTTTTTAGTTTAGTTTTTAGTTTAATGTTTAGTTTTATTTTAGAGTTTTAGTTAGATTTTCAGTTTAATTTAGTTTTTTTTAGATTAGTGTTTAGTTTTAGTTTTTAATGTTTTAGCTTTATTTTAGAGTTTTAGTTAGATTTTCAGTTTATTTATTTTAGTTTAGTTTTAGATTAGTCTTTAGTTTTAGTTTAGAATTTTTAGTTAGTTTTTAGTAGTTTAGATTTTAGTTAGTTTAGTAGTTTAGTTTTTTTTAGTTTTAGTTTAGTTTAGAGTTTTAATTTAGCTAGAGTTTTAGTTAAGAGTTTTAGTTAGAGTTTTAATTTAGTAGCTTAGTTTGGTTTTAGTTTAGTTTAGTTTTAGATTAATGTTTAGTTTTAGTTTAGAGTTTTAGTTAGTTTAGTAGTTAAGAGTTTTAGTTAGAGTTATAGTTTAGATTTTAGTTAGTTTAGTAGTTTAGAGTTTAGAATTTAGTCTTAGTTAATTTAGTAGTTTAGATTTTTAGTTAGTTTAGTAGTTTAGATTTTATTATAGTTTAGTTTAGTGTTTAGTTTAGTAGTTTAGAGTTTAGTTTTAGTTAGTTAGACAGTTTAAATTTTTAGTTAGTTTAGTAGTTTAGTTTAGTTTTAGTTAGTTTAGTTTTAGTTTAGTTTTTACTTTAGTTTTTTAGTGTTATAATTTATATTTTGTTTAGTTTAATTCAGTTTAGCTAGAGTTTAGTTTTAGTTTAGTAGTTAAGTTTAGTTTTAGTTTAACGTTTAGTTTTATTTTAGAGTTTTAGTTAGATTTTCAGTTTAATTTAGTTTAGTTTTAGATTAGTGTTTAGTTTTTAGTTTAGAATTTTTAGTTAGTTTAGTAGTTTAGTTTTTAGTTAGTTTAGTAGTTTAGTTTTTTAGTTTAGTTTTAGTTTAGGGTTTTAGTTTAGCTAGAGTTTTAGTTAAAAGTTTTAGTTAGAGTTTTTAATTTAGTAGCTTAGTTTGGTTTTAGTTTAGTTTAGTTTTATATTAATGTTTAGTTTTAGTTTAGAGTTTTAGTTAGTTTAGTAGTTAAGAGTTTTAGTTAGAGTTATAGTTTAGATTTTTAGTTTAGTTTAGTAGTTTAGAGTTTAGAGTTTAGTTTTAGTTAGTTAGACAGTTTAAATTTTTAGTTAGTTTAGTAGTTTAGTTTAGTTTTAGTTTAGTTTAGTTTAGATTTTTAGTTTAGTTTTAGTTTAGTTTTTAGTTTAGTGTTATAATTTATATTTTGTTTAGTTTTAGTTCAGTTTTAGTTTAACGTTTTTAGCTAGAGTTTAGTTTTAGTTTAGTAGTTAAGTTTAGTTTTAGTTTAACGTTTAGTTTTATTTTAGAGTTTTAGTTAGATTTTCAGTTTAATTTAGTTTAGTTTTAGATTAGTTTAGTTTTAGTGTAAAATTTTAGTTAGTTTAGTAGTTTAGATTTTAGTTAGTTTAGTAGTTTAGTTTTTTAGTTTAGAGTTTTAGTTAGTTTAGTAGTTAAGAGTTTTAGTTAGAGTTATAGTTTAGATTTTTTAGTTAGTTTGGTTTAGTTTAGTTTAGATTTTTAGTTTATTATTTTATTAGTTATTTAGTTGAAATTTTTAGTTTATTTTAAGTTTATTTATTACCTTTATTTTTAGTTTAGTTTTAGTTAGTTTAGTTTTAGATTAGAGTTTTAGTTTAGCTAGAGTTTTACTAAAGAGTTTTAGTTAGAGTTTTAATTTAGCAGTTAGTTTAGTTTTAGTTTAGTTTAGATTTTTAGTTTAGTTTTAGTTTAATGCTTAGTTTTATTTTAGAGTTTTAGTTAGATTTTCACTTTAATTAGTTTAGTTTTAGATTAGTGTTTAGTTTTAGTTTAGAATTTTAGTTAGTTTAGTAGTTTAGATTTTAGTTAGTTTAGTAGTTTAGTTTTTTAGTTTAGTTTTAGTTTAGAGTTTTAATTTAGCTAGAGTTTTATTTAAGAGTTTTAATTAGAGTTTTAATTTAGAAGTGTAGTTTAGTTTTAGTTTAGTCTAGTTTAGATTTTTAGTTTATTATTTTACTAGTTATTTAGTTTAGATTTTTAGTTTATTTTAAGTTTGTTTATTACCTTTATTTTTAGTTTAGTTTTAGTTAGTTTAGTTTTAGATTAGAGTTTTAGTTTAGCTAGAGTTTTACCTAAGAGTTTTAGTTTGAGTTATAGTTTACTTTTAGTTTTTTTTAGTTAAGAGTTTTCGTTTTACTTTAGAATTTTAGCTAGAGTTTAGTTTGGAGTTTTAGTTTAGTTTTATTTTTAATGTTCTAGTTTAGATTTTAGTATAGTTTAGTTTAGTTTTTTAGTTTATTTTTAGTTATGGTTTTGAAGTGCCTAAAAGGGAAAATAAAGGCCGTTGTTCGTGTAGTTTCTTCAGTCTCATAAGGGCAACTAATAGCTTTTTCTACTGTTCACTGGAAGATATACTGTAATTTCTTTGTTGAAAATGTCGGTGACTACACGTAGATCCTCGGGTGTGCTCTGATTAAGATCCAGCAAAATGTAACCGTAGGGTTTATTAGTCGCCTGAGTGTGCTCTGACAGCAGAAATTTAGGGGGCGCCGGGATAAATCTGTTTATTGAGAGTTATTAGTGAGCTAGAATCAAGAACAACTCGATAGATAATATAGATGGTGCAATTCAAAGCAAGGGTTCGCATACATTTGCTCTGATGAAACAGATTGTGTAGAACCAGGGTTATGGAAATCTGTTCATGGTGGGAGCAAACAGTGAACTGATGTAGCATTTCCTTTGAGAACTGTTCAATGGATTCAGCCAAATCATCAATAATCAACCACGAGTTCGATTCAATACTATTGAAAACATCAAGCCCCCGTATGAATTGTATTGGTATGGTTGTGGCAATAGCTTTTATTTGATCATAGGACTCCTGCCAAATACTATAGCAATAGTACATTTTTTTCGGCTTTTCCAAAAACATTTTATCGCAATTTTAAATATTTTAGTTAAAAGAGTTGTTTTCCCCGACATTGAGGGACCACACAGAAACGATCTGAAGGGTGTTTTAAATTGATACATGCTGCTGCTGCTGCTGTTGACAACAGTCAGACTATAAACTAACTGTAAATCATACGTGTCCAATGAATAAGTAGTATTAGCAATAATTTTCCCATAGATCTATCTACGTTAACAAGAGTAACAACAAAAAAAAAAACAATATTTCATGGTCATTTATTTCGGCAACATGAAAACTCTATTTGTTCAACATGAACAACAACATAAGAATAACACTTTATGTTCAACAAGAACCTGACAACAATATTTCATGGTCATTTATTTCGGCAACATGAAAACTCTATTTGATCAACATGAACAACAATGTTAAAAATGACACTTTATGTACAACATAAAATAAAAACACTTTTTGTCCATCAAGAACAACAAGAACAACACTTATTGACTTTAAACACTTTTTGTCCATCAACATGAACAACACTTATTGTCTTAAAACACTTATTGTCTTTAAACACTTTTCTGTACAACAACAACACTTTATGTACATTAGTACACACAGTAGCACACTTTTCTGTACAACACTTGAAAACAACACTTGAAAAAAAAAAACACTTGAAAATTGAACTAGCACAGTTGAACATTATGAATTTAAAAAGGGCCCCCCCCAGGGCCGTGGGGCCGAAGGCCGGCCGTGGGCGGGACCCCCCACCCCCGGGATTTGCGGGCAGGAAGGCCCCCCACCCCCCGGGGCCAGCCGTGGGAAGGGCCCCCCACCCCCTGGAGCCGCGAGGGAAAAAAACTGTACAATAGTTGTCGTCACTGCTGCTGCTACAGGTTAGTGGTTGGGTTAGTTGAGGTTGGGTTAGTTAATTTATGAACGGGTTGGGTGGTTAGTTAATTTATGAACGGGTTGGTGGTGGTGGTGGTTAGTCAGCTTAGGTTAATTTATCCAGACCAAGTTGATTGCGATAGTCTATGCATTCAACTCGGTCTGAAATACGGTAGTGGCCATGAGGCAGGACACTCACACCATTCTCGAGCACATAGACTTTTTCAGATATACTTGACATTGCATTTTTTTTCCACTCTCACAGTATAATTTCTGTACTGTAGAGAGCGAATTGCAAGCACTTGTGCTCTCGGCACTAGGCTACTTTCTACACAGTCTCTGTACACGCTCATGTTGACATTGCTCTTTACAAAATGTGTAGGCACCCCTTTACATGCCTTCTTTTCATCCCCACTATGAGTTTTAACGCAATAAACTTTAGGACCCGGGAACACCCCCCTGGATATCAAATCACTCCCCGTCTCTGATTTTAACATTAACAGTTGGTTGGGGACTTGACGTTTCACCAACTCGGGGTAGAGGGACGGATTCCAGTTGGTGAAAATCCATCCGCGAGCTGATGTGTTCCCCCTTTTCTAGATCACCCAATAAATCTTCGGTCCCATTTACCTTTAACAGCAGAGAATCTGTATCCCCATAGTAAACTTGAACCTCCCCCTCCCGTGGCCATTGCACCTTGCACACATTGTAAAAAAACGACAACATGAGCTTTTGGAAATTTCCAGTACTGAACTACTCCTGCTATATTCTTGTTCAGTACCACATTTCGCTTTCGCCTGTGTAGAAGAACCATGCCAGCCTCTATGCTCGTGAACGATGTAAAATTAGGATCGGCAATTCGTGCACACTCTAGAGGGTGTCACCGTCGCAGCGAGATGTTCAACGCCTTCACACACCAAACCTGAATTTAGAATGTTTGCCCATTGGAGTTTGCCCTAGAGCGTTTATCGACAAAAAGTGTCGATAAACGTCTTTAAATAAGGTTTCTGATTGAACTGCAGGACCCTATGTATTTTGGTGATCTTAAAACCATTTTTCACCATCCAGTGCAAAAGCCATGGTGAACAACGATAGTTCCAAATCAGCAACAGTTTTTGCTTAGAGGGAGTCCAGTGCATCCCCCATATCCTCAACCAATGATCGATTGACAATGATTGCTCACGGGTCGATTGATACAGGGAAAAACAAAATCTTTGAGTCGTGAAGCGCCATGTGACCCGTCAATTTCAAAGAACACTTGTGGCCCATTGTTCGACGATGGTAATGCACTCACAAGGCTGCCATTGATAGTTCCCACACGGCTAGTGAGACATGCCGAGGGGTACAATGGGTTGACAAATTTGACTTTGCACCGGTGCTGTTTTGTCCCCATGAAAAACGCGGTCCCATGAAAAACATACCCTCCCCTCATTGAACGCTCTACAAAAAGGTGCTGATCTACATCTGTGATTAGGCCTATTTCCTCCCTACTAATTTTTTAAAATCAAATCCATCACCAAATGGGGCGTGGAAAAATAGTAGCCTATATCTAACCCGAACTCTGAATAGATTTAATCTGTGTTCTTACAGACTATATCCAACAGAGTTAAAACATCACAGGCCAAGTACTATCTACAATAATCCCAACCCATTTTTACAATCCCCCTTAGACCACACCTTCTTGGCAAACTCATATTCCTCCGCTGTGCATTCACTACTGGTCAGTGAATTGTAAAAAGCTTCAATTGGAGATAGTTTCACCTCGCTTAAGCGAGCGCCAGAACAGTAATAGTCGTATTCGTATACACCTTTGCAGGTCAATAGGTCATACATTTCACTGTCTGGAAAGTGCTGTTTAAGCAAGGGAAAAGCTATCAAAATTGTCGCTTTTCTGCACTTGAATCAATTGACTCAATGCCTTGGGAAAAAAACTAAAAGAATCTAAAAACCTGATTTTATTCCAACACGTATGCCCATTATTTACTACCTGCCATTTCAGCTCGAGAAGCAACAAACTTCTCGGCCGATTTGGGAATAATGTTATAGGTAAATGAATTATTTACCCATGGACTGTCTACTCCCCCTCCCTCCCTCCTTATGCATACGTGCCAGTGCCGGTAAAATAAATTTTAAATCATAATTTGAGTTGTGGATAAGACCTGGGATAAAAAACTGCTGGCTAACATTTAAGTTACACGATTGATGCGCAACCCCTCTAAAGTTACTACCCCCAGAGGATATTTCCTGCCACAAATGATTATGATCCCTGACTTTCCCCCTCCCCCCTGTTTTCCCTTTAGTCCCCTTATCCCCTCTACAAACTCCCCTTACAACCCAACATATTTTTTATTTTTAATCGCGAAGACGATCCTCTGCAGACAACACCATTGGGTAATGGGTATTTCTCAAACGAGAAATAGCACCATTAGCTGTGCCAATTAGTTTAGTCAGTGCCTTGACCATGAACTCGTCCTCCTCATCCAATGTTTCTACTATTTCTAACAACCGCATGGTGTTAGAACTGTCTCTTTGCGCATGAGCATAGGACACTGCAATAGCTTGATGTTCTTTGACTCGGTTTGGAAATCGAGGATCGTTCACCTCCACCAGCTTAGCTTCACAGTCTAAAGATATTTTGTTGCACTGAAGGAGGGTGTTTTGAAAATTTTTAAAACGTAAAATGGTCCTATCCCCTGAAACCGTTTCCACTGTCTGGTAGCCATGCCGTCTACAATGCCTCATGTGATCCCGTAGTTTTAATCACTACGGAATTGTGACAGACATGTCGGACAGTAGAAACGTACCCCTAGATCCCTACCAACCCCCAGAACTCTACTGATGTCTGTGATCGGGTTAAAACGGCCAATTGAATTGGCAAAGTCACTAGATGGTGGTATATACAACAACCAAACCCAGTGTTTGACTAATTCAATTGACGGGCCTCTTACTGGGAAAACCACCCCCTTCTTTTTTAAACGAACCCCATCTTCAAATTCAGTTTCATACTGAACCACAGTAACGCCAATATTTAAATGGGCATTAGCCTTTCAAAAATATCAATGGATCTTAGCGTTACTGGGTATTTTCCTTCTAAACAAGTGAAATCTACAATGGGGAAATTGGACCCTTCCTTCCCATGTACAGCCTAATCGT
Source organism: Artemia sinica (assembly GCA_027921565.1). Classification (NCBI taxonomy): domain Eukaryota; kingdom Metazoa; phylum Arthropoda; class Branchiopoda; order Anostraca; family Artemiidae; genus Artemia; species Artemia sinica. The sequence continues at coordinate 1,153,143 of CM051267.1, read as the reverse complement.
CTAAATTCGTCCTTGGTAGCGTCATCTGCTAGAGGCTGAAATGCTGATATGAGGGAAGCCTACCTGAAACATTTTTGATCTGTTTCAAAACGAATCTTCTGGACACCAGACAACCTACTAAATCTGGATTATAATTTAAAACTATTGACCTCTCAGACCCTGCCCCCCTCTTAAAATAAAATCTTTCTTAAATTTACAAATATTAACGCTTAAATTTTCAATAAATAAAACTACAGAGCCGCTTACATTTCGTTAAAGTTCTCAAGATGCGCAATAAGTTGACCTACCACTCGCAAAAAACTCCCTCAAAATTTTCTAAAATTCGGATAAACCACGCGCATCTCGGAATGTATATAGTTATGGTAAAACTTCGCTTTTCCCCTCATTTAAATAGAACACCTTTAAAACAATAGAAACCTTAATTGAATCCCTCCCCCATAATTGAATTTGGTTCTCCAGCAGTGCACGAATTTTATCTACATAGTCATGCACAATTTCTATGGGATCAAACACAAAATTTTTCCCCCCATAAGTGAATTAAATGGATCCCCAAAAGCCGCAGTGTAGACAACTATTGCATTTAATATCGAATTTGACAGTTGAAAGTCTGGAAATGTTGTCAATTGGTCATTACCCCCCTCCCCCTCTTGTATATTATCAACACTCCCTCCCCCACATTGTTCGATATTTGGGGTATCCGAATGCTCCACTTCAGTTGTTTGAAGTGCAAAAAGTAGGTAATCAGTGGGGGCTATAGGAGGATTCCCTGTTAAATCCCGGGTAAAATTGTCTAAAATTAGCATGATATTTGGACTTAGCAATGGCAAGTCCCCCTCTGAACTAGGAACATTATCTTGCTCAACTGTGCTAGGTTCTACATTGAAATAATTACTTAGAAAATTATTAATATTAAAAGGTATTTCATCGGAATTAATAATACCATCCCATTCATTGATATGTGAATTGTCCTGAATGACATGAAATTCCCCAGACGCGAGTTCTTCCTCTCCTTCACCAACTGATGAGGATGATGATGATGATGATGATGACGACGAGTATGGGACCAACGCTCCAACCTATAAATGAAAAATAGCCTATTTTCAAAGTTTTCAAATCACCCCTACTGTTTTTAAAATTTGGATTATTATTTACGTATTATTTAAAACGCGCTTAGTAGTAGTAGCAGTATGCACATAGTAGCATTTGGTTAATTCACTGTTCCCCCACAACTAACGATATTCTGAAAGTTCCAATTCCCAATTTAATATAAGATATTTACAATCTAAAACACATTACATAGAATTGACGATTTGATTTTTGTTCAAACAACACCCCTCAATTTCTACTATTTAATGCTCCCCCTCCGAGCCGGCCCAGCGGGCCACCGCGGCACTTCCCGCAGCGCTTCCCGCGGTGCTTCCCGCAGCGCTACCCGCGGCGCTTCCCCACAGCGCTTCTCGGGACCACCGACGCTTCCCGGGCTCCCAGCCGTTTACATAATATCAAAAAAAAAAGTATTGTTAGACCATAAGTCGTTTCTCTCTCTCTAATTCCATACAGGTTGTCTAGGACTCATTAGCTTAATTATTGTCAGCCGCGTATGTTCTGTTCCAAGACTGTTCAGCAGGAAAATAAAATTAAATGGGAAACCGTTAACTCCCCTAAAATGTTGGCAAGTTGTAAGGTTGAAAGCTGTCAAAAATATTACGCAAATTAGAATCCATATGTGCAATAGATAAATGGGATAATCTCTGTCCTTCTCTTAAAACTATAATATTCAATTGTGAAAAATAGCATTTTGAGTTTCATAGTGGAGAGAGATAGCAGTAAACTAGAAATTACCTAAAATATTATTATGAGATATCGAAGAGATAGCAACAGTGGGGACAGAGAAAATAGCAAAGATTAGAAAAAAGAGCGGTTTCTTTTGACAAGCAAGCAAAAAATTACATTATATTTAGATATCTCTGAGGGAGGGGGGAGCAGAGAAATTTAAAAACAATGGTTGGGGGGGCAAGGGGTTAATATTTAATATCTCTGAGACAAGTTTATATTAGGTTGAAAAATAGTTTTGTTTTTAGATATTTCTATAAGATAGGTAGGAAAAAATTCTCAGTTCTCGAATTCCGGGTGTATTTGAATGCCCGAAGGCCCAGGCGAAGCATGCTGTACCATCGGCGGACCTTATGTTGGTGGGGCAGCTATTATAGGTCCACGGAGAGCGGATGTGCAAGCGATGTCACAATCTTGCGCAGATTGGGCTGCGGCTTGGGCAGGCAACACTTGTTTAGGAGGCTTCGGCCAGCGACCATATTGGACAACTGTCGCCTTCGCAGGTGCCGCATTATTACCTCTCGCTTTCTTAGATGGAGGAGGCATACATTCTTCACAATTTACCTTAAAAGAAGAGAAAAAAGTTAGTATGGAAAATAATTTCCCCCTTTTTTTACAGAAGGAAAATTAGTACTCCCCGCTCCTAACCATAATTTTGTCTAGAAAAGCATTTATCGCGAAAAAGAAGCCCCCTCCCCAACATTTTCAGCAAAGCAAAAAGTAAAATTTCGCGAGAAATATACTAGGCTTAGAAATCAAACATTTTTATTACACAACTTGTGAAAAATAAATCTTGACAATCAGTAGTCTATAGCCTTAGGATAGAAATCAATGTTTCTATTTTCACCATTTAGAAAAAAATTAAATGTTCCAGTCTATAGGCTTTAAATTAGATAAAAAAAGATTGTTAGCCCAGCAGCCTATACGCCTCAATTTTGCAAACATAGGTTAAAATGCTATTCAATTTACGCATAATATAAGCTTCATGCAACTCCTAAAGACTTTTCTTTCTAGCCTTGCATATCAAAGTTAAAAATCATAGTTTTCACGCCCCCCTCCTGGGAATATAAAAGAAACTTTATCGACAGAAAGCTTGAAAACAAATTAAAAACATGCCTAGAGACGCAACGCTTATATTTACACATTAGTTTTTTTTGTCAAAGGGGTGTATATGTCAACACAACGAATCCCCCCTTACTTTTCATGGAAGAAACAGTTTGTTTTTCATTTTACAATGATGGCGATAGAACTGAGGCATTTGCCCCCCCCCCCTTTCGCCAATGTCCCAAATATATTTTAGACCTTAATTTGAAAATAAATCGTTTCACTTCTTCAAATAGAGATTGCATAGGCCTGCGCTTAATAAATTGCAATTGTCTGAAAAACCGTTTTAATTTGATGGAGAAAAACAATCCCCTCCCCCCCTCTTTTCAGCAATGTCATAAATAGCAATTATTATTTTTGGAGAATAACATGTTTCGCTCTTACATAGAATCCAATGTCCTAAATATCTCGCTAATTTTGCAGACAAAATTAGTTCTCCGCTATTTTCAGACAAACACAGAATTACGTAAAAAGCATTGAAAACCTTGATTGCCTAAAACCAGCTAATGTAAACAAACAGGAAAAGGGGTGACAAAACTATTTATAAGTTGCACGGAGCCTTATGTCAAAGAGAGCGGCTTAATAACAACAAAGCGACGGATGTCAGTTAGAGAAAAAGATTACAATACAGAAAAGCCAAAATTTATCGAAAATAAGAATTATTTCTATTACGAGAATTATCGTTGTAAAACAGTGGGGGGAGGGGTTAGGTTTATGTGGTAATAAGAACATATTTTATGTTTTCTATCGAGTATAAAGATAGCATGGTGGTGTTTTGTATTGTGGGGGAGGGGGGACTTAGATATACTGGAGGGTGACCAAGGAAAATAATTTTATTTTGAAAATAAAATTAAAAATGTACTCACATTGCTAATTGTGGCTGTCAAGGCTTCAACCTCATCAATAACATTTAGTGTTATATCCATTGTGTCACAATACTTTCTGATAATTTAATCACAATGCATGTCCGTTATATACGAAATCTCAAGGGCGAATCGTTATGTAACGGGGAAAACCATATGTAAACAAGCCTCTGATTGGCTGAGAAGGAGATGTAACCGACTCGCTGATCGGCTGAGCAGGAAACACGTGATCTAACTGTTTCCTATTCCTGGAAACTCTTAACATTCGCCCCTAGCATGCACTTGGCCAAACAACAACAAATCAATTGATCTTGATCGAAGTGTCATTGACCCTGTTCCCCATTAGACTCAATAATCCAGAAAACATCCATCAAAGTGAAAAAAATCCTGTTTTTTATTCTCACTGTCAAAAACCATAAAACATCCATAAATTGTTGTACTCGTCGTTGTTTTTTTTCATTCTCACTGACAAAAACCATAAAACATCCATAAATTGTTGTACTAGTCGTTGTTTTTTTCATTCTCACTGACAAAAACCATAAAACAGACATAAATTGATGTTGACATCCATGAAAAACATCAAATAAATTGACCAAACACTCATATCCGTCCAAAAAAACATCAATCTAAGTGAGAAAAATCCTGTTTTTTTTCATTTTCACTGACAAAAACCATAAAACAGACATAAATTGATGTTGACATGCATGAAAAACATCAAATAAATTGACCAAACACTCATAACCGTCCAAAAAAAAACCTCCATCTAAGTGAGAAAAAAATCCTGTTTTTTCATTCTCACTGACAAAAACCATAAAAGAAATGCTTTTGATTATGTAGATTCGTTTTCATAGTCCATTCCCAAAGTAGAAAGGGTAGTGACATCCTCGACTATAACTAACTATAATCACACAATCCAAGAATACTAATTTTATTTCTTAGCTGAGCCTCCCCCCCTAAGAAAATCTGGATCTGCCATTAATTCAAAGGTGTAATATAAGAAAATTGTACTTTTGTACCCGTCCCTACTACTACTACTACTACTAACAAATCATCGCAGCACCAAGCGCCTGAGGCCAACACAGCTACGCACGCTCCTCATCCACCCCAATCTATTCAAAGCTCTACCTTTTTACACCCGACCCCACGAAGTTCCCATTTCCATTAAATCTTTCTTTATGACGTCCTCCCACCCCAGACGGGGCACGACCTGCTTTCCGTTTAGACTAGATGGTTGGCCGAAAAGAACAACCTTTGGCAATCTGTCATCCTTCATCCGCACAACATGCCCTAACCACCTCAAACCTTTCTTTCATTATAGACCTAGAAAGCGGTATTGAACCACATTTTTCGTATAGCCTATTGTTTGAAATACGGTCAGTCAGCCGGGTACCCAGAACAATCTTAAGCAATTTCTCTGGAAAACATCTAGCAAATCCTTCATCCGAAGGCGAAAGCGTCCATGCTTCAGAGCCATATTTTGACCACTGTCATTCACTGTAGCTTCTAAGATTCTAATCTTGGTTTGCAGACTTATCTCCTATTCTTCCAGACTTTTTTTTAACTGTGAAAAAACACCCCTGAGCCTTGGCTATTCTATTTTTAACATCTTCACTGCTCCCACCATCTTTACTAATAATACTACCAAGGTAAGTGAAGCTGCCCACTGATCAAATATTTTCATTACCCAACGTCACCTTTTCATCTTCACTTATTCCTAGCCTTAGTGACTTAATCTTCCTAACATTTTAATTTTCAAACCCAATACTAGCACCCTGAACTCGCAAAAACCTCTAAAACTTCATTCATTTTGCTCATACTTTCATCTAGGATGCTTCCATAAATCATCAGCATAATCCAAGTCTAGGAGACTTTTTCCTCCCCATTTGATTCCGTGGTCTCCCATTGCCTTTCCTGTGCTCCTTAAAAAAACAAAGTCCATCAAAATAATCCATATAAAGGGGGATAGAACACAACCCTGCTTAACTCCTGATTTAATACAAAACCAGCTGCTAACCTCATTTCCTACTTTAACCGCAGCAGTGTTATTCTCGTACATAGCACTAATTACTTTAATGTATTTGTCTGGTATACCATACAAGGATAAAACCTTTACTAAAGCTCCTCTATCAACAGAATCGAACGCTTGCTCATAATCTATAAAACTGAGGACCAAAGGTGTTTGAAAAAGCTAGGCACTTCTCAATTATTAACCGAAGAGTGAAAATTTGGTCAACACATCCTCTACCTTTTCTAAAACCGCACTGCTCTTCTCTTAAAACTTTGTCTACAGCATCTACAGCATCTACAGCGTCCCTAGGCCTATATAAATTTGCACAACTGTATTTATGTAAATTAATGAAGAAGAAAAACCTTATCGGAAAGCTCTACAACACTCTAAAAGATAGACTAGCATTTCTCGTCACAAAAGATTTTAAGGCATTTACGGCAGAGCTGCTGACACTGCAGGAGCATCTTACGATTTTGAAACCTGTTGTATCGAAAAACGACTGGAATCAGCTATCCTCATCGGACTCTACCATAGCCTCGAGAACTTAAGCAGTACAAAGGCGAGTTGGAGTGGGGTCTCTTGCAGTCTCTGCACCATTACTTAATATATTCTACAGTAATGGTGCAAAGATTGAAAGACTAGAGAACGACCCCAAGTGAAAACCTTCCAAATGTTGAAGGATCCAGATGAGCTGTGTAATATGTCATCGGATAGCCTATTCTGCGACCTTGTTGTTCTGACAGACTCCCAGTTCCTCACTATTCTTTCCATTACTTTCGCCACCCTCTTCCATAGACAGTGCATCATTCTAATCAGATTCTTCCGAAAAAATATCTTCACTTCTGGAGTTTTCAGAAAAAGGACAACATAGGCCGTCTGAATCATTTTCACCAGCCTTCTGTTTAACTTTTTTTTTCTGGAAGCAACGTTTATGTGATGATGCATAGTTCCCCAAGATGGTGCTTTCAGGCCCCCTGTTGTATTTTAAATAAGCTGTTTCATATCTGGCCTAACAAACACAGAAAGTGCCAATTTGTCTTTAAACAGGGTTTTGTAGCAGAGCTTCCACAGAGAAGTTTTTTTTTTTTGTTTTGATTGATTGGAAATAAGGAATGGTCGTATGTCTACTCTTCTTATTCTATATTTCTCTAATTCATTATCCTATGTGTCGCTTGCTTTTCTATTGGGAGCTTTCTTTAGGGCAGCAGCCTGACTTTATATATATATATTTTTTTGAGTTGGCTTGAAAAAATAATTTCTGTTTTATTCTGGGCAGTGGTTTTTATAGGGTTCCATGTTCTTGCGGCTGTTTTTATGTTGGAAGAAAACACCAGCAATTGTGGGAGAGAATGTTGGAACACAGGTCCTCAATCGACAAAGCTATGGAGCTATGCCCAAAGGCCTGAGACTTTTGATACCGCCTTGGTTCAGCATGTGTATGACAACCCGCACCATTTCGTTTTATTCGATAACACCTCCATTATTACCCCTGTTAAAGATCTCATCCAAGTTTTCAGGGAGGCAGGATGTTTTACCTGGAAAGCGTTTAGCTTTAAAAAATGCTTTGTATAAATTAAAAAATTGAATTCCATTCAGTTCTGTATTTTTTCATTCAGTTACCCTTTCACCGTTACATGGAGAGGGTCTTCAAATTTTAGTTGTGCTTTGTTTTAAGGTTTGAAATTATTTTATAGTATCCTTGGATTTTTATTAGTAATTTTAATGTTATTATCTTGCACTGAGGACGGTCAAGCAAAGGTCTTGACCGAAATATTTGCATTTTAGTCCGTATTTTTCACTGGCTTGTATAATTCTCGTTTTTTCTCTTTTTTTACTATTTTTCGTTTTATCGAGTTTGTTTGGGTTTTGTCATTTTACTGCACCAGCCGCATATAATTTATTTTTGTGCACATCAATTATATCCTTTCTTTTAAGATGGTGTATCAATGTCGTGGTAGAGACTCCCTTAGCATTTAGAGACACTTTGCAGAAGTTGCACCTGATACTTTCTGTAATTTCTTTTTCAAAAGGGGTAGCCTACCCAGAGAGATAGCTTAGAATTTTTAGTTGGAACATCCAAGTTAGACCCGGTGCCGCGCCGATGAGGGAAGACCGGCGGCGGTGGGGCAAAAAAACAGCACGCCGCGCCGCGCCGCCGGTAAGACGCCAGCGGCGCGCCGCCGGTAAGATGTCGGCAGCGCGCCGCCGGCGCGATCAATGTTGACCGCAAACATTAATGTTTTCATCAGTCTTTCTCAAATCACAGCTTAAATTTACAACAGATTCGAGCCTATTCATGAGTTCAAAAATTCACAAGTCGCTGGCTGGAAACTGTTCTTCTTCGTTATTCATCAAGAGAAGTAGAAATCTGGTAGAAACGAAATGGCTGTGGCGTTTCAGAACCTTGCATAATACGAGTAGTTGAAGTATCTATTAGCTATGTATTCTTAACATAAATAATTATCAAAATTAGTAGTTTTTTTCATCGAGCATTACTGCATATAAAATTTCAAAATACCGTATCACAAATTCGTCAGTTATCTGGGTAAAAACTTTGAATATAACTTTGAACTTAGAAGCTTAATTTTTTTTCATAATGGCCTTTGCCTATATCTGTTCTGTCACATTTTTAAAACAGTTGAAATGGGCGACTTTGATATTGATTGTTTTTTTTTTTGCCCTTTTGGATTCCTAAGAAGCCTTCTTGTATTAAAAACTGGTTTTTAATTACAATTTAAAAAAAATGTATTTTAAAGTTTTTTTGGCTCTTTATAGAATATATGGCATGTAGGCTAAGGCTGAACTGCTGTTTTTTTTTTATCGCTTTTGGCTGCTCTTTTGGATATTATTCATTTTTTCTTTTGGGGATTCATTCCAAATTATAAATTGATAAATACCTAATATCAGTCAAATTATAAACTGCATCTAAAAGGAGTAAATTTATCAAATTGAAAAAATACATGATGAACACTTCACATGAGAACACTTCAATTACAAAGACACAAAAAAACACTTAATAGTTTATTCGCTATGAAGAAAAATGAAGTGCCAGCTATTTTCTTAGGTAAAAAATGAAAAGTTCATCCGTTTTAAGTGTAATTAAATGAAATAATATGCAGACTGAAGTAGCTCCAGGAAGATGTTGAAATGTTCATCCTAGTTCGTCACTTTTAATCCAAGCAAAATGTTCGGACACTTAGTATTAGTTATTGAGTTTAAGCTTTGATTTCCAAATGCTCACAAGAATTACCAAATTTAAGAAAGTCGCAACAATAAGTCACCTATGGTCAAAATACTTAGACTCCTCTTTGATCCCCACCCAGGCTCAAAGCTTCTGCTATGGCCATTTCCATGGTAATCTCCAAAGAGTTTCTTTTTAAAATAGCTTTCAAGCGTAGTTAGGGGAATTTAGACTTTTTTGCTTTCTTCAAAGCTTTGAAAAAAGTGTTATAATATTCCAAATGTTACATTTGTGCATATTTTTGGTAATCATTTTGTAGGGTGATCAAATTTTCTAAACCACTGTAGATACGTAAGAACGATGCGACATCTAGTACCCTGAGGTCATAAGACTGTCAAAGACTCCTCCTTGAACCTCCCAAATTGAAAGCTTCTATTATGACCTGGCCTTTTAATGTAACTTGGGCACTGGACCAAGGGCGCCATTGTTACTCGAGCGCAACGTTAGGTGGGGATGTCGATATCGCTTTCGTCACACCAATTCGTTTTAGTGTGAATCTGCCTGGTACATATGAATGAATGTTTTCAAAGTAAACCCGTTTCATCAATAAAAAAAGAAGCCGGATTGGACGCATATGTCCCTTTCCCTTTGGACGATAAAAACCATGCAAGTGCTGTATCAAGTATAAACTCACGAAAATCTTGTTAATTTTGTCAACTTTTCAACTTTTTGGCATCCCTGTTGTCAATAAAAAAAAATCAAGGTACTATCACTTAAATATAATAACTCCCTATGCCTCCCTTCTGGATATCATCTTGATAGGATAACCGTCTCTGCTTTGAATAAAAAAAAAATAATTAACTATTGGCACCCATGCTTTAAAAAAAAATCGAGGTATTATCATTTAAATATGATAGCTCAATACCCCACTCCCCCCTCTGGATACCACCTTGATAGGATGCCGTCTCTGCTTTAAATTAAAAAAAATGAACTTTTTTGGGATCCCTGCTTTCAATAAATAAAAATTCGAGCTATTATCATTTAAATATAATACCTCCCTACCCCACCCCCCTCTGGATACCACCTTGATAGGATACCGTCTCAGCTTTCATTAGAAAAATAATTTACTGAATAATTAACAAGGTCACTATATGGTTCAAACAAACAAGCAAAATAACGTTAAACAGCTTAGTGTTCCTTGAAAAAAAAATTGAGGGTATGAGTAAAGGGGTACAAAGACAACAACAAAAATATCGAAATTATTCAGATATACCTCAAATTATTGGAAAACTGAGTAAAAATAATTTAACGTCGACCGAACGCCGCCGCCTCTGCCGGCGGCGGCGTGCCTGCGGTTCGCCAGCGGCGTTACGACACTTCGGCGGCGTTTCTACCGGGCCTCTTGTCGGCGGCGTTCGGTCAATCCACCGGTGCGGCGCCGGGGTCTAATCCAAGTCGTCATCAGAACATGACATCATGCTTTTTCATAGCACAAAGGTTGATTTTAGGATCTTCTACAGAATTAGAAGCACCTTCCAGTAGCCTGCTATTTTAAAAATTGCACCTCCACCCAAATATCTGACCTCTTTTACGTCACTGGCATAACTAGGTGGAAAGGGACCAATTGCCTCCTGAGCACTTATGTTGGCACAATAAGCCAAAGAATCTGTCAGCTTATAAAGCAAAATGACATATCCCAGCTGCGGTTTCATAACAACTTAGACCCTTTGAAGCACAAAATTAATTTTTACGGGAATTAGCTTGTCTATAATTGGTATCTATGAGACAGATACATGAGTTAATTCACCGTTTAGTGTTAATTTTTTGAATTTCTTTTGCTGTATGGTAAAAAAGACTGTTTTCACCGGAAGATTGGTATCCTACTGAATGAGAAAAATATATCAACATTTTATAAGAATTTGTCCCTTCCAGAAAATCAGCTAGTTTCAACTCTAGACTTTTCATTGAAAAGATTTCTATTGATTTTAGAGATGATTTCAGTAACATGAAAAAAAGTATATTTGGCTATCTTGTTATGTTGATGCAAAAAAGATTTGCTAGCAAAAACATATATTTCTACTGGACAAGACTTCAATACATTTACATGCTCTCTGACTAAGCATTTAAGAGAATTTTACAAATTTATAATCAGTATTTATCGTGTATAGGTCAGCACGGTAATCGTAGCAAGTCAATGTTATTTAGCAGCATAAATTCCATAAAAACAGTTAAAATAAAGTTCTCGTGGCTAAAGGTGCAAGTTATTTCTAATGTAATGTAGGAGACAGAGGCCCTACCCCTACAACTGGAACCAGGATACACAGTAATAAGTGATTTTTTGTATCCTGCTTTCCTGAACAGTAACTGTGCAATTTTTCCTGCTCAATTGATGGAATAATATACTGTAAGCAATACGTCGTTTTAGTGGAATTAAACTTCACCTTTACCGTCCTAACATTCAGGGGCGGATCTAAACTAAAATCCTTGGCGAGGTCTAATGTGACAAGGCCACCAATGAACAAAATCTTGGGGGGGACCCAATGTGACAAAGGTACCAATGATTGACGAAATTGACAAATTTATTCTAAACAAAGGAGTGGAAAAAGAAAAAAAAAAGGTAAGGAATGAGGGTTGCAGAATAAATCTTGGAGGGGGGAGCCGGGTCCTCCCTGGATATGCCACTGCTAAACACTTACACAAATACCTACTATCATCTGACTCCCAGTCCCTAATTCTGCCTAGCTGAAAAAATCGAGCAACACTATTTGATACGCTTGACAGTCTGAGTTCCATCATTTTACTTACGTTCCAATTCTAGAAATTGCATGAGGCGTAACCACGCTTCTACACAATTTCAAATAATGGTTTTAAAAATCATTTTGAAAGTTCAAAATTCTCAAATATCTCATTCTCGTATAACTTAAATAAAATCAGAAAGAGAAGAAAAACATGGTAGGAAAAAAACAGAAACAGGACGAAATAGCTATTGTAAAAAAACAGAAACAGAAAAGAACAGGTAAAAAAAAAAACAGGTCATCTGTTTCTGTTCTGTTTCTGTTTTTTTGCATGAACAGAACAGAAACAGGTACTTTAAAAAACAGAACAGAAACAGAAAACAGAAACAGTGCCCATGCTTACTTCCAATGCGTCTCAATTGTTTCAACCCGTGTACCTGGAAGTTGAATCAACTTGGGTGTGTTCTCAACTGATGGATAAGAACCCAACTGATGGATAAGAACCCAAGATTAAAAAGAATGATCAAGTAGTTATCATTCTTTATATGAAAGGAAATTGCCACAAAAAGTGGTAGGACTACCATCCCCTAAGCCCTTGAAATAAATAAAAAACGAGTTTTTCAGAAGAAAGTAAAAAGTGACATAATAACTTAAAATGAACAGAAATTATTTGTATATGAGGGAGGCTGTCCTCTGCTTAACCCCTCGTTCTTTACATTTAAGTTTTATTTTTAGTCCCTATCCTTTAAGTATAATTGCTCAAACACAAGAGCCGTTGAACTGAAATGAAAAGTATTTTTAGAGCACTTTAAAACATTAGTGTAAAGAGTGGGAAGTTGAGATGAGTAATTCATGAATCTATACCAACATTTATTTTTTAGAGCTTCGGTTCCTGTTCGACTGAGTTTGCTCTTTTACTTACAGATCACTCCTAAGAACTGTTAGACCAAAGCATTCTTTGCGGCTTTGCCGAAAACACAACATATTTTATACATTTTTTCAATTATAATCATAAGACCGAAAAATCCGAAATTTTCTTGTCTGTTTGAGCTTCTTCTCATTGTTCTTCTCAAGAACAACAAGTAAGAAAATCAGTGAGGAATTTAGAATTTATTCACGTCTGGGTAGCGACATCAAACAGTTCGTGATTGTAAGTAATGAGCGACATGGGCTAGTGATAATGAAAAATCTTAAAAATAGAACTTCCATAACAATATTTATATCCAAGAATTGGCTTCTTAAGGTGATTCCGAATACTTTAAATTCATTAAGTTTGAATTTGCCAACAAAAGTAGTGAATCCGAGAAAGTTTGTTACATTTGAGAAAAAGCGGCAAAAAAAAAAAAACCGCAAGAACGGTGAATAATCTAGACGACAATTGCAACATCAAATTCAGCATATTCTATTGCAGAGTTTTCAAACTCCTACCTACAAAAAAAAATGTGGAATTTCGCATTTTTTTTTCCCCGATAAGAGAGATTACGTATGCGTGTTTATTTTTTTTTTTCTCCGGGAACAATTGTATTGCACCAATGTTCTAAAAAATCGGGAAAAGAGTCACTTGAACGGACACTAAAAGTTCAAGTGAACTTTTTAAGTATCAAATAGATTGTGCCACAAAGATCTCTGGAAAGAAACATGTCGTCATCTGCTGGGCGCTACAATGAGCCTGGATGCAGATTGAACGTGCAACAAGTAAAAGTGCAAGCCACAAAGAAGTTACGCTTCCTGCAATTTTGTGGTACAAAACAACAAAATTGGGAAAATTTTTATTATTCCTGCTAAAGCCTTTTGGCCTATAGCCCTATACTGCTGCAACAAAACCTGTAATGCTCTTGATCCAGAGAACGCTAACTGGAAGTTTCAGGCCAAACAGCAACCCAAGATAAAACACGTCCCCCTTTCCACTGTAAAACCTATCTGTAAATCTTTGAAAATTTACATTATTTATCACCCTTACGCCGAGTGCCAAGATATTCATACCCCGGACATATAACATATATAACATGTTATGTCCGATACACATGTTATACCAACATATAAACATGTTCATGTTATACCCGGAGGCTTATACGTAGAACTTTTCTCCTAGTTTTAATAAAATATTTGTCTAAAGATTTCGATCAGATCTCTGAAGGCTACAAAGATGGGATGGTTTACAAAAAAAGGAACGAGGGGGGGGGGGGTGATTACCCCGGTAACTTTAACTCTTTAAAAGGGTATTAGAAATTTAATTTACGTCAAATGAGTTCCCTCTCAAGTACTAAGACCACACACTCCCCACGAAGTAGCCAGAGGCTAAAATAACCTAATGTAGGTACTTGGCCGTTTTACTAAATAACGCCAGACCATTACCTCTGACTCCCTTTTCAAATGCATAGGGAAAACCATTCCGGTTGAAACCACCCATTCGGTTTTTAGCTGGCATACATATGATAGTTTGCCTTGTGTCGTTTCATGATTTTAGCTGTGGTAATTTTTGTTAATTCTGACTTGGTTTCATTGTGAACTGTAATTTCTGTTTTGTTATAGGGTGGGAATGTTATATAAGCTAACTTCTGATCTATTCAGGCTTCGGAAACCAGTCTTTTTTTTATTTCTGAAAGAAAGAAACTTTCTGTCCTAACTGAAGATCCATAAAGTCAAATCAAATTTATTTTATAAAGTTTGGTAGATTTATTGCTCAAGGAATGTGTATGTTAGGAGGGGCTCTTTTTAGCATTAAATTAAAAAAAAATTAATAATAATACTACTACTACTAACAACTCACCACAGCACCAAGCTCTCTGAGGCCAACAATGCTGCGCAATATCCTCCTCCAGCCCGATCTATTCATAAATTCCCTCTTTACATCCTCCCAAGGAGTTACGATTTCCCATAAATCTTTCTTTACATCTTACCACCCCAACTCTGGACGACATGCTTTCCGTTGAACCTTAGATGGTTGGCTGAAAAGGACAATCTTTGGTAATTTGTCATCCTTCATCCGCAGAATGTGCCCTGGCTATCTCAACCTTTCTCTCATTACAGCCGTAGGAAACAGGATGAACCACACTTACCGTACAGCCTACTGTTTGAAAGTTAGGTACCCAAAACTAACCATAGGGAATTTTTCTGGAAAGCATCTATAAATATTCCTCTGGTTTTTGGACCGCCCATGCTTCAGAACCATATTTGATTACTGTCATTACTGTAGCTTCCAAATATTCTAATCCTGCTTCGCAGACCTATCTTCCTATTCTTCCAAACTTTTTTCAACTGTGAAAAAAAATCCCAGAGTCTTTACTATTTTACTTTTAACATTTTCACGGCACCCACCGTCTTTACTAATAATGCTACCAAGGTATGTCAAGCTGTTCACTTGATTGATCTTTTTGTTACCCAGCGCCACCCTTTCATCTTCACGTATTCTTAGCCTTAGTGACTTAGGAATTTTTCTTATCATAAATTTTCAAATCTATCCTGGCACCCTCAACTCGGAAATCCTCTTAAAGATCATTAATATTGTTCCCACTTTCATCTAGGATGCTTGAATCATCAGAATAATCTAAGTTCAGGAAAGTTTTTCCTCCCCATTTGATTTCGTGTTATCCAGGGCTTAAATCATTTCGAAACATAAAAAATCCTCAAATATCATAACAAGATAGCACGGATAATATATAAAAAAAACATGAAGATTTTACCTTCAAACGACATGTAGTGTTTAAAGTATAACAGATAATAGGTTATTACCTCTTTGAAAAACGCATCAAGCTCCGTGTCCCCACGGTCTCCAGAAGGCCAAGACCACCACCGATCAGCTACATCTGAAAGAAATAGGTACACATGTGATATACAAGATAATGGGTTGAACTACAAAAACAAAACACAAATACGATACCAAAAAACGGTTCTACTGTAGCTCACTGTCGTGAAATTTTCTATCCTTCAACCCAGACCCGCAAAGCTTTCCCTACCGACACAACGACCCACCACACAACTTTGACCAAATTACTACGATATTTGATGTTGAAGGGCTTTTGATACCATAAATTACAAATAGGCTGCTAAAACTTTAGTATGAGTGTGTTTAAAGTAAAGACTTTCGGCTGAAGCACCCTTTCTGTTTCTGCTGAAAACCCAGTAATTGATCTGGCCATAATTTGACCTTAGGTACCATGTCTTCCTAAACAGTGAGGATATACAGAAAGTGGAAAGAACTAATTGCGAGATGAGTGAGTGGATAATACAAAGTCATCAGTAAAATCGTTTTAGTTTTCATATCGGGTACTTTCGTATCGAGTATTTGGCCTTTGGCCAAATTTTCGAAGATCACCTTAGGTATCATGCCTTACTGACCAGCGGAGAATTTACAGAAAGTGGAAACGTGTAATGGTGAGATACCAGTTTAGTTTTTATATGGAAGACTTGGCCTTGGGCCAAATTTTTCGAATATCACCTTTAGGCCCAATGCCTTACTGAAAAGAGAGGATATACAGCTAGTGGAAACGTGTGATGGTGAGAAGAGTAGAAATAATAACCAGAGTTATGAATAAAATCGCTTTAGTTTTCATATACGGTATTTTTCATATCGAGTTTTCGGCCTCGGGTCAAACTTTCGAAGATCACCTTTGGTGCCATGCCATACTGAATATACGGGGAATAGAAATGTATAACGGTCGGATGAGTAACGGTGGATATACGGGGAATCGTTTTAGTCTTCATATCGAGTGCTTTCATATCGAGTTTTTTGGCCTTTGGCCAAATCACCATAGGTATCACGCATTTCTGACCAGCGAGAATATACAGATAGTGGAAACGTGAATGGAAATGTATAACGGTGAGATGAGTGAGTCGAAAGTTTTTTTTTTTTTTTACCCAAAACGGTAAGCACTCAGTGCTTGTCATAAGAAGGTTATGAATTAATTCTGTTTAGTTTTCATATCGAGTATTTTTCAATGCTAATCTTTTCAGTACTCATTTTTGCAATGTTCAAATTTAATACTGTTATTCACATTTTATTAATCATTTATTGCATTTTAAGTAGTGAAAAAAAATAGAAGTTAAATAAGAAGAAGAGTTTAACAAGTAAAAAACTATCAACTCAATTGCCTTACTAAAATCAACTCTTTTTTACTTGACATTTTGCTTCAGAAAACCGGTGCTAATCTTGTAAATCTATATTTACAAAATCTAATAAATGTCCATGTGTGTCCTATATGCATTACTGAAGTGTTACCGATTATCGAGAAACTTTAAGCTATTAATGAGCACTCTCTCACGAAGATATTAAGTATAAACTCCCCAATCCCTAAGGCCTTATTAATACTTTTTTCTGACTAAAATCAGAGACCCTTGAACACAAATTCCTGATAGCTGCTACCGTTCACGATACTCACATTTTCTTTGGATTAAATTTTAGTCAGAAGAATTGGATTGGGCTATCAGAGACGCTAAATTGTGGAGAAGGACGTTTGGATACATTAATAAAAGTCTCAGTCTGTGCCAAGATATTTCAAGAAAGAAGAAAGGAGCTTGCAATACTGTATAGATTTATTTTGTATTATAGACTAAATGTTGCACCCAGGTGAAAAGTTGAACGTTCTGTGGATCTTTTTGTGCGTGGGAGTGGGACGCTTGAAGCCTTAAAAATTGTAGTTTTTTTGACCTAATTTATCTACATTCTAATGAGAAGTCCTTCGGAGATATTTCAAGGGAAAAGATTGGGGAGGAGTAGATAAATTATTCTAGCCTCCCTTCATCCTAAGGAATGCTACAGACTAATCCAGCAATGTCAATTCTGTAGAATGACAACTCATATCTTACTTCATAAATACTACAAGAGGCAAATGAAACCTGCAAAGACGAGAAGCAAAAACGAGGTATCCCTGACTCGTTGCAAAATTTGGCGAAGACCTAAATCAGCAGAAACAAACTTGGCTTTCACAGCAGAATTCTTGTAGGTCAGAAGGAAATTTGGAAAGAAGTCGTTTGTTTTTAATACACCTAAGTTTTGATCCAGCAGAACAACGAGACAAGTTGTGAACAACGTGACAAGAACAAAAACATAAATGTTTTTACTTTTATGTCTTTAATAACTCAAATAATGATAACATTTTGATCAGTATATGCATATTAAACTGACAATGCAACTTCATTTGTATTTTTTTTCAGTAAAGTGCAAATTATGTTCTGGCCTTGGGAAGGCATAGGGGTTTTGTGCCCAACTTATGTTAATTTCTGCTCGTTTTGAGTTTGACTCGGTTATTTATTGTAGTTTCTGTTCGTTTTGGGTTTCATTTATTTATCGATTCTGATTTGTGGTAGTTTCACGTTTGGTAGATTATTTGATTTTATTTTTGCTCATTTTTTGTTTAATGGAGTTCTTTACGTTTCTTTGAAAAACATATTTTGTGGAAAAAGTTTTTTTTAATTAATTTCTGTTCGTTTTATATTGACATAGTCTTTTCAGAGAAAAATAAAATGATACTTTAAATCTTTTCGTTTTTTTAAGAATTTATAGTTTGGCCTGCTATTTGTATGCTGGACAAAAATTTTCAGCAATTTTTAACAACATACACCCTCTTATAAATCTGAACCCAAACAGTATTGTTTAATTTAGTTTCATACCTCCTCTAGTTGACCTGAGATGGAAAACTTGATACCATTTGCAAAAAATCTGTTTACTTTCTTTGATAGCTTGGATACACTTACGCTATTTGGATTTGGTTAAATTTTAAGAGCAGAAGCAGCCCCGAAAGTTTGAACATAATACCCTCAGTCGTTCTTGGGATACTCCTGAGATGCCTTATTGGGAATTAGCATTAACAAAGTGCATTTTGATTTAGTCTTATGGCAACATTTAGTTTTTAAACATAAAGTCAAATGGGAGGGTTGGTGTTGGAGGGGGATTAGTTTCCCTCCAATCACTTTCGACTATTAAAAAGGGCATCATCACTTTCTATTTTCAATCGAATGAGCCCTTTTCGAAGTTCCTACGACAACTCCTTCGATACCAAGTGCCCTGGTCTAAACAACAACAACAACAAAATAATAATACATTACACCCACATCGGTCTTTACTATAAAAATTTCAAGCCTTCCAATCACTTTCGACTACTAAAAAGGGCACTAGGCCTTTCGATTTCCAATCGAATTAGCCCTTTTTGATCTTTTACGATAACACTTCCTATAAACACCTTATATGCCCCCAAGGCATAAATTTCAACCCTTACCCTAAGGGCTGTGAGGGTGGTTGTCATCCTCTAAGACCTAATTTCCAGAACTTTCAACTACGTTAAACAAAATGGCTATCTGAAAATTTTGATTTGATGTGTTTGGGGGAAAGATGAACGTGAGAGGGGGGTTAGTTACCCTCCAATTACTTCCAACTATTAAAAAGAGCCCTAGCCCTCTAAATTTCCACTTGAATGAGCCCCTTTTGAAGCTTTTAAGACAACTCTATCGTTAAAAACCTTATATGCCCCCAGGGCATAACTTACAACCTTCGCCCTTGGGACTCTGGGGGGTTTTTTCATCCTTAAATATCCAGAACTTTCAACTATGTTGAACAAAATGGCTATCTCTAAACTTTGAATGAATGTGTTTAGGGAAATGGTGGGCGTGAGAGGGGGGTTAATTACTCTCCACTCACTTTCGACTATTAAAAAGGGCAATTTCAATTTCCAATCAAATTGAGCCCCTTTTGAAATTTCTACAACAACTTTCTATATAAACCTTATATGCACCTAGAGTATAACTTACAGCCCTTGCACTATGGGCTCTGATGGGGTTATCATCCTAAAAGACATAATTTCCAGAACTTTCGACTACGTTGAACAAAATGGATATCTCAAAATTTTGAATGGACGTGTTTGGGGAAATGGTGGGTGTGAGAGGGGGGTTAATTGCCCTTCAATCACTTTCGACTATTAAAAGGGCACTAGCCCTTTAAATTTTCAATTGAATGAGCCCTTTTTGATGTTTTTACAACATCACTTTCTATAAAACCTTACATGCTCCCAGGGCATAACTTACAACATTTGCCCTGAGGGTTGTGGGGGGGGGGATGGATTGTCATCCTTTAGTATCCTTTAAGATCTAATTTCCAAAACTTTCAACTACGTTGAATAAAATGGCTATCTAAAAATTTTGATGGGATGGGTTTGGGGAAAAGATGGGCGCGAGGGGGAGGGGGGTTAGTTGCCCTCAAATCGCTTTCAACTATTAAAAAGGGCACCAGCCCTTTGAATTTTCAATCGAATGAGCCCTTTTTCAAGTTTCTACGACAAGGATTTCAATAAAAATCTTATATGCCTTCAGGGCATAACTTATAACCCTTGCCCTGAAGACTGTGGGGGGAGTGTCCTGCTCAAAGGTATAATTTCCTGAACTTTAAACTGCGTGGGACAAAATGGCTATCTAAAACTTTTGATTGGATATGTTTGGGGAAATGGTGGGCTTAGAAGGGGTGTTAGTTGCCTTCCAATTACTTTCGACTATTAAAAAGGGCACTAGCCATTTCAATTTCCAATTGAATGAGCCCTTTTTGAAGTTTCTACGACGACGCGTTCTATAAAAACCTTATATGCTGCCAGGGCATAACTTACAACTCTTGCCCAGAGGGCTGTGGGGGAGTGTCCTCCTCAAAAACATAATTTCTATTTGAAAATCCACAATACTGAACAAAATGGCTATCTAAAATTTTGATTGGATGTGTTTCGGGAAAAGGTGGGCGAGAAAGGGGGCTAGTTGCCCTCAAATCACTTTCAACTATTAAAAAGGGCACTAGATCTTTGGATTTCCAATCGAATGACCCCTTTTTTTCAAGTTTCTACGACAAAGATTTCAATAAAATCTAATATGCCCCCAGGGCATAACATATAACCCTTGCCCTAAAGACTGTGGGGAGAGTGTCCTGCTCAAAGGTATAATTTCCTGCTTTTAAACGTGCGTGAACAAAATGGCTATCTCAAAAATTTTGATTGGAATGTTGTTTGGGGAAATGGTTGGCCAAAGGTATAATCGTTGCTGAACAAACTGCGTGGAACTGGCTATCTCAAATTTTGATTGGATGTGTTTGGGGAAATGGTTGGCGTGGAAGGGGTGTTAGTTGCCTTCCAATTACTTTCGACTATTAAAAAGGGCACTAGCCATTTCAATTTCTAATCGAATGAGCCCTTTTTGAAGTTTCTACGACAACGCGTTCTATAAAACTTTATATACCCCCAGGGTATAACTTACAACCCTTGTCCTGAGTGTTGTGAGGGGGTTGTCATCCTCAAAGACCTAATTTACAGAACTTAAAACTACGTTTAATAAAATGATGATCTCAAAATTTTGATTGGATGTGTTTTGTGGAAAAGGTGGGTGAGAGGGGGGTTAGTTGCCCTCCAATCACTTTCGACTATTAAACAAGGGCACTAGCCCTTTGAATTTTCAATCGAATGAGCCTTTTTTGAAGTTTCTACGACAACGCCTTCTACGAAAAACCTTATATGCCCCCAGGGCATAACTTATAACCCTTGCTCTGAAGGCTGTGGGGGAGTGTCCTCCTCAAAAAAATAATTTCTACTTGGAAATCAACTACGCTGAACAAAATGGCTATCTAAAAATTTTGATTGGATGTGTTTGGGGGAATAATGGGCGTGAGGGGGGCTATTTGCCTTCCAATCACTTTCGACTATTAAAAAGGGCACTAGTCCCTTTGAATTTCCAATCGAATGAGCTTTTTTTGAAGTTTCTACGACAACGCCTTCTATAAAAACCGTATATGCCCCCAGGGCATAACTTAAAACCCTTGCCCCGAGAGTTGTGGGGGAGTGTCCTCCTCAAAAACATATTTTCTATCTGGAAATCAACTACGCTGAACAAAATGACTATCTCAAAATTTTGATTGGGGAAATGATGGGTAGGGGGAAGGCTAGTTGCCCTCCAATCACTTTTGACCATTAGAAAGGGCACAAGCCACTCCAATTTCCAACTGAATGAGCCTTTTCGAAGTTTCTATGACAACTTCTTCGATAAGAAGTACCCTGCTCTAAAGGAAAATTATAATAAATGATACATTGTGCCAACATCGTTTTTATATGCCCTCAGGGCATAACTTAAAACCCTTGCCCCGAGTGTTGTGGGGGAGTGTCCTCTTCAAAAATATATTTTCTATCTGGAAATCAACTAGGCTGAACAAAATGGCTGTCTCAAAATTTTGATTGGATGTGTTTGGGGGAATGATGGGCGGGAGGGGGGTAATTTCCCTCCAATCACTTTCGACTATTAAAAACGGCACTAGCCGCTCCAATTTCCAATCGAATAAGCCCTTTTCGAAGTTTCTACGACAACTCCTTTGATACGAAGTGCCCGGGTATTCAATACGAAATGCCTATGATTACTCTATTGATTCTTCAAAAGATCCTACGACCTGGAACAAAGTATATCCCCTTGTCTTCTATGGTACTAGCTATGTCACATTAAAGAAAAAAAAAAACAATAAATGCAAAATACAAATCAACTGTGTATCATGGTTGCAGCGGCAGCTGCAACCTAGTGAAGAACGAACCACAGCCCATAGTAATCATACGTTGAAAAACACGTTTTCTAAAAAACTAGTGAAGAACGAACCACAGCCCATAGTAATCATACGTTGAAAAACACGTTTTCTAAAAAACTGCGAAGTGAGAAAAAATTTGTCATCTGACACTGAATCAGGAATGGTAGCTATTGTTTCGGTTAATCTTAAAAGTAAAAGTTTATTGGGAAAAGAAGTTTATAATGATTTCGAAAAAGAGCCTGAAACTCCTTGAAAATAGCGTCAGATCGATAGGAATCAGCATGGTCCAAAACCTTTTGAAGGATAATTACAGTCCCCCGACTCGAACACCAAGGAAAATGACTTTTTTTGCATGGGTAGCACTGATGTGCCTCCTTTTTTTTCACCAGGCTGGCGAATGACCAGAACAAAATAGAGAGATGTTTATTGACTCATTCGAACGTAAAATAAATTTGCTTCTGCCCTTTTTAAGTGACCAAAAAGATTGGAGGCAAATAACCCCCCTCCCCCTTCCCTACAGGCCCCCTCCCCCAAAACTAGTTCTATAAGACTTTGAGATAGCCATTTTGTTTAACATAGTTCAAAGGTCCAATATATATGGTTTTGATGATGTTATGGCCCTCCATAGTCCCTGGGGAAGGGCTGTATGTGGTATTGGGCGTATCGATATCGTGATTATAGGTATCGGGCGTATTAGTATCGCAGGTATCGTATCGAGAATGTCGGATCGGTATCCAGTGTTTTTTTTTCAGTCATTTTCTAGGCTCAATTTTTAAAGCATGTCAATACAAGATACTAGGGTATATAGGAGTGCTGTTATTGATGTTAAAGTAAAGATCACCATCTAGTAGTGTCAAGGGTTAATTTAAAGCTGAAATATCGGAAGGGTAATTACCCCTCCCGGAAGTTATGATGTTAGTAGACTCCAGGATGAGAATTTGAGAGAAACTTTCCAGGAACAGTTGAATACTAAACTTGAGAGTTTAAAATTTGATAATGTGGAAGATGGTTGGAATAATTTTAGAAAAATAATTTGGGAAGTTGCTTAAGGTGTATTAGGGAAGAAAGCTAGAACTGCAGCTAAGAATATTAGTGTAAAAGCTTTATGTTTAATAGAAAGGAGAAAGGACTTGTACAAGAATTATCTGAGTGATAGATCGCATGAAAAAAAAAGAAATGTAAAGAAAGTGGAGAAAGCATTGAAATATGAACTAAGGAGGTGTGAAGTGGAGGCCATGGATAAAATTGCCGAGGATTTAGAAGATGCAGCTAGACGGCATAATAGTAAAATATTGTACTGGCACGTTAACAAATTGAGAGGTAAGAGTCAATCCGGACTTGTCCCAGTTAAAGATTAAATAAAAAAAACAAGTTTTTTTAAACTGAAAGTAAGGAGCGACATTAAAACTTAAAACGAACAGAAATTATTCCGTATATGAAAGGGACTGTCCCCTCCTCAACGCCTCGCTCTTTACACTAAAGTTTTTTATTGTTTTAAAAAAATAAAGTTGTGAGACAGAGTCAAACTTTAGCGTAAAGAGTGAGGCGTTGAGGAGGGGACAGTCCCTTTCATATACGGAATAATTTCTGTTCGTTTTAAGTTTTAATGTCGCTCCTTACCTTCAGTTTAAAAAACTTATTTTTTTTTATTTAATTTTTGAACGTTTTTGAAAAAAAGCAGGTTTTGATCTTGGCTCACCGTACGTGAATAATTAAAACAAAATTTTCATATTAATTGACTTTTATTTAGTTATGGCTTTCTCGAAACTTGTTTAATTTTATTTACGAACGTTTTTATTAGTAATAAATATACGTAACTTACGAATTAACTTACGTAACGAACTTCTATATTCATATATTTTTAATACGTTTTATTAGGGGGTTCGCCCCCTAGTCAATACCTTGCTCTTGAAGCGAAAGTTCGAATTTTGTTCCAATTCTTTAAAAATGACCGCTTAATCACAAAGGCCGTTAATTAGAATAAATAGCTCTTATGAAAGTACTAAAAAATCTTTGGCTTAAAGAGCGAGGCATTGACTACGGGGTGAACCCAATTATATATGTAATATTTTCTGTTCGTTTAAAGTTTTGTTGTTGCTGCTGTTTGCAGTTGAAATACTTGTTTTTTTATATTAAATTTCTGATTTTTTAATAACGCTGGGAAGTCCGGCGTCCCCTTCATAGCAATGTCCCTTCCCCCATGAAAACTTCCTTCATGGAAAGATCCTTCCACATAACCCCCACCCACCCACCCACCCCCCCCACCACCAGGAAAAATCTCTCCTGAAAACGTCTGTATACTTCCAAATAACCAATACTATATGTTAACATTGGGTAAAAATCATAACTTTCAGCCCTCCCCCCGGGAACTTCGGGGGATTAAGTCATCCTAAAAGACATACTTACAATATTTTCGAACATGCTGAACAAAATGGCTATCTCAAAATTTTGATCAGGTGACTTCGGGAAAAAAATGAGCGTGGGAGGGGGCCTAGTTGCCCTCCATTTTTTTGGTCACTTAAAAAGGGCACTAGAACTTTCAATTCCCATTCCAATGAGCCCTCCCACGATATTCTAGGACAACTGGGTCGATACGATCACCCCTGGGGAAAAAAAAACAAAAAAAAAAAACAAACAAACAAATAAACACGCACCCGTGATCTTTCTTCTGGCAAAAAATGCAAAATTCCACATTTTTGTAGATGGGAGCTTGAAACCTCTACAGTAGGGTTCTCTGATACGCGGAATTTGATGGTGTGATTTTCATTAAGGTTCTATAATTTTTAGAGGGTCTTTCCCCCTTTTTTCGAAAATCAGCCGAATTTTCTCAGGCGCGTAACTTTTGATGGGTAGGATTAAACGTAATGAAACTTATATATTTGAAATCAGCATTTAAATCTGATTCTTTTGATGTATCTATTTGTATCACAATACCGTTTTCTAGAGTTTCAGTTACCATTGAGCCGGGTCGCTCCTTACGTACAGTTCGTTACCACGAACTGTTTGATAGGAATGGGGTGGCAATTAGCGATAAGGAAAAAGCTAAAGCGAGATGGGCCGAACATTTTGAGAACTTGCTTAACCAAGATAGAGATGCAGGAAAAAATATAGAGGAAAATGAAAAAGTTTGTGATACCTTGGATGTGAAGGAAGATTTGTTTTGTGAGGAGGAATTAGCAACAGTACTAAAAGGATTAAAGAATAATAAGGCTCCAGGTGCTGATAGGGTAGTAAATGAGTTTCTTAAATATGGTGGCTCTGAGGTTAGAAAATAAGTTATTGAAGATTATGAATATGATTTTTGAAAAAGGGGAAGTACCTAACGATTTTAGGAAAAACCTTAATTAAGCCACTTTATAAGAAAGGTGACAAAAGTGAGTGTGGTAATTATCGAGGCATTAGTCTGATCTCTGTAGGTAGCAAATGCTTAGTAATATGATACTTTTTAGACTGAGAGATGCTGTAGACAAAGTTTTAAGAGAAGAGCAGTGCGGTTTTAGAAAAGGTGGAGGATGTGTTGACCAAATTTTCACTCTTAGGTTAATAATTGAGAAGTGCCTAAGTTTTCAAACACCTTTGGTCCTCAGTTTTATAGATTATGAACAAGCGTTCGATTCTGTTGATAGAGGAGCTTTAGTAAAGGTTTTATCCTTGTATGATATACCAGACAAATACATTAAAGTGATTAGTGCTATGTACGAGAATAACACTGCTGCGGTTAAGGTAGGAAATGAGGTTAGCAGCTGGTTTTGTATTAAATCAGGGGTTAAGCAGGGTTGTGTTCTATCCCCCTTTAAATGGATTATTTTGATGGACTTTGTTTTAAGGAGCACAGGAAAGGCAATGGGAGAACACGGAATCAAATGGGGAGGAAAAAGTCTCCTAGACTTGGATTATGCTGATGATTTAAGCATCCTAGATGAAAGTGTGAGCAAAATGAATGAAGTTTTAGAGGTTTTGCGAGTTCAGGGTGCTAGTATTGGTTTGAAAATTAATGTTAGGAAGACTAAGTCACTGAGGCTAGGAATAAGTGAAGATGAAAAGGTGACGTTGGGTAATGAAAAGATTGATCAGGTGGACAGCTTCACTTACCTTGGTAGTATTATTAGTAAAGATGGTGGGAGCAGTGAAGATGTTAAAAATAGAATAGCCAAGGCTCAGGGTGTTTTTTTCACAGTTAAAAAAAGTCTGGAAGAATAGGAAGATAAGTCTGCAAACCAAGATTAGAATATTAGAAGCTACAGTGATGACAGTGGTCAAATATGGCTCTGAAGCATGGACGCTCCGAAAAGCGGATGAAGATTTGCTAGATGTTTTCCAGAGAAATTGCTTAAGGATTGTTCTGGGTACCCGGCTGACTGACCGTATTTCAAACAATAGGCTATACGAAAAATGTGGTTCAATACCGCTTTCTAGGTCTATAATGAAAGAAAGGTTGAGGTGGTTAGGGCATGTTGTGCGGATGAAGGATGACAGATTGCCGAAGATTGTTCTTTTCGGCCAACCATCTAGGGCTAAACGGAAAGCAGGTCGTCCCCGTCTGGGGTGGGAGGACGTCATAAAGAAAGATTTAAAGGAAATGGGAACTTCGTGGGCGGGTGTAAAAAGGGAGGCTTTGAATAGATTGGGGTGGAGGAGGAGCGTGCGTAGCTGTGTTGGCCTCTGGCGGCTTGGTGCTGCGATGAGTTGTTAGTAGTAGTAGTAGTATGTCCCGGCAAGGTATCATGGTTGCAGCGATAGCTGCGAACCACAACCCATAGTAACCAAGTTAAAAAACGCTATTTGAAAAAAAAATTGCCATCCGACACTGACTCAGGGATGTTAACTATTGTTTCGGTTAGTATTAAAAGTAAAAGTTTTGTGAAAAGTAATTTAGGGTGATTTCGAAAAAAAGGCTTAAACCCCTCCAAAATGGCGTCTGATCAAAATGAAAAGTGTACCATTGGAATCCTCATGGTCGAAAACCCTTCAAAGGGAAATTTTTTTTGTGCCACTTCTTAAGGGGTGGCAGGCTACCAGAACATCGTAGACAAATCTTTTATATTTCATATAAAAGATACTGCTCATATTTACGTCTTTCATACAAATTCCACCATCAGCAAGTTCCAAATGGCACTAAAAACGGCACTTTTGGTGTCGTGTCTCAGATGGAAAAGCTGGGGCTATTGGGCTAGCAGAACTTATAAGAGTGATGTGCAATGACTCATTTGAATGCTATTGCTCTTATGTACGTGTTTTTTTTTTAAATCAATTTTACCATTCGTAAGTGTGATATCTGATATAGCACTGAAAACGACACTTTTGGTGCCACTTCTTAAGTGTAAACACTCTGAAGTACACAACAGGTACTGTTGTAATAGTTATGTTCCAGAAATCATAACTTGAGGTTCACAAGAACCCCTCCCGTACACCCCTCTCCCAGCGCCCTTAGTAAGTTTCATAAATCGCCTGCTCATCAGTAAGCTACTGAAACATTAGCAGAATCCCACACCGTCATAGATAGATGTTTAATGGCTCAATTAAAAGCTATTGCTTATGTTTAATAGGTTTTTGAAAATTCCACCATATAGCAGATTTCACAGATTTTAATGTTAACTAGTTTCTGAGGAGAATATGCAATGAACTCTTTGTCATGGTTGAAGCATTAGCTGCAACCTAGTAAAGAGCGAACCACAGCGTATAGTAGTTAAAAGTTAAAAAATGTTAAAACGGTCGTTTTTTTTTCTTCTTTTTCCAGGCCTAGAGGGCTACTACAACATTATAGAGAGATGCTTAAGAGCCCATTCAAAAGCTATATCTCATATGTACGTGGTTTATATAAATTCAGCCGTGTGCAAGTGCCAAAAGGCACGAAAAAAAAGGCACTTTTTATGCCGTTTCTCGAGGGGTGGGGCTAGCAGGCTACCAGAACCTCTTAGATAGATTTTTGATAGCTCATATAAAAAACTATTACTCATATTTACGTTCTTCCTATAAGTTCCACCATCTGCAAGTTTCAAATAGCCCTAAAAACGGCACTTTTGCCGTCATGTCTCAAGTGGAAAAGCTAGGGCTACCAGAAATTTTTGGAGTGATGTCTAATGGCTCGTTTGAAAACTTTTGCTCATATCTACGCGCTTTTTATCAATTCTACCATTCGTAAGTGAGATATAGCAACGAAAACAACATTTTTGGTGCCACTTCCTAAGTGGAAAATCTTAGAAGCATAAAATGGTATCATTGTAATAATTATGGTCCAAAACCCGTAACTGGAGATTTGCAATAACACCTCCTGCAAATTCCTCCTCCAGTCCCCGTTAATAAGCTACGCAATTAAAGTCCTACAAACACCAATTACATTATTAGAGGCGTGATTCTGTCAGCATCACTGGGCTTCAAATTAGATTAGCCTATAATGCGTTCGATTCCAGCTAGATTTTTTTTTCGATCATGGTTTGTCCGTTCTTATGATTACTTTTTCGATAATCCACTATTTTTGCAAACGTGATGCACTCATTTTTAAGGCACATCCCGGGAAGGCTGATTTTTAAACCTATTACTCATATCTACGTGCTTTCTATCAATTTTACCATCCTAAAGTGCCATATAGCACTAAAAACGGCACTTTTGGTACCACTTCTTAAGTGGAAGAGTTTGGAAGCATAAAACGGACCATTGCAATAATTATGGTCCAAAGCCCTTAACTGGAAGTTTATAAGAACCCCTCACGTATACTCCCCCTCCAGACCCTCTTAGTAAGTTTCATAGATCGCCTGCTCATCTTAAAAGTAAAAGATTATTTCAAAAACAAATTAACTAAACTAAAAACTTCTCAACTAAAAACCTACCAAAAATTAAGCTTGATTGATCAACAGTTTTGAATTAAACCTTCAAACTTTACTCTGTGATGAAGCCTGTGTGCTAGTTCTAACGGCGGTAATTGAGGGGAAGGGACGTCTTTGCCCCTTTAGTTTTTGCTCAATCCTAGGTTTTGAAAAATACCTTTTTTTGGTCATTTCATTGGAAAAGGCACTTGTTTCATTTAAAAAAGTTGGGGAAACAACCGAAAGTACACCTTATGGGATTTGCTATCAAATCAAATTTTATAAAAAGCGATTAGGTACATAAACAAGCTTTTAAATGAGACCTCAAACGGCTCTCTTTTGTTACAGTAGCTTTCTAGTTTTTGCTAGTCAGTAGATGATTTATAAGCCCTGTCTTCATTCTGGCAATTTCAAGCGAAGTGGGCCGAGTAAAAACAGCTTTTTGCACATCGAAAAACAAACGTTCCTGAAAAACATGTATTGTTTTTGCGAAGCATGGATAATGTTTTGCAAAGCCTGCTCATCTTAAAAGTAAAAGATTATTTCAAAACAAATTAACTAAAACTAAAAACTTCTCAACTAAAAACCTACCAAAAATTAAGCTTGATTGATCAACAGTTTTGAATTAAACCTTCAAACTTTACTCTGTGATGAAGCCTGTGTGCTAGTTCTAACGGCGGTAATTGAGGGGAAGGGACGTCTTTGCCCCCTTAGTTTTTGCTCTTTCCTAGGTTTTGAAAAATACCTTTTTTTGGTCATTTCATTGGAAAAGACACTTGTTTCATTTAAAAAAGTTGGGGAAACAACCGAAAGTACACCTTATGGGAATTTGCTATCAAATCAAATTTATAAAAAGCGATTAGGTACATAAACAAGCTTTTAAATGAGACCTCAAACAGCTCTCTTTTGTTACAGTAGCTTTCTAGTTTTTGCTAGTCAGTAGATGATTTATAAAGCCCTGTCTTCATTCTGGCAATTTCAGGCGAAGTCGGCCGAGTAAAAACAGCTTTTTTGCACATCGAAAAACAAATGTTCCTGAAAAACATGCATTGTTTTGCGAAGCATGGATAATGAGCTTTATGTTATAGACTGAAAATTTTTCTTCGCTGTCAATGTTGTTTGCAGTATTTTTAGAGGCTTCTTATCTCTCCTAGATAGGTGATAATTAGAAATTATATTAAAAATAAGTTTTCTGCTGAAACTAAGAAGTGATATTAAAACTTTAAAACGAACATACATTATTCCGTATATATAAAAAAAGATTATGGCAGTGTTGTTTCTATATTAAATTTTAACAAAAAACTAACAAAGATTAATTGAAAAAAAAACAAAGTTTTCCCGAGGGAAGTAAAGAGTGAAGTTGAAAATTAAAACGGACAAAAATTATTACTTCACAGCCTATTTAATACAGATGAATAAAATTAGTAAAAATAAACCAACTAATTATGTTTCGCTCTGATTTTAGGATTATACAAAACTAGCTTTTTACTGAAAACACAAAATAATATATAGGTTTTGGTACAGTAAAAGCAAACCAATTAAGGACACTTTTTACGGAATAAAAATATTACCAGTCCCCTTTAGGATCAATCGCTTTTAAGATAAAGCAACAATCCATTTTAGGATTTTGCTTTATTTTTTTTTACATTTAATTTTTTATCACTTCTACATAATGGCTCAGTTCAAGTTCAATGACTGGCTCAGTTCAAAGGACATGTCATAATTAATTTGTACACAAGTTTGAAGTAAAACCCTTTTGATAGTATTAGAACTATTGACTAGCTTTAGAATTTGCATCATAGCTTGAAATTCAATGACTGGCTCAGTTCAAAGGACATGTCATAATTAATTTGTACACAAGTTTGAAGTAAAACCCTTTTGATAGTATTAGAACTATTGACTAGCTTTAGAATTTGCATCATAGCTTGAAATTCACTTTTGTATTGAGAGACTTAGTCAGATTTCCAGAGTTCATATTATGTCTTATTTGATCTTCATTCTGTAAAAATGTGGGAAAGCCATCATAACCTGAATAAATTGTAAAGATAGCAAAGTATGACTTTTGCAGTCACGAAGTATTAAATTTCTTTGTGTAAGGATTTTGAACAATTGTACCCTTGACTCAACAAGGACCATAAAATGCAAATACAAATAGCGGACTGCCGTTTCAAACTCGAGGGGTCAACGACAAGTAAAAACAGGGTTTTTACTGACCAAAAACAGGGTTTTTTAATAGAGAAAGTGGAAACCAATCTTTGAACAAAGAAGTATCATTAGGATGACATCAAACTGGTCTCTGACCAATGACAGGAAAGAAGAACAAAATAGATAGAACTTAAAATAGAGATTGAGGAACGGAAACAGGGTAGTCTTTTTTGGAAATCGAACGAAGAGTAAGTGTTTACTTTGTAATAACGATAAGCTACCACTGTCTGTCTGAAATTCTCCTTGGGGATAAAAGTTTGAAGATAAAGGTTAAAATAAGAAAGAAAACCTCAAAAAGGCTTTCTGTCACTTGGAGATAATTTTAATACGTATATAAGAGAAATTGATGATCTTAGGACTTATAGTTTCATTTCGTATTTTCACCTAAACAAGGCTTGAACCATCTGGACAAAACAGCATTTTTTTTAGGTTAGAATAAGCCAAAGTAAATTTCCTCCCAGAAATTTAAGCTTTGAATAACTGAGAGTTTAAAGAAGGAAGGAAACCTCAATAAAGAAGAAAAGAAAGCTAGTAGCCATTTGGGCTCTCCCCTTTTCAGCCTAGAGTCCCTTGAGGTTTAGCTTGACTTTATAAAGACCTTATATCCAAAATTGGAATTATCGGACAATAACATAAATTCACACCCCCCCCCCTTTTGTGCAACCCTCAGACGTTTATACGAAGAGGAACACCGTTCTCTTTTTATCACTCTTTCATTTCGTTTACCCGTACTGCTTGTTTATACAAAAGTAACCTTAATGTTTATACAGGTAGGTCAGGGGAAAAAGGGGAACAATATTACCAGCTTAAGAATTTCTAAACCTTTATGTCCAGATATTTTCAATTAAGTTTCCCTGCTAAAATTAAAGCTTAATAAAGGTCAAAGGAATACACCATCCTATCAAGAAATAATAAAAGAGTCTCTTGGTTTAGGTTAATGAAAATTGGAATTAAAAGCAAGTACGATTATTCTTAGCTTAGCTCAAAAATAGCTTGAACTAAAGGATTTTTATAACACAGAACTCAAGCCTTGACTAGCTGTTCAAGTGTAACCCTTTTAAGTTGAAACATTTGTTAGCTTAGGATTAACTTAATCTTTTTCTTTTCGGTATACATCGGTGGATGTGAACAAGTAGATCTTTTGACCTTAGAAGAGGTTTGGAAATAGCCAACATAGATAGAATTAGAATATTTTTCATTTTATCTTATTTTATAATAAAATCAGTTGTCACTGAATTCTGAGTACCGATTCTTATCCAACGCCTCAGTTTATATCACGCTACCAAATTTTATTAGCCCTGTTAAGTAGGGGCAACCTTACAACTGGTCGCAGTGGTACTCGGGTTCGGGACAACTGGTCGCAGCGGTACTCGGGTTCGGGACAACTGGTCGCAGCGGTACTCGGGTTCGGGACAACTGGTGCCAGCGGAGCGGTACTCAAGTTCGGTGCAACTTTCGTTTAAGTGGGGGAGGATTAATTAAATTCATAAAAGTTGGTAGAATTTAGTCCTCTGTTCCTCACAAGAAGGTGTGTGTTCAGTTTTCCAAACCTATCCAAGACAAAAAAGTTTAAAAAAAGTGTTCATTAAGGAAATTTTAACCTAAGGGGGAAGCTCAGACAGACTTTTATCTTCTTAAGATTCTTTCTTTCTTCTCCTTCTCTTTCTCTTTGCTACAAGTTTTAGTATCCGCGTCTGTAGTTTACTTAAATAGGGCCATAGGTTAATCATCCTCAAGTGTGTGTAATTATAATATTAACCTTGAGGGTTAATTTAAATCGAGATATTGAGCTAATTCTTACGCAATTTATAAACTAACTCATTTTGTAGTTTAAAAGAATTTAAAGGTTCAAAACGTTTCCACATTAAGAATTTATAAGGATAGAACAATCATGAGTTCAAACGAAAACAAAATCAAAGAGTTAGAAATGGCACTACAAGACGCACAGTCTAGAATAAACGCTCTAGAAGAGCAATATAGAGATGCCACGGTCACAAGTAGGCTTCAAAACCTATTTGTGGAGCAAGCGCCTCCCATCTCGTTACTGACATATCCCAATGAAAACCATTCAGGGATTACCACCCTTAAACAAATACAAAAGAGTTTAGGGAAAGATGAATTATTAGCGCTGACAAAGAGATTTGAATTGATTGATTTAATGTGTAGGGACTCCTCAGACATGTCGTTGGGAGCAACAGTGGTTTGACTCAGGAGACAAAACTTCCCCTGGAGAACAAAGAGATAACTCCAGAGTAGAATTTCAAAACATAGGAAATTATAAAAATAACCCAAAGAAATGTTTGAACTGTGGAAAGAAAGATATGTCAGGACCAACTAGGGATAATTATTCCAGGTATAAATTTAGTAAAAAAAAAATGCTTGCATAAAATGCTGGACTTGCGAGGGTCCACATAGACAATCGTAATGTGAAAAACCTCCAACTTGTATCCGCTGCGGTGAAACAGGCCACAAAGCAAAATATTGTTTAGCTCCAACACCTATACACCAACCCCAAGAAAAATTTTAAGGCAATTTTGCCGAAGGTACTGCGGCCTCCGAGCAATGGTTAGGGAACCACCGGAAGGCACAGGCCCAAATTCCGTAATTTTGTAGCAGGTTAACCGTTAGTAGTAGATTTAGTATGACCAAGAGTCACTAACACGAACAAGACTAGGACTATGAAGGTCACTAGCACGGAAAGACTAGGACTATGAAACAGGAGTCACTAGCACGGACAAGACTAGGACTATGAAGGTCACTAGCACGGAAAGACTAGGACTATGAAACAGGAGTCACTAGCACGGACAAGACTAGGGCTATGAAGGTCACTAGCACGGAAAGACTAGGACTATGAAACAGGAGTCACTAGCACGGACAAGACTAGGACTATGAAGGTCACTAGCACGGAAAGACTAGGACTATGAAACAGGAGTCACTAGCACGGATGATTGAGAGGAGTTTTGTTCTGAATATGAATGAATATCTAATCTCGTTCAAGAGGTATTTGTCAGCCGACAAATATGTATAAAAAAAAAAAAAAAAGAGTCATTCAATAAAGTTCATCAGAAAATTATTCTTATAGGAGACCCTATCTAGTGTTACCGGAATTATATAAAAAGGTCTTTGTTACACCAGTTGAAAACTTATAAACGACAGTTAGTAAATATAAGACAAATTACAGATAAATAAAGAAATGACAAAGGGTTCAATCCAAAAAAAAAAGCTAGTGAAGAAAATAGAAAGAGTAATCCTTTCTATTCTTCAAGCATAAAATAAAAGTTTCCCATTCATTGTCACAGATCCGACAGACATGCTTAGGACAATTATTGAAATTGAAAATTCACTACCAATTGGTTATAGAATATCGGTAAATTACAGACGATACGGCTTACTGGAACTTTATAAATCGACTAGCTGCAATGTGGCGACACAACAATTGAAATTGTTGGTTATTTGTGATTTTTCTATATCAAATAAGCAATTTGGGTTCAGAATGTTCGAAATGTTCAACATTCCGTTCCCAGTGTCAAACACTTCGTATTTCTTTCAAATAGAAAATGAGTTCAAATTTTTTGGGTTAAGTAAAGATCAAACGAGATATTTTTTAGAAGATGACAATATAGAAAGAAGATGTAATTTACAGAGTATACCACTATTGTGCAACCACCAATTTATTATTAGAAGCACACAAATGAACTCCTGCAGTTTAGCAAACTATATGGAAAATAATGCATTAATTAATAAAGAGTGCCAAAACTAAAATTATAAAGGAAAATAAAATCTTAATCCAAAGAATTGGAAGGGAAAAAATATATAATCACATCTCCTTTCAAAGAAGAAATAAGAATACATTTCGAATGTAAAACAGAGAAAAACAGTAAATTCACATGTATAAAAGGCAGCTCAATAGTGAAATTGTCAGAAGAATGTTCTCTAACTGCACAAATGTTAAAGATAAACGGTATGTATAGGGGGCAGATTACAAAGGAAATGGCACCTTTAAATATATCGATAATTAGCCTAGAAGGAAACCTCTCCATAGCCGGTATAAAAAAACGAATGGAGCGAAGAATTTGAAGATTTAATCTCTATATATTTCCAGAACAACACAAAGACGCAGATTGGCATAGCTGAGCTAAGAAAAATGCACATTTCCTTAAAGAAAGAAAACGGAAGGAAAACAGCTAGCTATTGGACATTTTTTTTCAATACCCTTAATCTATTTCTATCTTTATTAGGACTAGTCTCTATTGGAATTATATTTAAAACATTGAAAAAACTATGGTTAGACTATAGAAAACAAAAGTCTCAAGGATTCCACGTAAATGTAGAACAGGAAAAGATTGAACTAAATTGATTCTTAGCAAGTTATTGTTTCATTAAGGAAAAAATAACTGTACTAAGAATTTTAAGTGTGGGAGGTTGTAAAAATGTGGGAAAGCCATCATAACCTGAATAAATTGTAAAGATAGCAAAGTATGACTTTTGCAGTAACGAAGTATTAAATTTCTTTGTGTAAGGATTTTGAACAATTGTACCCTTGACTCAACAAGGACCATAAAATGCAAATACAAATAACGGACTGCCGTTTCAAACTCGAGGGGTCAACGACAAGTATATTACGCGATTTGAATCACATGACCAAAAACAGGGTTTTTTAATAGAGAAAGTGGAAACCAATCTTTGAACAAAGAAGTATCATTAGGATGACATCAAACTGGTCTCTGACCAATGACAGGAAAGAAGAACAAAATAGATAGAACTTAAAATAGAGATTGAGGAACGGAAACAGGGTAGTCTTTTTTGGAAATCGAACGAAGAGTAAGTGTTTTCTTTGTAATAACGATAAGCTACCACTGTCTGTCTGAAATTCTCCTTGGGGATAAAAGTTTGAAGATAAAGGTTAAAATAAGAAAGAAAACCTCAAAAAGGCTTTCTGTCACTTGGAGATAATTTTAATACGTATATAAGAGAAATTGATGATCTTAGGACTTATAGTTTCATTTCGTATTTTCACCTAAACAAGGCTTGAACCATCTGGACAAAACAGCATTTTTTTAAGGTTAGAATAAGCCAAAGTAAATTTTTTCCCAGAAATTTAAGCTTTGAATAACTGAGAGTTTAAAGAAGGAAGGAAACCTCAATAAAGAAGAAAAGAAAGCTAGTAGCCATTTGGGCTCTCCCTTTTTTCAGCCTAGAGTCCCTTGAGGTTTAGCTTGACTTTATAAAGACCTTATATCCAAAATTGGAATTATCGGGCAATAACATAAATTAACACCCCCCCCCCCCTTTTGTGCAACCCTCAGACGTTTATACGAAGAGGAACACCGTTCCCTTTTTATCACTCTTTCATTTCGTTTACCCGTACTGCTTGTTTATACAAAAGTAACCTTAATGTTTATACAGGTAGGTCAGGGGAAAAAGGGGAACAATATTACCAGCTTAAGAATTTCTAAACCTTTATGTCCAGATATTTTCAATTAAGTTTCCCTGCTAAAATTAAAGCTTAATAAAGGTCAAAGGAATACACCATCCTATCAAGAAATAATAAAAGAGTCTCTTGGTTTAGGTTAATGAAAATTGGAATTAAAAGCAAGTACGGTTATTCTTAGCTTAGCTCAAAAATAGCTTGAACTAAAGGATTTTTATAACCCAGAACTCAAGCCTTGACTAGCTGTTCAAGTGTAACCCTTTTAAGTTGAAACATTTGTTAGCTTAGGATTAACTTAATCTTTTTCTTTTCGGTATACATCGGTGGATGTGAACAAGTAGATCTTTTGACCTTAGAATAGGTTTGGAAATAGCCAACATAGATAGAATTAGAATATTTTTCATGTTATCTTATTTTATAATAAAATCAGTTGTCACTGAATTCTGAGTACCGATTCTTATCCAACGCCTCAGTTTATATCACGCTACCAAATTTTATTAGCCCTGTTAAGTAGGGGCAACCTTACAATTCCAAGTAATACTAAAGCATATTTTTTACAATTTAAGACTGTAGCCACTATTTTTATAGCTGGTGAGACCAAAATACTGCTTGATAAATCAATCCAATATTTCTGTATGCTGTTCAATTACTTCACGGTTATTGAAAAATATTTAGTTTTACGCTTATATTTTAGTTTTACGCGGATATTGAAAAATATTTTGGTTTTAAAATAATTTTAATTGTATACTGAAAGTTACTGATGTCACAACTGGTTTGAGACTATGATAAGCTTTATAGATTTGTTTAGTGTTGTCAGACTACATGCTCACTTTTGACTCTTAAATCAATAATCCTGTTTTTATACTTGACTTTTGTGTTTTCAGTAAAGCGCTTATTTGTATAATCTTGAAAGCATAGGGAAACATTATTAGTTGGTTTATTTGTACTAGTTTTATTGATCTGTATTAAATAAGCTGTGAAGTAATAATTTTTATCTGTTTTAAGTTTCAACTTCGCTCTTTTCTTCCCTCGTGAAACTTTGTGTTTTTAAATTAATCACTTATAGACACTGATATTCTTATTTTAATGATTTTTAGCAATTCAAATTTAATCCCTTAGGATATTTTCTTAGATAGTCCCCACATGATCGTACGTCAAAAGAAGCAAACTATGCTTATTTTGGACAATTTGATTCGGAGTTAGAGGGTACATACTTGAGAGGGTCTAAATGATCTGATAGGACCTAATTTGAACGATCGTATCCGCCTTTCTATTAAAAATTGACCCATTGAGTCTCAATTTTATATGAACAATTGTATAATTTAAGCCATCTTCAGAAGAGCTTTACTGTGTAAAGCAGTACTGTCCTTAGAGAAACAGTTTTTTAAACCTCTTGGCCCGATGTAGCACTGAGAAAGCCCTTTATTTAAATCCTTTTATTGACAAATGTTCTTAACAGAATGAATTAGGCCTAACTTGATTGGAAAAATCTACCTTAAGTTTCTGTTTATTGGTGTTCAAGAGCTATATGCCCTAAAGGCACAAAAAGGCCGTCATTTCTTGGTCTGAGAAACTACTTCAGGAATCCTGGAAAAAAAACTTGGTATGGTAGCGTAGCAGTCTCTTAGTAGTAAACAATTCACCAGGCCCTGTTATTAATTCAAAGTATTTCAATAATCATACTTCTGAAAAACTTTATTTATTTGTTCATAAGCCCAGTAAATTAATATTGGGCTAGGAATAAACTTCCTAGCCTCAGCAGAAGTTTATGAAATCTTCTAACGTTTTGACAATGGTCATGATGTAAGTTATAATAAAAACACAGTCACGTAGCTATAAGAATACCAAAGCCAAACGCTCGACGACGTATAAAAAACTTTTTTTGTCGAAAATTGTGGCAGTTTTTACTCTCTTGAAAGATATCCAAACTTTTCCTTTGGATGAGCTGTAAAATAAATCCAAAGACCGGTTCTCTTAAAATAATTTTCTATTATTGTTTTTCTATAATATTATAGAAGCGAAATTTCTATTTCTTGAAATAAAAAAAATGATTACAAGGGTTTAAGGGGTTTTTCAAAAATAAGAAAAATGTTTTTTGGCAAATTTTCTAAAAGAATGAAATAGACTTACTCCTGCTATGTGAAATCGGGGAGGAATGACCAGCACTGAATAATACCAATATAACTAAGAGCATTCCTTGCTAGTTCTCAGAATGGAATGACATATGATGGATATTGAAATGAGAGAAAATAATCTTTTATCGGCATGATTATCAATCAAACATCAAGTCATGTCATGAAACAAGTACAGTTACTGAAAAATTGAAGAACATGTTTTTTAGATAAAAATATTCCTCACACTTTGATTACCAAACAATGAGAATGGCACAAGATGAGTGAAAACATACTATCAAAAAGTAGATAAAAAGACGTTTTTGTTTGTGTCCTTATCTCGTAAATACGATCCTCCTTCATCATGGTGGTCCCCGTAATAGTAACTCAGGGGGACATTTTAACTCACTTTTTCAGTAAAGAAACTTTGATTTGTCACAGTTGGGCAAAAGTATCTTCCAGAACCTTTTTTTTAATCCCTCCTGGTACTTACACTACAGGTGAAAGTATTTAAGTGCTGCAACCTTTTTTATAAAGCACAATGATGATTCTTTCTGCTCCTGTTGTTACTATAATAACTACGTATATATATAATAGCCATGTATAACTATAATATACATAACAATGTGTACACCATGTAAAATGTCTGTACAATGTATAACTATAATAACTATGTTTGTCTTACTAAAAACTATCCAGAACAGCAAAGCAGAGTAACGCATATATTACTAGTGTAAGCTTATGTTTTGTTGGCGAGGGTTGATGGCTAGTTCACCTAATGTACCCTACTTGTCTCATATGGATATGTGTGTTCATATGCAATGAAAGATTTCTTAACCTGTTCATATAAAATGTTAGCTTAATGATACCAGCCATCTCAGTACCTTATACTAGATTTTTTTTAAGATGTGGCAGAAACGAAGTTTTAATTTACAAATTCTTTCTTATTATATGATTCTTTTATATCAAAATACAGTTAGAACTTCCAGGGAAATTTACTTTTTCGACAGCATTAAATTTTTAAAAAACAATTTAGTATTACTATTTTTTCGTTTTTTTTTTTGCAGTTGGTTTTTACTTTCCCCAAAGTCGGTATTTCATGACGTAACAAATATGACGCTGAAACTGAAATCTCAGTTCTTAAGCTAAGACACAATACACCTATGCAGTCAGGATCGTATGGGGAAATATTTTTCTTAGGGACAAAATAGAAGGAACATTAAATTAAAATTAAACGAAACAAGACTTCAAAATAAAAAATATTAAAAAATTGAAAATTAAAAGAAATTAAGTTGAATAATTATTAAACTACCATAAAACATCAAATTAAAAGAATTTTGGATTACAATTGCCCAGAAACTAAGACACTTTTACGATTCTGGACGAGGGAAAGGGGGTCCGGTCTCGAGTACCACCCTCCTGTATTTGTCCCTGTAGCACAGGGACTTTATGCAGCATATTTGTCTCACAAAAATATTCCCAATCCAGAAATTCCCAATCCAGAAATTCTGGTATTTCCAAATACCACGACTTGTAACGTACAATTTCTAAGATCTTTGTTAATAAACTTGATGCTATCTTGGCACAAAAGCAATTTGTCGCCCAGGCGTTTTTTTTCTCACGTCGGTATAAATATATTGTTTCTATTTTATATTGATATTGACAATTTCGATAAATTAATAATATCGTCATATTTGAATTGAATTTTGAGTTGAGTTTATGAGAAAAAACAAGAAATATATAGAGATTCAACAAAATTCACAGTATTTTATATACAAAAACAACAAAACACTTCAAATTAGTCTCCCCCTTAAGGCTCTATGGCTAGAAAAAAACAGGAGAGAAACATAGCAAAAATTAAACAAATGCAACCATCAAATATTTTTTAAAATAATACACTCACATAATCAAGCCAAAACATCCCCCCCCCCTCAAAAAAAAAAACATGATTCCACCAACACAAATAAACAGCAGATTCAATCTGGAAACATCAATTCCTCGGAAAACCGGGAAAAACTTAATTATTAGCAAGAAATTCCCTAACATACTTTATCATAAAAGTAGTATTATCATAAAGGCTAGAGGGCTTATTCAATAAGTTTGTGCACAGATTTGGTGTTCTTTTCTTAAATTAATTAAAAGAAAAAAACTTTCCGCAGAAGAGGTTTTTCAAAGAAAAGTAAAGAATTTGTAAAGAGAAAGTATAGAAAAACCCCAAAGACGAACAGAAATGACGTTTAGTATATAGTTTCAGGAAACTAAGCCTCGATCAATGAAAAGAAGAGAGTTTTTTTTAATCTTTTTCGCACAATATCTTTAGCCTAACTTAATTTATTTATTTGCTTTAGAAAGTAAAACCATTTACGCTAATGCTTAAAAGGCGTCTGGACTTTTGATGTAAAAAAAAAAAAAAAAAAAAAACGGCTGGTTGTAATGGTAAAAGGACGACTGGACGTCTGGATATTTTATAGCCCTAGATAGTGGGATCGAACCACACTTTTTGTACAGCCTACTGTTTGAAGTACGATCAGTCAGTTGGGTACCCAGAAAAATCCGTAGCCGATTTCTCTGGAAAACATCCAGCAGCAAATCTTTATCCGCTTTTCGGAGTGCCTGTGTCTCTGAACCATATTTGACCACTGTGATCACTGTATCTTCAATATATTTAATCTTGGTTTGCTGGCTTATCTTGCCATTCTTCCAAACTTTTTCCAACTGTGAAAAATCACCTGAGCCTTGGTTTTTCTACTTTTAACATCTTCACGGCTCCCACCGTCTTTTCTAATAATAATACCAAGGTAAGTGAAGCTGTTCACCTGATCAATCTTTTTGTTTCCCAACGTCTCCTCTTGATTTTCACTAATTCCTAGCCAAAAAGACTATGTCTTTTTAACATTATTTTTCAAACCTATTCTAGCAACCTGAACTCGCTAAGCCTCTTAAAGTTCATTCATTTTGCTCACTCTTTCATTTAGAATGCTTAAATCATCAAAATAATCAAAGTATAGGAAGGATTTTCCTCCCCATTTGACTCCATGTGCTTTCATTGCATTTCTTGGGTTCCTTAAGACAATGTCCTTCAAAATGAACTGTATAAAGGAGAATAGACCTCAACCCTGCTTGGCTTGGAGGCGAAATCCATATGAATATCGGGAAAATATGTCGTTTTTTTGGAGGGGGGCAGAGGAAGTTGCAATCCGATCACTTTGAATCCTGAAAAGGGCACTAGAACTTCTGATTACCTATCCAATAGGCCCCCCACCCCGAAATATATGTGACCAGTCTTTTTATAAGAAACCTTATATGTACAAAGGCTAATCTTACAGCCCTTACCCCGAGGGCTCTAGGGGGAGGGGGTTAATCTTCAAAGACATTATTACTAGACATCAAATACGTAAAAAAAATGGCTACCTGAAAACTTTTACTGGATGTATTTGGGAACATGATGGGGGTGGTCGGGGGGGGGGGGGAGCTGGTTGCCCTTCAATCACTTTCAACAATTGGAAAGGGCGATAGGACTGGCAATTTGGAATCGAATTAGCCCCTTTCGATTTTTCTACGACAACTGCTTCTGTACGCAGTGCCCAGGTCTAAACAATAAAAATAATAATACATTGTGCCCACAGCACTCTTTACTTACTACTGCTACTACCAAAAACTTGTCACGGTACCAAGCCGCCTGAGGCAACCACAGCTACGCCTGCTTCTCCTCCATCTCAATTTACTAAAAACCTCCCTCTTTAAACTCTCCCAGGAAGTTCTATTTTCCTTTAAATCTTTCTTTATAACATCCTCCTACTCCATCGCGGACGACCTGCTTTCTGTTTAGCCATTTATGGTTGGTCAAAAAGAACAATCTTGGGCAATCTGTCACCCGTCATCCAGAAAACTTGTCCAAGCCATCTCAACCTTTCTCTCATTATAGCCCTAGAAAGTGGGATCGAACCACACTTTTTGTGCAGCCTACTGTTTGAAATACGGTCAGTCAGTTAGGTACCCAGAAAAATCCGTAAGTAATTTCTCCGGAAAACATGCAGCAAATCTTTATCCGCTTTTCGAAGCGCCTGTGCCTTTGAACCATATTTGACCACTGTCATCACTGTAGCTTCCAATATTTTAATCTCGGTTTGCTGGCTTATCTTGCTTTTCTTATAAACTTTTTCCAACTGTGAAAAAACACCTGAGCCTTGGCTTTTCCACTTTTAACATCTTTACTGCTCCCACCGTCTTTTATAATAGTACTATCAAGGTAAGTGAAGCTGTCCACCTAATCGATCTTTTCGCTTCCCAACGTCTCCTTTTGATTTTCACTAATTCCTAGCCTTAGTAGCTATGTTTTTTTAATATTAATTTTCAAAATAGGGATAAAATCCTTTTTACTAGACAGTGTATAATAAATTTCACAAAAATACCAGATATTTCGGTCACTGTATATGTGACCGAAATATCTGGTATTTTTTGTGTGAAATTGATTATACACTGTCTATTAAAAAGGATTTTATCCCTATTTAAACTTTTATTTTATCGTCATGGAAAGGCAGTGTGGTCTCCGAAATTATCTACCTTGATTTTTAAACCTATTCTCGCATCGTGAACTCGCAAAACCTCTTAAAGTTCATTCATTTTGCCTACTCTTTCATCTAGGATGCTTAAATCATCAAAATAATCTAAGTATAGGAAAAATTTTTCTCCCCATTTGATTCCGTGGACTTCCATTGCATTTCTTGTGTTCCTTAAGACAATGTCCATCAAAATTATCTATATAAATGGAAAAAGAACACAACCCAGCTTAGCTTGGAGGCTATGAGGGAGGGGGTGGTTGTCATACTCAATTACATAATTTTATTACCTTCCAACTGCGCTGAACAAATAAGCAATTTCTCGGGAAAAACACCAGTAGGAATGACCTATCGACTCGTGACCCCACACCATATATGGGCATAGACTCCCTGGGGGAACTAAATTTCCGAGAAATTGATTTGTTGGTGTTAGTCTAGGAGAATTGTCTACGGGCGAAGTTTCTTAATGTCTGATGGATGATGTCAAGGTCGATTGATTTGTTGGTGTTCATCCAAGAGAATTGTCTCCGGGCGAAGTTTATTAATGTCGATATATGATGATGTCAAGGTCGATTGATTTGTTGGTGTTTATCCAGGAGAATTGTCTCCGGGCGAATGTTTTGATCTTAGAGATGAAGAGATTAACGCGGGAAAGGGTTTCCTAGGAATTTCAAATGTGACAGCGCAGGGATGCCAAACAAAAGGAACACGCAGAAATTACGTTTAGGGATTATTTGGGC
The DNA here is from genome assembly GCA_027921565.1 of Artemia sinica. Taxonomy (NCBI): domain Eukaryota; kingdom Metazoa; phylum Arthropoda; class Branchiopoda; order Anostraca; family Artemiidae; genus Artemia; species Artemia sinica. The sequence continues at coordinate 1,109,042 of CM051267.1, read as the reverse complement.
GAAACAGTTTTGAGACATTTTTAGGAGATGATTTAAGCGAAAACGATTGAAGCATTTTAGAAGGTCAGGTTAGGTTAGGTTTAGTTAAGAGTTTTACCTTAGAGTCTCAGCTTAGAGTTTTAGTTAGAGTTGAAGTTTAGTTTAGTTATAGTTAAGAGTTTAGAGTTTTTAGCTTAGAGTCTTAGCTTAAAGTTTTAGTTAGAGTTGAAGTTTACTTTAGTTTTAGTTAAGAGTTTAGAGTTTTAGCTTAGAGTCATAGCTTAGAGTTTTTGTTAGAGTTCTAGTTTAGTTTAGTTTTACTTAAGAGTTTAGAGTTTTTAGCTTAGAGTCTTAACTTACAATTTTAGTTAAAGTTGAAGTTTAGTTTAGTTTTAGTTAAGAGTTTAGAGTTTTAGCTTAGAGTCTTAGCTTAGAGTTTTAGTTAGAGTTGAAGTTTAGTTTAGTAATAGTTAAGAGTTTAGAGTTTTAGCCTAGAGTCTTAGCTTAGACTACATACTTTTACTGAACACACACAAATTTCTGTTAGAAATATATTTTTCATCAATGATAACACTTTCTCGGTTCGAACTAGCAAGTTTTCTACCAAAGATACCAAATTTTTTCTTAGAAGTAACATTTTTTTGACTGTGATAACAACTTTTCTGTCAAAAGTAGCAAGTTCTGCTTAACACTTACAAACCTTCTCATCAAAGTAACGACATTTTACCTTAATACTAACAAACTTTTACTGAACACACACAAATTTCTCTTAGAAATAATATTTTTCATCAGTGATAACACTTTTTCTGTTCGAACTAGCAAGTTTTCAACCAAAGATACCAATTTTTTCCTTAGAAGTAACATTTTTTTATTGTGATAACAACTTTTCTGTCAGAAGTTCACAAAGACATAAAGAAATTTAAAGTTATGTTCTAAATTTTTTCGTAGTAGATAGAAAAAGCTATACCATAGTTGCAAATATTTTCTATGAAGATAAAAAGTCCTACTTCAATTTTAAATTTTCTCAATGAAGTGAAGAAAAGTTCAACTTCGATTCTGAATTTTCTCAATGAAAAGAAATAAATTATTGATCAATTTTATTTTTCCAAAATAATATAAAATTTTCCAGTTCAGTTCAGATTTTTCTCAAAGAGATGAAAAAAATTAAAATACTGTTCCAAATTTTTCATAGAAGATAGAAAAGTTCAAGTTCTCTTCTGAATTTTACCAAAGAACACAATTCAATTCTAATTTCTCTAGAGAAAATAAAAAGCTTCCACTTCAGTTTTAAGTTCACCAAGACATAAAAAAAATTTAAAGTTCAGTTCTAAATTTTTCCGCAGAAGATAGGAAAAGTTATACTATGATTGTGATTATTTTCCATGAAGATAAAAAGTTTCATTTTAATTCTAAATTTTCTTAAATTCAATTCCGACTTTTCTCAAAGAGATGAAAAAATTTAAAGTTCTGTTCCAAATATTTTCCCGGAAGAAGAAAAGTTCAACTTCGATTCTGAATTTTCTCAATGAAAATGAAATAAGTTATTGATCAGTTCTATTTGTCCAAAATAATATAAAAATTTTCCACTTCAGTTCAGATTTTTCTCAAAGAAATGAAAAAATGTAAAATACTGTTCCAAATTTTTCATAGAAGATAGAAAAGGTCAATTCCTCTTCTGACTTTAACCAAAGAACACAATTCAATTCTAGTTTCTCTAGAGAAAATAAAAAGCTTCCACTTCAGTTTTCAGTTCACCAAGACATAAAAAATTTAAAGTTCAGTTCTAAATTTTTCCGTAGAAGATAGGAAAAGTTATACTATGATTGTGATTATTTTCCACGAAGATAAAAAGTTTCACTTTAATTCTAAATTTTCTTAAATTCAGTTCCGACTTTTCTCAAAGAGATGAAAAAATTTAAATTTCTGTTCCAAATATTTTCCCGGAAGAAAAAAAGCTCAACTTCGATTCTGAATTTTCTCAATGAAAATGAAATAAGTTATTGATCAATTCTATTTTCCCAAAATAATATAAAAGTTTTTCACTTCAGTTCAGATTTTTCTCAAAGAGATGAAAAAATTTAAATTACTGTTCCAAATTTTTCATAGAAGATAGAAAAGTTCAAGTTCTCTTCTGAATTTTCCCAAAGAACACAATTCAATTCTAGTTTCTCCAGATAAAATAAAAAGCTTCCACTTCAGTTTTAAGTTCACAAAGACATAAAAAATTTAAAGTTCAGTTCTAAATTTTTGCGTAGAAGATAGGAAAAGTTATACTATGATTGTGATTATTTTCCATGAAGATAAAAAGTTTCACTTTAATTCTAAATTTTCTTAAATTCAGTTCCGACTTTTTTCAAAGAGATGAAAAAATTTAAAGTTCTGTTCCAAATTTTTCATAGAAGATAGAAAAAATTATACTTTGATTGTGAATATTCTTCATGAAGATATAGAGCTCCACTTTAATTCTGGGTTTTCTCGAAGAAGTGCAAAATGTTCAAGTTCTCTTCTGAATTTTCTTAAAGAAGAGAGAAAAGTTAGCTCAATTCTGAAATTTACCAATGAAAATGAAAAAGCTTCCATTTCAGTTCATAATTTCTCAAAGACATAGAAAATTTAAAGTTCAGTTCTAAATTTGTCCGTAGAAGATAGGATTGGTTATACTATGATTGTGATTATTTTCCATGAAGATCAAAAGTTTCAGCTTGGTTGGTTTGGAGGCTACGGGACTCCGTAGCCTCCCTGGCTTGGAGGCTACGGGAGAGGGGGTGGTTGTTATACTCAATTACATATTTTATGACCTCTCAACTAAGCTGAACAAAATAACTATCTCAAAACTCTGATTGAATGTGTTTGGGGAAAATATAGGTGTGGGAGGGCTGGTTGCCATCCAATCACTTTCGACTAATATAAAGCGCACAAGTCCTTTAAATTTTCAATCGAATGAGCCCCTATCAAATTTTCTGTGACAACTCCTTCTATACGAAGTGCCGTGGAATAAGAAAAAAAAGAAGAAAGAATACCCACATCACTCTTTACTAAAGCAGCGCTATTGCGCTGTCTATGGTCTTCAAATTTTTTTAAACACATGACTATCTCAAAATTTCTATCAGATAAATTTCGGGCAAATACATCCTGAGACCACACTGGCTATGCATGACGTATGAAAACCAGAGAAGAAATGAAATAATAAATGAAAAATAAAATCAAATAGGTGAGAAAACGAGTATTTTTTTCACAATTAAAAAAATCTAAAACAATATTGGTCCAATGCTCCCGTAAGCTTGACGTAAATACATTCTAAGACCGCACTAGTTATAGATGACGTATCAAAACAAGAGAGTAAAGGAAATAATAAATGAAAAATAAAATCAAATATATGAGAAAAAGAGGATTGTTTTTAGCACAGTTTGAAAAATTTAAATCGATATTGGTCCAGTGCTCCCCGTAAGCTTGATGTAACTATATTTTAAGACCACACTAGGCGGGCGTGCCTTGTTTGCCTCTCATTCCAGGCAATATGCTGGTCCTATGTCCATTTTAAATTCTTAGTCAAACCTGCCTGAGACTCTAGGCAGGCGTGCCTTTTCAAAAACTAACACACAAGTATTTGTCCAATAAGAGAGGCATACTTACTCCCACCATTTACCCCTGCCAATTAAACATTTTGCCTCTCAATTACTCGGACTATCTTTCTTGGCTTTTTCCCTCGACCAAGTCTTTAGGGCTCGACCAAGTCTTCGATGTTGATTTTGATCCGACAATTAAAAAGGGCACTAGTCTTTTGAATTTTCAATCGAGTGAGCCCCTCCCAAAGTTTCTGTGACAACTTCTTCTATACGAAGTCCCCTGGTCTAAACAAACCAAACAAATAAAAAATAATAATACATTGTACCCACATCTCTCTTTATTTAGGCAGCCCTTTTGCGCTGCTTATGATTTCAAGAATGCAACCCCCTTCCAATATTACAGTAGTAATCTATCTATATATTTCAAGCGTACATTCAAGCGTACATTCACGCCTACAAGAATATACAGTGTGATTTCACGTGGACATTGCAAAAAGCTGGCAAACCTTTACCTATAAAGTGGTCAAACACGTTTTGAGAGTATAGTCGAGATTGTACAACACAACCAGACTGGCTTTTCGTTATTGATATCAACTGTACAAGAATATGCAGCGTAGCTTCACGTGCACATTTTAAAAAAAGCTGGCAACCTATAAAGTGGTCCAACATGTTTGAGAGTATAGTTGAGATTATATAACACAACCAGAGTGGTTTTTGAGACAAAATCCGTTTTATGGGCCAATCAGAGACAGCGGAGGTTGCTCAATATACGGTAAGTTGATTGGTGGTTGGGTTCAAATAAAAAAGAGTGATTTATATTCGTCCTTGAGATTTTGTATATAATGTCCATGCATTACGATTAAATTTCCATAATGTTTTAACATACCATGGATAATACACTAAATATCATTGACGTTGAAGCTATGTCTACTTCAATTTATAATATGAGTACAGCTTAGTAAATTTCTTAATTTATTTCCAAATAGAATAATTTTACCATCTCTCCAGTAAATTCAAATTTCAGGGGGTATAGTCCTTCCCCCAACAATAAAAAACCCTACAATATGATGATTATAGTCGCTAGAAAAACGTAAAATACCCACTTTTTTTCTATTAAGTAAACCTAATCCCCCCTCCTCTCCTCTGTTTACGAGTTTAATTCATTAGAAATACTTCTTTTCGTTCGAAATTTTCTTTTTCCCATTATCAAAAATCTTTTTCCGGTCTAAAACCACCTGTGTTTATAATTAGAAAAAGGGTCCTTTTTGGAACCAGACTTCAAACGTGTCTTATCTGAATTATGAAAACAAAAGGTTGGTTGTTAAAACGGGCTTTGTGTAATTCTAGCCAGAAACTCCTATTTCTAGGAGTTTCTGTATATAATATCTACCTATTTCTTTCCAATTTTTTTTTTAGTCTTTTCTTTTTGCCATTTTTTCAACACTCTAAGAGTGTATGTCAGAAATATTAAAAAATATTATCCCTCGCCCCCAACCATTGTTTAAATTTCTCTGCTCCCCTCAGAGATAGCTGAACATAATGTATTTTTTTTATTGTCAAAGAAAGCACTCTTTTGCTTCTTTCTGAACTTTCTGGGGGGAGGGGTTGGAGACAAGTATTTAGTTAAAATAATGCTAGGAGGAATTGAATTTTGTGGGTGGTGTGAAAAATGGTACTTATTCAATATCCTGGTAAACACATACGACTAGAAATGCTTCAGCATAAATAGGGTTATTGCGTCTTTCTGAACTTTCTGGGGAGGGGGTGAGGTGGAGGCAAGTATCTAGTTAAAATAATGCTAGGAGGAATTGAGTTTTGTGGGTGGGGTGAAAAATGGTACTCATTCAATATCCTGGTAAACATACGACTAGAAATGCTTCAGCATAAATAGGGTATTGCGTCTTTCTGAGCTTTCTGGGGAGGGGGTGGGGGCAAGTATTTAGTTAAAATAATGCTAGGAGGAATTGAGTTTTTTGTGGGTGGGGTAAAAATGGTACTTATTCAATATCCTGGTAAACACACGACTAGAAATGCTTCAGTATAAATAGGGTATTGTGTCTTTCTGAACTTTCTGGGGAGGGGGGTGGAGTGGAGGCAAGTATTTAGTTTAAATAATGCTAGGAGGAATTGAGTTTTGTGGGTGGGGGGTGAAAAATGGTACTTATTCAATATCCTGGTAAACATACGACTAGAAATGCTTAAGCATAAATAAGGTATTGCGTCTGTCTGAACTTTCTGGGAGGGGGTGGGGCGGTGGTAAGTATTTAGTTAAAATAATGCTAGGAGAATTGAGTTTTGTGGGTGGGGTGAAAAATGAACATGGTTTTCAACTTTATAAAATAATGGTTACTTCACATAGAAAATAAACCCCTTTTTCTATAGATTAATGAATTAGCAGCGCCATTTTCATTGGGTCATGAAACATCATCTTTTAGTGGAGCTGAACCAATTCTAGCACCACCAGTGGAGTTTAGAGATGAACCTACATTAGTTCTAGACAATATGGAATGGCATAGGGGTTTTCTAAATAATTGTTTTGGGGACATGGCCAGCCTAGACGATTTAACTTGTGAAATTGACATGGTGGAGGACCCGGAATGGACAGATAGATATATGCGAGAGAATTTAGGTGATTATAGTAGTGCATCTGAACCGGGTCCTCATAAAGAAATTACATCACAGGACAATACAGGCTGGCTTGATCAGCTATCCCCAAACACCCTGGAATACATACTAACAGGCTTAGAGGACTTCATGCCATCTCCATCCATTGCAATTGAACAGACTGGGGGGCGGTGCTATTCACAATTCTATGTCACCCCCCACCATTCTTGTTTATGATACAACTAGTAGTAGTAGTAGTAATAACGATACAGCAACATCACAAGTACCCCCTCTTCCAGATTTTTTTCTTTCCAACTCTGCCTTGCACCACACAAAGGCCTACAGCGCCAAATTTGGTGATCCATTTAACTCTCTAGTGTCGGGGGATATAATAACAGATCCCCAGGCCATTACACATTTATATACTAATAAGATTCGAGCCATTCTTGAACAACAGATGGGGGTGTGGGGTGGGGGTTAGTTTAAAAGCATCAATAGCACTAAAAATATTTTCTTCAAATGAAAATGCTAGCGAGCTGTATTCAAAATACTTGCACACAGAGATGTTGGCAATTCGCCCGCATTTATCAAATTATGGGGAGGTTTTTCTAAATTAGGTTAATAGCATTCAAACTAAGTGGGAAATTTATAACAAGGGGGGTAGTGGGTCTGTGGTTTTATTTATTGAAAGTTTAAATGTTAATATATTTGTAGATTTAAAAAGGATTTTATTTTAAGAGGTGGTGGGGCTGGGCCAAGGGGTATTGAATTAAAATATCATTCAGATTTAGAGGGATGTAGGGGGATACAACGAATCTGTTTCGATACGAGGCTACAGTGTTTCAAGTGTGCATTTTTAATTGGCGCCTACAGACCTCTTAAATTAGATGCATCTAAGAAAAAGTTGGATGAAATGGAAGTTAATGGTAGGGAGGGTTCAAAGTTCCCAATAGTAGATTTTAATTTGTTAAATGGTCAATTTCCAGTGACACTAAAAGGAACAGATATTTTCGAGCGGGCTAATGCACATTTAAAGATTGGTGTTACGGTGTTACAGTATGAAACCGAATTTGAGGAGGGTCGCCGTTCCGATAGGAAGGGGGTATTATTTCCAGTGAGGGCTCCTTCAATTGAATCAGTGTAACATTGGGTGTGGCTTCTATACATGTCACCCACAGACCCCGATTCAATTGCACATTTTAATCCAATTACCGATATTAGTGGGGTTTTGGGGGAGGGTAAGAAACATGAGGCACGTTATTACTGTCCAACATGCCTCTCAAGATTTCGCTCTGATTTAAAGTTAAAGCATCACATGAAACACTGTAAACGTCATGGATACCAGGCTGTGGAGACGGTAAGCGGAAATAAAGCGATCTTACGTTTTAAAATTTCCAAAACACGCTCCTTCAGAGCAATAAGATCGCTTTAACTGCGAAGCGAAACTCATAGACGTGTACGATTCGTCAAATCCAAATCGTGTTAAAATACATAAAGCCATAGGGGTCTCTTACGCTCACGCGCAACGAGATTCCAATAATACCATGCAAGTGCTGGATGTAGTTGAGATGTTGGGTGACGGTGAAGACTGCATGCGCTCGGCATTGGTCAGTCTAATCAAAACAGTGAACGGTGCAATTTCGCGCCTTCGTTACACAAACTATCCTATGCTCCTATCACCAGATGACAGATTGGCCATTAAAAATCGTAAAATGTGTTGGGTTTGCAAGGGAGAATTTGATGATGGTGTTGGGAATGGGGGGAGGAGGAAGGTGATCGACCATGATCATTTAAGGCAGGAAATTACATCGGGGGGGGGAGTAACTTTAGAGGCGTAAACACATCAGTCGTGCAATTTAAACGTTAGACAGCAATATTTCGTACCTGTTTTTATACACAATTCCAATTACGACTTAAAGTTTGTTCTACCGGCGTTGGCTCGCATTGCCAAGGGTGGAGTTGTAGATGACGCATGGATAGGTGGTTCTTCTTCATATAATATCATACCCAAATCATCGGAGAAGTACTGCTGCTAGAATTCATGTGGAAAACAGTTGACAAGGGTAACACGTCCCTGAATAAAATCCGTTTTTTAGACTCTTTCAGCTTCTTCTCCAAATCTATAAGTCAATTGATTCAGGTACAGAAAAGTGATAATTTTGATAGCTTCCCCCTCCTCAAACAGCGCTTCCCCGATGATGAAATGTATGATTTATTAACGTGTAAGGGTATATATCCTTATGATTATTACAACTCTGGCTCGAGGCTAGATGAGGTGTCATTACCGCCCATTGAAGCTTTTTACAATCCTCTTACTGAGAGTGAGTGCACCACTAGCGACTACGAATTTGCTAAGAGGGTTTGGGCAAAGGGCGTATGTAGAAATGGGTGGGATTATTGTAAACTAGGCTTTGGCCAGTGACGTACTCACTCTTCTGGACATTGTGTGCAAAAATACGGATAAAATCTATGGGGAATTTGGGTTGAATTTAGGTCATTATTTTTCCACTCCTCATCTGGTGATGGACTTGATACTTAAAATCAGTAAAGAAGAAATAGGCCTGATCGCCGATGTGGATCAGCATCTGTTTATAGAGAGATAAATGAGGGGTGGGTATGTTTTTCACGGGGGCCGTATCATGAAAACTGATCCGACCGGACAGCACACCGATGAAAAGTCGGACGCAGTTTTTTTGGATATGAATTCTCTTTACCCATCGGCAATGTCTCACTACTGTTTGCCGTGTGGCAATTATAAAGGGCTTGACAATCCGTGTGCTTCGAATTTCCCCGACATTGCTAGTGTTGAGGAGAATGGGGTACAGGGATGTTTTTTTTTAAATTGACGGTGAAATACCCATGGAAATCCATGACTCGGTAAAAGACTTTGTTTTTTCCGTGCATAAATAGACCGGTGGGTAGGGACTCTCTGAGCCCCTACAATTTATCATTAGTAGAGGATGGGAGTATGCACTGGGTACCTTAAAAAAAAACTAATTGCCGACCTCAACCCGAAACAAAATATCGTTGTTCATCATGTGCTATTGAAATGGATGGTGTCCAATGGTTTCAAGGTCACAAAGATTCATATAGCCCTCCAATTTGATCAAAAGCCTTACATGAAAATGTTTATTGACACCTTTAGCGTTCGCAAGCAAAAACGAAAGTTGAAAAAGAAGTCTATAAACTCATTTTGAACTCAGCTTTCGGTAAAATGTGCGAAAGCGTACGAAACAGAAGTCGATGTGACATTGTAGCCAATCCCAAAGATTGTGCTCGAATCATTGCGGATCCAAGCTTCACATCGTTCACAATCATAGACTCTGATATGGTGCTCCTATATCGCAAGAAAAGAAACATTGTTTTAAATAAAAATATTGCAGGCGGGAGTGCAATAACAGAAATATCTAAGAAACTCATGTTTTCAATTTATTATAATGTATGCAAGGTACAGTGGCCGATTGTGGGACAAGTTCAAGTGTATTACGAGGACACTGATTCACTCCTGTTAAAAGTCAAAACTGAAATCCTATTGAATGATTTGGAAAATGGCGAGTACATTAGCTCAAGAATGGACTACACTAATTGGGATGAATCCCCCTATCCAGAGCTAGTGAAACGCCAGTCCCCAAATCAATTGTTAATGTTAAAATCTGAAACGGGTGGCGATCTGATACCCAGTGGTGTGTTTCCTGGGCCAAAGGTATACTGTGTGGAAACGCACAACAAGGATATCAAACAAGTTTGCAAGGGGCACCTAAGCACTTTGTAAAAAATAATTTAGACATGAGTGTGTATAGAAACTGTGTGGAACGTAGTTTAGTCCCAAGAGCGAAAGTCATGGCGATTCGCTCTTTACAATTTAAAAACTACAAAGTTAGAGTTGAGAAAAACACCAGGTCGGCCATATTGGACAAAATCTATGTACTTGAGGATGGTGTGAAGGTACTACCACACGGTCATTATTTAATCTCAGACCGAGTTGAATGTGTAGATTACAGAAAACAACTCGGTCGAGAAAAATTAACTTAAATTCATTAAAAAAAGTATAAATTGGGGCGGGAGGTTTTTTTTTGGGGGGTCATGGGTGTTTTTAAATTCTTTTTTTTCTATATCACAAACAATTTTCAATGTGTGTGTGCAAGGCAGATGAATTTCCACTATTTAATGCCCCCCTCCGGCCCGGCCCGCCGCAGCGGGCCCCGCTTCCCGGCTCTCGGCGCTTCCCGGTCCACCACAGCGGGCCCCGCTTCCCGACGGCCATAGCGGCCGCCCCCTGGGGGGGGACCCCATACCAAATTTAAAATGCTGTAAATAAAAGTGATAATATTATTTTAAGTGTGTGTGTGTGTGTGTGTATTGTGTTTGTGTGTGTGTTGTGTGTGTGTGTGTGTGTGTGTGTGTGTGCGTGTGTGTGTGTGTGTGTGTGTTGTGTGTGTTGTGTGTGTTTGTGTGTGTGTGTTTGTGTGTGTGTGTGTGTGTGTGTGTGTGTGTGTGTGTGTGTGTGTGTGTGTGTGTGTGTGTGTGTGTGTGTGTGTGTGTGTGTGTGTGTGTGTGTGTGTGTGTGTGTGTGTGTGTGTGTGTGTGTGTGTGTGTGTGTGTGTGTGTGTGTGTGTGTGTGTGTGTGGTGTGTGTGTGTGTGTGTGTGTGTGTGTGTGTGTGTGTGTGTGTGTGTGTGTGTGTGTGTGTGTGTGTGTGTGTGTGTGTGTGTGTGTGTGTGTGTGTGTGTGCACATTCTAATAAATGTTGTATTTTTTATAAATAAATTTAAAAAATGTGTATTTATTAAAGTGTTTTTTTCTAGTGCTTATGTAATGTTGTATTTTTTATTATAAATAAAAAAGTGTATTTTTTCATGTTTAATTTGCTTTTTCAATGTAGTATTTGTAAAGTGTTGTTACTTTTATTCGTATAATATAAGAAAAATATGATTCTTTATTCGTCTTCTTCTCATTATTCTTGAACGGACTAGTAGTAGCAATAGAAAAATTATTTAGTCATAAGACAGCTATAGTCTACAGTTAGTTGTCTAGGTGAACTGTTGAAGGGAACATGTATCAATTTAAAACACCATTCAGGTCGTTTCTGTGTGGGCCGTCAATGTCAGGCAAAACAACACTCTTAACTAAAATAATAAAAAATTGCGATAAAATGTTTGTGGAAAAGCCGAAAAAAATCTACTATTGTTACAGTATTTGGCAGGAGTCATACGATAAATTAAAAGTAATTGGCACGACGGGATTGGTGCAGATACAATTCATACAGGGACTTGATGTTTTCAGCATTATTGAACCAAACTCTTGGCTGATTATTGACGATCTGGCTGAATCTATTGAACAATGGGCCCAGGAAATGCTAAAACTGTTCACTGTTTGCTCTCATCATGAACAGATTTCCGTTACTCTGGTTCTCCACAATCTCTTTCATCAGAGCAAATGAATGCGAACACTTGCATTGAACTGCACCTACTATATCATCTACAGAGTTGTTCGTGATTCTGGCTCGCTATTAACTCTCAATAAGCAAATATACCCCGGCGCCCCTAAATTTCTGCTCTCAGCATACAATCAGGCAACTAATAAACCCTTCGGCTATATCCTATTGGATCTTAATCAAAATACATCCGAGGATCTGCGTATAGTCACAGATATTTTTGACAATGAAATTACAGTATATCTCCCCGTGAACACTTAAAAAAGGCTATTAGTTGCTATCATGACACTGAAGAAACTACATGAAAATAGACATTTATTTTCAGTTCTAAGCAATTCAAAATCCTCGCTTAGGAAAGCCATACTCAAACATGGTATTGACAATGAGTTCATTAATCTAATATCTGAACTTTGTTTAAATTTGACCGAAGGTAATGTTCAACTGCCAAAAGTAGTTAAACAACAGGCAAAGCGACATCGTTCCATTGTACGTACATTGGCCTCTAAAAAGAAAGGAAAGAATTTTAAAAAGAAACGACTTCTTCAGGCTGGCGGTAGCTTTTTCACACTTTTACTGCCAATAATTGCAGGACTTGTAAACAGTTTTCTCTAGAGAAAATGGCTAAAGCCTATAAATTGACTCCAATAAAACTCGCTCTCTCACCCGTGGAACACTTTGAGAACAATCTGAGTAAAAATAATTGACAACGACAATATTGAGGATGATAAAAAATTGCTTTAACTTCAAGATACACTTCGCGGAGTGGACAAACATAAGCCCTATCGTGCGAAGAGCAGTGGTGTTGATCACAAAAAAGAATCATCTCCTCAGGATTCTGCTGCTGCTGCTCCTGGAACACAATTAAAGAAGGAGGAATTGGATTCAATTGTATTTAAAATTGGAAATCTAATGCCCCACTCATATCGTGAACAAAGTAAACGACTCCTAACTTATCGCATGGAAAGTGGTCAAGGTCATATTCAAGTTGATAGCAATGGGAAAGGGATTATAATTCAGGGTAAGAGCTATAATCTACTTGATTTAATCTATAATATGGTTACAAATCGTAAAGGACTATTATCATTTGACGCTCATCTATACAACTTTCTAAATACATTAAACTTCCACAAAAGCCTTATTAGCAATAGACAAATTCTAAAAAAAATGAACATGCACCATCCTCATCATCAACATCACCATTAAAATATGAAGAGGAAGAAGAAGAAGAAGATTTTACATCAATCTAGGAAAATACTAGCACACCTAGTGGAAACTTGACAATTGTGGCGAGGAGGATCACACCATTGATAGCTAGACAAAAGCGAAAACGTATCAAGTCACCATCACCCCCATCACCAACCACAACTAGTATACAAAAGGGCAGCGGACGTTACACTGCGTGTTTACGTTCAAAATGGTTGAAGTTCTGAAAGGTGTTTATGAAAATATTGGTGAAGAGGGGAGTTTAAGTTCCCCCACCACTCTTTCCAAAGTCACTGGTGTTCACACTAAAAGTGTACAAGACTATCTACAAAATGAATCAAGTTACACTCTGCATAGAAATCATAGGCTTCGTTCTAATCATTACGAAAAACTAAAGCCTTTTTCCCATTGCATATAATGCAAGCAGATCTCCTAACTCTAGATGAGATTCAACAACGTCACAATACACCGTACAAGTACATTCTACTTGCAATCAGTGTTTATAGTCGTTATGCATATGCAATTCTATTGCGCTCGAAGAGAGGTGTTGAAGTTGCTCAGGCTATAGAAAGTATTCTCGAACAGGATTCGTATAAAAAAATTCAAACGGATCCCGGTAGTGAATTTGTTAATCCCCATGTTGCAAAAGTACTAGTGAAATATAGTACACTGCTCTACCATAGTCATAGTCCCATAAAGGCTGCATTGGCTGAACAATTGATAAGAACTATTCAACTTTCAATTTCAAGATATTGTACATTGAAAAATACACCGGCTTTTATTCATGATTTAGATAAAATCATGTTGATTTAGAATCAACGACCTCATCCATCATTGTCCAACTCAACCCCAACGGAAGTTCATCATTCTGATCATAATACAATTGACACCTTTCTTAAACAATATTCCAATGAAACGATTGTCAAGAAGAAAAATATAAATTCAATGTTGGTGATACTGTTCGAATTAATAGAACAACTAATGTTTTTGAAAAGGGGAATTACTTGTGGTCCACAGAACTTTTTAAAGTGGCAAAATCCTAGACACTAAACCCATAACTTATTGTTTGCGCGATACCAAAGATGAAGAGATTCTCGGCGGCTTTTATGACTATGAACTACAAAAGGTTAAAAATAATAGTGAAATCTATCAAATTGAAAAGATATTAAAGACTCGTACTCGCAGGGGTAGGAAACAGTTACTTGTTCGGTGGCTAGGATACAACTCTGATTTTGATTCTTGGATCGGTGTTGAAGATATTGACAATGCCCAATAATTTCTATGTAACATTTATGTCCAACGTTTCCGATCCTCTCTACAACGACTTGAATAAGATAAGTGATTTTTGGACAAAACTCCCCCCCGCCATCAAATTTGACGGTGCGTATGAAGTGGCTCTTGTCGACTGTATTCTCAAAAATACTTATGACATCCTGAGAAAGGATCGTGTGTATGATATAAAAGTTATACCATTCGATTGGTCACTCTTTGTCGACTATGAATGGGTTGAAGCACTTGAATCTAGCGAATATCCACATGTTAAATTGAAATATATTGAATACGATAATATGACAGATTTGTGTTGTGTAATAGAAAAATCTCATATCGTAGGAATGGTACGTTCCATTTTAATTATTCATTGGAATACGATAGGATTTACATTACCTCACCTGTTGACACTGAAATAATTATTCTCAATGATAACCTGAGAGACGTTCTTGGCTTTAAACAGAATATGATCAATGGGAAAAATACTGGCACCGTTTACGGAATGGATCAAGTTATTTTTTCTGATTATCCACCTGGTTTTGCCTCGGACTCTTGCATATTTCTCCATGCATCCTTTGTGGAAACATCGAGAGTTGGTAATTCAAATGTCCCCCTCCTACGTGTTCTTGAACGAAAAACAACTCATGAACTTGTATATCACTATAATTTAAAGCATCTTCAGTATGTTCCTGTAAACACTTCGTATTTGGAACTCTGTCAGTTAACACTAAGAAGTTAATAGGGCGATCCTCTAGCAATAACAAAAGGCTTAGCAGTGATTACATGTCATTTTCGACCCATTGTCGGCGACACAATCACCTAAAATGAACAATAGAAGAATTCCATTTGTCTGTCCCGATATCGATTGCTATGTTCGTGCTCTGAGTCCACGTCAAATAGGCAATGGATTGGACTACTACAAGGGGCGTTCTACAATGTCTGGCTATGGTCTTGGTAGCTGGTTTGCCAGGCTAGTTCGTTCTGCACTACCCCTTTACAGAAAATATCTTGTACTTGCTGCATCAAATTTTGCTGCCTCAACACTACAGGACTGGGGGTCGGGCAAGAATTTCAAGGAGAGTTTTAAGGAAAATATTAGATCTTCAGAAGAGCCGTTGGTGAGCAATTAAAATCTCGGCAAAATGGGGAGGGACTGACAAGGATGCGGGGGCACGTCATTCACTCATCAGTCTCCACCCAGGCGGGAAGCGAAGGACATCAACAAGGACTTTGAGGAATAAAAAAAGGAAGACCTATAAGCAGAAGAAGAAAAAAAAAAAGACTGTTAGATCAAAGAAGGATTTCTTCTCTTAAGATGACTTATCTCCCCCACAAGGAATCATATCCATCAATCAGTTCCTCATTGAATCTATTCAATGCTGAAAATGTTGATGTCAGTGTCAAGTATGGCTACTATGAACAATTTCACCCCCAACAACCCCTCTCGGAAAATATTCACTTTCAAATATTTTCCAATGAAGACTATTTCATTGATTTGTCATCAAAATTTATTGATTTAAATGTTGCGGTGAAGAAAAAGTCAGATAATGCAATTCCAACTGTTGCCGATGGTCTCTCCTACGAAAACTGCATTCTACACAATCTGTTCAAACAAATTAATGTATTTATTAATGGAACATTGGTGAGCACTAGCAATAATTTATCCAACTATGCAAGCTACATACAATTTATGATGATGACACTAAAGGCATACAAGGAGTTGAGAGGACAATCATTGGGCTATGAATATCAATCACGTGTTGATACTGACTGCGAGTTGACTACTGCAGTGACCCAGGAGTTCATCTGGTTGGAAAATTAAATCATGAGATATTCAATATATCCCAATGGCTACCCCCCAATGTCAAGATTGACATAAAGTTGCAACTGGCCCCATCGAATTTCATTTTGAGAAAAAGACTTCCTGCAGCACCCGATGCATATGTCATTATCACATCGACAATTCTCCACGTCCAAAAACAACAGGTTATGAGCTCTGTTGCATTGGCAGTGGAAAAGCTAAGAGCCAATGGCAACAACATTAAACTTCTTGTCCCCCATACGATCACCAATCAACGTAACATTGCCACCGGCTCTCGTAGCTATAGCGATTCATCATTTATCAATGCAGAAATCCTATCAAAATTGTCTTTGGCCTTTGTGAAGAGTGGCAGTGCCGTTGGATCCTGAACTGAATCCTCCCACGATTTAAATTTTTTGGTCTATCTAGCCTTGTGTGCAAAGTAAATGGTATTCCACTGTACACTCTATCATTTGACAAAAAATCCTATAGAACTCTGTACGAGTTGATCATTCAATCCCAAGATCATGACTCTCAACTATTTGAAAATAGAATAACCGATTCAATGTTTTCAAAAAATCATGGGGTAATTGTTTTTGACTTGTCGAGGACTCAGGATATGAGCATATTACGAACAGGGAATGTACGATTAGAGTGTACATTTGCCGATGCTTTGACTGAGAGTGTCACGCTAATATCATTGAGTCAATTTGAAACCTATTGGGAAATCAGACCCGACGGCAGTGTTCTACTAGACCTAGCACCATGAACACAAACCACATAATCAACGTATTTAGTATTGATCCATACATGTCCCAGTACAAGTCCTATTGTATACCATCGGACTTCATTGAAAAAATTCCAAGTGTTAACAATACCCTAATCATTGTTAATAGCAGTCCATCGACTTTGAAGACCGGTCATTGGCTATGCATCTTTCAAATAGCGAAGAATATTGAATTTTTTGAGCCTCTTGGCCTATCGTATAAATTCTATACTCCATACATCAGCAACTTTATTGAAAGCAGTGGGAAAACTATTATTCAAAATCAACGAAGAGTACAGGATTTAACGAATAAGACATGTGGCTTTCATGCACTACTCTTTTTCATGTTCAGATGTCGTGTCTATACCGACAAGCAGTTTCTCGACATCTACGTTGACTTACCTCGCTTGAACGACTTTCTAGTGGAAAATATACTTACAAGCGTATTTAATATTGATTTTAGTGCCCTACGAATAAAATGTTCTAAAAATGTATGTGAAATTGTTTATTAATAAATGAAAAAAATGTATATACATGATAAAAACGACTTTTCTACTCTTTAGATTTCATCTTCTACTAGGTATAGGTATTTGTCGACAACAACTAATGCAGGTAGATTATCTGAATTCACAGTATACTGATCCTGATGTACTGCAATGTCAGGGTCACATTTTCTACAGTAGAGTGTAACTTCACTCTTGTCATATCTCTTTGTATAATCAATGATACTATTCTCATTCATTCTATAGAATTCACATGTTTCAATTTGCTTATTTGAAGCAATGTCACAAACAGTGTCCTCAAGTGGCGAATCACATTCCGTCCCAGCCAAATAAAAATCAGTGGGCTTATAATCATAACACCCATTGTCTTCACAACGATGGCGTAGAAACCATATTATTTTGTTGTTCCAACAGTTGAATCGCTGAACTGGCTCTCCTCCCAGAACAATCTAAAACCACGACGATACCAATCTCGTAGCAATAAACCAAAATCACGCCTAGGATTCTTTCCAATCATACCGGGATATGTATTTCTCCCACTGATTACACTTATCGTAATGGCAATTGAAGCATAGGTACCCTCTAGGATGAGAGTCACACGCCTCTTCAAGACAGGAATTACAACCTTTAATTTGTACAGCATATCCTCTATGCAATTTACACGGGTTGCATAATCTACACTTTTCTTCATACTCATCAATCATTGTGCAATTCTCACATGATGACCAGCTGCCCAGTGTCTACATAAATAGTGGGCATGTATGGAACATTTTTTCATGTGTTGACACTCTCACTGCCTCAACGAAACTGAGCTAGCAAGAACAAGAAATTGACTGGGATGGAGAGAGAGAGAGAGGAGTAAATCATCCTTGAACACCATCTTTTCATGAAAAAAAGTCTTAAATTTCTAAACTAGTGTTTAAAAGCATATCCACAATATCATTTTGCCGTGTCGTGATTAATATATAAATATATTGTGTAAATGCATTTGGACCACAACGTAGAAGCTTCTACAATAGTCTAATGATGGAGAATAAGTTTTCATTATATCGTCAATCATTCCCTGAGAAAATATCTTCCTTTGAATAGACAGCTCTAGAAAATCATCATCTAGAATCAAACGTTTTTCCATAAGCACTAGATTCCCCATGATTCACTCTTTCTCAAATCTATCCATTTTTTAGAGTCCTAAAACTCTCACAACCAACTTCAGACTAACCAGAATTTTTTCTACTCTAAAAAAATATACGCTAGTCTACTATAGAAAGAAAAATACCTTTGATTTAGAAACAATTTTTATTGAGCATAATTACAACAATAATATTCACTGATGCATTTTGTTCTCATCAATATATTTCACTAGCGCATCTAATGGTTCCTGAAGTCTATTTATATGCACAATATTCAGTTTCGCAGCAAAACATAATTGCTCCTCCAGCTTAAATTTGCTTAATGATATCACGTATCTAGCATACATATCGTCCCATTCAAGCCATAGTCTACAGCCTCCGGTTATTTCCACAGCCAAATTTGGTACTCGTATATCTTTGCTGCTGGCGGCTCCACCATCAATCTCCAATAATGTAAATGCACCACTCATTTTCTCTACTAATATCCTCTCAAATAAACTATTCTCTCTGAATTCAATTCTCTTACTAATATGAATGGCAATGAAAATCACTCCTTTTATTTGAATCCAATCACCAATCAAGTTATCGTATATAGAATAACCTCCGCTGTCTCTGATTGGCCCTAAAAAATGGCTGTTGCCTGAAAAAACCAGTCTGGTTGTCTTATACAATCTCAACTATACTCTCAAAACATGTTTGACCACTTTATAGGTAAAGGTTTGCCAGCTTTTTTTGCAATGTGCACGTGAAACCACACTGTATATTCTTGTAGGCGTGAATGTACGCTTGAAATCAGCACCTAGGTTACTACTTATTACCAAATCTTGAAACGAATCACTTGTATTTCCAGGAGGGTAAATAATTAATGCTTGGGTGGGATATCATTGACACTTTGGCTCCCCAATGGTATTTTCTGCCCCTTTTATTAGGACACCTTTCAAACTTTAAGTGCCCCTAAAACCACTCCCTAAATCCCCCTTAGAGGTAGTTACCAACTGGTATGCAAACACACAGGCAGTAGTATCGTTGAAAGGGGGGGACAAGTGGGGGGCAGTTGCCCCCTCCCCAATAGTTTAGAAAAAAACTATAATTGATTAAGTAGCTTTAAATGTTGCTTGTTTAAGTATCAAATTTGATGTTTATTCTGAGCAGATCATTTTTTTTTAATTAATCAATGCTCATTTTTAACATAAGGAAAACGAGAAAAATAGCGGTCCATTACACTTGATAATATGTTCCAGATTAATATTTTTCCAAATATACTGCCTTTGAAAATTTATCATAAGTAAAAAAGTAAGCCTCCTTAATGGCAAAATCGGAAATCGTTCTATGCTTTCTGTTTCACCAAATTTACTCAGGTCAATTTTTTCCTTGATATTTGAGGTGCTTTTTGTCCCTAAAATATATCAGTTCAAAATTAAATTCTCTTGTTTTGAAATTTTCAAAAGTGGAAATGTATAAACCCTCTGCATCTGCAAACAGGATCTTCCTGGACGAAAAAAAAAATCATTGAAAAAGAAAATAAGACTTAGTGCTTTTAAAATGATGTTCGTGCTATAACTAGATAGGCTAAATCGGTCGCAGTTTGGCCATGGAGTTTGGTAGAGGGGGGTCCACTCCATGGGTGCCCGCAGGGGGAACGGGCAGGGGGTGGCCATGCCCTCTTTCCTGGAATTTAGACCAGAGTAGGAAGAAAATAGAAGTATAACAACTAATCAAAGGAAAATAATTTCTTATTTTGTTTTGTCTTTAAGAACTGCTATGAAACTTGCTTAGAATCAATTCAGAATTTAATTCAATACTTATATCTTAGATTAACTCAATATAGGTCATTATTTATCTATTTAAAGGAGAACGAAACCGGAACCCAATTTACGGTACAGAGTAAATACTATCAAGGGCAATCTTATGCCCTAGTAATAGTGCAACAAGCTTGATAAAGCTTACCACATTTTGGAATTAATAAACAAAATAAGTTTTATATATATACAGCGTCGTGCCCTACCAGGAGTCAGTTTGGTCTTGGTTTTTGCTCATATTTTGTCAAGCTAAAAAAACGTAAGTCTAATTTTTTTTATTCTTTTCCTTAATTTTTCAAATATAATCCTAGTTAAGGGGTAGGATTCTAAGTTTGCTTAAGTCTATAATGATCATTCTGTGTCTATTCCATTGGTTGTATCCTATAAGGTCTTATCCTATTCGGAATTTTGCTTGCTTTTCTTTCATAATAATGAAACATAACTTTTAGCTTAAACCTGAACAGGAATTTAGTCAAGATACCAACATTTTTGAATTAAAAATACTGATCTTTTAATAAATCAACAAATCAATTGAATATTAAAATTAATAGTAACTAGTAAAAATATTAGTAAATGGTAACCATTCTTTTTTTATAGTAAAACTCTTGGTTTTTCTATACCGGTATGAAGTCACATTTTTATACCACTCACTGTTTGAAATATGATCAGTCTAAAGGTATCATGATAAGCATGGTGGCCGGTGTTTACCCCCCCCCCCCCCCAAATATACCCCCACGGAAAATACCCCCCTCCCCCGGAAAAATACCCCTCCGTGGAAAAACGGCTTTCCAAATTTGGGTTTTATTTTTTTTTAATTTCCATTGGGGGAAGAAATTTTGGTACTTGTGTATTATGAGCCGCTCGCTCAAGTTTACACTGTGTAAAATGAGGGGTACAGTATAGCGGGTCTGCATCCAAAGTGTGTTTTGGTACAATTATTCTGCATATTAGATAGATAGATAGATAAGTGTATTTTAATGCCAAATATACGGCCATGAACACAGAAAAATAACGTAAATGAAAGGCACAAATAACATAAACTTTGATCAGCGATCATCATAAAACACTTAAATGAAACACTACATTAACCTAATAATAGTACTTAATACTTGGAAAAACGGTCATTGAAAAAAAAAACATTTAACACATGGAAAAAACATTCCAGATACCTCGCTATTCTTCTGTAATTTTTTAGTGGCCATATACCTAGAAAGAATTGTTTTCTGACTTCAGGCTATTCAAATACATTACCCCCCCCTCTTATGTGCAAATATATAGCCCAAATTATATATTTCCCATACGTTCTATCCCGACATACTTTACCCCCCCCCCTCTAATGTGCAAATCTAAAGCCCAAATTTATTTCTAAGGTAACGAAATTATTTCTCCTCCAATCTCCGCCATTCTGGTATCTCCCTCTTGAAAATGTTCTGCGGGCACCCTTTGTCCACTCCATGAATCATTTAATCGTCTTATTTTATCTTTTTTAACAGTATTTAATTGAAACTCCAATTGAAATGCCTAATAAGCACTGATAACATCCAATTCCTTACGTTTCGGATTCCAACACTAACCCGTAAATGTAGAACTGCCTCTATGTATAATACCATACCCGCTTCTTGCTATTTTCGCTTTTCTAAATATTTCTTTTAACCAGCTCCAAGAAAAGAATTGACATAATGTGCTGAGAATTATGACCGAAATTATAGTCGCATTTCACACAACGGTACTTGTGGGACATTTATCTCTGCATCAACATGCTATACAAAATGTCTGCTGAAAATAGAATAAAGAGAATTTAAACAGAATATGTTTATATTTTTCTTACAATTTAGAAATTTTGTGTGCACGTATAAGCAGTATCAACCCATTCTATTTTTCTATGTTATCAGTTTTATCCTGCAGCACTAGGAGACCGAGCTTTTGCTTGTGAAGGAAATTATAGCCATAAAAACTATATTCAGCGTAACCCCGTCCATTTTCCTTTTCTTTGATGGGTTTTCCTCATCATCACTTTTTGTACTCACAACTGTTATATCACTTGCAATACCAGTAATATCAATTTGATTGACTGATGCATAAAAAAGAAAATCATAGTTTTCTCTGCTCACCACTACATGCTCAGTGTGCTGTTCTGGTTCTGGATTGGTAGATCCTGAAGCTGGATAGAAAATTTAGTCTCAGTATCTTTGTGAGATGAAAATGGAGCCAGAAAGGACATTTGTTCATACCATGCCCAGGCTTTTTTTTCTTGGCAGCAGATCCACTTTTGACCAACTTTTCATTTTTGAAATCCTTGTTGAAAGTGTCCTTTAAATTTTTCCACTTGGACTTGCAGTCAGCAGCTATAAAATAAGCAGCATTAGCACAGTTAGTAATCATCACATCTTATCTAGTACTAACTAAAGTTACTAGGTATCTAAAGTCATCACAAAGTCTCAAAAATCTCTAGAACTTTACTAAATAATTTTGCAATTTGTGACCGTTTTGTACTATCAGATTTATGTCATCCCAACTGTATCTCTAATTCATAGCTATGTGATAATATCAGCATCAATGATCCCCATTGTGAGGAAAGTGGATACTAAACTGCTAGCATATAAAATGCTTGAAACAGATTAAAAGTTGGAGAGAATATTGAAAATTGTATGTCTCATATAGATAGGGTTCTAATGTTAGCAACCTAACAGTGCTGAAAGTGATGCAAACATCATTTCACTACAAATTGAGTTATGTAAAGCTTTTTTTCCAATAAACAATTCTTCATAACAAAAAGAACAAAAAGATTTTTAGATTTTTGCTGCATTTGGCAACTTGTTGTGAGAAGCCTTCCTATTGTAATAACAACTCCATGTCTGAACCTTTTTGCTAAACTTTAGTATTGTTCTTCTTTACGAAGAACGGATCAAGGCAAAGGAAGAATCAAGGAAGAATCAAGGCAAAGGAAATAGTCCAAAAGGGAACTCCTATTGTTGCTTATGGTGGTTTTAAGTAGCGAATTCATGATGTGTATTCCAGGAAAGTTACATGAAGTTTCACCCAGCACAGAAATTAAATAAGGGTAAAGATAGCAGAGTTCCCCGTCAGAAATACGCAGTAGCTGTGAAAATTGAGTATGCTGAACAATATAGATTAAATTAAGTCACTAAAAATTAACACATGACTGAAAAATTTTATGCCCTTATGCTGAAGGGTAGCTCGTCTACATGTTTACTAGAGAGACTAAATACAGTATGCTGAACAATGTTGATTAAATGAACTCACCAAAAATCAACACATCACTGAGAAATTTTCTGGCCTCATACTGAAGGGGAACTCTGCTACATTTTTACCTAAATATGGCATAGGGACCCATACCCGACAAGGCTTGTTTTCTCTAATTTCAGGAATACGTTAAATATGAAGTGAGAAACTTGAAATTTACCCACCAGTAGGCTATAGCCTAGACCACATCACCAAACTTCTGTTATTACTGAAAACTGCTGACAAACAGACTTATCAACAGAACAGACCTACTATATTCTGAAGTAAAAATATACAAAAGGTGAAATGTGGAAAGCAAGTCATTAGCAAACTGCAAATGTGAAATAAGCTCTTCTTTTGACAAAAGTTGCCTACCATTCTGGTTCAATGCTTGGGATATTTCAACCCATGCATTTTCATTCATAAGCACATCTTTGTAGCACTTCTCTCTTATGTTGTATATACACAAGGGTAAGTGGAAATCAGATTAATAACTTTTTCAATATCCATTTGTTTGTTTTATTTCTGGAGCTAATGATGATTGGACTTGGCAAGGTCCTTCAACAGTTCCGATTGTTATTTTATTTGTGTTTTCCTTTTAACGAGCTTCGAATTAGTTTTGTACATTTTTAATCATATATTGTATTTATCTTCGACCAGTATTCAAGATCATTTTCGAAGTTTAAACGGCAAACCCTCCTTCTATATC
Organism: Artemia sinica; assembly: GCA_027921565.1. Classification (NCBI taxonomy): domain Eukaryota; kingdom Metazoa; phylum Arthropoda; class Branchiopoda; order Anostraca; family Artemiidae; genus Artemia; species Artemia sinica. Next base: position 1,085,037 of record CM051267.1, on the reverse strand, counting down.
GCCCAAAATTTCATCGAGAGTTTCATCTTCATTTTCATTGTCATTCAATGGTTTTTTGATGTCATACATGTAATTGGTAAATCTATTCAGCATAGCGGGTGTAGAATTAAAGTCCCTGTAGCACTTTCCCTGGCAATTTAGCCTAAGTCGGATGGTCACAGTAGAGTTAAGCATTTAAAGGTGCATCCTGTTTCGAATTTTGTACTTGACAAGATTCATGACAGAAAACACTCTGTCGACGAAGGGGTTGCTGATGGGTAAGCTTGAGACAGAAAGAGCTGCTTGAGCTATGTCGAACAAAGGTCAGCTTTCCCACTCTTTTCTGTATTTTTTTTTCTAAATTTGACCACCTTCCCATTTGGTTTTTTCACGCTAAGGATAACGCACGCTTTAATATTTGAAATTTAGGTCGTCATGGAGCCTGGAATGCGATATGAGAATCCCTACGGGGTTCTGAAAATTCCACTTGTCTTTATAGAGAGATTTCTGAATCTGTCAGTAGAAGTTGTCTGTAAACACTAGACTCTGAAATTTGATTTTTGTCATTGTTGTTGTGAAGGCAAAGTGCGCCCACTTTGCGCCGAATTTTTTTGACATGCGCAAAATCGGCGCAATGCGCCAATTTGAAAAATTCAATGCGCAGTCAACTCAAAAAAAGCGCCCGAATGGCGCAAATGCGCACCACCTGGCAACTATGCAATCAGTTGCTCATATTTTTGAAGGGGGGCTTATTTGACACCTTCAGATTTACCAATAGACCTGGATACATGCCATACAGGATGCAGTAAAATTCCAGGAAACTTGTAAATCAGTATTAAAAATATGGTGCTTCGTACCAAATTTTCAACAAATTTTTTACGTTTAAATTTTTTTTTAAAATAAGTTAATTAAACTAATATAATTTATTATATTATACTAATTAATTAATATTAATTCATAATATTAATTTACGAATAATTTGTTATATTAGTTAATTAATATATCAATTTAATTAATCAATTTATGATTAATTATTTTGATAAATTTATAAATTATTAAATTGATAATTTAATAAATTTATAAATATGTTTAATAAATTTGTTTTTATTTTTAAACTCGCAATAAATGTTGGGAATTTTTTCCTGCCGTAACCCCGAATGCTGATACTATACAAACTGAAACTTTTATTTAACTTGTGATTTTTTCCCCTGTAATCTCTCCTCTCATTAAAGTGTCAGTTGTAGGCCTAATTATTAAATCTAATAATATCTTCTGTCAAATTATTTATTAAACTTGCAACTGATAACATATCTATCTGTGAGTGCAAAGGATTGTCAAAGTTGATGTCGGCTTCACTTTTGAAGAACCCTAATTGTAAAGTACTTAAATACAAATGGAGAAGAATAAATAACTTGAGAATAAAATAAATAGTAAGGCATAATGGGACTTTCACCGCTTTTATAAGAAATCACTGGCACAGTAAAATAAAAGGATCTTAGATACGTTTTGTAATTATTCTAGCGTCGTTTATATTTGAATTTTGTGTTTTTGCCTAAGTTTCAATTTAATGTTATTTGGTTTAACCGAACAAAGAGACTGGATATCGTCTAATTCGTTTTCCTTTGTGCCATTTAGTAGATTGTATTTCGTAGCTGTATTTGTGATACACTCTATGCAAGGGCGCGGCAGAAAATTTTCCGGGGGGAGGGCAAACACACCAAAATATTAGTGGTGGTTGGGTAGCATGGAACATATTTCAGGAATTTTTTTCGTAGGAATAAGTTTATTTTTAAATACTTTTAGGAAAGAACTCTCAAATAAAAAGAGCAACTAAATTGCCTGAAAAATGAAAACAAATTACAGTAAATTTTCACCGCAAGAATTACTGGCAAAAGGATCAATTTGTTTAATCAATAATATATTTATTTATTATACATTTAATTTTAAAAGAAAATCAAACTCAAACCAAAATTAAAGAAAGGTTGCTTTCGTAGATTATAATAGATGTAGACTTGCCTTTATACAATTTCCTACGCCTTAGAATAGTTTACACAAGGGGAAGAGATACACAAAAATCATCCTGCCTGCATAGATACCCCGTTTTGATTTTATAACGGCCGCGTAAGATATACCTCTTTCATAACAGGACAATTCTTTCCCTCGAACTTAAATCTGTTATATATTCATATACTAAAAAAAAAAAAAAAAAAAAAAAAAAAAAAAAAAAAAAAAAAAAATAGAACAGCGAAAGAAAAACAAAATTTAAACTTACTATCCGGCTGTCAAATTGACCCTCTTTCTTTTTTTTGTCCTATTCAACTGAATAAAATGAACAAGTTCAAAAAAAAATTCACAAAAAGAGAATCTTATCAAATAGTTTGTGAAAAAACAAACTGGAAGTAAAGAGTGACTTTGACCAATATTTACTAAAACTAAAAATTTAATTCTCGTGAAAATTGCTACACTGGCAGTATTGGCTTTTCCTGCTAATTCTAGTTCTTTCAGTTTATTATTACCCACCCAAAACCAAAAATCTGAGACAATTGGCCTGGTATTTGAAAAAAAAAAAAACAACCCCTCCCCCCCCCCAAAAAAAGCAGGCGATCTTATTGGAAAGCTCTTTATTAGGTACATCATATCAGAGAACCCTACCGTAGAGATTTCAAGCTCCAATCTTCAAAATGTGGAATTTCGCATTTTGTTTTTCAGAAGAAACATCATCGATGTATGTTTATTTGTTTTGTGTTTTCCCAGGGACGATTGTATCAAACCAAAGGTCCAAGATAATTGGGAGGTAGCTCATTCAAACGTAAATTTAAAGCTCCTTTTTAAGTGACCAAACAGATTGGACCAGGGGGAAAGTCTTGTTTTCTTGCTATTTTATGGCACAAAACTACAACTTTACCTCAAAGAGGATGAATTTACAATCAATTTAAAATTCTGAGAAGCTAATTGATTTTAAAAGTATGAATAGCTAAATTTTAGGCTTTCCAGTTGTAAAAGAAGCAATGCCACACGGTGGCAGTACAGGATTCAACCAAGTTGATTCGCTTTAAAGGTAATGAAATTAGGCTACGTTTGGAGATCTGTAATTGTGGACCAGCTATAAGGGTGAGTCATTTTTTTAGGTAGGTAGGGGTAGGGTAGACTCCTAAAAAAGTACATTTTATTGGACAAACTGCTTACTCTTCACGAGGCTTCAGATAAATGCTGAAAGAGGTAGGGGGAGTAGGAATTAATTAAATTGTTTCGCTATACAGCAAAAATGTTACATTCCCATTTCTACCAGCATAGAGGTGGAAAAGGCAAGGCATGTCATCATCAGCTCCGCCAGGAAATTTCTTTGGGGTGGCAAATATTGCAAGGGACTTAGTTTTCAGCAATTTTAAATGGTGTTATTTTATTTGTCCATTTCTATGAAGTACTTCGATGTATTTAAACAAATCTATCTAATGTATTTACCGATAAGAAAATCCTATTTTAAAGGTTGTGATCGCTTCAGTTATGTAGAAGATCAAACTTCTCACAGAATTTCCATTCACACAAACAATAATACTTCTGTTCTTCCGACCGAAATTATTTTGTTGAAATATTAACAAAGACTTCTTACCAAAATTACTATTCATCGCCAATTTTTTTTTAAGTATATTCAAATTTTATCCAAAATTGAAATTGAAAATTTAAACATAGGACGGTATACTAATACACGTACAATTATGGATTTACACATTTAAAAATTATATCTTTGTTAGGCCTGGGTATGATTTGGAATACAATCAGAAGCTAAATAAAAAAAGATCTTTTCAACTGAAAGCAAAAAGCAGATTTGAAACATATTTGAAACTACTATTCTTTATATGAAGCGGGCTGTCTCCTACTTAACTCCTTACTCTTTACTGTGAAGTTTGTTTTTTTTTTGCAAATTTTAAAGAAAATTTGAAATTGGAAAGATAAGATTTTTCAAAGCATTAAAAAAACTTTTGTTTAATGAGCAAGGTGTTGAGAAGGGGGCAGTCCCCCTTATATACAGAGTAATTTGTATTTGTTTTAAGTTTTAAACTTGCTCCTTACTTTAGTTGAAAACCCTTTTCTATTTGTTTGATTACATTTCATGAAACTGTAAAGTTTTATGAATGCAGTACTTTTGGTAACGCAGCAGAAAAAACTATAAATATTTCAATGATCTCTGTTTGGATTTTGATGAGTAATAAAACGAAGAAAGAAAGAAAGAAAGATTGCCAGAAGAAAGATCACGGATGTGTGTTTATTTTTTTTTCAGGGGTGATCGTACTGACCCAGTGGGCCTAGACCGTCGAGAGAGGGTTCATTCTAATAGAAATAAAGATTATAGGACCCTTTCTAAGTGACAAAAATAATTGGGGGGCAACTAGGCCCCCTCCCACGTCACCTTTTTCCAAAATCGTCCAGGAAAAATTTTCAGATAGCTTTTTTCTTCAGCATAGATGAAAGGCCCAATAACTATGTCCTTAATGATAAAATGGAATGGCCCCCTTCAGCCCCTTGGGAAAGGTTTATAAGTTATAAAGGTTTATAAGGTATATAAGTTATAAATTTACCCATTACTTTATTTGTTATTGGGAATATGCATACATTTTTCGGGTTGGGTAGGGAGGAATTTTCTGCTGGGAGGATTTTACGCAAGGAGAATTTTCCATGGAGAGGGAAGTTTCCAGGGGGGTGAACTTTTTAAATGAAAATTTTACACTTGGTGACTTTGCCAGAATTCCTATACAAAATTCCTTTTATATGTCTTGCTTTTTCTTTACCGATTCAATTTTGGCGTGGAGAAGTTAAGGGTAATTGCTGGGGTAAATTTTTGCCCGGATTGAATTGTCCAGAGGGATTTTTTGTGGGGAGGGGGATATTTCTGTGGAGGGGCCAAGTATCCTGGCGTTACTAAGAAAAACAATCAGAAATCAGAAATTCAATTTAAAAAACAAGTTTTTTCAACTGGAAGTACGGAACAACATTAAAACATTTTTTTCGGATATTTTTACGGATATTTTCAATAATATCGACAGTTTTGAACTTGGTTATCAAACACCAAAATATTTAATGCCTTTAGACTCAAATGTTTATAAAAAGTAACGCATTATCAAAGTAGTTTGTTCAAAGTAAAACATTAAAAGTAAGATTAAGAAAATCATTTATAAATTTTAATTCACTATTTTTAATTTAGTTTTGGATACCAAAAACCAATATATTTGACACCTTTTACTTCATAACTGTAAAAAAATAAATCTTTCTCAGGGCGACAACTAGATAAATACAATCACTCCTGGAAAAATAAATAAATGATAATAAAACACAAAAACGTATCCGTTTAGGGGGGAAATACAAAAACTCCCAGCATTCCGTTCAGGGGAAACATTTCTGATTATAGTGGCTTCATATATCAGCTCATGGGTACTCTGGCAATGCAAGGAAAAAGTTGAAGGCATTAGTAAGGCAAAGCACAGTCCGACCAGTGATTGCATAATTTGTCATACCTCTCGCCTGAGGCATGAATATACAGTGCAGTCTAACCGGTACATTGACTGACCAAGGACAGTGATATAAAGGTTTCACCAGTGATTGCGTAATTTGTCTTATCTCTAGCATGTACAAGAATATGCAGTAACGTTTCACGTGCACATTGTAAAAAGCGAGCAAACCTTCACCTATAAAGTGAACAAACACGTTTTCAACCAGATGGGTTTTTGAAGCACATTAAGCTTAGCGTGTTTTTTTATTATTTTTTTCTTTTTTTTGCATTGACATTTTTTTCTGATAACAAGTACCATTCATTGCGATCGTAACTCTATGCTGGCTCGTTTTATATACTTCAGCTTGTCTATTCATTTGTGTTAAATAAAAATCTTGAATCTGGAAAATGAAAAAATAAAATTAAAAAAAAAAATGTCTGAAGTGTTTTTGGGGAGATGGGGGTGATGACAGAAGAGAGTGTCTTAGAGTAGCTATAGTGCTATACTGTGTCACAAATTGCTAGCGAAAAACCCAAATGAATGAGTTGAAATAACATTTTTTAACAAGAAATCTCTGAAAAAAAATTTTTTGGGGGATGGGGTGTGATGTCAGCGGGGTGTCTTAGAGTAGCTATAGTGCTCTACTGTGGGTCGAATTTCTTACGAAAAACCCGAATGAATGAGTTGAAATAAATTTTTAAAGAGAAATATCTGAAAAGTGTTTTTGGGGAGATGGGGCGATGGCAGAAGGGTGTCTTAGAGTTGTTATAGTGATGTACTGTTGCACGAATTGCTTGCGAAAAACCCAAATGAATGACTTGAAATAAAAAATTTTAACAAAAAAATGTCTGAAAAATGTTTTGGGGGATGGGGAGATGGCAGCGTGGTGTCTTAGAGTACTTATAGTGCTGTACTGTGGGCCGAATTGCTTGCGAAAAAACCCGAATGAATGGGTTGAAATAAAATTTTTTAACTAGAAATGGTTGAAAAGTGTTTTGGGGGAGATGGGGCGATGAAAGGGGGGTGTCTTAGCGTAGTTATAGTGTGATAGTGGGGGGCGAATTGCTAGCGAAAAACCCAAATGAATGAGTTGAAATAACATTTTTAACTAGAAATCTCTGAAAAAAAATTTTTGGGGGAGATAGAGCGATGGCAGCCGACTGTCATAGAGTAGTTATAGTGTGATAGTATGGGGCGTATTGCTTGCAAAAAAACCCGAGTGGATGACTTGAAAATTTTTTTTTTTAGCGAGAAATGTCTGAAAAGTGCTCTTGGGGAGATGGGTTGATGGCAGAAGGATGTCTTAGAGTAGTTATAGTGTGATAGTGGGGGGCGAATCGCTAGCGAAAAAACCCGAGTGGACGACTTGAAATAAAATTTTTCAACAAGAAATCTATGAAAAAATATTTTTGGGTTGATGATGGGTGATGTCAGAAAAAACCCCGAGCAGCGGGGGGTGTCTTAGAGTAGCTTTAGTGCTCTACTTTGGGTCAACTTGCTTGCGAAAAACCCGAATGAATGAGTTGAAATAAGATTTTTAACGAGAAATGTCTGAAAAGTGTTTTTGGGGAGATGGGGCGATGGCAGAAGGGTGTCTTAGAGTTGTTATAGTGCTTTACTGTTGCACGAATTGCTTGCGAAAACCCCAAATGAATGACTTGAAATAAAAATTTTTAACAAAAAATGTCTGAAAAATGTTTTTTTGGGGGATGGGGGTGATGGCAGCGGGGTGTCTTAGAGTAGTTATAGGGTGATAGTGGGGGGCGAATTGCTAGCGAAAAACCCGAGTGGATGACTTGAAATAAAATTTTTTAACTAGAAATGTATGAAAAGTATTCTGTTGGCAGATAGGGCGATGGCAGCCGGCTATCTTAGAGTAGCTATAGTTTGATAGTGTGGGGTGTATTGCATACAAAAAACCCGAGTGGATGACTTGAAATAAAATTTTTAACTAGAAATGTCTGAAAAGTGTTTTGTTGGGAGATGTGGCGAAGGCAGCGGGTTGTCTTAGAGTAGTTATAGTGTGATAGTGTGGGACGTATTGCTTGCGAAAAACCCGAGTGGATGACTTGAAAATAAATTTTTTTACAAAAAATGTCTGAAAAGTGTTCTTGGGGAGATGGGTTGATGCCAGAAGGATGTCTTAGAGTAGTTATAGTGTGATAGTGGGGGAAAAATTGCTAGCGAAAAACCTGAGTGGATGACTTGAAATAAAATTTTTAACAAGAAATCTCTGAAAAAAAAATTTTTTGGGGGGATGGGGTGATGTCAGCGGGGTGTCTTAGAGTAGCTATAGTGCTCTACTGTGGGTCGAATTGCTTGCGAAAAAAAACACGAATGTATGAGTTGAAATAAAATTTTTAACTAGAAATGGCTGAAAAGTGTTTTGGGGGAGATGGGGCGATGACAGAGGGGTGTCTTAGCGTAGTTATAGTGTGATAGTGGGGGGCGAATTGCTAGCGAAAAACCCAAATGAATGAGTTGAAATAACATTTTTAACTAGAAATGTCTGAAAAAATATTTTTGGGGGGAGATAGGGCGATGGCAGCCGGCTGTCATAGAATAGTTATAGTGTGATAGTTTGGGGCGTATTGCTTGCAAAACACCCGAGTGGATGACTTGAAAATAAATTTTTAACGACAAATGTCTGAAAAAGTGTTCTTGGGGAGATGGGTTGATGGCAGAAGGATGTCTTAGAGCAGTTATAGTATGATAGTCGGGGGCGAATTGCTAGCGAAAAAACCCGAGTAGATGACTTGAAATAAAATTTTTAACTAGAAATGTCTGAAAAGTGTTTTGTTGGGGGATGTGGCGAAGGCAGGGGGTTGTCTTAGAGTAGTTATAGTGTGATAGTGTGGGACGTATTGATTGCGAAAAACCCGAGTGGATAACTTGAAAAATTTTTTTTACAAAAAATGTCTGAAAAGTGTTCTTGGGGAGATGGGTTTGATGGCAGAAGGATGTCTTAGAGTAGTTATAGTGTGATAGTGGGGGCGAATTGCTAGCGAAAAACCCGAGTGGATGACGTGAAATAAAATTTTTTAACGAGAAATCTCTGAAAAAATATTTTTGGGGGGATGGGGTGATGTCAGTGGGGTGTCTTAGAGTAGCTATAGTGCTCTACTGTGGGTCGATATGATTGCGAAAAACCCGAATGAATGAGTTGAAATAAAATTTTTAGCTAGAAATGGCTGAAAAGTGTTTTGGGGGAAATGGGGCGATGACAGAGGGGTGTCTTAGCGTAGTTACAGTGTGATAGTAGGGGGGGGGGGTGAATTGCTAGCGAAAAACCCAAATGAATGAGTTGAAATCACATTTTTAACTAGAACTCTCTGAAAAAATATTTTTTGGGGGAGATAGGGCGATGGCAGCCGGCTGTCATAGAGTAGTTACAGTGTGATAGTTTGGGGCGTATTGCTTGCAAAAAACCCGAGTGGATGACTTGAACATAAAATTTTTAACAAGAAATGTCTGAAAAGTGTTCTTGGGGAGATGGGTTGATGGCAGAAGGATGTCTTAGAGGAGTTATAGTGTAATAGTGGGGGGCGAATTGCTAGCGAAAAACCCGAGTGGATGAATTGAAATAAATTTTTTAACTAGAAATGTCTGAAAAGTGTTTTGATGGGAGATGTGGCGAAGGCAGCGGGTTGTGTTTAGAGTAGTTATAGTAGTGTGATAGTGTGGGACGTATTGCTTGCGAAAAACCCGAGTAGATGACTTGAAAATAAATTTTCTTACAAAAAATGTCTGAAAAGTGTTCTTGGGGAGATGGGTTGATGGCAGAAGGATATCTTAGAGTAGTTATAGTGTGATAGTGGGGGCGAATTGCTAGCAAAAAACCCGAGTGGATGACTTGAAATAAAATTTTTTAACAAGAAATCTCTGAAAAAATATTTTTGGGGGGATGGGGTGATGTCAGCGGGGTGTCTGTCTTAGAGTAGCTATAGTTCTCTACTGTGGGTCGAATTGCTTGCGAAAAACCCGAATGAATGAGTTGAAATAAAATTTTTAACTAGAGATGGCTGAAAAGTGTTTTTGGGGAGATGGGGCGATGGCAGAGGGGTGTCCTAGCGTAGTTATAAAGTGATGGTGGGGGGCGAATTGCTAGCGAAAAACCCAAATGAATGAGTTAAAATAACATTTTTAACTAGAAATCTCTGAAAAAATATTTTTGGGGGGAGATAGGGCGATGGCAGCCGGCTGTCATAGAGTAGTTATAGTTTGATAGTTTGGGGCGTATTGCTTGCAAAAAAAACCCGAGTGGATGACTTGAAACTAAAATTTTTAACGAGAAATGTCTGAAAAGTGTTCTTGGGAGATGGGTTGATGGTAGAAGGATGTCTTAGAGCAGTTATAGTGTGATAGTGGGAGGCGAATTGCTAGCGAAAAACCCGAGTGGATGACTTGAAATAAAAAAATTAACTAGAAATGTATGAAAAGTGTTTTGTTGGCAGAGAGGGCGATGGCAGCCGGTTGTCTTAGAGTAGTTATAGTGTGATAGTGTGGGGCGTATTGCTTGCAAAAAACCCGAGTGGATGACTTGAAAATAAAATTTTTAACAAAATATGTCTGAAAAGTGTTCTTGGGGGGATGGGTTGATTGCAGAAGGATGTCTTAGAGTAGTTATAGTGTGATAGTGGGGGCGAATTGCTAGCGAAAAAAAAACCCGAGTGGATGACTTGAAATAAATTTTTAACTAGAAATTTCTGAAAACTGTTTTGTTGGGGGATGGAGTGAAGGCAGCGGGTTGTCTTAGAGTAGTTATATTGTGATAGTGTGGGATGTATTGCTTGCGAAAAACCTGAGTGGATGACTTGAAAATACATTTTTTACAAAAAGTGTTCTTGGGGAGATGGGTTGATGGCAGAAGGATGTCTTAGAGTAGTTATAGTATCATAGTGAGGGGCAAATTGCTAGCGAAAAACCCGAGTGGATGACTTGAAAATAAAAGTTTTTACAAAAAAATGTCTGAAAAGGGTTTTTGGGGAGATGGCGTGATGACAGAAGGGTTTCTTAGAGTAGTTATAGTGTGATAGTGGGGGGGGGGGGCGAATTGCTAGCGAAAAACCCGAGTGGATGACTTGAAAATAAATTTTTGACAAGAAATGTCTGAAAACTATTTTTGGTGAGATGGGGTGAAGGCAGAAGTGTGTCTTAGAGTAGTTATAGCATTGTAGGGTAGCACGATCCAGTTTTGGATAGAAAAAAAATTAACTATTTCTGTAAAATCTGAGCTAATAAGGGTTTTTGACAGTAAACTCTAGTTTTTTGTAGAAAAATTATGGAAAATACAATTCTCTAGTTCAAATGTGAAACTTAAGTCCAGTTTTGGATACTCCTAATGATGAGGACTGATGGTTCTAATTCAATATTTTTTCATAAAAACAAACTATTTTCTTTTTTAAACTTCGAAATTATTCAACTTTATTTTTTATGTATTTGTTTTTGTATGTGTCTTAAAATGACAAAATATGCTTACGGCTCTAACAATTGTACACTATGCTTGCTCAGAGACACGATGTGGCTTTCCCACTGGTATTCTATTTCCGGTTATCGACACTACCTAGTCTATTGTATGTATTAAATCAGTATTTTTTACGCAGTGGAACGATAAGCACATAAGTCATATCTTTAAAAAAGTGAAGATGGAGCATTTTAATAAAGTGTGTTCACATGACAATGTTATTGTAGCATTGAATGCCGACAAGGAGAAGTATTTAAACTATGAAACAAGTACAAGTGGTAGCACTATTGGAAATGTATGCATGCATTGTCCTGACAGTAAGGAATTAAATTTCTTTGGAGTACCAAAAAAATTCAACTCTTATGTTGGTGGATATGCGAGATTGAGATCTCCAGAGATGATTGCACTCAAAGAGAATGCCAGCATAAAAATAATCGTTGATGATAGAGGATAACTCCTTGCTACTGTTGCAGGTAACACATTACCTACTGATACATCCAATCGTCAGCTTTCGGGTATTAGCATTCAATGGAAGGTCAGAAAAGAAAGGCCTACTCTTCTACTAATATCGTAAACCATATCTTGTCTACGTGCCGAAACGGTTACCTGTGTAAAAATAATGTGATAATAGACAGTGAAATTGCCAGAAAAATAAAAAGGGCATTGGCAGAAAATATCACTATGGAATATAAAGATGAATCGATGAAAAGCATTGCACCAGCAAACGTTACTGCCATTGATCAAACAGTCAATGAACCAAATAATAGCAAAGACGAAAAGCATATTGAGCCTGTTGATGACACACCAGTAAAAATTGTGTATGACTCAAAATGGAATAATGATTATTCTACTGATTACGAACTAAGAGAGGACAATAGCTACAATATCAAGAGAGAACATGGTGAACTATTTTATGGAACAGATTCAAAATGTCCAAAGTTGATCATTGATATTAACAATGTATCATAATAGATTTTTGTATTAATATTCTACATAGCATTATTTCATTAAAAAAATATTATGCATTTCATTGTTATGTGTTCATTATTTTTAGAGTAAGCTAGCATATCAAACGTTTAGAATGTCTATTAAAACCACGGAGATGTAAGAAAAGGAATTTGCATACATCTACTGTCAGACACACGTGATAACATTGACAAAATCTAGGTATCAGAATGAATAAATTCTTTATTAACATCCGTTGTTGGATATGTCATTATGTCACTATGAAAAAACTGTAAGTAAGTAAGTAACTAAGTAACAAACTCTTTCTTTAATTCACCTCTTGGATACACAATACAGAAATTTAATTCAGGAAATTATGAAAAAAATTGAACAAATTTCTTTATTAACATTCATTATCGATTGAAGTCGCTTCCTAGACAGACAATACAGCAATTTCACAAAATCTAAGTATAAGAATGATTAAATTCTATATCAACATCCATTTCTCGGATACATAGGAAAAAGTTGACAAAATCTAGGTGTTTGAGTGAATAATTTTTTTTTTTATCAACATATTTTGTCAGATACATCGGATAAAATTGACAGAATCTGAGTGTCAGAGTGAAACAATTTTGTGAGTGAATAAATTCATTATCAACATCCTTTGTCGGATATGTCGGATAAAACTGACAGAATCTAAGTATCAGAGTGATTCAATTCCATATCAACACCCCTTTCTCAGATACATGGGATAAAATTGACAAAATCTAAGTATCAGAGTGAATAAATGCGTTATCAACATTTTTGAAATGCATTATCAACATCATTTGTCGGCTATATCGGATAAAATTGACAAAATCTAACTATCAGATTGATTAAATTCTATATCAACATCCCTTTCTCGAATACTTGGGATAAACTTGACAAAATCTAAGTATCAGAGTTATTAAATTCTATATCAAAATCCCTTTCTCAGATACGTTGGATAAAATTGACACAATCTAAGTATCAGAGTGAATAACTGCTTTACCAATATCCCTTAAATGCATTATCAACATCACATGTCAGATACATCGGATAAAATTGACAAAATCTAAGTACCAGAAAGAATAAATCCGTTTTCAAAGTTTTTTATTGGATACATCAGATAACAGTCATAAAATCCAAGTTCTATTCATTTGAATTCATGCGTCCTTACGTTGAATTTAGGTTAGACCGGTTATAGATGGCACTACACCCGCTGAGACACACAGTCATATTGAGAGAGATATTCAAAAAGTTGAGTTAATTTAAGTTCACTTAGAGTGGCCAGACATACATTGGAATAAGCAAACACCCGCCCAGACACACAGGCAAAAAGAGTGAGAGAGATAAAAACACACACAAATACCTAGATTTAGACACAAAACCGAAAAAGACATGGAGTGTACACCGCGACGGTGCATACATAGTGAGTAAAACATGCAAAGTCGACATTGTTTTATTTCCTTTTTTAAGGTTCATTTAGAATAGGTTACGTGCGGGCACGTAACCCAGTCTAAATTAACCTTAAAAAAATGAAATAAAGCCATGTCGACTTTGCATGTCTCTCTCACTATGTATGCACCGTCTTTGTGTACACTCCATGTCTTTCTCGGTTTTTGTGTCTAAATCTACGTATTTGTATGTGTGTTTTTATCTCTCTCACTCTTTTTGCCTGTGCGTCTGGGCGGGTGTTTGCTTATTCCAATGCATGTCTGGCCACTCTAAGTGAACTTAAATCAACTCAACTTTTTGAATATCTCTCTCAGTATGGCTGTGTGTCTGAGCGGATGTAGTGCCATCTATAACCGGTCTAACCTAAATTCAACGTAACGACGCATGAATTCAAAATGAATAGAACTTGGATTTTATGACTGTTATCTGATGTATCCGATAAAAACTTTGAAAACAAATTTATTCTTTCTGGTACTTAGATTTTGTCAATTTTATCCGATGTATCTGACATGTGATGTCCATTTAAGGGATATTGATAAAGCATTTATTCACTCTAATACTTAGATTGTGTCAATTTTTTCCCATGTTTCTGAGAAAGGGATTTTGATATAGAATTTAATAGCTCTGATACTTAGATTTTGTCAAGTTTATCCCAAGTATTCGAGAAAGGGATGTTGATATAGAATTTAATCAATCTGATAGTTAGATTTTGTCAATTTTATCCGATATAGCCGACAAGTGATGTTGATAATGCATTTCAAGGGTGTTGATAACGCATTTTTGTTCACTCTGATTCTTAGATTTTGTCAATTTTATCCCATATATCCGAGAAAGGGGTGTTGATATGGAATTGAATCACTCTGATACTTAGATTCTGTCAGTTTTATCCGACATATCCGACAAAGGATGTTGATAATGAATTTATTCACTCAAAAAATTTATTCACTCTGACACTTAGATTCTGTCAATTTTATCCGATGTATCTGACAAAAGATGTTGATAAAAAAAAATATTCACTCTAACACCTAGATTTTGTCAAATTTTTCCTATGTATCCGAGAAATGAATGTTGATATAGAATTTAATCACTCTTATACTTAGATTTTGTGAAATTGCTGTATTGTCTGTCTAGGAAGCGATTTCAATCGATAATGAATGTTAATAAAGAATTTGTTCAATTTTTTTCATAATTTACTGAATTAAACATCTGTATTGTGTATCCAAGAGGTGAATTCAAGAAAGAGTTTGTTACTTACTTACTTACTTACTTACAATTTTTTCATAGTGACATAATGACATATCCAACAACGGATGTTGATAAAGAATTTATTCATTCTGATACCTAGATTTTGTCAATGGTATCACACGTGTCTGACAGTAGATGTATGCAAATTCCTTTTCTTACATCTCCGATGTTTTAATAGACATTCTAAACGTTTTATATGCTAGCTTACTCTAAAAATAATGAACACATAACAATGTAATGCATAATATAGTTTTAATGAAATAATGCTATGTAGAATATTAATACAGAAATATATTATGATACATTATTAATATCAATGATCATCTTTGGACATTTTGAATCTGGTCCATAAAATAGTTCACCATGTTCTCTCTTGATATTGTAGCTATTGTCTTCTCTTACTTCGTAATCAGTAGAATAATCATTATTTCCATTTTGAGTCATACATAATTTTTACTGGTGTGTCATTAACAGGCTCAATATGCTTTTCGTCTTTGGTATTATTTGGTTCATTGACTGTTTGATCAATGGCAGTAACGTTTGCTGGTGCATTGTTTTTCATCGATTCATCTTTATATTCCATAGTGATATTTTCTGCCAATGCCCTTTTTATTTTTCTGGCAATTTCACTGTCTATTATCACATTATTTTTACACAGGTAACAGTTTCGGCACGTAGACAAGTTATGGTTTACGATGCTAGTAGAAGAGTCGGCCTTTCTTTTTTTGACCTTCCGTTGAATGCTAATACCCGAAAGCTGACGATTGGATGTATCAGTAGGTAATGTGTTACCTGCAACAGTAGCAAGGAGTTGCCCTCTATCATCAACGATTATTTTTATGTTGGCATTCTCTTTGAGTGCAATCATCTCTGGAGATCTCAATCTCGCATATCCACCAACATAAGAGTTGAATTTTTTTCGGTACTCCAAAGAAATTTAATTCCTTACTGTCATGACAATGCATGCATACATTTCCAATAGTGCTACCACTTGTACTTTTTTCATAGTTTAAATACTTCTCCTTGTTGGCATTCAATGCTACAATAACATTGTCATGTGAACACACTTTATTAAAATGCTCCATCTTCACTTTTTAAAGATATGACTTATGTGTTTATCGTTCCACTGCGTAAAAAATACGCATTTAATACATGCAATAGACTAGGTAGTGTCGATAACCGGACATAGAATACCAGTGGGAAAGCCACATCGTGTCTCTGAGCAAGAATAGTGTACAATTGTTAGAGCCGTAAGCATATTTTTGTCATTTTAAGATACATACAAAAAAAAATAAATAAAAAAAATAAATAAAGTTGAATAATTTCGAAGTTTAAAAAAGAAATTAGTTTGTTTTTATGAAAAAAATATTGAATTAGAACCTAACAGTCCTCATCATTAGGAGTATCCAAAACTGGACTTAAGTTTCACATTTGAACTAGAGAATTGTATTTTCCATAATTTTCTTACAAAAAACTAGAGTTTACTGTCAAAAACCCTTATTAGCTCAGATTTTACGGAAATAGTTTTTTTTTATCTAAAACTGGATCGTGCTACACTACAGCACTGTAACTACTCTAAGACACACTTCTGCCATCACCCCATCTCCCCAAAAATAGTTTTCAGACATTTCTTGTCAAAAATTTATTTTCAAGTCATCCACTCGGGTTTTTCGCTAGCAATTCGCCCCCACTATCACACTATAACTACTCTAAGACACCCTTTTGTCATCACGCCATCTCCCCAAAAAACCCTTTTCAGACATTTTTTGTAAAAATTTTTATTTTCAAGTAATCTACTCGGGTTTTTCGCTAGCAATTCGCCCCCCCACTATCATACTTTAACTACTCTAAGACATCTTTCTGCCATCAACCCATCTCCCCAAGAATACTTCTTGTAAAAAATTTATTTTCAAGTCATCCACTCGGGTTTTTCGCAAGCAATACGTCCCACACTATCACACTATAACTACTAGAAACAGGGATGCCGTGCCGTCAGAGGGCATGTCACAGGAATTCTATAGGAAAAGGGAGGGCATGTCACAGAAACTGGGGAGGGCATGTCACAGAATCAATGGAGGTCTGCCACTCAACATTGCATGACAAAAATTCTGTCGGACCACTTTCAACAAAACCGGAATTTTGATAGGTGTGACGTCAGAGGGACTGCCTTTCATCTATTTCATGTATTTTCAGGTTCATCTATTTTTCCATCGTATATAATCACACTGAATACATAACTATACCTGGCACAGAGACAAGTTTGTAGTTATAACTGTAACAGACTGAGTTGTCATTGCCAAATTTTCTGAAGATTTAAAAATATGCCATTGAAACAGTTTCATTCGTGTTGGTACGACCAACTGATTGCAGGCTACAGGACTTAAAAAATCTTAACAAAAGAGGCTGCAAAAGCGGTTGGTTTGGGGGGCGGCAGCCCCCCAACTGTACCTCCTAATCCCTGTACATTTTAAGGTTCGAACTTGTGACTCAGCCTCTTTAACTCTTTAGAAAACGTAGTTTTTTTCAAATAATTACTACTAAAGAATAAATGAAACCCAAAACGAACAGAAATTAAATAAACAATCATAGCAAAAAACACACAACAAGTAATAATATAAATGAATAAATAGATCTTAAAGGGAGTAATGCTTAGATTGAATATGAAAATCAAGCTTGAAACGAAAAAAAAATAGTTTGCTATTAAAGTATAAATGAAACTTAAAACGAACAGAAATTAAATAAACAATCAATGCGAACAAACATGCAATATATATTAATGTAAATGAAATAAATAAATCTTAAAACAAATGAAACTTAAATTGAATTTGCAAATCAAGTTTGAATCGAATAAAAATAACTACAAACAAGAGTTTGGGTATCGCCTCACTGCAGAAGCCTAAAACCTACTGCGTCATTGGCGCTTTACTGAAAACGAATTATATTACAAATGTTTTCTTTTGTACCTAATATTGAAGATAAATATTAAAATTACAGTAAAATTTTGAAGTGATGAGCTTTCAGCAATTAATATCATTATGCATCAAATATTCAGTTTAATTTATTAGTTCTTTTCAAGATTAGTCAAGACAAATATAGTTTTACTACAAACAAAATTTGGATACTGCCCCGTTCTTTAACTGTAAAAACCTAAAGCGTTCTGTGTCATTGGTGCTTCACTGAAAAACGAATTACTCGTATATTACGAATTTATGGGTCGGTCGAAAACAGGATCAGCCGCTTTGTGGCATGTTTGAAACAGGTTTTATGCGGCCATGCCGCATAGAAACAAAAATGAATTCTTGTCGAAAAGGGGCATGTTTAAGAGCTGACGTCACAAGACTTGTTTTGTTTCTTAAGCTAATACGAAGGTGATGATATGCCAATTCTAAACCAAAAACGACTCTATCGAAATGTGGCACGTATAGGCATCATGTCAAAAAACTGGTTTTTGTTCTGTAAGCTAATATGAAACCAATGGCAAAAGTTCATTTGCATTGAATAATTAAGGGTTTGCTGGAATTCAGTGGTAGAGTAAGTACTTTGAAATAAAGATGGCAGTGAGAGATAAACCCAGTGAGAGATGTCTTTTCAACTTAGGATTTATAAATACCTACTTCTAAGGTGTAGAATGTACAAAAATAAAAGTAGACATTTTATTTGCAAATATATTTGTTTCCTTTATGTATAAATTATATTTTTTGGAAGGAGATTGTATAAAACATTTAGTTAAAATTTTTGATGGTTTTCGTTCAAATAAGAAATTTTGTTTATCACTGGTTTCATATCAAGTGGGACTCTTGTTAAAACGGATTTAAATGGCCATGTTCACTAGAAAGGGGTGATTCTAACCCTCTAAATAGCTCCCTCTGGAGCTATTGTTTTACCCTATATCCTTTCACTCTATACCTTCAACTCTGTTTCTACTTAGCCTTTTGTGTCATTCCTATCTAGTATTCATTCATATAGAAAAAAAATTACATGAAACGTTGAATCGATAAATACTTTATTTTAAATAAGAGATTATTTTATAAAATACATGGTTGTGTCTTCTTCCACTGTCAAATCCATAGACACTTTGAGTGTCTGTTTTGTCGTTGTCGGGTAAACTTCGAAAGGTTAAATTTTCGTTGTTTTTTTTTTCTTCTTTCTTTTTTGTTTAGCACTGAGGACAGCTTGAGGGAGGTCCTTGTAGAAATATTTGCTTGTTTCTTCGTCATCATGGTTTGCCACTGGCTGACAAAATCCTTGTTTTCTCACCTGTTTTGATTTTATTTTTCATTTTATTATTTTCTTTCCTCTCTGAGTTTCATATGTCAAGTTTAGCCAGTGTGGTCTTAGAACGTATTTAAATATCAAGTATTTCGTGTTAGTGATCTGTAAGGAAAGAGCGACTCGGTCCAACAACAACCAAATAAAAAATAAAATTTATTCCTCAAACTCTACGGGCCTGATGAAATTCACCTGATTTTTGACAAAGGAGGAAACAGCATCGAAATGTAAAGCACGTTAATATTCAGCATATTAAAGAGCCTAAGTGTAGAAGTTTTTAACTTCTAGTAGACATTTTATTTGCAAATATATTTGTTTCCTTTATGTATAAATTATATTTTTTGGAAGAGAGATTGTATAAAACATTTAGTTAAAAATTTTTGATGGTTTTCGTTCAAATAAGAAATTTTGTTTATCACTGGTTTCATATCAAGTTTAGCGCTGAGGACAGCTTGAGGGAGGTCCTTGTAGAAATATTTGCTTGTTTCTTCGTCATCATGGTTTGCCACTTACTGACAAAATCCTTGTTTTCTCACCTGTTTTGATTTTATTTTTCATTTTATTATTTTCTGATTAGAGAGCCTAAGTGTAGAAGTTTTTTTTAACTCCAATTTTTTATCTAAAATCTTGAATTTTGTACTTTTTACTAGAAGAGATACGGGTTTATATGTTTCGTTCCCCATGCCCAATTGTAACAAACCAAACCTAGAAGATTAGAAGAGGGCTTATTTGATCGTGAATCACAAATATTACTGACCTTTGAGAATAGCCAAAGATTGGAGGGTAGCTAGCAATTATTCCCACGCCCCTTTTTACCCATATAATGACATATCAAAATTTGGCATTATTAATTTGATTTAAACAGTAGAAAGGTCCAATAATTTATCTTTGGGGAGGAAATGATCCCTTATAGTCCAAGAAGAAGGAACTACAAGTTACGCAGTTTGCCCACCGTTCACATATAGTATTTCTCATTGCAGAATAGGAAAAAAATTATAATGGGAAGTGGTATTTTTTGGTGGGAAGGGGGTCCTTGAGTGGTATAAAAGCCCTTCCGGGGAATAATTTTTCATGGTAAAATTCAGGGGAATTTCTGAGCCAAATTTTACACAGAAAGCAGGAAAGGATTTCTTGTCAAAATTTGAAAAACAATCAGAAATTCCATTTATAAAACCAAGTTTTAAGCTTAAGAGAAACAAGAGCCATTTTAAATATGAGTGGAGCGGCTCCTTTCTCAACCCTTGCTCTTTAAGCTAGTCATAGATAATTTCGGAGACCACACTGCCTTTCCATGACGATAAAAAAAGTTCAAATAGGGATAAAATCCTTTTAATAGACAGTGATGATAGAAATTCACAAAAATACTAGATATTTCGGTCACAAATACAGTGACCTTCATCAGTAGTAAAACTAAAATAAAACAAAATAAAACAAAAGTTTTTATACTAAATCAAATAATAAGAATTCTTAAAAACTTGAAAAAGGATAGTTCAATTATCATTACAAAAGCAGATATGAGTAACACTTTAGTTGTGATGAATACTGAGGACTACGATTCAAAATTAAGAAGTTTACTAGAGGATGAAAAAACATACAAGAAGCTATCGTATAATCCAACAGACTCTTTTACAAATAAGTTTAAGAAAGAATTGAAGTGCTTAAAGGATGAAGGAAAAATTACACCTCAACTCTATTACAAATGCCTGCCACGCAGTTCCTTGTGCCCTAAATTATATGGACTTCCCAAAAATTCATAAGCCTAACCTACCATTACGACCAATTGTGTCAAGTACAAGGTCACCTACAAGTGTTTTGAGCAAATGGTTAGTGTCAATCTGTAAACCACTTTTGTCTACACAAATTTCGTATATTAAGAATTCTTCGAATTTGGTTGAAAAACTGAAAAAAAAAAAAAGTAAAAATTTCTTCGAATTCTTTGCTTTCAAGCTTCGACATTGTATCAATGTACACAAATATTGATGTAAAAGTAGCCGAAACTCTTCTAGAAGGAAAGCTCTTAAGAAATTTGGATTTGATTAGTGGCAAAACAGATTTGGAAGTTTCTGTAATTATGAATTTAGTAAGGTTGTGCAATAAGTTCTCTTATTTTTTTCAATTTAGAGGGGAGTATTTCGAACAAATAAATGGTTTACCTATGGGGGCCCCTTTATCCCCTTTATTAGCTAATACTTTTTGTGGAGAATATTGAAACAATTGCGTTAGATTCATATTTTTTAAAACATATTTTCTGGGGCCGGTATATGGATGACATTATTTCAGTATGGAATTATGGGGAGGAGGAATTAAAAGGATTTTTGGAACATCTTAATTGTTTGGAGGGGATTTAAAGTTTACCGTTGAATTGGAAGAGAATGGGAAACTTTTTTTCCTAGATGTTCTTCTTTTGAAAAATCAAAATAGTCTGGATTTTAAAATTTACAGAAAACCTACAAATAACAATAGATTTTTGTCTTATAGTTCCGGTCACGCTCGCCAAGTAAAAATTGGCTTGATCATTTCTTTAAACTGATCGGATCTTTAGTATTTGCTCTCCAAAATTTGTTGAGGAGGAGTTGTCTTTTCTAAGGAAAATACTAATAAGTAACATGTATCCAGAATGGTTAATTAACCAGATTTTTTCGAAAAGAAGAAAAAGGTTTCTAGAGATTTCTAAGGAAGTCTTGGAGACAACTCGGGAAAAGGATGTTTTTTTGTTCCTTACCATATGTACCCGGGCTAAGTGAAAAACTTAAAAGAATTTTACAAAGCAATGGTTTAAGGGTAGCTTTAAAGAGTAATAATACTTTGGGTAGTTTTCTAAATTCTGGGAAGGATCTAATTTTATTGGGGCAACAAAGTGGGGTTTATCAGATCCCATGTACTTGTGGAAGCTCATATGTGGGACGTACTAACCAGAGTTTGGAAATGAGATTATTACAACACAAAGATTCTATTTCTTCGGCTTTAAAGCAAGTTTTCTAAGTCTGAAGATTTCACTTCAGCCCTTTCTGAACATATTTTTAATTTTCCAGACCATTTTATTTTGTTCGAGAATGTCTCTTTGATTTCTAGGGATCGGGGTTTAAAGCAAAATTTTCGTGAAATTCTTGAAATAAAGAAAAATCTTATTCAAGAATATTGCTTTGAATCGGGATACAGGTGAATATGGGCTGGACTCTATCTATGATAATTTATTAAAATCTGACAGAGTAAAGTTCAATTCACCCAATGTAGTTGACCTTTGTCCAAATGTTATATCATTGAACGCTAATGAACCGATCCCAAGAAGGTCAAAGAGAATAGCTTCCGCCTTTGCTTTGAAAAGGATTAGAGATTCAATCAATATGTAGTGTTATTTGATTTATTTATAAAAACTTTTGTTTTATTTTAGTTTTACTACTGATGACGGTCACTGTATATGTGACCGAAATATCTAGTATTTTTGTGAATTTCTATCATCACTGTCTATTAAAAGGATTTTATCCCTATTTGAACTTTTATTTATCGTTTAAGCTAGTCAGTTTTCGTTATCGTTCTATGACTCGTTCCTTTAGGAATGAGTCATAGAACACAAGGGCTGTTAAATTTGAAGTATTTTTAAAAAACTTGCTTTTCAAACAGTTCGTGGTAACGAACTGTAAGTAAGGAGCGACCCGGCTCAATGGTAACCGAAACTCTAAAAAACGGAATTTGGTACCAATAGATACATCAAAAGAATCAGATTTTAATTCTGATTTCAAATATATAAGTTTCATCAAGTTTAATTTTACCCATCAAAAGTTACGCGCCTGAGAAAATTTGGCTGATTTTCGACAAAAAAAAAAAAAAAGGGGGAAAGACCCCCTAAAAGTTGTTGAACCTTAATGAAATTCACACCATCATATTTAGCGTATCAGAAAACCCTACTGTAGAGGTTTCAAGCTCCTATCTACAAAAATGTGGAATTTTGCATTTTTTGCCAGAAGAAAGATCACGGGTCAGCGGGTGGGTTTTTTTTTTTTTCCAGGGGTAATCGTATTGACCCAGTGGTCCTAGAATATCGTAAAAGGGCTCATTGGAATGGAAATTAAAAGTTCTAGTGCCCTTTTTAAGTGACCAAAGAAAATGGGAGGGCAGCTAGGCCCCCTCCCACGCTCATATTTTTTCTCAAAGTCACCCAATTAAAATTCTGAGATAGCCATTTTGTCCAGCATAGTCGAAAATCTAATAAATATGTCTTTTACGATGACTTAATCCCCCACAGTTCCCAGGGGAAGGGCTGCAAGTTATGAACTTTGCCCATTGCTTACATATTGTATTGGTTATTGGGAAGTATACAGACATTTTCAGGAAGAATTTTTTTCTGGTGGGGGGGGGGGTGGAGGAGGGGCTATCTATTCTAATTAAAACGGCCTTTGTGATTCAGGGGTTTGTGAATTAAAAATTTTTTAACTTTTAACGTAAAGAGCGTGGTATTGACTAAGGGGAGAACCCCATCATATACGTAATAACATATACGCAATAAAAAAAAAACAACAAAAAAAAAGCGATACGGCTCAATAGTAATCGAAACTTTTAAAAACGGAACTTTGATGTCAATAAATGTATCAAAAGAATGGGCTTATAATGTTGATTCTAAATATATGAATTTTATTAAGTTTAGTATTACTCATCAAAGGCTACGAGCCTGAGAAAATTTACCTGATTTTTTAAAGAGGGGGGAAAACATCCCCTAAAAGTGAAAAAAATTTAATGAAAATCACACCGTCAGATTCAGCGTATCAGAAAACCCTATAACATAGGTTTCAAGCTCATATCTGCAAAAATCTGCAACTGTGTATTTTTTGCCAGAAGAAAAATATACGAATATAGAAGTTCGTTACGTAAGTTAATTTTTAAATTACGTCAGAACCAAATTTAGAGAGCCATTTAGCAAAAGAAAAGTAAATTTTTTATGCAAATTTTGCTTACTTATTCAATGCCGGCGAGCCAAAATAAAAGCTGCATTAACGAAAAAACGATCAGAAATCAAATAAAAAAAAACAACTTTTTTAAACTGAAAGTAAGGAGCGACCTTAAAACTTAAAACGAACAGAAATTATTCCGTATATGATAGGGGCTGTGCCCTCCTCAACGCCTCGCTCTTTACGCTAAAGTTTTTATTGTTTAAAAAAAAGAGTTGTGAGAAAGTCAAACTTTAGCGTGAAGAGCGAGGCGTTGAGGAGGGCACAGCCCCTTTCATATACGGAATAATTTCTGTTCGTTTTAAGTTTTAATGTCGCTCCTTACTTTCAGTTTAAAAAACTTGTTTTTTTTTATTTAATTAGAGTAAAGAGCGAGGATTGAGAATGCGACTGTAATGGAAAAACTTCTGATCATTTTAAGTTTAAACCTTGCTCTTTACTTTCAGTTGAAAAAAGTTGTCTTTTCATTTGATGAAAAGACATTTGTTTCATTTGTTGACGAACAGAAATTATTCCGTATATGAAAGGGGCTGTGCCCTCTCCTCAACGCCTCGCTCTTTACGCTAAAGTTTTTATTGTTAAAAAAAAGTTGTGAGAACGTCAAACCTTAGCGTAAAGAGCGAGGCGTTGAGGAGGGCACAGCCCCTTTCATATACGGAATAATTTCTGTTCGTTTTAAAAATTAATGTCGCTCCTTATTTTCAGTTTAAAAAACTTTTTTTTTATTTAAAGGCTGCGAAAGCGGAGGGTTTGGGGGCGGAAGCCCCCCAACTGTGCCTCCTAATCCCTGTACGTTTTAATGTTCAACCTTGTAACTCAGCCTCTTTAACTCTTTAGAAAACGTAGTTTTTTTCAAATAATTAAATTATATAAAAGGGGAAAACTGAGTTTTTTAAGTGGAAGTAATAAGCTTCTTTAAAACCAAAATATTTGTCATCATAAGTTTGAATAAAGTAAAAAAAAACCTAAATATAATATAAGGTAAAAGTCTGAATAGAATATAACGAAGTGGATTTTTGAATAAAATAAACAACGGTTATCAAAACATAAATGAACCGGAATTGTCCTGCAAATGAAAAGGGTCATAGTTACAAACCTCGAAGTTTTTTATGCTAGTTTGTTTTTTTCCATTAAGACTTTTTGTTATTCGTATCGGTTTTTTAAACAATAAAATTCGTGGTTTGTTTGGAGGAGAATCAATTATCAGAACATTTGTAATCGTAATTATTCTCAAATTCTCAACGTTACAACTATAATCTTCTCAACACATTTTTGGCATTTAATATCTTAGATGGTTTTCAATTGTTGAAGTTCTTGTACTAGCTTAGTTTTGCTCTGTTATTCTGAGAGTTAATAAAATGGAAAAATCATTTATAAAAATAAAAACGAGTCATTTATAAATTTTAATTGTGAAGCTAAAACCTCGCTTATCCTTTGCCACAGCTGTTTCAAAGCTATCTTTAGCAATTTGGTATTTTATAACATAAAAACAGTAGGTTCAAATCATTATACTGTTTTAGCTGATTTATAGCTAAGTGTTGCTGTTATCAACAAGTTTCTAAAGTTAATTTCATCCAAAGAGCATGTCCTTGCTTGTTCATTTTCTTCATAAATAATTTATTCATTTAATACAAAAATATAGAAAAATTGTGCGGAGAATATTTGTAAGTCGGAAAATATCGATTGGAGTAGTAATATTACGATACAATTTGTGTCTGCTTTGCCTAATAAGTCACAACTATGTATTTTTAATTTAAAGGAATAATATTAAGAGAAATTAAGTACGTGACAAAAAAAAAATATTCTGTTTTTTTTTTGGAACACCTATTTTCGAACATTTAATTTGGCATCCAACGTCATTACCTTATAAAAAGGCTATTTCTTGTGAATGCAACAAATTTTTTGTCAGATGTAAATTTATTAAATACTGGGGATATACAAAAATATATTTTCTTTTTAATTCCCACAATATGACAAGAATTAAAACGCAAAAATATGAACTAAATTGCTTTGTTTCAACCTATGATTCCTAATCTGAATGTGTTCCAAAAAGTATTTATATTTGAAAAATAACCCTTATAGATGGCATCTTTTACAAAGCATGAAACGTACCTATTCCATTGAACGAATTTACTTTTATTAAGATGAAACATATATTTATTTTGAACCTATAATTACCTACTTTGATTGTCCGTTTTGAAAGTTCATCTTTAACCTAATAAGTCAAAACTAAAATAGAGATTTACACATAATAAAAAGGCAAAAAAAAAAAAAAAAAACGCCACAGCTTCTTTAAAGTCCTTTGCTAAGCAAAGGACATTATTAAAAAAATGTGCAACTTATAAAATTTCACTACAATCCTTCAAAACCTTCAGCCATTATTATGCATTATTTCGTTCTTCATTCATTCTTTCCAGTAATCTTCTAGGATCTTTCTGAATCAATATGTCCTGAAAATATTGTTATTAATTAATTAATCGCTTCAATAGTATAAGAAACTAAATATAGCATAAGGTAAAAGTCTGAATGCAATATAACGGAGTGGATTTTTGAATGAAATAAACGACGGTCATCAAAACATAAATGAACAGGGATTGTCCTGTAAATGAAAAGGGTCATGGTTACAAACCTCTAACCTAATTATGGTCGTTTGTTTTTTCCAATAGGACTTTTTGTTATTCGTATGTTTTAAACAATAAAATTTGTGGTTCGTTTTGAAGGAGAATCAATTACCAGAACATTTGTAATCATAATTATTCTCAAATTTTCTATTGCTCTTTAGCCCAAGCAACGAATCTATAACTATCTCAAAAAAATTAACTACTGATGTTTTCATATACTTTTACTTAAGCAAAGACGGGAGCATTAATGGAAACCAAAACCCTCTCTCCCCAAAATATACTTTTTATTTTGCAGAATGTTTCTGAAGTAACCCATAGACAACAAAGACTAAATAGTAAAGTGGCGATCTAAAAGGGTTCTGTTTATTGTTTTTTTTTCTACTAAGATGTATTTTGGCATAAGGGCGTATAGACAGAAATTCTCATAATCCAGATTATCATTTTATTTCTTTTTAACGTAAATAAAACTAATTTGAAATTTAAGAAAGTAAAATCTAGGAGAAGCAGCAAGAACTGTCGCATTCTGAGATGGTATAATGTCATAAAAAAAATTAAATACTCTAACTAATGAGCAAAATAAAACATTTTTTTTCTTATCGCTATTTATTTCCATCTTTCTATCGAAGTTCCTAAATCAAAAATGTTTTAATACTGCGTCATATGTTTCCATAATATTATACGGATTTCATTGAGGGGGATAACGCAAAAGTACACTGAGGTCTTGTGCCATTGACAGTGAAAGTTAGAGTAACTCAATAACCGTTTTGTAGCCGCTTCTCTCTGTTGTAAAATTGTGTTTAATCTCATTGCCTCTGTTTCACATTTTCATGCCAAAAAAATGTATTCCTTAATGTTTAACATTATAAAAGTGTGGATGACTATGTCTGAACCAAAGGGCTATATCTGATCTAATCTTAAAGTACGAAGGACATCAAACTTAAAGCTTTTTTTCCTCCCCGGTTCCATCTTAGGTCTAATCAGTGGTTTCCTTGGGTGGTTCCTTGGGTCTTAGGCAGCTTTCTTGGATGTATTATAATTGTTTCTACGGTTCGCTTTGGGTTGTTATAACATTCTCAAGGTTAGAATCCCTGCTGCTTAAAGCTTCACCAAACAAAGTATTTTTAAGTAAATAAAGTCTTTCAAATGAAAGCATTATTAGGACATTTTTCAAGGGGAATCGTCCAAAAATATTTTAAGGGGGGATTTTCAGAAAGGATATATTTGTCTGGAGAGAATTTTATGGGGGGGGGGGTGGTAGTTTACATGAGACAACTTTTCAAGAACAAGTTTCCCGTGAATGAAGTGAATTTTTCATGAAGAGAAAACCAGATTTAACGGCATTATTTGAAAAATGATCAGAAACTTAATAAAAAAAAAAGTAAGGAGCAGCCCTAAACTGAAAACAACGGGAAATTATTTCGTATATAAGTGAGTTTGACTATTTGTCCCAACTTTTTAAGAGCGACTCCTGAAACCCAAAGGGTAACGTAAATTAAGATAAAGGATGCTGCACTAGATCCTTAAGGTCCATCCCGGCGGTGCTGATCTCCGTCTCAAGGCCTTTCAGCCAGAAAGTGCAAGGGGGGATGAAAGCCAGCCACCCTAGGCTTTCGCACACCTTTCCTGTTTACCTTCCCCAGATTTCTCCAGGTACCCATTTGGAGCTTGGTCAACTCTGACTGAGCTTGCTGAATCACGCCACACTAAACCCCGTCCCAAACCAAATAATTGGATAGACTAGGATTCGAACCCTCAGCCTTTCGGACAAGGGATCCTAAATATAGCGCACCAATCCACTCGGCTAGGAACCCAAAGCGTATGTAATTAGGATAAAAAGCTCTTTTAAAAAGGACCAAAAACAACTATCATAAATAGCGAGGTATCGAGGAGCAAGGTAAAGAGCAAAGTTTCACCCCCTTATTCATGGAATAATTCCTGTTCTATTTTAGTTTTAATCCTGGTCCTAATTTTCAATTGAAAAAACTTTTTTTTTAATTTAATTTACACAAAAAAGAATGGACAGTTCATAGAATAAAAATAAGCACAAACTAGAAATTGAATCTTTGAATATGGCCATGTATTGTACTTGTTTGACAACCAACTTTTAGAACTAGGGCAATTATGTGAACAATTTAGAGAGCATTAACTTGAATAAGTAAGTATCCTTACAGCTAGTATTGAATCTGAATGAGTTCTTGACCTATCAGATATATTTGGCAAAGAAAAACTCGTATTTATAAGAGTCCCAAAGTTTAATATTAACTTTGTTTTGGGGACGGTGCGACTTCAAAATTATAATTGCTGCAAATGTTAACCATAATTGAATATACCTTACAATACATTTAGGCTGTATTGTTTGACGTCAATAAGCCACTTACTGTTGACCTACTACAAAAAACATATACTATATTGCTTTTTTTTTGGGGGGGGGGGGGGGGGGGGTTTTTGACTCTTTGGAAGACGATAACAGTTGACAAAATAGATGGCTCTTATTGAATTGCTATATAATCAATAGAAAAATTCGTGAATCTAAAAAAAGGCATTTTGCCTATGCCCGTAGATGCATTCATCAACATTATTTAAATCTAATCAAATTGGGTTGAGTGTCTCGCTTTATTCACTATGTTTTATGGCACAGATAAAGGAATAGTATTACTAGCATTACAACTACCTCTTGGTACGTTATATTTCATTCATTTACAAAGAAATTGAAGCTTAAAGAGTAATAAAACAGTGGAACTTAAACAGTAAAGAAATTGGAGCGAAGAAACAGCAATATTATAAAGTTGATATGTATTTATTATAGTCAAATTTTATAGAAGATAAAACATACGCATTTTTAAATGTTAATAAATAACTCTTAATGTGGCAACATTAATTGAATCTGCTTATTCCAAAAAGTTCATTAAGTGGACACACGCTTTTGAAAGCATCGCGGGATCTATTGTTTCATTGCTGTAGTTAATTATGGAGAAAAGAACTGGATAAATAATGCTTAAAGTAAGCTCCTTAGAATCTATTACTTATTAAAATATAATCCTGACATGGTAAAAAAACGAACAAAGATAGGGACTAAGCCTGAAAACAAACAAAAATAAGATGTACATGGTTTTTTCCCTTAGAATTGATAGTAGAAAGTTAAGATGACATCAACTCATTGAGCTGTGAAGGATTTTCTATATTTAGGACTTAGGAAAAAGTTGTCCCCTGGTATTGGAGGATTAACATAAGGGGTATTAACGAGGGGCGCCACTTGAGGAGTGGCGCCCCTCGAGGAAATTATAGCCTAGTAAACAACACAGCATTCGCACGGGATTCTGACTAATGGACAATTCTTCTGGGATTGGTATGTTTTGATGGGCGTCTTTGGGCTGAATAACCTCTTCCTAGCTAATTTATCTATTACGGGTTGCCTCCCCGTAGTAGCAGAATAATATTTGTAGGCATGAATATATAATGAGTCGGAGGTAATAGGCTTGAGATTGTCTGTGCAGGATTTCGACTCTTGTTGATAGAAGAGCATCGCCAAGCGCTGAAAACCATGTTGTGACCAAGATGGGCCCAGGATTGCACAAAGCCTCCATTCATGGAGGTCCCAGGGACTTCTTGCTGTCCGGTTCTAAGCCGGCTTAAGCACTTCGGTGTAGACTTGAGAAGATATGTGATCCCCGTCCTGCACTGGTATCCGGGATCATTGCTTTTCCTGAGGCGAAAAAAATTTCAATGATTTAAAGAACATGAAAATTGGAACTTGGAATGTTACGACATTAAAAAATGACTATCGTATCGACATTTTGACTGACGAATTCAGACGATTCGAACTGGATCTATTAGGAGTTTCAGAAACTCATATCCCAGGGGTAGGAAGCATGAAATTAGGTGATATAGAATTTGTTTACTCAGGCAGGAAGGATGGTTTACATAGACAGGGAGTAGGGCTCATGATGAATAAGGAAGCTGCTAAGTCTTGTTTAGGCTGGGAAGGTATTAATAATAGAATACTAATTGCTCATTTTATGACTAGAAAGTTCAAGGTATCAGTTATTAGTAGTATACGCCCCGGTAGAACCGACTGATGGAGATACTAGTGACTCAGATGAATTTTACTTACAGTTACAGGAGCAAATAGACAAGGTCCCAGGTAGAAATATGATGTTATTGCTGGGAGATTTTAACGCCCAGGTTGGTAGAAATATGGATAGATGGTATCCCAGCTTAGGTAAATTTGGTGTAGGAAAAGAAAACAGTAATGGATACAGACTTTTGCAATTTTGTAGGTATAACAATCTAGTTATAACCAATACGGTGTTTGGTCATAAAATGGCTCATAAGCTAACATGGTATTCACGTGATGGTAAGACAGCAAACCTTATTGATTATGTTATAGTAAATCGAAGACTGGCAGGATCAATACAAGATACTAGGGTATATAGGAGTGCTGTTATTGATGTAAAAGTAAAGATCACCATCTAGTAGTGTCAAGGGTTAATTTAAAGCTGAAATATCGGAAGGGTAATTACCTCCCGGGAAGTTATGATGTTAGTAGACTCCAGGATGAGAATTTGAGAGAAACTTTCCAGGAACAGTTGAATACTAAACTTGAGAGCTTAAAATTTGATAATGTGGAAGATGGTTGGAATAATTTTAGAAAAATAATTTGTGAAGTTGCTGAAGGTGTATTAGGGAAGAAAGCTAGAACTGCAGCTAAGAATATTAGTGAAAAAGCTTTAAGTTTAATAGAAAGGAGAAAGGACTTGTACAAGAATTATCTGAGTGATAGATCACATGAAAACAAAAGAAATGTAAAGAAAGTGGAGAAAGCATTGAAATATGAACTAAGGAGGTGTGAAGTGGAGGCCATGGATAAAATTGCCGAGGATTTAGAAGATGCAGCTAGACGGCATAATAGTAAAATATTGTACTGGCACGTTAACAAATTGAGAGGTAGTAGTCAATCCGGACTTGTCCCAGTTAAAGATAGGAATGGAGTGGCAATTAGCGATAAGACAAAAGCTAAAGCGAGATGGGCCGAACATTTTGAGAATTTGCTTAACCGAGATAGAGTTGCAGGAAAAAATATAGAGGAAAATGAAAAAGTTTGTGATACCTTGGATGTGAAGGAAGATTTGTTTTGTGAGGAGGAATTAGAAACAGTACTAAAAGGATTAAAGAATAATAAGGCTCCAGGTGCTGATAGGGTAGTAAATGAGTTTCTTAAATATGGTGGCTCTGAGGTTAGAAATAAGTTATTGGAGATTATGAATATGATTTTTGAAAAAGGGGAAGTACCTAATGATTTTAGGAAAACCTTAATTAAGCCACTTTATAAGAAAGGTGATAAAAGTGAGTGTGGTAATTATCGAGGCATTAGTCTGGTCTCTGTAGGTAGCAAATTGCTTAGTAATATGATACTTTTTAGACTGAGAGATGCCGTAGACAAAGTTTTAAGAGAAGAGCAGTGCGGTTTTAGAAAAGGTAGAGGATGTGTTGACCAAATTTTCACTCTTAGGTTAATAATTGAGAAGTGCCTAAGTTTTCAAACACCTTTGGTCCTTAGTTTTATAGATTATGAGCAAGCGTTCGATTCTGTTGATAGAGGAGCTTTAGTAAAGGTTTTATCCTTGTATGGTATACCAGACAAATACATTAAAGTGATTAGTGCTATGTACAAGAATAACACTGCTGCGGTTAAGGTAGGAAATGAGGTTAGCAGCTGGTTTTGTATTAAATCAGGAGTTAAGCAGGGTTGTGTTCTATCCCCCTTTATATGGATTATTTTGATGGACTTTGTTTTAAGGAGCACAGGAAAGGCAATGGGAGACCACGGAATCAAATGGGGAGGAAAAAGTCTCCTGGACTTGGATTATGCTGATGATTTAAGCATCCTAGATGAAAGTGTGAGCAAAATGAATGAAGTTTTAGAGGTTTTGCGAGTTCAGGGTGCTAGTATTGGTTTGAAAATTAATGTTAGGAAGACCAAGTCACTAAGGCTAGGAATAAGTGAAGATGAAAAGGTGACTTTGGGTAATGAAAAGATTGATCAGGTGGGCAGTTTCACTTACCTTGGTAGTATTATTAGTAAAGATGGTGGGAGCAGTGAAGATGTTAAAAATAGAATAGCCAAGGCTCAGGGTGTTTTTTCACAGTTAAAAAAAGTCTGGAAGAATAGGAAGATAAGTCTGCAAACCAAGATTCGAATCTTAGAAGCTACAGTGATGACAGTGGTCAAATATGGCTCTGAAGCATGGACGCTCCGAAAAGCGGATGAAGATTTGCTAGATGTTTTCCAGAGAAATTGCTTAAGGATTGTTCTGGGTACCCGGCTGACTGACCGTATTTCAAACAATAGGCTATACGAAAAATGTGGTTCAATACCACTTTCTAGGTCTATAGTGAAAGAAAGGTTGAGGTGGTTAGGGCATGTTGTTCGGATGAAGGATGACAGATTGCCGAAGATTGTTCTTTTCGGCCAACCATTTAGGCTAAACGGAAAGCAGGTCGTCCCCGTCTGGGTTGGGAGGACGTCATAAAGAAAGATTTAAAGGAAATGGGAACTTCGTGGCGGGTGTAAAAAGGGAGGCTTTGAATAGATTGGGGTGGAGGAGGAGCGTGCGTAGCTGTGTTGGCCTCAGGCGGCTTGGTGCTGCGATGAGTTGTTAGTAGTAGTAGTAGTAGTAGTAGTAACATAAGGGGTTCACCACTTTTAAAGGCAAAAGTGGCGCAAAGGGGTTTGCTATGCCACTTACTGGAGGGGGAGATCCCTCGTCGGCCAAAATAGTGGGATTTCCATGGTTACTCCAACGGTTCCGTTCATACTAGCGGGATCGGATGGTCCAGGGCCACTTTTAAAAGCCAAGGTTTACCGATAAGATTTCTAACTATCTCTTTAGACTCAACCTAGGCTGAAAAGTTAAAAGAGTACATAGTATAAAAAAGGTCTTACTGTATTCACTTCACGCTGTATAAGAACTGATTTAAAAAAAGACTCTTTCTCCCAGCCCGCTCCGCTAGACGCGTGACTGCGACATGGGGTACGGGGTGGTAAATTAATTCTTCCAGCCAATCCTAGGTCTTTGCCAAGAATGGCAAAGATTTGCAACTTATCTCACAGTCAGTCACTTAATTGAGGTTAGTAATGAACCAGGAGAAACCAAAAATATTCTCAAGAAGAAAGCTATCACCAAACTCCTAGGTGATGACATCTTGCAAACAGCTATAACTCAACTATCTTCCATCAAAAAGGACATAGATTCCACATCAAAGCTAGTTAAGCCTGTTGACTCAACTGCTAATCAAATCGACGCCATTACCCTAGTCAAAGGCAAGAAATCTAAGAAAAAACGGCAAACTTTCCATCCCAGTCCAAAATTACCACCAATGATAATTCGTCGGCTGAAGAAGAATTTCAGTATTCAAATCAAGCAAATGATGAAACTTCGACCACAATGGATATTTAAATGTATACTATGCAAGATTTTACGTTTCTCACAAAAATTATCACTGTGCAATAATGTTGTTTTAACTATTACGATGACCAAAATAATTTGCGCAACAACCCCTTAGCTAGCCCTGATAGCCCCTTAAGCCGTTTTAACTGTCAATATCTCGACACTAGATTTTGTAAAAAATGTAAAACCAAAGCTAATGGAAGAGACAAAACCTAATATAATCTGCTTTAACATCAAAAGCATAAGAGAGAAGTGGACTAATTTTAAAGATTTAATTTTAATTAACGGTTACTGCCCTTTCGACGTAATTGGAATAACGGAGACGTGGCTTTCAGAAATTGATGATACTAATGAATTTTCCCTCCCTGGCTTTCAAGCTATTCATATTGAAAGAAAATTAACCAAGTCCTCTCTTTTGGCATTTCTCTTTACATCCAGTCAAGTCTAAAATTCACCAGGCTATTACACTGTGAATCCTTATTCTCGCAACCTATAAATAATAGATGCATTTATTCAATAATTGTTGATATAAGTGTTGACGACAATTCTTTTATTTTTTTTTCATTGTTTTATAAACCACCCTCATTTCCGACACCTTTCTTTTGTAATCTTTTTGATGACTTTTCTAGTTTTATTAATTTACCACAAAAGAAGTCAATAGTTTTTGGGGACTTCAATTGTAATTTACTAAATGTTAGCAGTAATAATGATTGTGATACCTTCTTTGAAACATTTACCTCAAGTGGTCTTTTTCCGACAATCCTTTTTCCTACTAGAGTTGATCCTATGAGGTCTACCACTACTGTAATTGATAACATTTTTGTAGCCACTTCCTTGGGAAACTACCTGTCCTCCAAATAATATTCTCTGACCTGTCAGACCACTTTCTAATCTATCTCTCCCTACCCTTCCAACCAACTATTAAACACCCTAGAACTAATATCCCTACGTCTAATAGGATATATAATATTGTGAATATGAACCGGTTCACGGATCGTCTGAAATAATTTGACTGGTCAAAGGTTTTTGATTGTCAGGATGTTAATTCAGCCACAAATGGTTTTACACAGGGACTGAGTGATCTTATCAGTTCAACCTTTCCAGTCTGTAAATCAAACCGAAAAAACTACCTATATACACCCCTGGATGTCCAATAGCCTGATAATCTCTTCATATTGTAAAAATAACCTATATAAGTTAGCTTGCAAAACCAGTAGCGTTATTGACCTAACTAATTATAAAACTTACAAAAACTATATACAAAACTCTTCCGTGAAGCAAAAAAAAAAAATAATATTATTCAAAAATCACTCACTGCAAAGGGAACTTGCGAGGAAAATTACACCATCATATTCAGCATATTTGATAACCCTACTTTATAAGTTTCAAGTCCCTATACACCATAATACGGAATTTTACATTTTTACCACAAGAAAGATCTCGAATGCATGTTACTTTGTTTCTTTTCTTCCCCAAGGGTGACCAAATGGAAACAGTGATCCTATAAGCTCAGAAGACGGTTCATATACCATCGATGCCAAACAAAATTGGGCGCAGTATAATCAACTTCGTGACAAAGCTGTTTTAAAGTATAAAAAAAAGGTGGACT
The DNA here is from genome assembly GCA_027921565.1 of Artemia sinica. Classification (NCBI taxonomy): domain Eukaryota; kingdom Metazoa; phylum Arthropoda; class Branchiopoda; order Anostraca; family Artemiidae; genus Artemia; species Artemia sinica. Next base: position 1,049,552 of record CM051267.1, on the reverse strand, counting down.
TGCCCTTATCAAAAGTAGAATACTTTTGAAACTTCATTTGAAAGGCCATTTCTTGGTCAAACATCAACATTTTGACACTCCTGACAAGCCAAATTTTGTTTCGAATTTTGCTTCAAATTTGACATCTTTCAATGCAAAGCAGCTAGTTGCTCTTCCCTTTCTCGAACAGCAGCAAGTTCATGAAAATGAATAAGGTCAGTTTCCTTACAATTTTTTGATACGATAAACTAATGCTATTGGGCATTACGCGCTACCTAATAATCGAGCTACCACTAGTGCTACCTGGGTTTTGTTGGGGTGATATGAGAAAATGGGCTAAAATTTACCGACAACTAAATAATCCAGCATTTCATTTGTGGTTTTTTTGCAAACTGTCAGTGAGAACTGCGTCCTAGAAAATATTTATGGCGCTTGGGTCGGTTGCAACCTGACCAAGAGGTATCTTATTGCTCTGTTCTTGGGTATTATTATTTTGTTTGAAAAAAGTATGTGATGCGTGCAAACAATTTTTGCACAGAGCAGGAAAGACCCTTTCTTGGCCCACTAGTGCTACCTGGGTTTTGTTGGGGTGATATGAGAAAATGGGCTAAAATTTACCGACAACTAAATAATCCAGCATTTCATTTGTGGTTTTTTTGCAAACTGTCAGTGGAGAACTGCGTCCTAGAGAATATTTATGGCGCTTGGGTCGGTTGCAACCTGACCAAGAGGTATCTTATTGCTCTGTTCTTGGGTATTATTATTGTGTTTGAAAAAGTATGTGATGCGTGCAAACAATTTTTGCACAGAGCAGGAAATACCCTTCCTTGGCCCACTAGTGCTACCTGGGTTTTGTTGGGGTGATATGAGAAAATGGGCTAAAATTTACCGACAACTAAATAATCGAGCATTTCATTTTTACCGACAACTAAATAATCTTCAATGGAGTATAGAACTTTTTGCTACTGTATATTACCTTTAAAGTACTTTGGACAAACTAGGCAGACGATTCAATAATAAAGAGATTCAGTGTGCTTAGCCAGAGTGGTGTCAGATATAAATAAAAGTACAAAGTTGTTAACTAGTGAAAACCCATTTGGCAATAGTATAGAAAAAAGAAGTTTTTGTTCGAGAATGATTATATTTTAAATTAACCCTTACTTTGATTATTATTTTCTTGGTATAAAATTCATATCTAACATCACCCTGTTGTCACTTCCCCGCCACGTTGAGATTAGTAACTTAATTTAATCCACACTGATAGTGTTGTTATAATATACACTGATAGTACTTTTGATTTTGTTTTTATTTTGTGAAGTATATACGTATTATTTAAAAAAATACGCATTACATAGTTATACATTTAAATAAAATCAAAAGTACAAGGGAAGGCCCACCACCACAACTACCAATGAAACTGTAAGCGATAAAACTGTAATCAAACTGTAAGCAATAAAAAAGAAAAATAATGACCCTTTGAATTTCAGCTTAGGCATTCCTTTTTAATTAGATATAAAAACGAAATTTGTTTTGTCGGTTTTTTTTTGGTCGTTACTGTTGTTAATTTTCAGCTCATGACAGCTTTGGGTAAAAAAGAAGACAAATGAAGAATTAGAAAATTATAATGCTTGAGAACATTGAATCAACCGTGCTGAACCACAGTTGAAAAAAAGTGGAAGATAACAAAATTAGGCAATATTCTAAAGCTAATCTTCAAAACTCTACTAAAATCAAATGTTCTATTCGTGGATAAGAAATACTAATTAGTAATGAATCACCCCCCCCCGCTTATTGCAACTTAACATAAGTTCTATTCTTTGATTCTGTTTCATAGTTTTTACTTCTTATTTCAGTTCCCTTTCAGTTTGAAAAAAATATATGATAATAATTGTAAAATCATCTGATTTCTGGAATAAAAATACTATAATATGCGAATAAAATATATTTCTAGAGTAAAAAATTTAGTTTTTTCCTAATGCAGTTTGTATGTTCCCTGCATGTTTTGCAACATTCATCTCACCTCGCTCACTTCCCAGAATATTTGAATAGTTTCATAATACAGCGAATAATTTCATAATACAGTATAGTCTACAACGAATAAAGACAAACTGAAAAATAAATAGCCAATAAATACAAACTGTCGATTAGAAAAGCACCTAGAAACTACAAACTAAAAAGCTCTTAATAACCATGCAAAAAGAAAAATCGAGAAGAGAGGGCGGAGAGTGAGGAGGAGGAGAGAAAAATAGATATTACTTCAACTCATGGTGAAGTTGGAATCAATTATATGAAAACAAATTTAGTAGCTTTAGCAGTTGATTTCAATCTTTTATTATGACCCAAGCACCTATAATATAAACACACAATAAGCAAAGCAAAGCACATGAGGTAGCATTAACACTTGCAAAGGGAAAGCACATTCGGGCTAAGAAGGTAATAGTACATATTGCTTCTTCTCGATTAAGCTGTCTATAGAGAGGTGGTCGAAGTTTGGTCTAAATCACTCATAAATTCATCTTTTGATGGGTTTTACAATTCTCTCGTGGCTTGTTTGATGAGCTCTGATGATAGGAGTTTCAGACCGGTGTTCAAGGCTAGTCTGGAGTGCTGGTTGTGCAATCGGGTTTATTACTGCATTATAAAATGGCACGTTTGCTTAGGAGTGCATGGTTCATATGGATGGGAGGAGTGACGTGTCGGTGTTATGACAAGAGGCAAAGTACTTGGCTTAGAGGCAGAGGTGATCCCATCTTGGGCAATTCGTACCTCTTTTTTTCTAGTCCCTTTTTCTAATGCTTCATTGGGACCTAGATTACTACTCCTTGGGCACTACACTTCTGATATTACTTCAAGTTGTGAAGGATAGGGCTGGGATATATGAATCCAGTTTCTTCTTACCAAGGGCCCGGCTGCTCTTCTTAAAAAGTATGAACTTGGATTATCGCTAAATAGCATTAGTGAAATATATTAAAAATTCATCCTTGAACAAGGAATCTAAAAGACAAAAACTTTTTATTGTACATTCAAGTTTTATTAATAAATAATTTAAAAACATTATTAAAACACATTATTCATAGGGCACTGAAATCAATATTATATATGTGAGAAAGGGTTTATTTTAACCCGTCACTATCACTTAAGTGTTTTCTGACGTTTCAATACCTCGATGTTGGAACCTTTGGTCCTGGGTTTTTTCTTCAGATAAATGTCTTTCCTTGTTTCTTTTCTTTTGAGTTCTTTAATTATCTCTTTCCCATCTGTGGAAATGATAAATTATCTCTTAATATTGGCTGCGCCATTTTTCATTTCTTTAACTGCGTAGTTTGTTAAAACCACAAGGTTTTAATTGCGCAGTTACGGGTGACCCATCATAGCTAAAGTTACTTTCAGATAACAAGTTTGGTCCGTATTGTCGAGGGGTGAAAGAAAGGGCATAAAGCTGATTCATTCGAAGTAAGTTGGCTTGATACATTTGAAGTAAGTTGATTCATAATCTTGGACTTTTTAGCCTAGGTGGAGTCCCGGCAGCCTAAAAAAGGGCTGAGATTATATTATTTGCAGTAGGAAAAGAGTTGCGAGACATACCGTCATTTACTACATAGACAGGGGGTCCGTTTACCCTCTGATGAGATAGTTAGAGATTTTAGTGGTGACTCAGTGTGGGTGCATTCTTGGTATAGAGTTTAACCGTTTGACCATTCAATCACGTTACCATACCCTGGAGCATGGTATACCGTACAAAAGGTACTAACATACTCTATATTTACGGAACAGTAGTGGTAAGCGCGAGCATTCCATTACAATATTTGTCGCCAGAGAGACTTCCCCTCTAGTAAGTGATGTAGCACCATTTTTGCGCCAATATCTGGTGGCAGTCGTGGCTTACCACTAGAAACCCAATATGTATTATTATTTGAACAGTGGGAACATACCTTTTCCTTGGTAGAACGTGATAGTCCAAGGCAAATCACGCCACCGTGTCACTCAATGGTTGGCAAACGACACCTTTCTGGCACAAACTAGCATTCCTAAGGCATTTTCAGACATTTTCCACACAAAAGAACCATATAAACTAGACTTAAACTTAAAGAATTATACACTACATCGTTTAAACTTAAAGAAAATTCCCAATAGCGTTTCTTCTGATGATTTGTGACAAAATACGCCAGCAGGGCACAATGTACCTTTCTAGTGGCAACATCTGGTACCCGTCATCATCACTTGAGCGTTTTCTGGCGTTTGGATATCACAGTATATATATATTTTTATTTGAACAGTGGGAACATGCTATTTCATTGCTAGAACGTGATAGTCCAAGGCAGTTCACTCCACCATGGCACTCAATGGCTGGCACAAGTTACCCTCTGGAGCAAACTATTATTCCTAAGGTATCTTCAGACATTTTCTTGGTAAAAATGATGCTTCCAAGTGTATTTTGGTAATTTTTTTCGTTTAAAGAGTATGATTTAGGATGAGTTGTGCTATTTCGCGGTATAGCTTGCCCGTATCACCTTTGTTGGTGTTTCAAAGAGAATTTTGGAAGAAGTTGCTTAATTTGCTGTTTCTTGGTGTTGGTGGCTCGTCAGTCGTTAGCTTTTTTTGTTTTTTTAATGTGTGGTGTTGTTGAAGTTTATTTTTTTGGAAGAAGTTAGTTTTGGATTTTGGTTGATTGTTCGTAAGGTTTATTTTGTGTATTTGATTTTTCTGATTTTTTAGTATTGGCTCGTTCGTTAGCTTTTTTGGTGTTTCCAAGCGTTAGCTTTTTTGGTGTTTCCAAGAGTGTTTTGGAAGTTTTTCCTTTGAAACGTTAGATTTAGGATGTTTAGTTTCACTCCTTCGTGGTTTAGCTTGTCTGTGTTAGCTTTGTTGGTGATTCCAAGTGTTTTAAGTTTTTTTGTTTGAAACGTTTGATTTAGGATGTTTAGTTTCAATGTTTCGAGGTTTACCTTGTCTGTTTTTTTAGCGCTGCTGGTGTTTTCCATGAGTATTTGGAAGTTTTTCGTTTGAAACTTTAAGATTTAGGATGTTTAGTTGTGCTCTCTCTTGGTTTAGCTTGTCAGTGTTAGCCCTCTTTGTGTTTCAAAGAGTATTTTGGAAGAAGTTATTTAGTTCTTCTGTTTCGTGGTTTAGCATGTCTGTATTAGCTTTATTGGTTTTTCCAAGCGTTTTCTGGAAGTTTTTGTTAGAACAAAATGATTTAGGATATCTAGTTGTGATTTTTGCGGTTTAGCTTGTCTGTGTTAGCTGTGTTGCTAATTCTAAGTGGGTTTTAGAAGTTTTTTCGTTTATAACATATGATTTAGGATGTTTAGTCTTGCTGTTTCGTGGTTTAGCTTGTCTTTTTAAGCGTTTTTGGTGATCCCAAGCGTATTTTCAAGTTTTTTGTTTTGTGTGTCTGACTGTGTTTGCTCTCTCTGTGTGTTGGTGTGTCTGACTGCGTGTTTGTGTATGTTTTTTCTATTTAGACACAGCAGAGCCTACAGAAGTACCTACAGGATCTTGCTTCGCCTTCACTACATGCAACTGCTTAACAGTTCTTACATATGAGCTGCATGTTTTCTGGCATCTGTTTTCGACATTTATAACAAGTGGCTCTTCTGTCCTGCATTAAAAGAGATTCAAGTACCTGGACAGCAAATTTGATTCTATGTTTATTCATTAGTTCAATAGTTTTCTTATTTACTATTTCAGTATCCTCGTTATATAAATCTATGAATTTCTTCGATAGTGTAGATCTTCCTTTTGACGTCTTGTACTTAGAAGGTGATGGAAGATCAATTGACATTGCGCTTCCCAAATAGGTTATTTCATTTGTATAGTCTTGGGCATATTTGACAACAAGAAGCCCACAGCTTGAAGAATCTACTTGTGGAGCTATTCTGCACGAGTCAAGTTCAAGTTCTATGTAGCGTTTATCCACTCCCTTCATCAGATTTTTTAGGTTGGAAAGAACTAGCCTCCCGTGAGCGTGGTTTAACGGCTTCTGGCTATCAAGAAGATAGAAAGTTTTCTTGGAGAAATCACATATTCCCAAAATGAAATGATTCTTGGACTTTGTATTCGTTATATCACACATATTGACACACAATGGAACAAACAAAACACTGCAATCATTCGAAACATCACTAAAACTCTCTCTCTAGGCGTATCTGGGTCAGTATTCAAAGCATCAATACTTGTCAAGTTGAAAGTAGAGTAGCTATCGATAGTTCTTGCTGACGCACAGCTAGAAGTTACAAGATTCACGAGGTATGAAACAATTCCAGTTGTGAGCCAAGTATCAGGCGTCAGCAGTGATTCAAGGTCTTGAAAGAAAATTGGAAACACGTCTGTGTCCCTCAAGGGAAAACCAGTAGCTCTCCACCAATCTAGTTTCTCTGCGTTTTCTACGATAGCAGAATCGGTAGATTTGACCACTATTCCAAAAAGCCTTTTTAAATGCTGGATCACTTGCTTTGCTTCGTCATACAAATCACTTATGGGCCCTTTAAAACGCGTAACCATGACACAGGGCTGTAGGAATTATAGACTGGTTAGCTTCAACACGAAGATTCGGTCTCCTTACCCTTTTTTTGGGGTTTCACCAGTTGAGTGGGGCTATGCAGCCTTTTTTTTCGAACAGACTTCACAAACTGTACATCTTCCGCTTGCTTTGCAACTTTTGAATTATGATTCCCATCAGAGCTTTTCGATTGGGGTTTGGAACTCTTTTTAAGTGAAGCTACTTCAATAATTTCTTTTTTTCATTTCTGAAACCCGTTTCGAATGTATTCTGCTCCCTGCTTGTTTTCAAGTCAGCTTTCGCAGTTTCATTAATTGACGGTGAAAAACTCCCCTCATTCTGATCATTACTATCAGCAGTAGACGACAATTCCTTGGCTGCTAGAGAATCTGCTGCAGGTTTAATATTGTAACAGTCCTGAATGGTTAATGAGCTTTTTATTCCAGGCCTCACGTGCCTTTTAGATCTCCCCTTCACGTTCTTGAGTGTTTTCAGCTGTATAACTGATTTGTTTTTTTTTCTGTTACTAGTGCATGTCCTCGAGATCTTAAAACTGCTAGTTTGCAAGGACATGCAGAGATTCCAAAATTACAAGAACAATCATAAACTTCAACCAAACTATTCCTTTAGCACCCTTTGTCACAATTTTATTTCCTCTAACAGTGATTGTTTCTGTACGTCGTGGTGTCACAACATTAACCTTCTTTCTAGTCAGATTTGAAACAAGATACACTTGCTTTTCGTTGCAAAATGTAACATGTCCCTTTCTCCATAGAGTTTCTGCTATGTCAACTAAACCACTTTGCTGGCGGTCTTCTCTTGTCGTATTTATTTCACAAAAGGAATCTGATGCATCTACTTCTTGGACCATACGCAGAAACATTTCATTCCTCGATTCAAGTGGATCTTCTTCCTTCTTGATATGAACTACGTTTTCCTTATGTGCCTTCTCAAGGAGTCTATAATCTCCTATTCCCTTATATCCCTCGAGACACGTGTGTATAATATTCATCGTCTAAACAAAGAAGGCCCAAGATACATCTGTCCATTGGTATATCTCGCTTTTGTTGTATAACTCTTTTCATCACAGCATTGAATGACTCTGCGGTATTGTTGGTTATTCCGGAGACTGGATTAAAATCAGGAATCTGGGAAACGATGAAGGCACAATCATACTTCAACATGTCAGATTCCAGATTATCTCGAAAGTAGGTAAATGCAGGGATGGACCATTTCACGAGCCTGTCAGTTCTTATTTGGTAGTACTCATCTTCACTTTTTGATCTTAGCAACTGAAGAATATCTTCTTGAACTACCTTGATGTCTTCTTTAGATGCCCCCATTTTCTGAAGTGCATGTTTTGCATTGATCCGATAGTGTAGCCAGCAATGAGCAGCCTGAATATGAGGAAATATTTTTTTTTTCTCGCAACCTCTATACCCTTTTCTCTATCACTCACAAAAGAATTTTGCGGTGAATTGATGCTTGGTGCTTTTTCATTAGAACTATAAACAGCTCTTCGTGCGAATCAGCTGATCTATTTGTGTGAAGTAAAAATGCAATTGGAATCAGAGGTGTTGTCCCCTTATGGTCGAAGTCAGGATGTCGGAATGTCAGAGCTGAAACTCAGTAATTTCCAATGTTATATTTGGTATCATAATAGAACACTATCGGGATACCGTGTTTTACAAAGTAATCAACCTCTAAGATGGCAAATTCTGATATACAGGTGACGGCTGCTTCTCCTTGCCCAAAAAATTTTTCTGTCACAACAAAATCAGTTTCCGTCATAAGATATCGAATCATATTACATGTGTCTTTGGATATCATGCTTTTTCTGGCCAAAGAAAAGGCATCCTTTACCTGCCGCTGACTTCTTGGAACATTTGTCTGCAGCTCATTCACTGTCTTGCTAAACTCGTTATGGAAATGTTCTCGGGGCGTCATTGTTGTGGTTTTTGCTACATTTTTGGCTCTTATTAATACAGATTTCTCAGAAGGAACAAAAGGGATAGCTTTTATTCCTTCTTTCTTTTTATGGTTTTCCATGGGGGTCACAATTGGATTTTCTGTCACAAGTACCAACATAATGAATCACCGTATATAGGCAGTGCTCAAGCGGACAGTTGAATGCACATTGCTCATATCGAAAGATATATCTCTTCAAATCAACCATCTTGCCTTCAATCATCCGTTGATTAACTCTCTTTCTGAAGTTTGGATGAACAGAGGGTACAGATACTGAGTGTCCCCCACTACTTCTGCTATAACGGTAACCATCGGCCTTGTAGTCTTGTAAGTATTCAAAACTATCTGAATATACTAAAAAAATACTATCTGCAGTAGGATAGGCTGGAACTTTGTTCTTGCAGAGTCTAAACTTTGATATACCAGTTTCGTGAGCGGTCCTTAAGATTATGGCAGCCTCAGTAGATCTAAGTGCCGATTTCTTGGTTTCGTAAATATGTGGGTCCACTGGATTAGGAAGTGAGGCGCCATGTATTGTTTGAATTACACTTGGTCGATCATTTTGAAAATCTTGTACTTTTTTTGGACAAAAAACAAACATTCAGAGAAGGCTTATTAAAAGCCGATTTATTTTTCTCAGGCTGTGTACTATAAATCTGTGTTTCGTAAGAGCCCTGGTAATTGTCTTCACATAATTCATTGGCTATGTATACCGTTTTGTTAACGTTACTTTTTTGTTCTGGGTTTCTTTTATTGTTTTCATCATAGGCGTCATTAATCTGGAACTCATTTTCTACTTCCAGTCGAAAACATTCCACCATATTCTCTTGGTAGTCAACCTTTTCCATGTCCTTGCACTCTTTAGTGTCCATGCACTCTTTAATGTCCATGCACTCTTTAATTTCCATCCACTCCTTGAACTCCATGTCCAGCTTATCATTTTCAAAGTTCCCTTCGGTATCAATCACTGGAATAGGAAGTGAGGCGCCATGTATTGTTTGAATTACACTTGGTCGATCATTTTGAAAATCTTGTACTTTTTTGGACAAAAAACAAACATTCAGAGAAGGCTTATTAAAAGCCGATTTATTTTTCTCAGGCTGTGTACTATAAATCTGTGTTTCGTAAGAGCCCTGGTATTTGTCTTCACACAATTCATTGGCTATGTATACCGTTTTGTTAACGTTACTTTTTTGTTCTGGGTTTCTTTTATTGTTTTCATCATAGGCGTCATTAATCTGGAACTCATTTTCTTCTTCCAGTCGAAAACATTCCACCATATTCTCTTGGTAGTCAACCTTTTCCATGTCCTTGCACTCTTTAGTGTCCATGCACTCCATGCACTCCTTGAAACTCCATGTCCAGCTTATCATTTTCAAAGTTCCCTTCGGTATCAATCTTTTCTGACACCTTTGCTTTAAAGTGTGTTTGGTAACCATTCTTATTGATTTTAACTCCCTGTTGTTCATCTTCATCTGTGGATTTGCACATTGTACTTACCATTTTGAGCTCACATTCTTTCAAATACCTCTTATTTCTTCTTTCAAGCTTGAGAATTTCATTTTTTTTCTTTGTATATGTTGATGGATGTGCCACGAGAGCTCTTTTCTTCTTGTTTTGACCCATCATCCGAATAGAATTACGAGTGAAACTAAAAAGACACGTATTTCATTGTCTTAAAAACTACATCCACGAGTCTGTGAAAGGGGATCCAAACTTAAATGAGTAAAGCATTACTAGAGAGCAGTTGGATGTCAAATCCCCCTAAAAAAGGGAACGAAACTGCTTCTCTTTCAATGGCTTGGAACTTTGCTCAAAAAAAATTCAAATGAATTTACTGAAAAAATGTGCATTGTTTAGTTTATCGTTTTATGTTATAACGTTGATCCTTACTTTCAGTTGAAAAACATTCTTTTTTTTAAATTTGTTTTCTGATCGTTTTTCTAATAATGCTGGTAAATTTTCAATAATACATTAAAAGTACAGTAAAATAAAACAGTTTTTTGTAATAAAAATTACAGTGAAATAAACACTTAAACCGCTGAGCTTCCTGGAATTAATGTTCATTTTTCAAATAGTTCCTTACAGTTATACGGACTATTATATTGATTTTACACTTTTTGTCGTTGATGTTTTGAAAAACAAAAGCACGCTGTTCGAGATACATATAGTTTTCAATAAACGGAAAGGACATAACATACCTTAGACTTTTATGGTTTGGGAAGGGAGGAAAGGGGCAGTAGCCAAACTCCTATTGGTAGTAATTTTTGTTGACCATATAAAATTAGGGGGACAAAAGTATTTTTGTCCCCCCTCGATAAATTCCACCCGGGAAATTCCTCTGAGCCCCCCTGAAAACGGCCTTGGGTTGCACCCCTTACCGTGTTGGTTTGAGGGATATCAGACCAAGAGAGTGCATTTCAATGCCAAAATAGTCAACAAAATTTGGAGATAGCTATTTTCTTCAAAATAGTTGAAAGGCCCAATAACTGTCTTTTGAGATAAAATGACCCCCTACAGCCCCCTGGAGGTAAGCTTTTAAGTTATAACAAATGTCTTTTGTTTTATTTGTTATTGGGAAGTGTGCATACACATATGCTGATATTTATTCCTTAAAATCTTAATTATTTTTTATTTCTTAAAATTATAAAAGTGAAAACATTAAAAAAAATTTCAGTAAAGTACAAATTATATTCTAGCTTTTAGAAAGCATAGAGTTTAGAACCCTACTTAGGTTAATTTCTGCTCGTTATGAGTTTGACTTGTTTTAATTTTTGTTTGTTTTGGGTTTCATTTATTTATTGATACTGATATATGGTTAGTTGTATGCTTGGTAGATTATTTTATTCTATATTCTTTTTTCATTTTTGGTTTAATGGAGTTCTTTTTTTTTTTTGGAAACTTATTTTGTGCAAAACAGGTTTTTGTGATTAATTTTTTTTTCGTTTTATATTGACATAGTTTTTTTTCAGGGAGAAAGATTGAGCCTCTTCTGAAGTTAAACAGCCATCCCTTCCATAAGAACCTTAAATACCCCCTGGGCATAAACTATGACCCTTGCCCCTAATCTCTGGGGTCTGTTTCAACCCTAAAAGCCTTGTTATATGATATTTAGACTATTTTGAATAGAAGGGGTATCTCAAAATTTCTAGTAGACGCACTTTAGGACAATACGACGTGTGGGTAGGGTGGAGAGGGTAGCTGCCCTCTGATCACTGACTCTTACTAGATCCCTCTGATCTGAAAAAAAATACATTGTGCCAACATCGTTCTTTACTTAGGCACTGCTTCTGCGCTGCCTATGATTTTATTTTTTTTTGTCGTCGATGTATTGAAAAACAAAAGATACATATAGTTTTCAATAAACGGAAAGTACATAACAGGCTTAAGTCTTTTATGGTTTGGGAAAGGAGAAAGGGGCAGTAGCCAAACTCCTCTTAGTAGTAATTTTTGTTGACAATACAAAAGTATAAACCAGACTATGCACATAATATTTTTTTCAAGAACAATTGTTGCAGTAGAAGCAGTAAACAATAGCGGTGTCTGCTTTGACAATAAACTTGTCAAACACGCAAAGGTTTTTTTTGTAGCTATATAAAAAAGCTTCTCATTCTAATATAAGTAACCCTTGTGTTTCAGGAGACAACGTTAGAAAATTTGGGACAACAATTAAAAATAGTCAAACTTTAGCGTAAAGAGCAACGTATCAAGGAGGAGCGAAACCTCCTCATACGAAAATAATTTCTGTTCGTTTTTATGTTATAACGTTGATCCTTACTTTAAGTTGAAAAAATTCTTTTTATTTTAATTTGTTTTCTGATCGTTTTCTAATAATGCTGATAAATTTTCAATAATACATTAAAATTACAGTAAAATAAAACAGTTTTTTGTAATAAAAATTACAGTGAAATAAACACTTAAACCGCTGAGCTTCCCTGGAATTAATGTTCATTATTTTCAACAGTTCCTTTACAGTTATACGGACTATTATATTGATTTTACACTTTTTGTCGTTGATGTTTTGATAAAACAAAAGCACGCTGTTCGAGATACATATAGTTTTTCAATAAAACGGAAAGGACATAACATACCTTAGACTTTTATGGTTTGGGAAGGGAGAAAGGGGCAGTAGCCAAACTCCTATTGGTAGTAATTTTGTTGACCATATAAAATTAGGGGGGACAAAAGTATTTTTGTCCCCCCTCGATAAATTCCACCCGGGAAATTCCCCTGAGCCCCCCCCCTGAAAACGGCCTTGGGTTGCACCCCTTACCGTGTTGGTTTGAGGGATATCAGACCAAGAGAGTGCATTTCAATGCCAAAATAGTCAACAAAATTTGGAGATTAGCTATTTTCTTCAAAATAGTTGAAAGGCCCAATGACTGTCTTTTGAGATAAAAATGACCCCCTACAGCCCCTGGAGGTAAGTTTTTAAGTTATATAAAAAATGTCCTTTGTTTTATTTGTTATTGGGAAGTGTGCATACACATATGCTGATTATTTATTCCTTAAAATTTAATTATTTTTTATTTCTTAAAATTATAAAAGTGAAAACATTAAAAAAAATTTCAGTAAAGTACAATTACATTCTAACTTTAGAAAGCATAGAGTTTAGAACCCTACTTAGGTTAATTTCTGCTCGTTATGAGTTTGACTTGTTTTAATTTTGTTTGTTTTGGGTTTCATTTATTTATTGATACTGATATATGGTAGTTGTATGCTTGGTAGATTATTTTATTCTATTCTTTTTTCATTTTTGGTTTAATGGAGTTCTTTATTTTTTTTTGGAAACTTATTTTGTGCAAAAAGTTTTTGTGATTAATTTTTTTCGTTTTATATTGACATAGTTTTTTTTCAGGGAGAAAGATTGAGCCTCTTCTGAAAGTTAAACAGCCATCCCTTCCATAAGAACCTTAAATACCCCCTGGGCGTAAAACTATGACCCTTGCCCCTAATCTCTGGGGTCTGTTTCAACCCTAAAAGCCTTGTTATAGATATTGAGACTATTTTGAATAGAAGGGGTATCTCAAAATTTCTAGTAGACGCACTTTAGGACAATACGACGTGTGGGTAGGGTGGAGAGGGTATAGCTGCCCTCTGATCACTGACTCTTACTAGATCCCTCTGATCTGAAAAAAAAATACATTGTGCCAACATCGTTCTTTTACTTAGGCACCGCTTCTGCGCTGCCTATGATTTTATTTTTTTTTGTCGTCGATGTTTTGAAAAACAAAAGATACATATAGTTTTTCAATAAAACGGAAAGTACATAACAGGCTTAAGTCTTTTATGGTTTGGGAAGGAGAAAGGGGCAGTAGCCAAACTCCTCTTAGTAGTAATTTTTGTTGACAATATAAAAATAAACCAGACTATGCACATAATATTTTTTCAAGAACAATTGTTGCAGTAGAAGCACTAAACAATAGCGGTGTCTGCTTTGACAATAAACTTGTCAAAAACACGCAAAGGTTTTTTTCTTAGCTATATAAAAGCTTCTCATTCTAATATTAAGTAACCCTTGTGTTTCAGGAGACAACGTTAGAAAATTTGGGACAACAATTAAAAATAGTCAAACTTTAGCGTAAAGAGCAACGTATCAAGGAGGAGCGAAACCTCCTCATACGAAAATAATTTCTGTTCGTTTATGTTATAACGTTGATCCTTACTTTCAGTTGAAAAACATTCTTTTTTTTAATTTGTTTTCTGATCGTTTTTTCTAATAATCTACTACTACTACTACTAACAACTCATCGCAGCACCAAGCCGCCTGAGGCCAACACAGCTACGCACGCTCCTCCTCCACCCCAATCTATATTTCAAGGCCTCCCTTTTTACCTGCCCACGAAGTTCCCATTTCCTTTAAATCTTTCTTTATGACGTCCTCCCACCCCAGACGGGGACGACCTGCTTTCCGTTTAGCCCTAGATGGTTGGCCGAAAAGAACAATCTTCGGCAATCTGTCATCCTTCATCCGCACAACATGCCCCAACCACCTCAACCTTTCTTTCATTATAGACCTAGAAAGCGGTATTGAACCACATTTTTCATATAGCCTATTGTTTGAAATACGGTCAGTCAGCGGGTACCCAGAAAACAATCCTTAAGCAATTTCTCTGGAAAACATCTAGCAAATCTTCATCCGCTTTTCGGAGCGTCCATGCTTCAGAGCCATATTTGACCACTGTCATCACTGTAGCTTCTAAGATTCTAATCTTGGTTTGTAGACTTATCTTCCTATTCTTCCAGACTTTTTTTAACTGTGTAAAAAAACACCCTGAGCCTTGGCTATTCTATTTTTAACATCTTCACTGCTCCCACCATCTTTACTAATAATACTACCAAGATAAGTGAAACTGCCCACCTGATCAATCTTTTCATTACCCAACATCACCTTTTCATCGTCACTTATTCCTAGCCTTAGTGACTTAGTCTTCCTAACATTAATTTTCAACCAAACCAATACTAGCACCTGAACTCGCAAAACCTCTAAAACTTCATTCATTTTGCTCACACTATCATCTAGGATGCTTAAATCATCAGCATAATCCAAGTCCAGGAGACTTTTTCCTCCCCATTTGATTCCGTGGTCTCCCATTGCCTTTCCTGTGCTCCTTAAAACAAAGTCCATCAAAATAATCCATATAAAGGGGGATAGAACACAGCCCTGCTTAACTCCTGATTTAATACAAAACCAGCTGCTAACCTCATTTCCTACCTTAACCGCAGCAGTGTTATTCTCGTACATAGCACTAATCACTTTAATGTATTTGTCTGGTATACCATACAAAGATAAAACCTTTACTAAAGCTCCTCTATCAACAGAATCGAACGCTTTGCTCATAATCTATAAAACTGAGGACCAAAGGAGTTTGAAAACTTAGGCACTTCTCAATTATTAACCTAAGAGTGAAAATTTGGTCAACACATCCTCTACCTTTTCTAAAACCGCACTGCTCTTCTCTTAAAACTTTGTCTACGGCATCTCTCAGTCTAAAAAGTATCATATTACTAAGCAATTTGCTACCTACAGAGACCAGACTAATGCCTCGATAATTACCACACTCACTTTTATCACCTTTCTTATAAAGTGGCTTAATTAATGCTGGTAAATTTTCAATAATACATTAAAAATTACAGTAAAATAAAACAGTTTTTTGTAATAAAATTACAGTGAAATAAACACTTAAACCCGCTGAGCTTCCTGGAATTAATGTTCATTATTTTCAATAGTTCCTTACAGTTATACGGACTATTTATATTGATTTTACACTTTTTGTCGTTGATGTTTTGAAAAACAAAAGCACGCTGTTCGAGATACATATAGTTTTTCAATAAAACGGAAAGGACATAACATACCTTAGACTTTTATGGTTTGGGAAGGGGGAGAAAGGGGCAGTAGCGAAACTCCTATTGGTAGTAATTTTTGTTGACCATATAAAATTAGGGGGACAAAAGTATTTTTGTCCCCCTCGATAAATTTCCACCCGGGAAATTCCTCTGAGCCCCCCCCCCCCCTGAAAACGGCTTTGGGTTGCACCCCTTACCGTGTTGGTTTGAGGGATATCAGACCAAGAGAGTGCATTTCAATGCCAAAATAGTCAACAAAATTTGGAGATAGCTTTTTTTCTTCAAAATAGTTGAAAGGCCCAATAACTGTCTTTTGAGATAAAATGACCCCCTACAGCCCCTGGAGGTAAGCTTTTAAGCTATAAAAAATGTCTTTTGTTTTATTTGTTATTGGGAAGTGTGCATGCATTTTTCGGCTGGGGCAGGGAGGACGAATTTTCTGCCGGGAGAATTTTCAATGGAGAGGAAAGCTTCCAGGGGGTGAAATTTTCAGAAGAAATTTTAAACTGGGTGAATTTGCTAGAATTCATATACGAAATTTCTTTATATGTCTTGCTTTCTCTTTACCGATTCAATTTTCGCGTCGAGATGTTAAGGGTAATTGTCCGGGGTAAATTCCAGGGTTAAATTAACCATATCAGATAGAAAAAATGTTTGTGGAAAACTGGTTAGGGTTTACTCAGTCACAAATTAGAACTTATATTTTCCTTATTATGGATCACTATCTATTGATGGCAGCCAAAAATGGGGCAACAAATATTTTTCCATGGGTTTTTCCCTATTCTGCTCTCTTTCCTTGGTTACTTTATAATTACTTTTATAGTCCCAAACTTCCAGGCGGGCCATGCCCCCCTGCCTCCTCTTGTCGGTGCCCATGTTTAACATACCTGTCAACACTCTCTAAACTTTAACCTCAATACTTTGAAGATTTTTCAACCTCAACCGTTGAAGGTTCTTTCCCTCAGAAAATACCCCCACCCCCTGCCGCAGCTCATTGGTCTACAAACACTTTCGACTTATAAAAAAAAGTACTTGAACTCTCAATTTCCGATCTAATGAGCACCCTCTGAAGCTTTTGCGACCATGAGGCATAGGTGTGGATGAGGAAGGGATAGTCCTTTCCTATACGAAATAAATTCTGCTCATTTTGGGGTTTAATGTTAATCTTTACTTTCATAGCAACAGCGTACACCAGAAGTATTCCCAGAAATCATAAGGGAGTACATAACAATTTGACATTTTTGTTTTTTTTTCGTTTCCGTTGCATCCCCCCCCCCCAAAAAAAAAATATTCACGTCATTTTTACTTAATTTGGATAACTTGGCTCCAGCTTTACCACCACCACTCCCCTCCCCCCTTCCCAGGATTTTGAAGAAATTACGGCACGGTCAAAACCCCTATGCATTCCAGAGGCCAGAACATACTTTGCACTTTACTGAATTAAATTTGAAAAAAACTTGTTTATTAGATTTTCGACTATGTTGAACAAATGGCTATCTCAGAATTTTAATTGGGTAACTATTTATGTTATTTTATTATGTTCATGGCCGTATATTTGGTTTTAAAATACGCTTCTCTATCTATCTATCTAATATGCAGGATAATTAAACCAAACACATTTTGCATGCAGACCCGCTATACTTTAACCCCCCCCCTTCTAATATGCAAATATATAGCCCAAATTTATTTCTAAAGTAACGAAGAAACTAACGAAAAAAACTGGTGTGTTCTCGAATATTACACAGCGTAAACTTGAGGGAGTGGCGTATAAGACACAAGTATCAAAATTCCTTTCCCCTACGGAAATTAAAAAAAAATAAAACTCAAATAAAACTCTCAAATTTTGAAAGTCTTATTTTTCACGGGGGGTATTTTCCATGGGGGGGGGGGTAATTTTGTTTTAATTATTTGGTGAGCCAAAATCAAAACCTGCATTAATTCAAAAACGTTCAAAAATAAAATAAAAAAACAAGTTTTTTAATTGAAAGTAAGGAGCGACATGAAAACTTAAAACGAACAGAAATTACTCCATATATGAAAGGGGCTGTCCCATCCTCAACGTCTCTCTCTCTCTAATTACGCTAAAGTTTGACTCTTTCTTACAACTCTATTTTTTTAAACAATAAAATTTTAGCGCAAAGAGCGAGACGTTTGAGGAGGGGACAGCCCCTGTCATATTAGGAAAAATTTCTGTTCGTTCTAAGTTTTAATTTCGCTCCTTACTTTCAATTAAAAAAACTTTTTTTTTTAATTTAATTTTTGAACGTATATGAAAACCACCGTACCTACCCCACCTAAACAATGACTCATTCCCCTCCCTCATTATAGCTGATACGTAAACACAGATCGCCAAGCACAGCTTAATTTCATTACAAATAAAGCGAATCAACTTGATTGAATCCAGTCCTGCCTTCGTGTGCCATTACTTCTTTTACAACTGGAGAATCTAAAATATAGTTATTCATATTTTTTAAACTGGAGCTTGAAACCTCCACGGCAGGTTATCTGATATGATGTATCTGATAAATATATTTTCAGTAAGATCTCTTGCTTTTTTTTGGGGGGGGGGGGGGGGTCCCCTTTTTCAAAAATTAGGCAAATTTTCTCAATTTTTGGTTTTGGGTGTGGAACAATAAACTGAAAGAATTTTTTATATATTGATACCAATAGATATATCGAAAGAATTGACTTATTATGTTGATTCCAATTATATTAGTTTCATTAAATTTAATCTTACCCATCAAAAGCTACGGGTCAGAGAAATTTGTCTGAAAAAAAGTGGGAGAGACCTTCTTGAAGTCATATAATTTTAATGAAAACCACACCATCAGATTGAAACTGTAGATGTTTCAAGCTCATATCTGCAAAAATGTGGAATTTTGCAATTTTTACCAGAAGAAAAATCACAGATGCGTGTTTATTTGGCTTTTTTGTTGTTGTTTTTTTTTTCCAGGGGTGACCGTATCGACCTTGTAGGCCTAGAACGTAAGGATAGGGCTCGTTCTAATGGAAATGAAAAGTTCTTGTACCTTTTTTGTCTATATATAAAAATAGAGAACATAGAAATACTGATCTTTTTTCTGCGCTACCAAAAGTACTGTTTTCATATAACTTTACAGTTTCATGAAATGTAATTAAACAAATAGGAAAGGGTTTTTCATCTAAAATAAGGAGCAAGTTTAAAACTTAAAACAAATATAACACCTTTTCAACACCTTGCTCATTAAACAAAAGTATTTGTTTTTTGCGGGGGTTATATGGGAGGATCTTTCCATGAAGGAAGTTTTCATTGGGAAGGAGCATTGCTGTGAAGGGGGTGCCGCATTTCACAGCATTATTAAAGAAAAAGATCAGAAATTAAATAAAAAAAAACAAGTTTTTCAACTGAAAGTAAGGAGCAGCACCATCAAAACCCAAAACGGACAGAAAATATTACGTATATGATTTGGTTCAACCCCTAGTCAATACTTCGCTCTTCAAGCCAAAGAATTTTTAGTACTTTCATAAGAGCTATTTATTGTAATTAACGGCCTTTGTGATTAAGTAAACATTTTTAAAGAATTGGAACAAAATTCGAACTTTAGCTTAAAGAGCAAGGTATTGAATAGGGGGGGGGAACCCCCTAATATACGTATTAAAAATCAATGAATATAGAAGTTCGGTACGTAAGTTAATTCGTAAGTTACGTACATTTATTACTAATCAAAACGTTCGTAAATAAAATTAAACAAGTTTTGAAAATCCATTTAATAAAAAAAAGCAAAATTAATATACAAATTTTGTTTTAATTATTCATGTGCGGTGAGCCAAAATCAAAACCTGCATTAATTCAAAAACGTTCAAAAAATAAATAAAAAAACAGGTTTTTTAACTGAAAGTATGGAACTTCGAATGAGCTCTCTCTTGATTTTATAGGGCCAATGGGTCGGTACGATTACCCCTGAAAAAAAAATAAACACGCCTCCGTGATCTTTCTTCTGGCAAAAAATACAAAGTTGCAGATTTTTGCAGATATGAGCTTGAAACATATGTAACAGGGCTTTCTGATACGCTAAATCTGACGGTGTGCTTTTCATTAAAATTATTTCACTTGTAGGGGATGTTTCCCCCCTCTTTCAAAAATCAGGCAAATTTTCTCAGGCTCGTAGCCTTTTATGAGTAATACTAAACTTAATAAAATTTATATATTTAGAATTAGCATTATAAGCCCATTCTTTTGATACATTTATTGACATCAAAACTCCGTTTTTAAAAGTTTCGATTACTATTGAGCCGTATCACTTGTTTTTTTTTTATTGTTTTTTTTTATTACGCATATGTTATTACGTATATAAGGGGGTTCTCCCCTTAGTCAATACCACGCTCTTTACGATAAAGTTAAAATTTTGTTTAAATCACAAATCGCTGAATCACAAAGGCTGTTTAATAGAATAGATAGCTCTTTTGAAAGCACTATAAAAAAACTGTAGCGTAAAGAGCGAGGTATTGACTTGGGGATGATCCCACTCATATACGTAATAATTTCTGTTCGTTTTAAGTTCTTATGTTGCTTCTTACTTTCAGTTGAAAAAACTTGTTTTTTTTTAATTTAATTTCTGATCGTTTTTAAATAATGCTGGAAATCCGGCGCCCCCTTCATAGAAATGTCCCTTACCCCAAGGAAACATCTTCCACGGAAAGATTTTCCCGAGTAACCCCCTCCTCCTGCACCCCCCCCCCCAACCAGAAAAAAATCCTTCATGAAAATGGCTGTAAACTTCATAATAACCAAAACAATATCTAACACAATGGGCAAAGTTCATAAATTGCAGCCCTTCCCCTGGGAACAGTGGGGAATTCAGTCATCTTAAAAGACATATTTATTAGATTTTCGACTATGTTGAACAAAATGGCTATCTCAGAATTTGAATTGGGGTAACTTCGGGAAAAAATGAGCATGGGAGGGGGCCAAGTTGCCCTCCAATTTTTTTGGTCACTTCAAAAGGCACTAGAACTTTTAATGTCCATTCAAATGAGCCCATTTACGATATTCTAGGATTACTGGATTGATACGATCACCCCTGGGGAAATCAAAAAATAAATAAATAAAATAAACACGCATCCGTGATCTTTCTTCTGACAAAAAATACAAAATTCCACATTTTTGAAGATAAGAGCTCGAAACTTCTACAGTAGTGTTTCTCTGATACGCAAAATCCCATGGTGCGATTTTCATTAAAGTTCTTTTACTTTTAAGGGTATTTCCCTCTTTTTTCTTAAATAAGTCAAATTTTCTTAGGCACATAACTTTTAATGGGTAAGACTAAAGTCGATATAAACTTATATATTTTAAATCAGCATAAAGATTTGACTTATTTGACATATCTATTGGCATCAAAATTCTGTTTTTTAGAGTTTTGGTTACTATTGAGCCAGTTCGTTACCACGAACTGTTAGAAAGAAAATACAAGTGAATGTGGTTTGTCAGTTTAATATACATATGCTGATAGTTATTCCTGAAAATCTTAATAGTATTTGGTTTACAGTCTGTGATCTCATGATCTATGAATTTTTACTTCTGTCGATTTTTATCTAAAACAAACAAACATGGCTACAACCCCTGGAGCAAAGTGGAATGGTAACCAAAAGTTTTGCTTTAACATCTGAATTGAAAGGAAAACTTCAACGCAAGCAAATTGAAAGATTTTGCCGTTATAATTTGCGTAATTAGCTAATTTGGGATGGCCACGACGTTTTTGAACCATAACTCAACATCTGATAATAAGCAGCTCTTATTTTCGTTTTTTTTTCTTTTCTTTTCTCTTCTTTGTTTTTTTTTTTTCTTTGTCTCTTTTTTCCTCTATTGCTTTCTTTTTTGCTTTGTCTATCTTCATTACACCTAATGAGCTTCAACCAAAATCTAAGCATCACAATAGACCTACGTAGTTTTAACAAAAACAAGTCCATATCACCTTTCAGAATCTGTGAATGAGTTGTCTCAAAAAAAGCATATGCTATGCTTTACCCCCACCCCCTCCCCTAATGTATAAATATATAGCCCATTTTTGTTTCTAAACTATTATATAATTAAACAATTACTTACAAGAATTTCCAACTTCTAATATTCCAATTTCTGAGGTATACACAAAATTTGACTCGCTTATAAGATATGTTGCTCGTTTTAGTTCTAGATTTCAAAAGAATATTGTCCCAGTCTTTATCTATCAAAGAAAAGGTTTGAAACACCCTAAAGGCAATAAGATAAACGATGCCAGAAGAAACGCATGGGAACAGAGTTATCTTTTAAGATAACTCTGTCCCAAATGACTTCCACTAATTTTCGCTGAATTTTCGAAACACTAAAATTCTTTGCCTTGAAGAGCGAGGTATTGACTAGGGAAAAAACTTGTTTTTTTTTTTTAAATATAATTTCTGATCTTTTTCTTTAATAATGCTTGGAAATGCGGCGCCCCCCACATAGCAATGTCCCTTCCCCAATGAAAAACTTACTGCATGGAAAGATCCTCCCATATAACCCCCGACCCCCCCCCCCCCTTCCCACCTACCAGAAAAAATCCCCCTGAAAACGTCTGTATACTTACCAATAACCAATACTATATGTTAACATTTGGTAAATTTCAAAACTTTCAGCCCTCTCCCCAGGGATTCCTGGGGATTAAGTAATCCTAAACGACATAATTATCATATTTTTGACCATGCTGAACAAAATGGCTATCTCAAAATTTTGATCAGGTGACTTTGGGAAAAAATGAGCCTGGGAGGGGGCCTAGTTCCCTCCATTTTTTTGTCACTTAAGAGGTTGCTAGAACTTTTAACTTCTGTTTCCAATGAGCCCTCCCATGACATTCTAGGACCAATGGGTCGATACGATTACCCCTGGGAAAAAAAAAATAAACACGCACCCGTGATCTTTCTTCTGGCAAAAATGCAAAATTCCACATTTTTGTAGATAGGTGCTTGAAACCTCTACAGTAGGGTTTCTGATACGCTGAATATGATGTTGTGATTTTTTATTAAGCTTCTATAGCTTTTAGGGGGTCTTTCTCCCTTTTTTTTTTTTCAAAAATCAGCCAAATTTTCTCAGACGCTTAACTTTTGATGGGTAAAACTAAACTTGATGAAACTTATATACTTGAAATCAGAATTAAAATTTGATTCTTTTGATGTATCTATTGGTATCAAAAATCCGTTTTTTAGAGTTTCGGTTATAATTGAGCCGGGTTTGCTCCTTACTTACAGTTCGTTACCACGAAACTGTTTGATATATTTTTTGGGTTAAGAGAATAAGATATTTGCGTCTCATATGCCATCTTCTATTCAAAGTACAAACTCTATAACTCGTACTTAGCAGACCCATATATACGATCGATATGTCTGTGTATCCTTGGCAAAAGCCAAAACAAGAGACATTCAAGTTTTGTGATAAAAACCAGTTTTTTTGACATGATGCCTATACATGCCACATTTCGATAGAGTCGTTTTTGGTTTAGAATCGGCATATCATCACCTTCGTATTAGCTTAAGAAACAAAACAAGTCTTGTGACGTCAGCTCTTAAACATGCCCCTTTTCGACAAGAATTCATTTTTGTTTCTATGCGGCATGGCCGCATAAAACCTGTTTCAAACATGCCACAAAGCGGCTGATCCTGTTTTCGACCGACCCCGAATTTATTCTTTTCCAGTTCTTACAGCAGTGAAAATGAAAATAAAAATTACAGTGAAAAAAAAAAAAAAAAATCTTGAACTGATGGATCTTTCAACAATTAATATTATTATATATCTAATATTGAATTGGATTTTGTTTATACTTTCCAAGACTGTTCAAGACTCATATAGTTTTCAGTAAGGCGCCAATGACGCAGTAGGTTTTAGGCTTCTGCAGTGAGGCAATACCCAAACTCTTGTTTGTAGTTATTTTTATTCGATTCAAACTTGATTTGCATATTCAATTTAAGTTTGACTTGTTTTAAAATTTATTTGTTCATTCACATTAATATATATTGTATGTTTGTTCGCATTGATTGTTTATTTAATTAATTATTCAACGTATAGATTATTCAACAGATTGTTTATTCAACAATTAATATCTTTATATATCTAATATTGAGTTTGATTTTGTTTATACTTTCCAAAACTGTTCAAGACTCATATAGTTTTTCAGTAAGGCGCCAATGACGCAGCAGGTATTAGGCTTCTGCATTGAGGCGATACCCATACTCTTGTTTGTAGTTATTTTTATTCGATTCAAACTTGATTTGCATATTCAATTTAAGTTTCACTTGTTTTAAGATTTATTTATTCATTTACAGTAATATATATTGTATGTTTGTTCGCACAGATTGTTTATTTAATTTCTGTTCGTTTTAAGTTCCATTTATACTTTAATAGCAAACTATTTTTTTTCGTTTTAAGCTTGATTTTCATATTCAATCTAAGCATTACTCGCTTTAAGATCTATTTATTCATTTATATTATTACTTTGTTGTGTTTTTTTTGCTATGATTGTTTATTTAATTTCTGTTCGTTTTGGGTTTCATTTATTCTTTAATAGTAATTATTTGAAAAAAAAACTACGTTTTTCTAACGAGTTAAAGAGGCTGAGTCACAAGTTCGAACCTTAAAACTTACAGGGATTAGGAGGTACAGGTGGGGGGCTGCCGCCCCCCAAACCCCCAGCTTTTGCAGCCTCTTTTGTTAAGATTTTTTAAGTCCTGTAGCCTGCAATCAGTTGGTCGTACCAACACGAATGAAACTGTTTCAATGGCATTTTTTTTTTAAATCTTCAGAGAATTTGGCAATGACCACTCAGTCTGTTACAGTTATAACTACAAACTTGTCCCTGTGCCAGGTATAGTTATGTATTCAGTGTGATTATGTATGATGGAAAAATAGATGAACCTGAACCTACCTGAACCTAAACTGCTTGTTTATGCTGAGGACCCTTCTTCTGTTCCCTGTTTTTTTCTGTTCAAAATTGTTAAGTTCATCACATCATAGCTTGTTATCGGTTAGGGAATAATCTCCTGTAAAAAATCCAGCAAACAGGCTCAGTTCTGTTTCTAATCAAAGAGATGCAATAGGATGTTCTTACGGTAAAAAATTCAAGGAGACTTCGTTGGTGTTGCAAAGCATTTCTTTGCAAGGGAAAAAGCGGGGGTTGAGGGGGGCGGTAGACCCCCAAAATAAAAATCTTATCGGACAGCGTTAAAGGGGGGCTGTGGTGGGAGGGTCGAAACTTCCGCCCCACTTTCCCCCATGAAGATACAGTCGGAGGGGGGGGGGTGAAATTTTGCATGTTTCTTAGTTTGAGCTTAGGCTACAAAATGCGATTACCGCCGTCTCTCTGCGACCGCTAGGACCGGAAGTCGCTTAACATTGTGGTGGGTCGCCTCTTTAAAGAGGCACAAGTGTGCCTCTTCTATTTCTGGTCGTTTTGTGTTTGAATTTCAGCAGGTATTTGTATCTCCTGAGCTTAAGTTTAAAATGGCCTTTACTTTTGTTTTAAAAACTTATTTTTCGGAAAGTTTTTTTAATTAATTTTTGTTCGTTTTCTATTGCAAAAAGTTTCAAGTTTTTTATGGCAGGGGGGAGGGTTGCTTACTGTTCGATTATTCTTGACTTTGAAAAAAGGATCTAGAACTTTCAATTGAAATCGAATGAGGATTTTTTCAAAGTCTCTACGATTACCTCTTTGATAAAAACCTTACATATGAACAATAGACAGCTTGCATAACTTGTGGACAGCGATTGACAACAATGAATGGATTGAAAAAATAGCAAGTTTAATTAACGCAATCTTGCGTTAATTAAGTAAATTACATTACTTTAGACTACGTTAGGGGGGGGGCACCCCCTCGCCCCTCCCCTGGATCCGCCACTGCCTTACGCTCTCTGTTTCTTTCCTTGTTAAGGAGGAGAGCAGATGCCTAATAGGTGTCTGTTAATACCAAAACATTCTAATTCTCATTGGGCCTTCAGGTATAAACAGAATTAGTTTAAAGGAAAGGGTGGGAAAAAAGGGCGTGGGGGGTTATTTGCCCTTAGATCAATTTTGACTCTTAAGAGCTGGACTAGAACTTCCAATTTCCAATCAAATGAGCCCTCTCTGAAGTTTATACGAGAATCCCTTCCTGCCCCCGGGCCCTGGGGGGTTTTTGTCGACGCCAGAGTTCTGTTACTTAACCTTTCAACTATTTTTAACAAAATGGTATTTTTAACCCTTGCATTTAAAGCAGCTCTGGGGGGGGGGAAATAATAAAAAATATGGAAGCTATATAAGATTTATTCATTTATTTATGTTTGCACCAGTTATCTTTATATTTGTAAGATAGTTAATTTTAATTTCTGTTCGTTCGGGGGTTTTAGGCTTCTGCAGTGAGGCGATACCCAAACTCTTGTTTGTAGTTATTTTATTCGATTCAAACTACGTTTAATAAAATGGCTGTCTCAAAATTTTGATTGGATGTGTTTGGGGAAAAGGTGGGCGTGAGAGGGGGGTTAGTTTCCCTCAAAACACTTTTGACTGTTAAAGGGGCACTAGCCCTTTGAATTTCCAATCGAATAAGTCTTTTTTGAAGTTTCTACGACACCGCGTTCTATAAAAACCTTATATGCCACCAGGGTATAACTTAAAACCCTTGCCTTGAGGGTTTGTGGGGGAGTGTCCTCCTCAAAAACATATTTTATATCAGAAAATCAACTACGCAGAACAAAATGGCTATCTCAAAATTTTAATTGGATGTGTTTGGGAGAATGATGGGCGTGGGGGGGGGGGGGCTAGTTGCCCTCCAATCACTTTCGACTATTAAAAAGGACACTAGCCCTTTGAATTTCCAATCGAATGAGCCTTTTTTGAATTTTCTACGACAACACCTTCTATAAATACCTTATATGCCCCCAGGGCATAACTTAAAACCCCTGCCCTAAGGGCTGTGGGGGAGTGTCCTCCTCAAAAACCTATTTTCTATCTGGAAATCAACTACGCTGAACAAAATCGCTATCTCAAAATTTTGATTGGATGTATTTGGGGGAATGATGGGCGTGAGGGGGGGGGGGCTAGTTGCCCTCCAATCACTTTCGACTATTAAAAAGGGTACTAGCCCTTTGAATTTCTAATCGAATTCGCCTTTTTTGAAGTTTCTACGACAGCGCCTTCTACAAAAAACTCATGCCCCCAGGGCATAACTTAAAACCCTTGCCCTGAGGGTTGTGGGGGATTGTCCTCTTCAAAAACATATTCTCTATCTGGAAATCAACTACGCTGAACAAAATGGCTATCTCAAATTTTGATTGGATGTCTTTGGGGGAATCATGAGCGTGGGGGGGGGCCTGCCAAAAAAGCGCGCTAGTTGCCCTCCAATCACTTTCGACTATTAAAAAGGGCCCTATCCCTTTGAATTTCCAATCGAATAAGCCTGTTTTGAAGTTTCTACGACAACGCCTTCTATAAAAACTTTATATGCCCCAAGGGCATAACTTAAAACTATTGCCCTGAGGGTTGTGGGGGAGTGTCCTCTTCAAAAATATATTTTCTATCTGGAAATCAACTACGCTGAACAAAATGGCTATCTCAAAATTTTGATTGGATGCGTTTAGGGGAATGATGGGCGTAGGGGGGGGGGGGGGCTAGTTAGTTGCCCTCCAATCATTTTTGACTATTAAAAAGGGCACTAGAATTCTCGATTTTCAATCGAATGCGCCCCCTTTGAAGTTTCTACGAAGACCCGTTCCATATGAAGTGCCTCTGGGGAAAAAAAAAATAATAAATAATAATAAAACATTGGAGCCGTATGGCCTTTACTTTGGTTCTAGTTAACGAACACATGCAGAAACTGACTGGCCTCGCGGTGTTGACCATTAAAAATCACGCAAAAGCGATATCTTCGAGGAGAGATAGAGACATGGCAGACATCGAAAAGACAGTTCGATACATTGAGCCCCTGGAACTCTTCAGGCAGGAATCACGGCTGTTGAACGTGGTTACTGGTGTCCGCGCTTCATCATCTGTAAACTCAGACGATGCCAGATCTGCGGGAGAAACGATTCTGAAGGATATGGAAGCGAAAGACATTGACAAATATGTTTTCTGGAGAAAGGAGAAAGCTGTAACTTTGGCTGAGAAGTCATCTGTGGTGATAGATAGTGAGAGGGTAATGGTCGACCCTGCTCTAATCTTTCAACGTCTAGCTGCAGTGGCTAGTATCAGTGGTTCTGACTTGAATGAGGTTCTGTCGTTAGAGCTCTGTACTTTTCCACCATCACTCTTTAGTTGGTTCGAGGTGATGAGCACATCCGACAAAGCCTCTCTAACAAATGCACTGATGAAAATTGAGGGACTTGAGGGTCCAATGACATAACCATCCTCCCAGAGTTTTGGACGGTGGCTGGCTAGTCCATAAGATCCCGTGAACTGCCGCATTATCTAAGGTGGCAGGATCTTACGTAGATTATGTCACAAGACATTTCGGCAAGGCAGCGGTAGTTTTTGACTCTTACACTGATACACCGAAGACAAAAATTGCACACAGCTGAAGAGAACCAAAGGTTTGTCGTGTGCAATAATTGAATTCTCTCCTAACATAAAGATCGTCCAAA
Organism: Artemia sinica; assembly: GCA_027921565.1. Classification (NCBI taxonomy): domain Eukaryota; kingdom Metazoa; phylum Arthropoda; class Branchiopoda; order Anostraca; family Artemiidae; genus Artemia; species Artemia sinica. Next base: position 1,021,161 of record CM051267.1, on the reverse strand, counting down.
GTAAGGAGGAATTTCTGAGAAATCCAGAAACAAACAGCGCTTCATCGACCTACTTACTGAGAGGCTGGCACACTCAGGATGCAAAGTTCTACATGCTTAGGATGATGCCGATGTCTTGATTGTACAAACTGCAGTCAGTTGCGCTAAAACTTCATCGACCACTTTGATTGGGAATGATACCGACCTATTAGTCCTTCTGCTGTACCATGCCAGGCTTGATGCATGTGATATCTTTATGCAGACAGACACACATGGAAATAACGGACGAGTGTACGACATAAAAAGGATCAAGAAGAAGCTAGGAACCGAAGCAGCAGAAAATCAACTCGTCTGCCACGCAATGTCTGGCTGCGATACAACATCTAGACTTCACGGCGTAAGGAAACCAGCAGTGGTTTCCTTGTCACTTAAAGATGGGATTTTTAAGGATGCTTGCAAGATATTCATGACACCAGGATCCAACCACCAAAAGATTGCCGAAGCTGCAGAGAAAGCTTTGCTCCGCATATACAAAGGGAAAAGCAATGAGAAGACCCTGAAGGATTTCCGGGTGCGAGCATTTACAATGCGGGTTGCAAGTGCAAATGCTTTTGTTCAGGCAGAGCGGCTTCCACCAACTTTGGCTGCCACAAATATCACTTTTACAGGTGCTATTTTTAAATAATGAAGTGGCAAGACACGTCAAATTCGCTAAAGCCCGAACAGTGGGGCTGGTGACGCCTCTCTTCGTCACGGAATATGTATCTTCCCATTATGACAAATGCTTCAACAGCACCGGAGAACCTACTGAAGATGGTGCAGTGCCAGTGCACCAGCGGGTGCGAGTCGCTCAGATGCAGCTGTCGTCGGAACGGTTTGCCCTGCAGCTTTGCCTGCGGGGAGTGTAAAAGGGCGTTATGCACTAACACTGCAGCAAGACAGGATGAGGACAATAACGAAGACGAGCAGGAAGAAGAATTAACTTTAGCTTGTGCTTTAAAATGAAAATGTTCTTGTGATTAATTTACCTGAGTTCTAAACGTTTTTTTTTTTTTTTTTTATAACTGATTGATCTGAAGTTTTGATCTCTATTAAAGAAGTGGTTTTTCAAGATATTATGCTTAGCAACCCCTTATATTACAGGCCCCTTAGAGGTGGATGGAAATGAGGTAAATAAAAAAAAAAAACTGCTTTTTGACCTCATTTTTGGCAATATGGTACTTTAGTTGATAAAAAATGATCCTTTAGCCGCAAGAATCCAGCAAATAATAATCTGCGTACTTTACCCCCCCACCCCCCTCCCGTTCCGTGAAGGTAAAAATTGATACTGGGGTACAGAAAACTTTACTTCTGACGTCGGATTCAGATTCTTCATGCTTGATTTGATAGAAAACGACCACTTAAACCCAAAAATACGTCCAAATAGAAATTCCGATTTCCCTCCTCATTTTACCCCATCTAGGAAGATTTTGGGTAGTTATGCGAGGGGGATTCGGGGGGATTTTTTTTTTTTTTGTGTGATTAAGCTGATTTTTTCCGAAAATTTTGGTGTAAAAAAAATTCTGTTGCAATATCCCTGAGGTCAAACCGTATTTTTCCTCCGCTATAAAAACCATGTAGGCCCCCAGGGCATAACTTATAACCCTTGCCCTGAAGATTTGGGGGGGGGGACGTCATGCTCTAAGATATAATTTCCAGAACTTTCGACTACGTTGAACAAAATGGCTATCTCAAATTTTGATTGCATGTGTTTGGGGAAATGGTGGGCGTGGAAGGGGTGTTAGTTGCCTTCCAATCACTTTCGACTATTAAAAAGGGAACTAGCCATTTAAATTTCCAATCGAATGAGCCCTTTTTGAAGTCTCTACAACAACGCTTTCTATAAAAACCTTATATGCCCCCAGGGCATAACCTACAACCCTTGCCCTGAGGGCTGTGGGGGAGTGTCCTCCTCAAAAACATAAATTTCCATGCGGAAATCAACTACGTAGAACATGCAAATCAAACTTGAAATGAACAAAAATCACTACAAACAAGAGTTTGGGTATGACCTTCTTCTCTCACAGTCTAAAAGTCTAAAACCTACTGCGTCATTGGCGCTTTACTGAAAAGTATATGCGTCTTGAACAGTCTTGGAAAGTATAAATGACATCAAAATGAATATTTGATGAATAATTATATTAATTGTTGAAAGATCCATCAGTTCAAGAATTTATTCCATGTAATTTAATTTTTATTTTCAATGTTGTAAGAACTGGAAAAGAAAATATTTGTAATAAAATTCGTTTTCAGTTAAGCGCTAATGACGCAGTAGGCTTTTGGTTTTTATTTACTGTTAAGAAAGGAGGCAGTATCCAAACACTTGTTTGTAGTGAAACTATATGTGTCTTGGACAACTTTAAAAAAAGCTAATAAATTAAACTGAATATTTGATGTATAATGATATTAATTGCTGAAAGCTGATCGGTTCAAAATGTTACTATAATTTTAAAGTTTATTTTCAATATCAAGTACAAAAGAAAATATTTGTTGTAAAATTGGTTTTCAGTAAAGCGCCACTGACGCAGTAGGTTTTAGACTTTTACACCGAGAGAAGGACGTCATACCCAAACTCTTGTTTGTAGTGATTTTTGTTCGTTTCAAGCTTGATTTGCATATTCCATTTAAGTTCCACTCGTTTTAGGATTTATTTATTAATTTACATTAATATCTATTGTATGTTTGTTTGCATTGATTGTTTATTTGATTTCTGTTCGTTTTAAGTTTCATTTATACTTCAATAGGAAAAATATTTTTTTTTCGTTTTAAGCTTGATTTTCATATTCAATCTAAGCATTACTCGCTTTAAGATCTATTTAATCATCCATATTGTTACTTGTTGTATGTTTTTGCTATGATTTTCTATTTAATTTCTGTTCGTTTTGGGTTTCATTTATTCTTTAACAGTAATTTCTAGTCGTTTTGAGTTTGAATTTTAAAAGGTATTTGTATCTGCTTAGCTTAAGTTTAAAATGGCCTATACTTTTCTTTGAAAAAGAGCCATCTGGGGCGCATAGGGCATCGACGAAACCTCGGTACACGCATTGGGGTTGTAGTGATGTTTGAGCACTGCGTAGATCACGATCGTACGTGCATCTGAGCGTTTTTCTAGGTCTTCCCCTCTGTTGACGCCCACGTGGCTGCCATTGTTGAACCTGGTTCAGGATTCTTGATTCCTCCATCCAAAGGACGCGGCCAAGATAGCTCCATGACTTCTTCTTAATCACTTCAGTAATAAGCGGCTGGCCAGTTCTTCTGCGAACCTCGATGTTGCTGACTCTTTGACGCCAACCGATACCCATCACGCGTCTCAAGCACATATTTTCGAAAGCTGTGAGTCTTTTCTCTGTCCCAACATCTAGTTTCCAGCATTCACTGGCATACAATAGCACGGACAAGACGTTGCTATTAAGAAGTTGCAGCTTTAGTGCAAGCGAGCACTTCTTTGATTTCCATACTGGCTTAACTTTGTTGAAAGCAGCGTTTGCCATGCCATTTCTTCTCTTGACCTCATTTTGCACCTCTCCTGTGTAATCAACCCAGCTTCCGAGGTACTTAAATTCATGGACTTGTTCAACTCTACGATTTTTATGCAGGACCTCGACTGGCGAGCCCGATGTTGCCATTGATTTAGTCCTGTCTATGTTGATGTTTAGGCTAACTTTCTCCGCTTTAACGCTCACTTTATTAAGGAGCTCCTGGAGTCGCTGCTTTGTCATTTCCAGAAGTGCCACATCATCCGCAAATTCGAGGTCCGAGAGGATTTTATTTCCAACTATTATTCCGAAACCAGCCGCTTCTCTCAACATAGTCCATTAAAATTACAAAAAAAAGGATGATAAAACGCATCCATGGCGCAATCCTGACATAATTTTGAAGTATCTAGCTGTTCTGTTCTCTGTCTTTATACATCATTCCGTATTTTCATAAAAGGCCATGATCAAACTTATTATTTTTTGGGGACACCATAACACTCTAGAATTTCCCAGAGTGTGTCACGGTCCACGGAATCGAAGGCCTTTTCAAAATCAACGAAGAGCATGTATATTTTGTTGGACCACTCATTTGATTCTTCTATCAGAATCCTGAGCGTAAATATGAGATCTGAACAAGATCTACCTGTCCAAAAGCCATGTTGCTCTTCTCTCAGATACGGATCGAGTGCTTTTTTCAGGCGTTCGAGTATTACAAGCACTACAACCTTACTTGGTACTGATATTAAGTTTATGCCTCGCCAGTTATCGCAGTTGAGAGCATCACCTTTCTTAAATATCTTAACAACTATCCCTCTGGTCCAGTCGCCAGGGACCTTTTCGAACTGCCCGACTGTTGCAATCAGCGTTATCCACACTGAGAGGAATTGATCATTTCCGAAGTTATGCAGTCTTCACCAGGTGATCTTCAATTCTTGAGTTTTTTTTCACTGCAACAAGTATTTCGGCAGATGTTGGAGGATTTTCGTCAATCTTAAGGTTAAGAAAGAGCATAGAAGGGATGCTTTCTCGGTCAGTTGGTCTCGGTCTATTCAAAATCTTTTCGAAGTGGGAAACCCATCTTTCGGCAATTTTCTCAGTTTCAGTGAGAATATTTCCGCTCTCATCTCTGACTTGGTTGAATCTGCTGGGCAGCTTTCCTAGCATTTCATTTGTGAGCCTGTAAACTGCTTTGGAGTTTCTTTTTCTAGCTGCTTCCTCTGCTAGTCTAGCTTCTCTTCTGCACATCTCCGCTTGTCAGCTTTTGCCGACTTCTTGATTTCTTTGTCCTTCATTCTATATTGGACATTTGCGAAGACCGAAGGTCTGTCGCAACCAGCAGAGAAAATTTTCTGTCTCAAGTCATTACGCTCATCGATTTGTTTCCAAGTTTCTTGTGATATCCATCTTTCCTTCGGTTTCTTCTTTATCCTGAGCACATCCCTAGCAACTTGATTGTATGTTGTCTTCATTTCTTGCCATGCTGTTTCAGGACTGTCTGTGCCGTTTTTCTATTTCAAGCAGAGCGAATGAGTTCTTCAGCTCCATACACAATTTTTTCTTCGGGTTTTCTCGGACATGTAACTTATCCACAACAGAAAGCTTCGTAGAGTTTGACTTTGCGTTTTTGGGCACTTTCAGCTTAACGTTCAATTTTGATACCATCAGGATGTGGTCCGACTGGGCATCTGCCCCTCTGAAGCCACGTACGTCTAGAAGACTTGTCCGCCATCTTCTTGAGATTAGGAAATGATCTATTTGGTTCTTCGTCCTGCCGTCTGGCGAGATCCATGACTGTTTGTGGATGGTTTTATGTTGTAACTGAGTTGTGCCGACCGTAAGATCATTACTCAGAGAATAATCTACCAGAAGGGCTCCGTTTTCGTTCATTTCACCAAGACCATGTATCCCTAGGACTTGCGGGCAGTAGTCTCTTTCATCTCCGACCTTTGATTTGAAGTCCCCAACCACACAAAGAAGGTCATTTGTTGGGACTTCTGATGTCAATGATTAAAGAGCTTGGTAGGATGACTCCTTATCAGTATCGTCTGCATCATTCGTAGGAGCATGACGTGCAATGATTGAAATTTTCAGATGGTTGGTTACAAATCTTGCAAGTAAGCATCTCTCACTGACTGGCTTCCATTCATCTAGTGCTTTAGTGGCCTGGTCAGACAGCATTACATATGCAATGGTCAGACAGCATGGTCCTATAGTCAAATCTATTATGAAATACAAGAAATTTCCATCTACCGTTGAAGTCCTAAACAAGTTGATTAATATAACCTGTTTAAGTTAGAAAATGCATTTTTCTATTGAAAAGAACATAAATCTTAGTAATTTCAATAATTTGTCGGAATTAAAACAGCAAGTCATAATTTCAACAAAAAAATTGAATTTTTTTTATTTGTTTAAACTCCAGCCAAACAATTTGTTGGAAATTATTATCTTTTTTTATTTTTTGTTACAATGTACTTTTCTAAAGGAATTGTAAAACTAAAATTGGTTCTTTTCTACCAATTGAGACTATTGGGACTTACGAGGCTGATACGAGGAGCTAACACATGTCAATAAATATTTCGTCTTCTTTGACATGACTGATAACTCGTCCTTGCGTATTAAGTTCAAAAAAAAAAATAAGTTTCTTTGCTGATAAGATCGCATCAGGCGCAATGAAATTCACAGCCGATGTTACAATGCATTGTATTTTCACACCCTCGGACATAGCACTCGCACAAGAAAATTTAGTACTACAGTCAAAACAAGTTTTTTTGCTTATGCTTGTCTTTCAGTAATTGAGCGTAAGCCAAGAATCATGCCAGTCCCAAAACGAAAAATTATATCGGAGGGTAATTGGATGATATCAAAAAGGTAGTAGGCTAAATTTCAGAAGCTCGTAATGCCAATAAGCGAGGGAAGCGTTGTCGTCTGTTATTTATTCGCCGTAGTTTAAGAGAGACACCACTTCCGGCAGATACAACGACAATAGCTACAGAAAACCTCCCCTCGTCTGCTCGCTTATTAGTAAAATAGGCAAAAATAACTAATCAGTCAAAATAGTTCCATAATGATTATCATAGGATTATCTCTCACTCATTGAAATGCTGAGTAATAATTGTATTCAGGTCATGAACTATAATCCTTTGCCAAATATTGCGGAATCGAACTAGCTTCGCAGGGATTAAAATTCACTGAAAAAGCTTACTGGTTTAATATTAACAAACATAGCAGAGACAAGTGCTATGTTACACAGATAGCGCATTGATAGCGCAACTAAACATATCAAACCATAACTTTCGAGCAGGCATCTTTAAAATAGACAAAGAAACCACCGATAAACCACCTAACACAAATAAGTCCAACAATAAAGCAGCATAACTAAAATATTAAAGATAATTTTCAAACGAGGCATCTTCAAAATAGATAGAGAAACCACTTACAAACTTAGCAGAGACAAGCGAAACCACAATGTAGCACAACTAAACATATCAAACCATAATTTTCAATTAAGACACCTTCAAAATAGACAAATTAACCAATGACAAATTAGCACTGATAAGTCAAGCAATGAAACTGCATAACCGAAAATATCAAAAGACAACTTTCTAACAAGCCACCTCAGAAATATACAAAGAAAAAACTGACAAAAATAACGTATATAAGTCAAATCGCAATAATACCTAACTAAACATATCAAACCGTAACTTTCAAAACAAGCGCCTTCGAAATACACAAAAAAACCAACGACGAAAGTATCACTGACAAGTACTACAAGAGTAATAGCACTAGCCTAACGTAACTTACACAAAAACCTAAAATAAACATAAAATAACATAACGTAACCTATCCTAGCCTAACGTAACTTAACGTAGACAAACGTAACCTAACTTAACCTAACGTAATCTAACATAACCTAACCTAACGTAACCTAACGTAATCTATCCTAGCCTAACGTAACCTAACGTAGACAAACGTAACATAATTTAACCAACGCAACCAAACGTTACCTTCCTTAACCTAACTTAACCTAGCATAACCTATCGTCACCTAACGTTACCTAACGTAACCTAACGTAGACTAAGATAACCTAACTTAACCTAACGTAACAAAACGGTACATAACTTATTTATATTAAAACATATTCCTGTAAGCAGGATACACTGCTGGTCCATGTGCTGGATGGGATGCCAGATTAGAGTAATTGGCATTCTCTGGAGGAGGAGGATATTCAGACATAAATGGATTTTTCACATGTGTCTCAGGAGTGTGTGTAAACAGTGGTGGTGGGAAATTATGCATAGAAGGTGTAAGGTACTGTGGAGGGATATGTGGAGGAGGAGTCTATCCGAGTGGTGGTGGGTATTCCGGAGGGAAGTATGGTGGAGGAGTATATGCAAGTGGTGGTGGGTATTGTTGAGGGATATATGGTGCAGGAGGGTATGGAAGTGGTTGTGGTGGTTTTCGATAATATGTAGGGGGTGTTGGTGGTGCATGTTTTGCTTTAGCTGATTCGTTTGTAGGAAAAGGATTGCTTGTCTGCATTCTGTAAGTAATTTTACCAACTTGGCTGCCCTCTTGAGCAAGTTTCTACTTTTTTTATTTTGAATACCACTAGTAAAACCTTTTTTCGTCTTCTTTGTAGACTCCATCTCAGCAGGCATGTCAGGCAGCTCTGATTGCTCACTTGATTCATTAGTGGTTGGAGTATCTTCAGCAACCCTAACTTCCTGCTTAGTAACTGAAGGTCCAAAAATTTCTTCATCGAAAGTCTTAGCCAAATTGGCTGATTTGAGTTCACTTTTTTTTCTAGAATGAGAATCAATCCTGTCTTTGTCTGCCTCTATTCTTAAGCTTTCATTCATTTTGGATTATCTACTAATGACGTAAGGTGAAGACAGAGTAAGCTCAGCAATACTCAGGTTTGATAAATCTTGTTTCATTAATCGAGGCTGCTTTTCAGTGATTGCTAGAAGTGAGTTATCTTCCATCTTTCTATTTATTGAATGATTTGTATCTAAATCACCGAATTCATCAAGAATTCTAATTTGAATATGCATATGTTCATCATTAGAAAAACCCTTTTTCGTCTTCTTTGTAGACTCCATCTCAGCAGGTAGTTCTGATTGTTTCACTCGATTCTTTAGTGGTTGAAGTATTTTCAGCAACCCAAGCTTCCTGCTTAGTGGTTTTTGAAGGTCCAACGATTTCTTCATCGAAATTCTTAGCCACGTCGGCTGGCTTAAATACTCTAAGCTGTTTCACTTTTCTGCCTACAGTTCACTGGCTGCCATCTTGAGCAAGTATCTACTCTTTTATTTTGGATATCAATAGTAAAACCTTTTTTTCCAATCCGAAATTGGATATACAAACAGTATATCCAATCCGATAATCCGAAAATCAAGTACAAATTACAGCAAAATCAACATCAATAAGTATACGTCAATGTTCCGAAACCAAGCTATAGCACCTTAAATCTACAAAAACTTTATATTCCCAAGGTGATCACCACATATCGGGGCTCATCAGATGAAAAATCATTGCCTAAATGGGTTTCGGCGCTTAAATTTCATTACCCAGGCAAAATAAGCGTGCCATGCCATAATCTGGCATACCCCTATGTAGTGACACCTATGGAATAATCATAAACAAAATCCAAAATATCCCAAAAATATAAAAATATATACCCCAGAAAGAAATTTTCCAGTTCCCCCAGGACAAAACAGTATAATCCAAGTATCCTTACCAACCTTCAATTAACACTGAGAGCCAAACCTTCAGCCAATTTAAATCCAAATAATTACATAGCACTAGCCATCCCCCGGAACAATTTCACTCAAATTCTAAGAATTAAATTCCAAATATCATACTTTAATCTTTACCACATGTGTCGCAACCAACCCTAAACTACCGGGAAGATAAACCAGATTCCTTCAACAGGTTACCGTAAAATATCATTCGAGATATCTTGATAACTTTTATTTACACTTATGTAAAAGCTGATTATACTGAAAACAAAGCTTTTTAAATGGCCAAGCAAGTTTATTGGCGGAAAAACCTCTTAGGATTAGCTTCTTGCTAAGTAACATACATCTGTTTCTGAAATCGATGTAATTAGTACAAATTCTTGCATATCTAAATAGTTGGGAAAAATACGATGAATATGTTATATTCGAATGAATATTACTTTTTGGAAATGGAAAATTAACTATTTAAAAATTAAAATCGTCTGTTTTATTATACATTAAAAAATTATTGTATTATTAGGTGTCACATTAATCTCTAAATCTAGAAAATGGTCATATTTGCCATTTAATTTAATATTTTAAGCCGTTCTTAAGATATTGCTTCCATGCCCTTTCAGAAACCTGCATGTATATAGTTTGTTTTGATTTAGCTAAAACTCTCCTAAACATTCCCTGGATGTTTCACCTTGAAACCATTAGCCTCACTACTTGTAGAAATCGGTAGTAGTAGTATGCAGACAGTCTATTTTGGTTAGTTCAATTTCTTCCTCAACACACCCTGAAAGTTTCAACTTAATAATCTAAGTCATTGCTTGTAATAGTATGTTGGGATTTAGCTCAACATCCCCTAAATATCTTCTGAAAGCCTTACCTTATTACCCTTAGCTTCAGTTTTAGTGGTAGTAGCATTGGTAGCAGTATGCACATAGCAACTTTTGTTTTTTCAACATCCTCCTGACACAACTTGGGAAGATTCAAATTAATTCTAAAAACAGTTCCTGTGAAGGTTATGGTACGATGGTGGTACTTAAACAGGACTCCCTTTATTTAAATTTTTTCTTCTTTTGCTTTAAGCTCCCACAATTACGATATGAAGTTTCAGACTTGCTATATCAAGTAACACACCATATTTTTGGATAAATATTTATTCTGGTTTAATCAGGAGAAAGGCTATGACGAAATTTGCATGTGAATTTTTTGAATTGTGTGCTACCACAGATACTAAAAATATATTATGGCAAATTGTTATTCCTGTTGAAGAGGCAAAAAGTATCACGGACGCATCACAGAGTCTTTTTGTTATTAATTTCATTCTTGCATTGACGATCATATCTAAGCCCCATGCTTTGTAATCCCCCCCCCCCCCCAAAGTCTCCCAGTTCTCAGTATTGTTTATGATTTACTCACCTCATCGGTGAAGTGAAAACTTACTTTGACCTTGTCCAATCGTTTTGACTCGTACGAAGCCATCCTAGCATGTGACATAGCATCCTAGCATATAACCTATACATAAATAATAACATAAATAACCTAACGTAACCTATCCTAGCCTAACGTAACCTAACGTAATCTAACATAACTTAACCTAACGTAACCTAATATACGTAATCTATAACCCTAGCTATCCTAGCCTAACGTAACCTAACGTAGACAAACGTAACATAATTTAACCAACGCAACCAAACGTTACCTTCCTTACCTAACGTAACCTATCGTCACCTAACGTAACAAAACAGTACCTAACTTATTTATATTAAAACATATTCCTGTAAGCAGGACACTGCTGGTCCATGTTCTGGATGGGATTCCAGATTAGCGTAATTGGCAATCTCTGGAGGAGGAGGATATTCAGGCATAAATGGATTTTTCACATGTGTCTCAGGAGTGTGTGTAAACGGTGGTGGTTGGAAATTATGCATAGAAAATGTAAGGTACTATGGAGGGATATGTGGGGGAAGAGTCTATCCAAGTGGTGGTGGGTATTGTGAAGGGACGTGTGGTGGAGGAGTATATGCAAGTGGTGGTGGGTATTGCTGAGGGATATATGGTGCAGGAGGGTATGGAAAGTGGTGGTGGTGGTTTTCGATAATATGTAGGGGGTGTTGGTGGTGCATGTTTTGCTTTAGCTGATTCGTCTGTTGGAAAAGGATTGCTTGTCTGCATTCTGTAAGCGTAATTTTACCAACGTGGCTGCCCTCTTGAGCAAGTTTCTACTTTTTTATTTTGAATATCACTAGTAAAACCTTTTTTCGTCTTCTTTGTAGACTCAATCTCAGCAGGCATGTCAGGCAGCTCTGATTGCTCACTTGATTCATTAGTGGTTGGAGTATCTTCAGCAACCCTAACTTCCTGCTTAGTAACTGAAGGTCCAACAATTTCTTCATCGAAAGTCTTAGCCAAATCGGCTGATTTGAGTTCACTTTTCTTTCTAGGATGAGAATCAATCCTGTCTTTGTCTGCCTCTATTCTTAAGCTTTCATTCATTTTGGATTCTCTACTAATGACACAAGGTGAAGATAGGGTAAGCTCAGCAATACTCAGTTTTGATAAATCTTGTTTCATTAATCGACGCTGCTTTTCAGTGATTGCTAGAAGTGAGTTATCTTCCATCTTTCTATTTATTGAATGATTTGTATCTAAATCACCGAATTCATCAAGAATTCTAATTTGAATATGCATATGTTCATCATTAGAAAAACCCTTTTTCGTCTTCTTTGTAGACTCCATCTCAGCAGGTAGTTCTGATTGTTCACTCGATTCTTTAGTGGTTGAAGTATTTTCAGCAACCCGAGCTTCCTGCTTAATAGTTGAAGGTCCAACGATTTCTTCATCGAAATTCTTAGCCACGTCGGCTGGTTTAAGTTCACTTTTCTGCCTACAGTTCACTGGCTGCCATCTTGAGCAAGAATCTACTGTTTTATTTTGGATATCAATAGTAAAACCTTTTTTCGTCTTCTTTGTAGACTCCATCTCAGCAGGCTTGTCAGGCAGCTCTGTTTGCTCACCAATAAGTTTTTTTGGTTAGTTCAATTGCCTTTTGGTTAGTTCAACAAGTAACAGGAGCAGAAGCAGTATGCATTGAATTTTTTCAAGACCACAATGCCTTTCTATGACGAAACAAATAAGAGTTTCAATAGGGATAAGTCATTTTATTTGACAGTAAAAAAACAAATACAAAAGTTCTGGATATTTTGAAGACATAGTCAGTCTTCATCATCAGCAGAAATACTAAACTATTATAATTAACACAAACTATATTTATACGGATTTTTTTTTTTATTAACTTCCGGGTCACAGAATGTCACTGGTCCATTGGCTTAAAAAGTTGATTAATTGGGTTTATTCAAAGTCTTGAGTTCCTTAATCTTGTTTAAATTTATATCAAATTCTTAACGAACAGAGTGCCTTCAGAGTTTGTAGTATGCATAATAAATAGAGTATCCATAGAGTGCCTTTTGCTTAGTTCAACAACATAGAGGTTTTGACTTAATACTCTAAGCTGTTCCTAAAAAAATTGCTCATATATTCTTTCGATAACCATGAATGCACACAGTGTTTCGATTTAGTTCAATATCCTCATAAATATTCCCTGAAAGTTTCACCTTTATATCCTTAGCCTCAGAAGAAGTAGTAGTCGTGGCTCTCGTACTAGTAGCAACAGTGCTCATATGCATATGGTCCCTTTTGGTGGGTTCGACATCTCCCTCAATATTCCCTGAAGGTTTTTTAATTTAATATTTTAAGCCGTTCTTAAGATATTACTTCCATGCCCTTTCAGAAACCTGCATGTATATAGTTTGTTTTGATTTAGCTAAAACTCTCCCTAAACATTCCCTGGATGTTTACCTTAATATCATTAGCCTCACTACTTGTAGAAATCGGTAGTAGTAGTATGCAGACAGTGTATTTTGGTTAGTTCAATATCTGCCTCAACACACCCTGAAAGTTTCAACTTAATAATCTAAGTCATTGCTTGTAATAGTGTGCTGGGATTTAGCTCAACATCCCCCTAAATATCTCCTGAAAGCCTTACCTTGTTACCCTTAGCTTCAGTTTTAGTAACAGTTTTAGTGGTAGTAGCTTTGTTAGCAGTATGCACATAGCAACTTTTGTTTTTTCAACATCCTCCTGAACACAACTTGGAAAGATTCAAACTAATTCTAAAAACAGTTCCTGTGGAGCTTATGGTACGAAGGAGGTACTTAAACAGAACTCTCTTTATTGAAATTTTTTCTTCTTTTGCTTTAAGCTCACAATTACGATATGAAGTTTCAGACTTGCCATGTCAAGTGACATACCATATTTTTGGATAAATCTTTATTCTGGTTCAATCAGGAGAGAGGAATTGACGACACGGCTATGACGAAATTTGCATGTGAATTTTTTGAATTGTGTGCTATCACAGATACTTAAAAAAATATTATGGCAAATTTTTATTCCTGTTGAAGAGGCAAAAAGTATCACAGACGCATCACAGAGTCTTTTTGTTATAAATTTCATTCTTGCATTGACGATCCTATCTAAGCCGCATGCTTTATAATCCCCCCCCCAAGGTTCCAACAGTTCTCAGTATTGTTTATGATTTGCTCACCTCATCGGTGAAACCTCACCTCCAAAACTTACTTTGACCTTGTCCAGTCGTTTTGACTCGTATGAAGCCATCCTAGCATGTGACTTTAAAATGGATGCTAAACATTTTTCAGAACGCATAGAAATACTTCTGAATGTCCTGACATGTCGCTCTTTGGATGGAAAACCAACAACTCATGCTTAAGCTTTTAATTTCCGTCGCGTTTCTAATTTAGATCATGTTATTCATCTGCATACCTTTAAGCCATCTCTTTTGTCATTTGACACTCACCAGCAAAAACACGGCTTCTTGAACAAATGAGTTGTTTAACGTGAGAGACTGGAAGAGAGCAAACATAGTATTATACATTTCTACACTAGCTAATTTTTTACCACCAGCCTATATTCTTTATAATCTCTTACAGTGTTCTACACACGTTAATGAGAATAACAAGACAGTTAGTGATAATTGCCAACGTATTATTTGTTTTATGAAGCACAGAGAAGAATTAAGTCTGGCGAAACCTAGAGTTAAAGTTAAAACTCGGATTATTTTTTTATATTATTGGATCTTGATTTAAAAAATACAAGAAATTAAGCTAAATTTTGGCATCAGATTTGGGTTTAATATGGCTGACCTAAACGACCTTTTTTTAAAAATAAATAGTAGATTTTATACACTATATTATATTATTATATATTATATTCTAAAAAATAGTTTTTTTTTTTAAATAAATAGCTCAAAATAGTAGAAAATGAAATGTCTTTCATCTCGCCTCCGTCAGATTCTACGTGTCCAAGACCATAAAAAAGGATCAAACATTGAGATCTGTCACCACTCTGGGAAATAGATTGGCTCTACCACGTTGAATGTCTAGTTTTCTTCAAAATTAAAGTAGTACTTTTGCTACTGATTTTTTTTTAGAGGGGAGGAGAGGGGGGTCAGCTTCGGTTTCATCCTAGTATTGTATGCAGTACTGGCCATCGTGTTCATTATTCTATTCTCTAAATGCTTCTCCTAAGAAATATCAAAATCAAGATTATGCTCTTGATAGTGACTCTTTTAACCATTTTTAGCTTTTACATTATTTATTCCCTCCTTTTAATAATATTTAATTCAATTTCTAACCGAAATCACAATACTCGTCTTTGTTTTTTAAATTTCTTAAATAGGTAAAATAGAAAAAATACAAATTTATCAGATTTTTTGGAACTAAAAAACTACAAGTTTTTTCAACTGAAAGTAAGAGGAAACGTTAAAAGGGAAATCGAACAGAAATTGTTCCGTATATGAAGATAACTGTCCTATCATCAATCCCTTGTTCTTTATGTTAAGATATTAAAGTTCTTTAAGGATACTCTCATTGGAATCCAACAGCCCTTTTGTTTGAGCAGTCTTTCTTAAAGAATTGGGACAAAAAGTCAAATTTAGTGCGAAGAGTGAGGGATAGAGAAAGAGACAGTCCCTCTTATACAGGGAATAATTGTTGTTCGTTTCAAATTTTAGCGTTATTCCTCACTTTAAGTTGAAAACACTCGTTTCTATTTTAATTTCTTATAATTTTCAAATCGTCCAAATAAATCCCCCTACCCCTCTCCCGTATAATATTTTCCCTGGAAAATTTCCTCCCCGAAAAAAATTCCCACCGTGAACCCCCCCCCCCCCCTTCCCTAAAAATCCATATATTCTTCAATAAAAAATTCTATATTGCATATCTAACATTACTTTTCCAGTAGGAGTCATGCCATCCTCAGAGACATAGATATCTCACCTTTCAACTATTCTGAATTAAATACCAGACTAAAAATTTCTATCGGATGTCTCTTAGAAAAAGTAGTGTTCCCCTTGGGAATACAAAACAAATAAGCTAGTTACCCTCCTATCTTTTTATCACTTGAAAATTGACTAGAACCCTCTCCTGATCTTCTAGAACCATTGGTTCAATACGATTACCTTTTGGGAAAACAAAACAAAAAACACATCCGTGATCCTTCAATTGAAAAAAACACAACGTTTATAAAGATAGGAGCTTGAAACCCCTGTAGTAAGGTTCTCTGATATGCTGAATCTGAAGGAGTAATTTATGTTAAGAATGCTTGATTTTGGGGATGTTTCCTCCCTTTTTCGAAAATCGGGCAAATTTTCTCAAGCTCGTAATTTTTGACGGATAATCTTAAACTTGATGAATTTTATACATTTGGAATCAAGAAAAAAACTAATTGAAGTATTAATTGTTTTCGAATTCCTTTTTTAGAGTTTAGGCTACTATTGGGCGGAGTCACTTCTTATGTAGAGTTCGTTACAACGGATTGCTTGAAAGTTAATCGTTATGTTTGTGATCGACGCACCCCTCTTGGAAAGGGAATTCCATAAGAAGGAGTTTGTCTCCCAGTTTATTTAAATTAGTAATTTCTTTATAAAAACTTTTCCACTTATGCCGTTATCTTTTAGGCCGTTATGCGCCAACATTACTATTTCTATTACTTTCTTTTTTCTTTCTGCTCTCTTTCTAATTTCTGTTTCTAATATTACTACTTATTTCCGGGCTTTTCTTCCACGGCTAGCTTCCAACTCTAGGTTGATGTTAAGATTAGTTGCTTAAATATTACTGGTAATGGAGGATAATATACCCTTAAAGCTTTGTGCCAATTATTTTCTGCTTTTTGTGATCATTTAGTTTTCCATCGTTCCAAGCTTTACCCACTCCCGAAAATCATGGACCTTGCTTCTATTCATATTCAGTATTTTCGTTTCAGTAAAAAAAAAAAAAAAAATTCACCTTGCTGTCGTATTAGGAGGATATTGCATAAATTTGTAATAAACGATGTTTTGGCAAAGCTATTGCGGCGAGAAAACAGCTGTCAGATATCAACGAATAAATCAATTTCCACATTTCTACGATCTTTAATCCTTGCCTCTTTCATTCATTTTTTTTTCTCTTTCTCACTTTTGTATCCATTATTAAGTGAGGTCGAAGAAAATTATTCTTATTTTTCCAACTAGGATTATTGGAACCCATTTTTAATGCTCAAGGAAATATGCATCCAGGTGAAATGTAAAAACTGTTAAAATAAAGTAGCTTGGATAATCAAATCGAAGGTACAGTTTTTTTTTTTTTTTTTTTTTTTTATTAAATATAATGCAAAGACCACAAAACTCAAAAATCAAAAACTATCAATAAATCGATCTTCCCAGGAAAAAATGAGGCGCTCCTCAGTTTATGTAGCAAAAATTCAAAAAGCAAAGCATATGAGAAGTATATTTAATAGATTCCATGTGGGTCAACTGCAATAGAAAATTCTATTTAGTATATATTTATTTTTACTTTTTCTATTGAGTACCTGGACTAAATATCTATGTTAAATAATATATTTAATTGATATAGCAAATATATATTTTATTATATTTATATTTAATGCTAAAGAAAATAAGAGAAAAGAAAGAAAAACACCTTCTTGCAATTACTTATATATATTTTTATTAAGTTAACCGATTAAGTCTAAAAAATATACTCAATAGAAAAAGTAAAAAGAAATATACTAAACAGAATTTGTGTGCAATTTAGTATATATATTTTATGTACACATGCATCTCCGATAGAGCGGACATCCATACCAAAACATTTAACCGGTTTCATTGTTTCTATCACTGCTCTCTTTCGTACTTACGACCAACAAAATTGAGTAACTACTCAAATAACCTGTTAAGGAGTATATTTCACATTACCAAGGTTGAAGAGATAAAAAGTACATTTGAAAAGCAATAGCAACTAGAAAATACAGGAGATAATTTTTAAAAAAACATGGAAGGATCCTATGATCCCACATTATGGGTCAATTTCCACTTTAAAAAGTACGTGTATACACCCTACTCCATGCTCAATACAATTACATCCCGGCGAGTAGGTTGAGCGTTGACGAAATGTGATCTCCGAGATTAGACATGTTGCAAGCCTGTCTAACAGCCGACTCCCAAATGCCTAAGAATTGTGACAAAGAAAAGTTGTACTGAATTCGCGATATTCTGGCCTCCATATTTTGAAGCACACGCTTTTGAAAGACATTTGACTCTGGAAAAAAGAGGAAAAAGTTATTTTTGCTTTCCATTTCAAGGTATAGAAAGATACAAATATTATCACATCATGGGAAAAGGTTGTATAATTGTACTCCAAGAATCAGTATTTGCGATCAATTTTCAGCTGGTAATTTTGTAATATTCTTGAAAAAAGAGAGAAACCGAACGGAGTAGAATCAAGAGCAGGAGGTCTTCGAACCAAAGCTGCTTGGCCAATTAGAAACAAGCATTACCAAGTTTACCGACTTACCACAAAAACCCACTTAAAGATCAACATATAAAATTACTGAACCTTTATTTCTTAGGCTGTTACAAAACATAATAAACATGTTTATATATTTGTACAGCCTATATATTACATACAATGTTTTTTTTATATAATGAGGTCGATTGGAACCATAGAATTACAGATTGGGAGTCTCTCCAACACCCCCCCCCCCCAGCCCAACCAAAAACACAAAAAAAGGGAAATGAAATGTGTCGCTTCCAGGCCGTGGATATAAAGTCTACTGCAATCTGCTGGTTCTTTACTTCAAATCCATACAGCAAAATAATGGCCGACTAAAACGAAAGTGGACAGGAAAGGCGTATTCTAATAAACTCAACGTTTTGGTTGACTCAGCTCCCACTGAGCCGTCTTCTGCTCCCGCTGAGCTCCCATAACTCAGCTCCCACTGAGCCCTCTTCTGCTCCCACTGAGCTCCCACAACTCAGCTCCCACTGAGCCCTCTTTTTGGAAATCCCAACAAAAATCACTTGAAATACTGCTGAATGGGGCATAAGTCATTCTTGGCGACGATGCATTAAGCCGATGAACAACAGCTTGTAGTATACTGGATCTGGTCAAGACTCAATACCAAATGCCCTTTTCCGCCCAAAGATGAAAATAAATATTCCAGTCATGTTACTGACTAATAACAAAACTCAAACAACAAATCATATACTACTAAGAGATTTGTAATGTTTTAATTTTCTTACAATTTCGTTCTTTAGCAAATTCTTAGATTATGATTTTGAGATTTGAGATACGCATTTGTAATTTGTGGTTTATATAGTATTCCTCATTAATATATTCAAGCCTAATTATATTTTCTAAGTTGTTTTGTCACTTTGTTTTTGCGTTCGCTGCCTCTCGGACAGTGTTCGTATTTTGAATTTGATGTAACTTCGCTATAGGAAGTATTTCAGGTCGTATTTATCTCATAGTTAACTTTAAAAAAGAAAAAATTCCACAAAGTGAGCTTTTCAAAGAAGAGTAAAGACCTACAAAAAAACCACAAATGAGTAGAAATAAAGTGAAATAAATTTCCAACTAAACAATACACAAAACATATTCATAGTTTTTTTAATCCTTCGGCTGCATTTGGGCAGCTTTTATATGGTCAGATATCCGCTACAGCATTTTGCAGCCCTTTTATGGCTAAGTAATAAACTTTCCTGGTTTATCCAAAATTTTACATCCTTTGATTACCACAATCAAAGTGACGAAATAGAAACTATAGGTGATTCTTCTGGTAATAGAAATACCAATTTTCAAGGTTTAAAATCTAATTTCAAATTCAAAAATCGATTTTGTTTGACAAGTTTTAACGATTTCATGACATAAACAAATGTCAAATAAACAAACTACCAAAAATTTAAGACATCTTGTCCTCGATAGTTACTACTCCTTCTCTCGAGTTGAGGCTGAAAATTGACTCTTGACATACATTAATTTTATTTATGACTCATTTTAATCTTGAAGCAGCACATACTGCTGTAATGTTTTTTGTGTTGCTATCTATTTTTTTTTATCCTTGTTTGTGTGTCTTATATGCTCATGTTAGCTCCAGGTATTGTAGTGAATAAAAATAGTCTATTTTTTCAGTTTTTCTTACCCATTTTTTAGTTTCTTTCTTGAACATTAAAAAAACAGAAGTAGAAACCCATCACCAATTTCATCCACTAAAAAGGTGAGACTGATACGACAAGGTCGGATGGGGAGTTTATCCAAAGTTAGAAAAGGAGTATAACGGAATGCTGAAGATAACTACTTGTAATATTGATGGATTAACAGCTCTTTTAATCTCCTGAAATCGGTTTCACTATAAGCAATCAGGGGCGGATCCAGGATTTTTTTTTTTTTTTTTTAGGGGGAGCGCAAAATAGGTTGATCCGATAAAATTGCGTTAGGAGCAAGTTTAATTAACGCAAACTTGCGTTAATTAAGCAAATTACACTATTTTAGACGACGGTAGGGGGGTGCCCCCCCTCACCCTCCCCCCGGATCCACCACTGTAAGCAATTCTATTGAACACAAGACTTTTGATGTCACAAAATCGATGTTCACAGAACACTTCTCTTTAAAATGGCACTTTTGATACAAAAATATGTTCCAGATAAGTATTAAAATTTACGAGAAACTGCTGAAAAATTAAGGGTTATAATCATTGAAAATCTTACCATTACTCTGATCTGGCAGTTCAAAAGTAGGAGATGAAAATGGGTAGTTCTCTGGTATTAAAACTTCAATATCAGGTAGGCGTGGCAAACATTTATCAACCAACTTGCAAATCACGGGTATCCCTTTTCTACCAATAGATGGCTCATCGAGCAATTCAACCTGATTGAAAAAAAAATGTTGCACAAATCATCTAAATTGAATGAATAATATAATATGAATCTAGAAAAGGTTATAGTTTATTCAGGAAAATTTCAGAAATGAGAATACCTCAATGATTCCCAATGAGATTCTTAAATGTTCAAAAGAAAGATTAAAAAGTTAAATGTTAAAAAAAAGGAAAGGTAAAAAGAAAGGTTATACAACGTTAGAAAAATATAAAAACGTTGTTTTAGATGGCAGTAGCTGGGTTTTAATCTTATCGGGTTTTAATAAGGTCCATTGATTAATTTATTAATCTATTAGACTTATAATCAATAATATAACGTATAATTTGCCTATGGTATTAGTTGTTGATAATCCTAACTTTTTTTTAGGATTACTTTTTGTTCGTGATTTCTTTAGAAAAACAAAAGATAAATAAGAAAGAAAAATGAATTTTCGCCTACTTTGCGCAATCAAATAAGTATTGTCTGTTTTTACTAAACGGATTGAAGTGTGCAGCCCATAAATCTAATGAAACATTTACTAAATTTGAGGTGTATTTCTTTTATAGCACTGAAATTCGGATGGCAAGAAAAGTGTGCGGTTATTTAAACTTTATTTTCTGCTTTTTTCCTTTTCTGTTTCGTCAATTTTCTGAAAAGTGACATTCGTTCATTACTGCAAAGATACTAAAGACAAAAGATACTGTAAAGATACTACTGTAAAGACAAAGGAGCTAAAAGAAAGAATACAAAAAGCTGTCGTCAAGATAATTGAAAAACTATCTAAAACAAATAAACTATCAAATATGTCTTGAGTTTAAGTCTGGCAAATTTAAGCTTAAGCTTAAGTCTGGTAAGTTTAAGCTCAAGTCTGGCATTTTTTTTTTTTTTTTTGTTATATCATTGAAAAAAAAGAAGCACAACCATACAAAAGGTTATGAAACTCAATTCTAAAAAAAAACTAAGTTGTTTTCCCTCAGACAATCAAGGATATTAAAATCATTACCATGAAATAATTCAGGTTCCTGAGAAGGTTATACAAACTTTCTAATCCTCGAAAAATTTGGATTACAAGAACAATCCATCACTTGGTTAAACTGTATAAATTATCGCAATAAATCAAATATTACTATCCTAGTTCAGTGTAGGGCCTTTATGTTTCAGGATCGAGCGACAATTTTTTGTATCAATGTCAGCAAACTTTAATTTCCGATCGTCAGTTGTCTAAACGAAAACAAATATATCCAACAAATATTAACCAAGGAAAGTATTGAGAATGTTCTTAATATTAATGTTCCAACACCGCTCTAATTATTACGACTGTTCTCAAAAACAAACGGGCGAGTAAAATTTATTATGCACAACAAAAGAGAAGGTCATACAAAAAACCAGGTCTAAACAATACAAAAAATCGCAGCTTTAGGTAACAGTAGTGTTATCAGTTCAAGCTTTAATGAAGAAAAAGAAAACTATAAAGTTCATACCGTAAGTGTATTTGCATTAAGTTAAAGCTTGCCGCTCTTAAGATCAGGCATTGCAAAAAAAAAAAAATAGTCGTCACCAAAGATCAGAAAATTTCAACAGAATCCCAAAGAATATTTCAAGACCTTGTCTTTCATACCTCCTAGGTTTGATAATTTAAAAGAGATATTGTCAAATACATCCATAAGGACAGCCAAAAAGAGACCCCTACCCACCCTCAGTGCGTGGGGAGTTTACCTCCGTGCAGTTTTCCCTTCCGTTTACGTAACAAATTTCAAGAAAAAAGAAGTCAAGAAAGTGATATCTATAAATGCGTGCATTAAAGTGATTGTCACCCAAATTCTAGCTGAATTATATCAGAATTGAAGTATATAGATTATAGATTGGCTTTGAAATGAAGATTAAGAAAAAAAAAATGTGTTTTTTAACTGAAATGTTAGTAGCAAAATTGAAACTTAAAATGGGGCTACCTGCTGATCGTAGACTGGGTTTAACATGAAGACAACAGTTACAAAATATTAGGTGCAATGACAATTAGAATTACCATTGACTATTCCTTAATCCTCCGGCCTCCAGCCTCCCCTTAAGCTTCCTAATCGTAGATTGGGTTTAACATGTAGGAAACAAGAATGATTGGAAACTAAGGCAAAAGTTCAACAATTCATATATTCTCTAACTGATATCCTCCAATTATGTTACATTTAACTTTTATTTTGATCCCCCCCCCCCCCCATAAACTGTTCTCTTATCCAAATCACAGTATCAATTTTTATTTGATTTTGTTCGTTTTATGTTTCAATGTGACATCATATTTCTCGATTTATGTTAACATAAACTTACTTGTTATGGATTCATTGCGCATAAATTCTTCAATTACGTTTGAAGTAGTAGCATAGGTCAGTAGAGGTCACTTTTTTTCTTAACCACAGGCTAACTATTCGATCACCAGGTATACTTCAATGAACTTTCAAAACAGCAAAATATTTCAGAGCAGGTTTATTTAGCTGTCAATTTTTTACACATTCGATTGAGTCGAATTAAAATCTTTTTTTTTTAAGGTTCTCTCTAAGCTACCTTCTCAGCAGGGGCCTCTTTCAAAGAGGACACGTCTCGTCGCATGCAAAGCCCTCCCCCCCCCCCCAGAAGTTGGTTAAACTGCATGGAACTGAAGGATACCGTAGTGGGAAGATCCTATGTAAAGGAACAGAAGATCAAGGTACATGGACCACGGTCTTAGCAAGTTGACAGAAAGGAGTGGCTTACCACCGTTAACTAATTAGCTAAGAAACTTTATCATTCTAACAAATATGAATACAGACTCAAAAGATCGGAGTGAAAGTGCTACCACGTCTGGGGAAATCGATGACCTTATGAGTTGATGTTGATTGATATTCAATTTCCTGCCATATACAGGGAAACAGAAGACCATTATAGGTATAGGACGACTTCCAGACGGGATGAAAACTCTCCAAATTTGAAGTTATCCTCGGCAAAAAAACGTCCGTAACATTAGAATACTTAACACCTGGACATAGGCCAAGCCAGGTAAAATCGATCCTCTTTTAGCAGAATTGGACAAATAGAAGTGGGACATATTCGGCCTGTCCGAGACATATATCCCTCAAACCGGAGAAGAAAACTATTCCTGAAACTACTGTTCTGTTCTAAGGGCACACAGACAGCATCCATAGACAGGATATCGGCTTCATCATTTCTTCTACAGCGAAGAGGGCATTGATCCCATTCATTCCATCATCAGAAAAAAAAAACCACTATTCTTCTGAAAGGCTCCGTCGAAACGCTTATAATCTTCCGGATATACACACCAGATTCTGCCCAAAGTGAAGAAAATTGAAATCATTTCTATTTCAACAACAAAGTTTTTTATTGATCCAAAGTCAAAGTTTTTTAACGATCCAAAGAGGCTACTGGACATGCTCCATGTACATGGTTCAAGGCAGCAATAGTTCCTGTACACAAATTAGGATTTCAAAAACTGCCTCCCCATAAGCCTCACGAGCTACCAAAGAAGAATTCTGACAAAGGTTCTTCTACAGAGAATCCAAGCTCTTAAAACCTTCCTCTTGGGTGAATATCAACCTAACTTTCGACCAGGCAGCTCGACCATTGACAAGACCTTCACTGTAAGACAGCTGATCGAACAATTCACTGAGTTCAAATCAGACCTATACTAACTCTTTAGTGATTTTCGACACGTCTTTGACATAGTCTGGAGTAAAAGTTTGTGGCAAATTCTCAAGTATTGCGGTGTCCCAGATGAAATCATAGTAATATCTTGGGAATATGTGCAACCAATCCAGAAGCCAAATTCTAACCCCACATGCTCTCTCAAATGAATTTACAACGTTGTCTGGCATCTTGCAAGGATGTGTTCTATCACCACTCCTGTTCAACCCGGTTCAACACGCCATACGATCGATAATAAGGGCCGAATACGAAGCAAAATGGGTGGAGCCCTCATTGACAAGGTTGAATATGCTGATGATACCGTTCAGATGGCCACAACCGCATCATAACCCTAAAAACAGACGGGCTGCCTCACACAAGTAACGAGACCGTTAAGTATGCAAGTAAATGCACCAAAACGAAAGTCAGGATAATTTCTTGGTAATAAGCTAGAATACCTTCTAGCCATAGCCATTGACGGCTAGATAGTAAGAAAAAGTCGACCACTCTATCAGCCTTGGAGTCTCTGTACTGCTCAAAGTTGCCATGCCGCCAATACCTAATGCCACCTAGTTCTAGCAAGTTCTAACTTCAGAGACTCTCGAATATCTAGAAATGCAGCTACCTCTCCAATCAGTTGAAAGTTCATCTCTTCAAAAGACTGATTGTGCCAATTACTGGGTATTGGTGTGAGAACTGGACCCTGAAGAGAGAAAACGAGCGCAACTTCCTTGCGTTCGAGATGCAGTGCCTACACCGTATTACAATATCAACCTTACCAACTATGTCACCAACAAGGAGAGGCAAAGACGGCTGGAATGTCCTTGCGCGATTCTCGATAAAATAAAACGACAAAACTATGGTGGCTTGATCCTGTTATAAAAAAAAAAAAAAAAAAAAAAAAAAAAAAAAAAAAAAAAAAAAAAAAAAAAAAAAAAAAAAAAAAAAACTACCGTTTCCCAAAAAAACACTCAAAGAAACAATTGACTGACAGTGGCTACGAGGAATAACACAAAAGCGGTTTATTTGTACCTTCAATGGTAAGTAAATCGCAAAAATTCCCACACAACAGCACGAGACAGATCTCACGATCGAGCACTGGTCCATGCCTCGTCAAAAGGATTGGCCCCAAGATGTCCCACGAGGATGGACAGGACATAAGTAAGATATAAAATGAAGAAATTAACGGTTAAGCTAATTCCGCTTTAAAATACTTAAAAATTATTTTTTCCAGAACTTAAAGCTATAAATATTTATTTTCCCAGAAATTGAAGTGCTATTCGCAATTAGAAATATTAACATTAAATTGGAAATGAAATGTTATGAAGCGCCAGGATGCTTTATTTAGCAGTCTGCTGTCTATACGTTTTCTATTTCATCGATTAAAGATAGGCAAAACAGATTGGTGAGAAATAAAAGCTACATTAAGATATTTATTTGCTGACAAAACATTTGTGGCCAACCATTTGTAGTAAAACAGTAGACAAACTACGAGATGAATCGATTAGAAAATCACTTCTAGCTTCGAAAGACTTGTCAAGCATAACAGGTGACACTGGAGGGAGAGCTCTTTGTGAGGTCTTTTCCACTAGTTTTTATATTCCAACAATTACGTACTTTGCTTGTAAAATATTACTTGAAACAGCTTACAGCGTTTCAAGCTTTTCAATTTTGCCATTTCCTTTGTTTTTATTAAAGCAGTCAATAAGTTAGCCAATAACCTTACTATACATTTAGACAAGGGAAGGTATCCCAATCAACAGCTTGCAAACGAGTAATTTTGTGGAGCGTAATTTTAAAGAGTAGTAGTCGTGAATGCCGAGTCTGGCCAGAACATATCACCCAAAGAAGGAGGAGTTGGGTCCAAGGTCAAACTATATAATCAGTTATATATTATATTATAATAATAACTTGTTTTATGTATTATACTTATATAGATTATATTTATAGATTATATAATAATTTGTTTTAATTTAAACAAAGATAAAGTAACAGAACCAGGACTTACGACAAATTTCTTATCAAAGGTGCCAATTTCTTTAGCCAAAACACTCCGTGCGATTTCAATTGGCACCTCCTCTTCTTCTTCTTCAACATATCGCCTATTCTTGGGCGCCAAAAAAATCGTACTCTAAGTCGATTTGTTCAGTGTTGGAGAGCGTTGCCACTACTGGTCCAAAAGTTCTTTTCAAAGTGTGGTGTATATAAGGTGATTTGATCTGCACAAAGAGAAACAGGCATGAAAAAATTATTGCTTTTGCCATTGCCAAAAAAAAACAAGGCTATTAATTTCTTGACTGAAAATTAGCTCAAAATATTTAAAAAAAATTCATAAGATAGGCGTGTTTCCTCATAATTGCAGAGGTTGAGTTAATTGTCGCCTTACTCTCCTATATTTTGAGGCAGAAAGAGGTAGAATAATATCCTTGCTAAGTCTAATCCAGAACAAAAATAGGACAATACAAAAACGAGCAGAAATTAAAAATAGTTCAGAAACTACAATGAATGAATAAATTAAACATTGAACCGAAGAGAAATTACAAATTCAAAGTTAAAACGAACCTAAATCAAAACAGATAAGAGTGGTGCTCTCCTGCCACTGAAACTCCTTAAAGGCTTGATCGCCTTTAGAGCTTTGCAGAAACCAGTTTTATTGCTTCAAATATTAATATATAAGTCTAGCTTATCTAAAAGGAAGGAAAGGGAGAAACAATGATAAAATTAATGTATTATTAACAAAAGAAAAAAACGACCTAAAACTAGAAAAAACTAGAAATGTTTAGTCATTTTCAAGGGTTCAAAAGGGGCTTAAATTTGAACTTGAAAGACAAGCGATTATTATATTCATAAAGAGCATATAAAAAAAAGGCATCGAGTGGCTATCAGTTTCATATTTTGACTGAGTCAATTTCAAAGTAAAAATCGATAAAAATCGTGTGGTTATATTAAAATAGTAAGATTAAAATGATTGTCAAAAATATTATAAACATAAACAAATATCAGAAAAATATTCATTATATAAAAAAAAACCATGTCTCTTCTAGAGGTTTGACTAGCTAGCATTTGCAATTTTTAAAAAGTTTTACAATCCCTCTCAGTTAAACAGAAATGGCACTTGAAACGTTTGGGGGAATATGAAGGGGAAAGGTATACCAAAACTTTCAATGAGTTTGAATTTCTGTTCGTTTTAATTTTGACTTCATTATTCACTGGAATATGCTGTATGTGTTTCTGCATTTACAGTACCCTGTGTTCGTTTTGAGTTGGAATTTTCAGTAAGCTTCTATCTTGATGTTTTTACATCCTAAGCAATCATTTAATTTTCATTAGTGAATCCTGATAAGCACAAAACAGCCGTTTCAAATTTTTTCAAATTTCAAATTTTTTAGACGGTACTTTTAAGCATGATGGTTTTATTCGATTATCTAAAATAAAACTAAAATTAAATTTAAAATTGAAATTAAAACTAATTTAAGATTTTGTAATAATCAGCTTGGTTTCAATATATTTTATTCTAGTAGCAATTAAATTTTTCTCTTTTTTGTCAAATAAAAAAACGCCGCCTTCAAAACAAAATAAAAAAGAGTGATATTAGAACTAAAAACGAGCAAAATGTACCGAAGCAGAATGAAGAAATGAAACCTAAAACAAAAAAAGTAGAAATGAAGAAATGAAACCCCCAAAAAAGGAGCAAAGTAAAGAAAAAAACGTACCAGCTTAATTTGTGGAGGACATTCAGATATTCAGGACATTCAGAAACTAACCACCTTAATTTTATTGATTATGATCATTCCTAATTAAATAAGTATTTATCATAACCAGATTTTCTTAAATCAGTATTTAAGATTTAATGTACTAATTTTTTATTAAAACCGATGTTTATCTATGGTTAATGGGCGGATCCAAAAGGACACAACAAAAAGAAAACGAAACGGAGTTTGTTTGGTAAAAAAAAGATAGTTTCGTAAAAAAAAGATTCATAAATACTTCGTTTTTTTTTCGGGGGGTGACAAATTTTCATTATTGTCTGCTTTCGTCAATGCCCAATAATTCAAAGGTTTGTGATTAGGCAAAATATTACTTGGGAGAGGGAAGACTTATAGAATGATCTTACGAAGGAGTTTTCAGGTTTTTTCATAAAAAAAATAAACCCAGTTCCAAGATTTTGTAAAATACCAACCATGGTCAGTGTTTATTACCACTGTATTATCTTAAATCAATAATTTAGTTTGAATATACTGGTCTTTTTGAGTTTTCAAACAGTAAATGTATTGACTAGCATACCAAGATCTTATGTTATGCCACTTTTTTTTTATTCCCAGAATGCACGTAATCTAAAATTTTAAGTTTATCTGGCGAAGATGATTTTTTGCGCTTATTTTTTGACATTACACTAATAAATAAACAAAAGGACCTAAAATTAAGACTGACAGAACTAGCATAGCCTAAAATAAAGGGTATGTACTAGGATCAAATGCCACAACTCTACTTAGCAACAACTTTGTTTTCGATATATGTGTATATATATATATATATATATATATATATATATATATATATATATAATATATATATATATATATATATATATATATATATATATATATATATATATATATATATATATATATATATATATATATATATATATATATATATATATATATATATATATATATATATATATATATATATATAAAAACAAAAAATCGCGAAGAAAGGAAACGAGGACAATTAACAGCCAGTGAAAAAATTGAAAAATTCTGCAAATATTTCGGTCAAGACCTCCGCTTGACCGTCCTCAGTGCAGAATAAAACTGATAAAAATATAAAAACCAAACCTTAAAATAAAAAACACCAAACTAAAATTGGACGACCCTTTCCTAGTAACGGTGAAAGGGTAACTACAGACTTGGTCAAAAGCTCCCCGTAAGCTAGTCGTAAATAATTTCTGAGACCACACTAGAAACTATTTATTATTAGATATTTATTATCTGAGACTCAGAAATTATTTATATATATATATATATATATATATATATATATATATATATATATATATATATATATATTATATATATATATATATATATATATATATATATATATATATATATATATATATATATAAATATATATATTAAATATATATATATATATATATATATATATATATATATATATATATATATATATATATATATATATATATATATATATATATATATATATATATATATATATATATACATATATATATATATATATATATATATATATATTTTATATATATATTTATATATATATATATATATATATATATATATTTTATATATATATATATATATATATATATATATATATATATATATATATATATATATATATATATATATATATATATATATATATATATATATATATATATATATATATATATATATATATATATATATATATATATATATATATATATATATAAATAGACCCCGGCACCACGCCGGCGGATCGACCGAACGCCGCCAACGAGAGGCCCGGTCGACCGCCGCCAAAGTTAAAACGCCACCGGTGCACTGCAGGCGCGCCGCCACCGGCAGAGGCAGCGGCGTTCGGCCGACTTGAAATTAAATTTTGCGGCAATTCTTTATTGCGTCAACCGCAAAGTCGGAGCTTTTCCTTCTCGTGTGGTTTAGTATTTCGATTTTCCGGATTAGAAATCAAGCAGGGCTTGCACTATCCCCGAATTTTCGGGTATTTCCTCGAAAATCTATGCGTCACCCCGAAAAAAAAAATTTGGTTCCCCCAATCCCCGAAAATCACGCAATCACGGTGCCACCCCTAGCGATTTATCAACAGTGACTTTCCCTGCCAAATATTACTTTGCATACCATAATTCTTCACTACACTCTTGTTCGTTAATTTTCGTCTCTTTTGTTACTTTGCATAAAAACCAGACAGACACAATATGGAATTGCAAATATTGCAATATACACAGTTCTTCATATGTTGACAAAAAAGGTATCGTCTTTATGAAATGAGTTTAAATCATTTCGAATGCAGTTTCCCAATCGTTATTTCTTACATCATTAAGAATTTTATTTTCAAGTTGAATAGAATTATAGAACGCATTCACTACTATACAGCTTCAGCCTTCAGTTGGATTTTGAAATTGACAGCCGACATATTGTCTCTACAGCTGAACTGTAAGTTTTCAGATTTTTTTTTCTTTTGCTGTTTTTAGATAGGATTTTCTTAATGTTTAATACTCAATTGTTGAAAGCCTGATAGATTAAAGAAAATACAATCTTCTTTGTGAAAAATTTTAACCCCCCCCCTCCCCTAAAAAAAACCCCTTCTATTGAGACACACTTTAGCTACAGAATAAGCTTTAAACAAGGTTGGGGAATTAAAGATTGAAACGGAATTTACCCCCAAAATATGATTCATAAATAAATTGTAAATTATTGCCTATAGGGGGGGGGGGGGGGGGGGGGGGGGGGGGGGGGGGGGGGTAGGGGGCTATCATTTTTACATGATAATAACTCATTTCTTTTTATTGAAAGCAGGGATGCCAAAAAGATTTCATGTTTTTCATTTAAAGTGGAGACAGAAGAAAAATCATATCAAATTCCCTGGGAAACCATTGAAATATTTTGATAAACCCAGGGTCCTCCATTGGACTTGTTCATTGTCTTCGGTATTTTGAGATTTCTCATAGGCTACTGGCCCAAGTTGGCTTTTGTATGTGCTCCCTTTTAATTAGATTCTTTGGATCTTATTGAATGCCACGGCGAATCTATGACTCAGTTTTCCAATAATTTGAGGTATACCTGAATAATTTTGATATTTTGTTGCTGTCTTTGTACCCCTTCACTCATACCCTCAATTTTTTTTTTTCAAGGAACACTAAGCTGTTAACGTAATTTTGCGTGTTTGTTTGAACCATATAGTGACCTAGTTAATTATTAAGTAAATTATTTTTTAATGTAAAGCTGAGACGAAATCCTAACAAGGTGGTATTCACAGGGGGGGGGGGGGAGGTATTACATTTAAATGATAATATCTTAAATTTTTTTTACTGAAAGCAGGGATACCGAAAAGTTAATTTTTTTTAATTTACAGCAGAGACGGCATCCTATCTAGGGTGTATCCAGGGGGGGGGGGGGGGTAGTGAGCAATCATGTTTAAATAATAATACCTCAATTATTTTTGAATGCAGGGATGCCAACAAGTTAATTATTTTTTTTTATTTAAAGCAGAGACGGTATCCTATCAAGATGGTATCCAGAGGGTGGGCATAGGGAGTTATTATGTTTAAGTGATAGTACCTTGATTTTTTATTGAAAGCAGGGATGCCAAAAAGTTGAAAAGTTGACAAAAATTAACCGGATTTTCGTGAGTTATACTTGATACAGCACTTGTATAGTTTTATTGTCCAAAGGAAAGGGACACATGAGTCCAACCCGTTTTTTTTTTCTTATTGATGAAACGGGTTTATTTTGAAAACATTCATTCATAAGCACCAGGCAGATTCACACTAAAACGAATTGGTGTAACGAAAGCGATATCGACATCCACACCTAACGTTGCGCTCGAGTGACAATGGCGCCCTTGGTCCAATGTTCAAGTTACATTAAAAGGCCAGGTCATAATAAAAGCTTTCAATTTGGGAGGTTCAAGGAGAAGTCTTTGACAGTCTTATGACCTCAGGATACTAGATGTTGCAACGTTCTTACGTATCTATAGTGGTTTAAAAAATTCGATCACCCCACAAATGATTACCAAAAATATGCACAAATAACAAATGTAACATTTGGAATATTATAACACTTTTTTAAAAGCTTTGAAGAAAACCAAAAAAGCTAAATACCACTAACTACGCTTGAAAGCCATTTTAAAAAGAAACTCTTTGGAGATTTCCATGGATATGGCCATAGCAGATGCTTTGAGCCTGGGTGGGGATCAAAGAGGAGTCTTTGAGTATTTTGACCACAGGTGACTTATTGTTGCGACTTTCTTAAATTAGGTAATTTTTGTGAGCATTTGGAAATCAAAGCTTAAACTCAATAACTGATACTAAGTGTCCTAACATTTTGCTTGGATTAAAAGTGACGAACTAGGAAGAAAATCTCAACATCTTCCTGGAGCTACTTCAGTCTGCATATTATTTCATTTAATTACATTTAAAACGGATGAGCTTTTCATTTTTACCTAAGAAAATAGCTGGAACTTCATTTTTCTTCATACCGAATAAACCATTAAGTGTTTTTTGTTTCATTGTAATTGAAGTGTTCTCATGTGAAGTGTTTATCATGTATTTTTCAGTTTGATAAATTTACTCCTTTTAGATGCAGTTTATAATTTGACTGACATTAGGTATTTATGAGTTTATAATTTGGAATGAATCCCCAAAAGAAAAATGAATAATATCCAAAAGAGCATCCAAAAGCAATAAAAAAGCAGCAGTTCAGCCTTAGCCTACATGACACATATTCTATAAAGAAGCCAAAAAAAACTTCAAAATGTATTTTTTTAAGTTGTTATTAAAAACCGTTTTTTAATACAAGGAAGGCTTTTTTAGGAATCCAAAAGAGCAAAAAAAACAATCAATACCAAAGTCGCCCATTTCAACAGTTTTAAATGTGACAAAACAGATATAGGCAAAGGGCATTATGGAAAAAAATAAATTTTCACCCAGATAACTGACGAATTTTGTGATACGGTATTTGAAGTTTTGTATGCAGTAATACTCGATGAAAAAACTACTAATTTTAATAATTATTTATGTTAAGAATACATAGCTAATAGATACTTCAACTATTCGTATTATGCAAGGGTTCTGAAACACCACAGCCATTTCGTTTCTACCTGAATTCTACTTCTCTTGATGAATAACGAAGAAGACCAGTTTCCAGCCAGCGACTTGTGAATTTTTGAACTCATGAATAGGCTCAAATCTGTTGTAAATTTAAGCTGTGATTTGAAAAAGACTGATGAAAACATTAATGTTTGCGGTCACCATTGATCGCGCCGCCATATTACTGGCGGCGCGGTGTTTTGGCCCCGCGACCGCCGATCCTCCCTCATCGGCGTGGCGCCAGGGTATATATATATATATATATATATATATATATATATATATATATATATATATATATATATATATATATTAAAAACTTCCATAAATCAGGAATTTGCTGTATTGAGGTAGGTGAATATTTGGTTTAATTGGAAAATAAGATTTTGTCAAGGTTTGAAATTTATTATAGGAACCGAATTTATTTTACAAATATCCCCTATTTTACAAAGGTGCCAATTTTAATATTTATTTTGATACAAACATATTTTAATATATAACGTAGTGGCCGGCCCAAATTTAAGTCACAAATAGAAAGAGTGGGAAAGCCTTACTTATGGGATGATAGTCTTGGTTCCCGTGATCTACCTACAGATTTAGAAAGCCAGGTACGATTTATCTTAGAGTGTCAAGAAATTCAGTATTGGCAAGGGCTGGTTTTAAATTCTGCTACATTGAATCATTATAATCAGGCTAGAACTAGTTTTGGAGAGGAAGTTTATTTTAAATTTAATTTACCGGATTTTATGTCGTTTGATTCAGCTTAGGGCGAATTGCCTTCCAATCCAGAGCAGACAAAAGGTGTTGGACAAAAAGATAGTTGATACTGAAGGGCGGTATACGTGTCCTCTTTGTAAAAATGAGGACGAAGATTTGGACCATTTTCTCCGAAAGTGCCCGGTGCTCTCTGGTTTAAGGGGAAATACTTACATGGGGTTGTTTTTTGCTGCTTTCTGGTATTTTACAAAGTATAATCCAACCACATATTTCCTGTTGGTGTTTACATAGATAAAAGCTTAGAAAGAAGGAAAAGTTTATACAATTGATTATTATACTATTATTTTCTCGCTAAATTACCATTAGGTATTTTTTCGCCATGTATTATGTTTCTGTGTGCTTTTTAATTTGTTCTTTTAGTGATTTCTTTCGTTTCATAAATTTTGTGTGTATATGGCTAATGAACTTTGGAAATGCACGATCTATCTATCTATCTATTTATCTATAGGGACCGAGTATAATTTAAAAATATATACTCTATTAATGATCCAAATTCTTGTTACATGAGTAATATTATCATAGGGTTTTAAGGTAGTTTCTTACGACAACTGTACAGGATCATCAGAGAACAATGAAAATAGAAATAAAAAATGGCAGTCATGCTCTACCCCTACCCAGAAAAATGTCTGGTCAAGCTCCATAAGCCACACATAAGATAAAAAATGGGCTTTTGGTTTTGTTCCAAGGCACACACTGGACATCTGAACATTTGCAAGTTCTATACGAGCAGCGTCACCATTTAATTTTTAATTTACCCTAAGTAGATTTCATCAGTAAAACCCCAGCCACCATCCATTGAAGTCCTAAGGAATGATAATTCTTAGAAATCTGACGGTAAAAGCGCCAATTTGTTACTGCTGGCGAAATGTCGGCCTTCCAGTAGAAGGTATATTACCTTATATGATCTCTAACCAAAGAGTATGGGTAACTTTATAAGAGTGGCAACTGGCTCTAGTGTCACCTAAAAAAAACTCAACGCCATCTAGCGTTGGCGAAACTTAGGATTTTTTCAGTGGAATAAAAAGAATAACTGATTTAATTTGTATAGTTGGTAAAATTAGTGTATCACACTAGATGACATTGATAGTTGTTTTTTTTTGCTGACATTAGCACCAATTTACATATTAGCACCACACTAGCACCAGTTTCCACATTAGCACCACACTAGCACCAGTTCTCACTCTTATGAGTAACTCATACTATTTGGTCTCTAACGTTAACTTACGTTGGCGGCGACTGCTTCCAAAAGTGACTGAAATTGAGTCTCCTTCATTGGTATTGGAACAGCAAATGAGACACTTGGGGGCTGTACAGAGCCTGGTCCAGCCATTTCTGTCTATAAAAATAATAAGTGATGTTAACAAATAGATTGAGGCTTCCGGGTCTACATGTTGGAGTGATGAAGTTTCCCATCCAAGGGGCTTCTATAATTCTATTAAATACTTATCTATTTACACGTGTGATAAGTATGTTTTGCTAGTCAGGGGATGTCTATAATTTTTAAGAAATTGACTGAAATTAAAAATCGCAATTTACTTTCTTCTTTCCGAGCAAATCACTGAAGAATTTTTCGTTTCTTTTATTTATGAAGCTCAAATTCCATTTTTAAAATACACTTTATTTTGGTTTCGTTGTTAAATAACTGAAAATGAACGTAATATATTTGGGGGAAATTATCTTAGGTAAACAGTTAATTATGCAGTGAATTTTACAAGCCATGTAAACTAACGAGGCTACTGAATTTAAAGAACTGCAAAGCAAGAAAATTAAGTAATTTAGTGTTTTAACTAATCACTTTTTAATTAGTTTTAATTTGTTAATTAACGTTTTATCTAGTTTTTAAATTAATGAGCTCAAAAAGTAATGTAACTCAAGAATGTAGCGATCTAAAATGTTTTAATACTTGGTAAAGACAACTTAAATTTCAGTGAAAACATTTGAACAGTTTTCTTCAAAAGGTGATCTAAAATAACGTCTTACATTACTAAGCAAGGAAATACTTAAGCAAGAATTTTACCTATAAGGAAAAATTTTAGGGAACATGGAACATCATCTTGAGAGGGGCAACAACTGAAGCTTTGAATAAATTGGAACAGGGAGAAGCATGCGCAGCTATATCGGCCTCATACGAATTGGTGCTGCAGTGAGTTTTTCGCAGTAAAAGTTCTGCATGATTTCTCTATTTTCTTTTTTTATTATTTAGTTTTTTTATGTAACCAAAGAGAAAAAACAGATAAAAACTAAAGTTTGAATAACGTTACTTTTAAAGCCAACGTATATCATACCCACAACTAATTTTAAAGAAAATACATTATTATCCCTGATAGATAAATTATTTCTTCCTATATTTTCATTTCATAATACCATACGATGTCAGGGAAGATATTATGTAACCTAAATGAAGATGCAGATTAAAAAAAAAAAATATTCTAAGTTCAAATAACATTACTTTTAAAACCAACGTGTATCATACCCACAAGTAATTTTGAAGAAAAATACACTATTATCCCTGATAGATAAATTATTTCTTCCTATATTTTCATTTTATAATATCATACAATGTCAAGAAAGATATCATGTAACCTAAGTGAAGATGCAGATTAAAAAAAAAAAAAAAAAAAAAACAAACATATTTTAAGTTCGAATAACGTTACTTTTAAAACTAACGGGTATCATACCCAAAACTAATTTTGAAGAAAAGACATTATTATCCCTGATAGGTGAATTATTTCCTACTATATTTTTGTTTCATAATATCGTTCAATGTCAAGAAAGATGTTTTAAAACCTAAGTGAAGTTGCAGATTAAAAAAAAAGATGTCAAGCGAGACATAATGTAACCTAAGTGAACATGCAGTTAAAAAACAAAACGAAAAAAAAATATTTTAAGTTTGAATAGCGTTATTTTTAAAACCAACGTTTAGCATACCCAAAATTAAATTCTAAAGAATATAATTCATTTTCCTTGATAGATGAAATATTCTCTATAATATTTTCATTTCAAAACATCATTCAATGTCAAGATAGACATACTCGGGATAGTTCTGAAAACCATACTCGGGATAGTTCTGAAAACCTCAGTTCTTCTACACTATTTCAAAGTAGCTTTAGTCACGTCGACTTAAATTCTATTATCTAATACATTATTATAATTATATTATTATAATATATATATATAATACAATAATATATAATAATTATATATTATTATAATATAATATACTAATAATGTATTATTTATTAATTATATACTATTCCACTAAACTTTCACATACAGTGTACTCTTACAGAAGAAAACCTAATCTACAGAAAAACATCATATTGAAGGGCTTGTAGGACTATGTATCATACCCCCTTTGCTTATATAATAGTCATTACAAGCTGTCAACAGTACATACTATATAATTTCAATAACACTTATCAGCCAGTAGCAAACTTAAAAACTATGAGATGGTCTACTACGTTACATGAGATACTTTCCTAAAAATTGCGAACATGAGGACTAGTTTTTGGGTTGGTACTGTTTAAAAAAAAATTCCAAACAATAAGTTTGACTTTTCTTATTTCATAACTTTACTGATACTGCTCTTTTTTTCCTTTTCTCAATCGTACAAAGTGGAGAGATCCCAGCCAAGAAGATTGGTGCGCTGGATTTAGGATCCTTTGTCCGAGAGGACGAGGGTTCGAATCCTAGTGCACCCAATTATTTGGTCTGGGACGGGGGTCAGTGGCGTGACTCTGTAAGCTCAGCCAGAGATCACCCAGCTTTAAAATGAGTATCTGGAGAAATCTGGTGAAGTAAACAGGAAGGGTGTGCGGAAGCACAGGATGGTTGGCCCCAACCCCCATTGCATTTCCTGGCTGTAGGGGCCAAGAAACAGAGACCAGCACCGCTGGTAGGAACTGTAAAGTCTAATGCCGTATTCTTTACCTTACCTTACTAATCATACAAACACTTTAGACGAATTCAAAATGGAACATGTTTCTTTCCTATAATAGCCTGGATACACTTGTTGACCCGGACACGTCCTGGCAGACTTATAGAAAGGGTGTACTAGAGGTTGCCACTAATACCGTCAGCCGTATGATGGATTCAAAGAAGCCCTGGCTATCGCAAGAAGCACTGCAAATCATTGAACAGCGCCGGAAAGCACGGTTGGCCCGAGATATGCCCTCCTACAGACGGCTAAACGGGATCAGAAACAATATTATTCACCGTGATAAACAACAATTTGTTGATAAAAAGCTGAAGAGCTAGAAGATGCGGCACAAAAAAGTTACGTCATGTCGCTTTTCAAGCTTGTCAGAGATCTTAGCGATGGGAAACCACCAAAGATAGGCGCAGTTAAAACCATCTCTGGTGAAATGCTAGAAGATGAAAACGCACAACTTGATCGATGGAGGGAGCACTTCGCAGAGCTATTAAACGCCGAAAGAATCGTCGTTGACCCCAACCTAACTACATCCACTCAGCAAACAACATATAAAAACTTACCAGAGCCTGTCCTCCTCCGTCGGTAGAAGAGATACAAAAAGCCCTGCGGGGAATGAAGAACAACAAGGCACCAGAAACCTGCGGGATCACCGTCGAGCTGCTAAAGTTTGGAGGACTGGCATTGCTCCTTTGGCTGCACATGCTATTCTCCCTCGTCTGGTCAACCGAATTGATACCTGAAGAATGGAAGGAAGGGATAATCCTTCCTCTATGGAAGCGGAAAGGTAGTTGTAGCGATTGCTCGAATCAGAGAGGAATCACCCTCCTGTCAGTGCCTGGCAAACTTTTCACAATGACATTGCTTGATAAGAGTATCCAGTTCATTCGTAGGTGCCGCCAGATTCAGCAAGCAGGTTTCATGCTCAACAGATCCACGACCGAGCAGATATACACTATTCGACAGGTCATCGAGAAAGCCCGCGAGTTCCAGCGTACACCACATATTGCATTTGTTGACTTTATAGCAGCTTTCGACTCGATCGAACGTGAGTCCCTCTGGCTGATACTAAAACGAACGGGACTCCCTGATAAATATTGCCGCCTGTTCAAGGCGCTCTACACTGGTACAAAAATCTCCGTCCAGGATAATGGTCGCCGAAGCCCACTATTCGAGATAGATACTGGTGTAAGGCAAGGCTGTGTTGCTGCTCCTGAACTTTTCAATGCGGTGATTGATTATGTCATGGATCGAGCCACGAATCGGCTCCAATTCGAACTGAAATATGGCGATAGAGTCCTAACGGATCGCGACTTCGCAGATGATATTGCCCTGATATGCACTAATGCAGTTGAACTCAAGGCAGCTCTCAATATACTGTCAGAAGAAGCTCTGAAAGTGGGACTACATGTTAGCTGGCAGAAAACAAAAAATAATGATATTGACCGGGCAGGAAATTCCGCCAACTCACCATCATTCAACGTATTACGGCACACTATCGAAGTTGTCAAGTCTTTTACTTACCTTGGATCAGTCGTCTCGGATAACGGCTCAATTGAAATGGAAGTCCAGTCGCGCATCGTGAAAGCTGCGTCTATTATGGCTCGATTATGCCGTTCCTTGTGGTCAAAGCCCAACATTAGCCAAAAAACAAAAATGCGGATCTACAACACGACCGTAACGCAAGTCCTTCTCTGCGGTGCTGAAACTTGGCTGACAGCTGCTTCTGTTCGTGATGCCATAAATGTGGCCCAAACAAACTTCCTAAGACGACTCGAAGGCATCAAGTGGTACGACTTCGTCTCAAACACCCGATTGCTGACACTAACGGATCAGACCCCCAACGCTCGTCAGCTCGCCATAAGAACTCTACGGTGGTTTGGCCACTTAATTCGCATGCCAGAAGAATCACCCGCCAGCACACGTTTCAATTTTGATCCCCCTCAACATGGCTGGAAGTGCCCCCGTGGAAGACCCCGGTTCAGATGGAGGGACAGCCTTACCCAGTACTCCTCCATGATCGGTACTGACCTCCAAGAAGCAGTCCCGCTTACACAGGACCGTTCGGAATGGAGGCAAAGAGTATCATCTCTCAGACCACCAGCAGGAGCCTTAAGTCAAAGTCAAGTCAAGTCTATAATAGCCATAGGCTTACATTAGCATACTAACATCAAAATAAAATTATTAAAATCAAACTTAAAATAGTCAATAAACAATTATTTAAAATTAATCAAATAGTAATCAAAATTCATAATCAACAAATCTAAAGTTATAAGTACTATTCAAAATGGTGATAGCACACTGTGTTGATGCTCTGCTTGGCAATACGAGTCAAGGGTTCAATTCCTGCTGCCGAGAGATTGGGCAAGGCTTGCTATCTATCCTTGTGAAAAGGACTAAGCAACTAAAATATCGACAATAACCAGAGGAATCTCTATGCACCCTCAATGGCTCTAGAGGAATTTTGCCCTAAAAGTACTATTCAAGGTCATGAAGACTTGGTGTGCAGCAAAGGCAGTTTAAAAATGCCAGCAATTATATTTGGAACATATTTTTCAATTAATTAATTAATTGATTCATGAGTAGGTTTTGAAGATAAAGCTTAACCGTATTTCTCTGATTTTGTTTTCTCGTTTTTTAAAAGCAACCTAACCGACAATGAAAACTGGCGAAATTTTATTAGTCTGGATAACTTTATTTTTAAAATACCATGTAACTAAGCCAAAATTTATTTAAAAAAAAATAGAAATAATTTTCCTTAAAATAAACATTTTCTGTAACATTGTCATTTTAAAAGTCCATTCAGTGTTCATAGAGCCCTATCTTTCTGATGGTTATATAAATCTTCTTTATGTTAATTTAATGATGGCTACTTAAAGCAACTATGGTTCCATTAGCCTTTCTAATATGGTAGATTAACATAACTTCCAAAAGTTAACCACACATTTCTGGCCTGTAGCACTCTTGCTGAGGAGCATAACTTTAATTTACTTAATGTTTGTGGGTTAAATAGACACATTTTTTTTTATATCTTGTACAAAGTGTGTAAATTAAAAAAAGGTTAATAACATAAGAAGAAAAAAATATCGCACGGCACCCCCACAGCAATATAATTTTGTCATTTCACGAGGTAGAATTTGTGCTCCTTCAAACCACCCAGTTGAAAGGGTTGAGCGGCAAAAGTTCAGCTCCATTTGTTTACACTGTATTCTTTGCAAGGTATCTACCATATATGATCGATTAGGTGACCGGACCGGTAAGGTATATGAAGGTAATGTCGGTAACATTTATCAGCAAATTAGTGTAAGAACTATGAAGTGATGCTGACCAGCGTTGCCAGCGCTTTGAAATAAACTGTGCCAGCTTTCCGACTAAAATTGTATTGCAAGGGATTAACTTGTACCATCTGAACAGAATGCTAAAAATTTTCGGTAATCAGAAGATAATTTTCGATAAACTAAAACTTGAACAGATATCCAAGTCAGAGAGGAAAAAAAAATCCAATTTACAACATCGAGCCTAGACCTTTAAATTGTACCAAAAACGGTACAATTTTACCGTGTTGGCAACACTGACACTGATTTGAAAATATAAGAACGGGCAATAGTTTCCCCTGAGAGAGTTTGCAATAACATCAGTCAGTTGATTTTTGGATACTCACACGAGACCATGCGTTTTTCACCAAAAGGCATGGGACTATATCTCGTTATA
Source organism: Artemia sinica (assembly GCA_027921565.1). Lineage (NCBI taxonomy): Eukaryota > Metazoa > Arthropoda > Branchiopoda > Anostraca > Artemiidae > Artemia > Artemia sinica. The sequence continues at coordinate 979,751 of CM051267.1, read as the reverse complement.
GAGATTTTACGCAGTCAGTGGATATCAATAAAAAGTGAAACCTTTCAAACGTAGTCTGGTAAGTGTGGCTTGTTTTGCCTCACTTCTTGGGGGATCAAAATGAAATTTTCAAGAAATACTATACTTTTTTCGGGGGGTGGGGTAGAGAAGATGCCATTTAGGAAAGGGGTAATCCATCTTTAAATAAATCTCACATAAAAAGCATACACTAAAGTTTTTTTGTTTTGTTTTCATACCTGTTGCTCAGCAAACTGTTTGAATATTTGTGTATATTTGTGTTCTGATGATGCTCCAACCTCAATTTTATCTGACGAAAATTTATATCAGTATCAGCTTCTTCTGCTGGGATCACTTTGATTTCAGAAACTTTTGGAAACTTTTGGTTTTGGAAACTGGTAGTTCCCAAAACCACTGGTTCATCAATATTACCCAAAGTTTATCCTAAGTATTACCATCAGTATGTCCTCTTTTACAAAGGGAGCTTAGATATCTGCAAAGAGTGTTAAGAGTAAAAACGCTTCCTTTGATTTGCAGGTAAATTTCGAAATTTGAACTTTTGGATTGTATAGTGTAAAAGAGTAGAAATAGAAAGCATGGATTATTATTGAATTACTCTTAAAGAGAAAGGAAATTGGTTTTACCTTTTTGAAGTCCATCTTTTCGAGAACGGATTCACATTTGAGGAGCGTGTCCATTGGAACTCGTTTCTGAGGATTCTCCAAAAGATTAAGCAGGTTTCTCATTTTGCTAAGTTTCTCCGTATCTACGAAAAATTAGGAGGGTAAATATGGAACTCTTGAAAATCAACATAAGCTAACTAGAGACGATTAAGATAACTGCAAGAAAAGCCAAGATTAGACTACAAGTATATACTGACTGCACTCCGGGGCACCGATGGGAGAAGGAGGAGAAAGGGACAAGAAGGGCAACAACACTCTCGCCAAGAGGGTCTTCTTTCAAAAGTCTGCTCCAAGTCTTCTAAAACCTTGTTTTTGTCTTAATTACTTGGAAATTCTTGACAGCCCCTCCCCCTCCAAGAGGGGTAAAAGACTGCTGGTGCTCTCATTTTATTTGTTGTTCAATTTTTGATTACTCTCCCAAAATAGGTTTCAAAGAGGTAGAAGGCTCTGAGATTTGTTTATCCTGACCTCCCTTCTTATATTTAAAATATATATCCCTTCAAACGTAAAAGCTGATTTTAATCACAGAAAATGGAACGGGAGACGGACTCTCGCTAAGAACGAGGCTAAGGTCTCGACCGAGTCTGTTAATTTTGAATTGAAAATCAAGTTTTTGCAGTAGGCATCAAGACATGGCTAATTGTATGAAAAAAGCCAATATGGATAGTCTGAGTAATTGAGAGGCAAAAATGTTTAAATAGCACGGGTAAATGGTGGGAGTAAGTATAACGCTCTTATTGGACAAGTAATTGTGTGTTATTTTTTGGAAAGGCACGTCTGCCTAGAGTCCCTCCCGTTCCAATTTTCCGTCCTGTCCTGTATAGAGTCCATAGAGTCCTTGCTAAAAACTAGTTTAAAAAAACAGTAAAAAGACACAGACAAACATCTCAGTGTAAAGAATAATACATTCTTGTGCAATACATTTCTAAGGCTTTGATTGCTGTGAGGCAATATACTATTTTCTTGCTTAGAACAAGAGTCTTTATAACTTATTTTACTATTATTTTTATTTGTCCATCTATAGAACGTTTTCAGCGCGACTTTGATCAGTCGGTGAATTTTCCCATTGACTTCATTGTTTTACAAGTCTAACTTATTTTAAGCAGCTTGAGATGTCAGCTGCTTAATGGCAAACCGTAAAATTTTTCTTCTGTTTAAATTGTGTTTATGTAATGAACCCTTACGATGAAGTAATTCAACGACAACTTTGGGCAATACTACGGTAATTCGTCAAATCGTCTGAAATGCAGTCTTCTCACAATGCTGTCGTAAGGATTTCAGTCGCTATTTGGATTGGCTAGTCCTTTGCCCGGAATGCAGGCAGTTTTCAGGAGGCAATTAGACTATAGTTGGATTGTATTCCATGTCTCCAGGCCTGGATTTACCAATAGGCACACTATGTCCGTGCCTATGGGCGTACAATGCCAGGGGGCGCAATAAACTATCACTTAGTGATTTTTTTTTTTAACAAAACCTGGACTGATGTGATCCATCGTCAAAGTGCCAGATGTACTCCGCCACCACGCTGCCTATTCACAGAAAAGTGATTTTAAAACAACACAGGAATTTGGTGGCCCTTATAAACTGCCAGATGTCTCCCAAGAATGGCAGCTGAGAGTTCGGTATCACCTCTCTCTTTTATTACTTTTGGCTAATCAGTTGCGTTCTGTTCATTGCTTCCACTATCCCCGAATTTTCGGGAATAACCCCCGAAAATCTAGCAAAAGCGGAGCGACAAAAAAGCTTTGCCTAAAGGCGTCAAAGCTTTAAATTCGGTCCTGCATGTTTTGTAAAGAAAACTACACCTAGTAGATTTTTAATCAAGACAAAGCAAAGAATTCATAATGAGTAGATCCTATGAAAATCCATTCAAAAAATATCAAACTGTTGCTAAGAAATAAGAATTTTAAATAAAATCCAACCCTCATTTCCAATCTTCTCAATCATTCGTCGTAATGGCTCAATATACTTTCGCCCAAGCTCGCGAACCTTTTCAATATACATTTGCTCTTCAACCAAAGAGGGGTCCATTTGTCCTCCACCAACATTTCCTGTTGACAAATGCTAAAAAACAAAAAATAAAAATTTAATAGCTCCTTACCTTATACGGTAAGCTCTCGAGTAATTTTTTCACGTTTTGTTGGCTTATTCTTTGTATATTGCTTTTAAATTCCATTCTTAAACCCACAAAAAATGGTGCAGTTTTTGTCGCAGGGATAATTGCAAAATTACTCTAGTGATAGGTTTGTTTCTAATTACCATTAATAATCTAATTTGTTAACAAATAAAAATACTTAACTTATAATTTATATTAGTACGTTTATATTCTACTATTTAATGAAAATGTAAAACTCAGTCTAAGTAAATCTATATACTGACATTAAAAATGGGCACTAAGTGACGACATATTATTCAATTTATTATTACAATATAAGAATTGAATTTTTTAACAAAACATTGTAGTAACTATCTGTTTTTAATAATTACTTCTACTTTCTTTGAAAACAAAGTAGGACTACCGTTCCCGATGCATTTTTTAATAATACCTAGGATATGATTTATGTTAAATTTATCAACTCAGAAAACTGTTAATATTATCTACTCAGAAAACTGACACTAAACAATGAGCTTTCTAGTAAAATAAAAAATAAAACTAAATAAATGCCTTGATAAAATAACAAAAAAAAAGTTTTCCACTTCTTTCTCATCGATTTATTTTCTTTGTTATAAACAAAAGGACTGCAACACCATAACCTAGTTTAAAAACGCTATTTTATTATCTATTTACCAATAAAGGAAATAAGAACAGGATATTTTCCTAATAATAAAATAATTTTTATTATTTATTTAACAATGAAAAAAATAAGAGCAGAATATTTTCCTAATAATAAAATAACTTTATTATTTATTTGCCAATGAAGGAAATATGAACACGATGATTTCCTAATAATTATATAATAGTTTTTTTATTATTTATTTATCAATGAAGAGAATAAGAACAGAGAATTTTTCTAATAATAAAATAATTTTATTATTTATTTAACAATGAAGTAAATAAGAACAGGATATTTCCCTACTAATAAAATAATTTTATTATTTATTTAACAAAGAAAAAAATAAGAGCAGAATATTTTCCTAATAATAAAATAACTTTATTATTTATTTGCCAATGAAGGAAATAGAACACGATGATTTCCTAATAATAAAATAATTTTATTATTTATTTACCAATGAAGAGAATAAGAACACACAAAATTTTTATAATAATAAAATAATTTTATTATTTATTTAACAATGAAGGAAATAAGAACAGGATATTTCCCTACTAATAAAATAATTTTATTATTTATTTACCAATAAAGGAAATAAGAACAGGATATTTTCCTATTAATTAAAATAATTTTATTATTTATTTACCAATGAACGAAATAAGAACAGGATAGTTTCCTAATAAACATAATTTTATTATTTATTTACAAATGAAAGAAAAACAAACAGGATAGTTTCCAGGGGATATAATATACGGGATACATAATAAAGTTCCTGTTATTATGCTATGCACTGAGGGAAGCAAATACGATTAAAATACTTCAGAAAAGGGCTGAAACTTCTGGCGATTCAAAAGCGGTTTTACTTATTTTATTTTCAGCTTAGTGATGTTTTTTCTCGTAGCGATTTTAGGTAGGTTATATTATATACTGCATAGTAAGACTGCCTTTTTCTATAATATATATTATATGAAATAGTTTTAGTCTTAAAAGAAAAACCGTAGCAATAATCATCCAAAAAAATGTTAAGATCAATTTTGCATTGCAAACCTTTCAAAATCTAAGCAGAAGTCTAGAAGCTAATAGCAGAAAATAAGAAGCGTTTTTATCTTTTCATTTTCTGTGGTTTTCTCCCTAATCTAGTGATTTGGACAATTTTTCTAGAGATTTTAAATCAGAAATAATATCAATTCCAAGATCTATGCTACAGCAATCAACGTTAAATACAGAACAACTATAAACATTATACTGATTTATAATATATAAATGTTGGCAAAAAAAAAATTAGAACTTTACAGCCCGTATCACATATTCTTTAATGGAAATTAAATTAGAACTATTACAGTTGCTCAATGCATTTTTTATTTCTGAAAAAAATGAAGACTACAGTATACGATATTATTTAATTATAATAAATTTAATTATAATAATTATAATATATAACAAGGAAATTATTAAATTATAAAAAAAAGTGTCTGTAAATTAAATAAAGAGCAACAGAATGTTTCAGAGACAATTGTGTTACATTCAGCGGTCCCCTTCCTGCGTCAGCAACTTCCATGAACCAATAAATAAGAAAATCGGATAGATGATAATTTAGTCAGTATGATCATTCGACTAAATGATCATTTAGTTATGACTAATGAAAAAAACTTTCCGAACAATAAGTTTTTTAAAAAAAAAGCAAAGGCCATTTTAAACTTAATCTCAGCAGATACAAATACAGAGGCACTTCATATAGAAGGGGTCATCGTATAAACTTCAAAAGGGGCTCATTCGATTGGATATAGAGAATTATAGTACCATTTTTAAGAGTCAAAAGTGATCAGAGGGCAACTAAATGACCCCCCCCCCCCCCCCCCAATTGAGGTAGCCATTTTTTTAAGATAGTTCAAAGATCATATAACAAAAACTCCTTTACGTATGGTCATTTCGTTAAAAATAGTTCAAAGGTCAGATAAGAAAAACTCCTGTGTCGACACAATCCCCCCCACCCCTAGGGCCGGGGCAGGCGTTGTAAGTATTGCTCTGGGGGCATATATGGTTCTTATGGAAGGTATGCTCGTATAAACTTCAGAGAGGGTTCATTTGAATGGAAATTAAAAGTTGTAGCTCATTTTCTCAGAGTGAAAAAAGATCAGAGGGCAACTAGCCCCTCCCGCCCTCCACGCCTTTGAGTGTATCGGATGGAAAAACCCATCCGATATAAATTTCAGAAGACCATTTTGTTAAAAATAGTTCAACCATCAGATATTAAAACTCCATGGTCAACACAGCCCCCCAGGGCCCAGGGACAGCCGTTGTAAGTTATACTCTGGGGATATATACGGTTCTTATAGAAGGGATACTCGTATAAACTTCAGAGAGGGCTCATTTGATTGAAAATAGAAAGTTTTAGTTCACTTTTAAAGAGTCAAAAGAGACCGAAGCTTAATCTAGTCCCCCCACGCTCTTTTTCCCCAGACCCATCCGATAAAAATTTTGAGATAGCAATTTTGTTAAAAATAGTTCAAACATCAGATAATAAAAATTCCGAGGTTGACACACACCTATTTTTTCACTTTGATATTGTTACTGTGATATCAGTTTTGATACTTTGATGAATATTTGATTTTTTTTTTTTTAAGTTTGATTTTGAAATAAGGAATTGTTAAAAACTTGAATTTTTTTGCAATAAAAAACGAACAAAAACTAATTAAAAAAAACTTTCAAAATATTCAATTTGATGTTGTTTATACTTTCCAAGACTGTTCAAGACTCATTTAGTTTTCAGTAAAGCGCCAATGACGCAGTAGGTTTTAGACTTTTACAGTAAGAGAAGGAGGTCATAACCAAACTCTTGTCTGTGGTGATTTTGTTCGTTTCAACCTTGATTTGCATATTCAATTTAAGTTTCACTCGTTTTAAGATTTATTTATTAATTTACATTAATATCTAATGCATGTTTGTTTGCATTGATTGTTAATTTAATTTCTGTTCGTTTTAAGTTTCATTTATACTTCAATAGGAAAATATTTTTTTTTCGTTTTAAGCTTGATTTTCATATTCGATCTAAGCATTAGAAGAAAACAGAGGAATAATTACACAAAAGGAATAAAAATGAGCGTTAAAAGATTTATTAAGTAAAAATTAATAATGAAAAATACTTGCGGTGTGTTGACAGCACCCATGCTAGGAGATGGAACTCCAAGATTGGGTCCAGAACGAATTTGACCTTGTTGACCAGGCTGTAGACGCTGCATGCCTTGAACAGAACCTGGAGATGGGGCAATTCCTTGGGCACCACCAGGCGAGTTTGCAAAATGGGGTGAAGGAGCCATTTGTCTAAACAAAATTTGGACTAAGAATCAACACAAGAACTGATAATACAATAAAAGTGCCCTTAATTTGAGCTGGCACACCATAACTAGTACTGATTATTTTTGTATATTTGTGATATAGACTTTTTCTTTTTACTGTCTTACGGGGAGTCATGTCCCACAGACCTTTCACCCCTACGTTGATAAAAAAAAAAAATCCAGCCAGAATGACAGTGGTTGACCAAACCGGGCATAGAGGTAAGCTTTTACAAACCTTAGAGGGAATTTGGCAAACCAGACCTGACGACGCTAAGCTTAAAATCAATAGCACAAGTGAGACAAAAAAGAGGTTACGTACCAATTATCATTCATAATTTAAATCAACAAAATTCAAGCAAAACATAGCTCATAGCAATGGAAGATATGGATATAAGTACAATATGGATTTAAAAGTAGAGAAAAAAATGGTCTGAAAAAGGGCGAGGAAGAAGAAAAACAGAACCTGATATAGAGAAAGAAAAAAAATGGATGCTCAATTCAAACATAAAACAACAGAAATTACTAAAAGACAGGAGTTAGGCTACTACGCCCCCAACCGTAATCGTAAATCTTCTCAATTCTATTGTATCATCTGTATTATATTGGAAAATATATATGGTTTTCAAATAGTTTATTGTACTTTCTTGAAACATTGACAAAAAATAAAAATAAGATGACTGGAAAGAACTGGTTAAAATAAACTAAATATTTAATATAATAATACATTAATCCCTGGGAATCTCAGCGATTCAACATGCAGTTGAACAGTATCGTATTTATTTTTATTTTTTAATGTTTTAATTATGAACTAAAATATTGGAAATACATTTTTGTTTTAAGTAAAGTGTAAATGATGCAAATACTGTCAAAATTCTACGGCTAGGTAAAGGGTTGGGGGGGGGGGGGGGGGGAAATAGCCAAACTCCTATTTTGTGGTAACTTTTGTTCGTTTCAAGTTTGAAATGAGTTTTCTTTTAAACTTCTACTAATTCTAAGGTTTACTTACTAATCTCTGTCAGTATTTGTTATCTCTTTGCTGTGATTATTCATTTTAATTTCTCTTGGTTTTGGGTCTCATTTACTCTTTGATAGAAATTTATGGTAGTTTAAAGTTTCAATTGTTACAGGAGCCTTTCTGCTAGTCTTAATTTTTAATAATCTTCTTTGGCTTTCTTCGACAAATTTCCTTTTCGGATATCTTTATAAAACAAATGAAATAAACAGGTCCATTTCATTTTACTGATATATCAGATGGCGCTTTCGGTGCGTAAATTATTTTCTGTTCGTTTTTTGTTGCCAAACTTTTACTGTTGGTTAATACTGTTTTCTTCAGTTTATTAATTTTCAGTATAAGAAATAAAATATCAGATTCCCATTTAAATTATTATATTGCAAAAGGGGATCTGAGCTTTACCTAAATTCTATACAATTTCATTCAATTTGATATTAAAGTTTAATACGGTTCTTGAACTAAGATTCTGATTCAACAGTAATATAAAGATAACGTACTTGAAAGAAGTCTCCTGGGAACAATTTTAAGACATTATATAGGAATGAAATGGAAAAGGAGGACAAATCCGGGTTGCAGCGGTAGCTAGCAACCTAGTAAGAGACGATCACTTCCAATGTTAAGAAATATAATAACCCATAACTCCTATAAATAGAGTCAGTTCAAAGCAAAAACTAACCATTAGAACCGCCTTGTCCGACACCGCTATGTAGGAAACTTTCTGTCCCTTGGCTTCAACAGCAAGGGATATATACTGGCTCGAAAATCAAGAAAAGTGGCAGCTACTACAGCATTCTGCCTAAACGGGATCTTTTTTTCTTTTTTTTTTCTTTTCCACAGATAGCTTGGCACTGGAACATCGTAGAGTTGTTCAATGGCTCATTTAAAGGAAATTAACGGGTTTAAAAACATTTTGTAATTAAAACAAACTTTTTTGAAAATAGAATCAATTTTTTTTTTTCGAAAACTGCATATTTCATGTTAAGATTAATCAATGACGTCATAATTGTAGGTTGTAGCCAGGTCGCCTCTTACTATTCCAATTGACAAAAAGCCATAGGCTTTTTCCTGTTTGTAATTTCACATCTAACAAAGAACATATCATATCAGACCGAGAACAGATCAGATCAGACCGATAACAGATCAGACCTGACCGAGAATTACATAAAAGATAATCAAACAGTTCGTGGTAACAAACTGTATAGTAAGAGCGATTCGTCTGAATAGTAACCGAAACTCTAAAAAACTGAATGGTGATACCAGTAGATACATCAAAAGAATTGGATTTTTGTGCTGAGTACATTAAGGAAGGAACTGTAGCCCATAGTAACGGAAGTAATAAAATGAATCATTATACAGATGAGTTTTTTAATTAAATATCTTAAGAAATCATCATAATCTAATTCTAGAATGATTGAAGTTTTTACAAAATAATACGAGAACATCTTCTATAAACAGAAATCTGCAACAAAAATATAACTAAAATTTACAGCAAAAATTTAAGTAAGAAAAACCTATATTATTAGCCACCCTTTGGTTGTTTTGACGTCATTTCTAGTTGAACAGATTAAGTGCAGAGAGGAAACTGATAAAACAAGATTAAGTACAGTTTTGAAGACGTTTTTTAATCTATCTTTCCAAATCTAATTTGAGTCTAAAATAACTAAGGAATCAAAGCTAACAGAGATTTTGCTATAAAGTGTTCCTAAGCGTAAACTGCAAAAACTGGATTTGGGCAGTATATACTTAGGAGGTTTTGGATGAACAGTGACTTTTTGGCTAAACTATAAGGAAAAGCCTTTTTAGATAGGTTAAGGATAGGCAGATGATTAATTCCATTCACAGGTCGATGCAGAATCTCCTCGTAAAGGAAAACTTGGGTGAAAATAAGTAAAAGATTTGCCTTTTATTTAATTTTTTTTCAATGCTAAAATGCTCCTATATACTTAGGAGGTTTTGGATGAACAGTGACTTTTGGCTAAAGTATAAGGAAAAGCCTTTTTAGATAGGTTAAGGATAGGCAGATGATTAATTCCATTCATAGGTCGATGCAGAATCCCCTCGGAAAGGAAAATTTGGGTTAAAATAAGCAACAAAATTTGCCTTTTATTTAATTTTTTTTGTCAATGCTAAAATGGCGCTCAATTCATTCTTCAGATTGGGAATGAAGTCAAAAAAATTACGCAATCAATGTTACAACAATCTTGGGATAACTAATAAAATAAATAATGATAGTAATAACTGCAAGAGGAAACTGGTGATAACAAATAATAATAGAAAATATCAAATAAATGAATTAAGATAAAAATAAATAAAAAGTTATCAAAATAAATAAAAATAAGTAAAGATAATGATATAATTAATGCATAAATAAATAAAACTAATAATTAAAACTGAATGCAGAAATAAATAATAAGGACATGATCATAACAAATAAAGTTATTCCTGGGGGCGTACAAAGTTTTTTTATAGAAAGCGTTGTCATACAAACTTCAAAAAGGGCTCGTTCAATCGGGAATTCAGAGGGCTAGTGCCCTTATTAATAGTCAAAAGTGATCGGAGGGCGAATGCCTCCCCCCCCCCGCCCATGATTTCCCAAAACACCTCCAATCGACACTTTGATATATCAATTTTGTTGAACATAGTTGAGGGGTCTGAAAATTATGTCTTTGAGTAGGACAACCACCCCCACCCCCCCCCCAGCCCTCAGGGCTAATGTTTGTAAGTTAAGCTCTGTGAGCATATAAGGTTTTTATAGTATAAAGCGTTGTCATAAAAACTTCAAAAGGGACTCATTCGACTGGAAATTGAGAGGGCTATAGCCCTTTTTAATAATCGAAAGTAATCAGAGGGAGAACCCCCCCCCCCCCCCCGCCCACGCCCGTCATTTTCCCAAACACTTCCGATCAACATTTTGATATGGCCACTTTGTTCAACGTAGTTGAAAGGTCTTGAAATTACGTCTTTGAGGATGACAAGTCATGTTTCTTCTGATGACATGTTTCATGTTTCTTGACTGTCAATGTTTCTTCAGTTTATTAATTTTCAGTATAAGAAATAAAATATCAGATTCCCATTTAAATTATTATATTGCAAAAGGGGATCTGAGCGTTACCTAAATTCTATACAATTTCATTCAATTTGATATTAAAGTTTAATACGGTTCTTGAACTAAGATTCTGATTCAACAGTAATATAAAGATAATGCACTTGAAAGAAGTCTCCTGGGAACAATTTTAAGACATTATATAGGAATGAAATGGAAAAGGAGGACAAATCCGGGTTGCAGCGGTAGCTAGCAACCTAGTAAGAGACGATCACTTCCAATGTTAAGAAATATAATAACCCATAACTCCTAAAAATAGAGTCAGATCAAAGCAAAACGTACACCATTAGAACCACCTTGTCCGAAACCGCTATGTAGTAAACTTTCTGTCCCTTGGCTTCAACAGCAAATACCGTCAAAATTCTACGGCTAGGTAAAGGGTTCGGGGGAGGGGGGGGGGGGGAAATAGTAAAACTCCTATCTGTGGTAAATTTTGTTCGTTTCAAGTTTGACATGAGTTCTCTTTTAAACTTCTACTAAATCTAAGGTTTACTTACTAATCTCTGTCAGTATTTGTTATCTCTTTGCTGTGATTATTCATTTTAATTTCTCTTGGTTTTGGGTCTCATTTATTCTTTGATAGAAATTTATGGTAGTTTAAAGTTTCAATTGTTACAGGAGCCTTTCTGCTAGTCTTAATTTTTAATAATCTCTTTGGCTTTCTTCGACTGTCGCAGGCAAGTACTCAGAAGGACAGAGCAGTAATAAATTCACAAATAATGTTGGACTGGAGAACTCTAGCACCAAAGTGAAGAAAAAGCAGTCATAGAAAATTCTACAAAAAGACAGAGCGATAAGGCAAAAAAAAGGTTTAAAGTGACATATAGAAATAAGAGAGCACAAAAAAAAAAAAAAAAAAAAAAACAAAGGACCATGCACGATGAAATGCTAAGTGCTTTATGACACATTTTAGAATGCCCGTGAGCAAAATTTTAGTCTTAGATAATCAGTAGAAAGTTGATATATACTTGAAAGAAGTCTCCTGGGAACAATTTTAAGACATTATATAGGAATGAAATGGAAAAGGAGGACAAATCCGGATTGCAGCGGTAGCTAGCAACCTAGTAAGAGACGATCACTTCCAATGTTAAGAAATAATTAATAACCCATAACTCCTAAAAATAGAGTCAGATCAAAGCAAAAAGTACACCATTAGAACCGCCTTGTCCGAAACCGCTATGTAGGAAACTTTCTGTCCCTTGGCTTCAACAGCAAATACTGTCAGAATTCTACGGCTAGGTAAAGGGTTGGGGGGGGGGACGCAGGCAAGCTTCTTTTGATACACTACAACATCTACCTCAACATTCCTTGAAGATTTCAACTGAACACCATTAGCTGCCATGGTGATGGTGGATACGCTCTTTTTACAACTTGAATGTGCGCAGTCCCTTTGATTTAGGTCAACATCCCCGAAAAATTTTAACAAAGTTCCAACTTAATTCCTTTAGCAGTTTCTGAAATATTGCAGATACGCCATTTTGAGCCCCTGAATATACAGTCTCTTTTTAATTTACTTCAAGATCCTCCTGCAACATTCCCTGCAATTTTCAACCTAACAACCTTAGCCATTCCTGAGACATAGTAGATGCACCTTTTTGATAACCTGGAGGCCCTTAAACTGTTCAGATCAAATCAATAACAGTAATAATAGCAGTAGCAGTTACAGTCGACGCATATTGATGGCGAAGAAAAAATTCTGGATATGCACACAAACTATGCTTCAGAAGTTTCAGCAAGATTACTACTTTTGCACATAGAAGGGGTTCCATGAATTCCAAGGGATTGGGCAGTCATGACTTCCCCTTTCTTGTTTATACTAGTACAAATCTTTTCAGGCTACATGAGCTCATGAAAATAACTTTATGACCCTCTTCCTCAAAAACTCGCCGATGAATAGTCACTACTGACTAATTTTGAATAAGCTCCAAGAAGCCTTGTGTAGGAACAAGAGGCTACGTATTCTCCTCCTCTACCCCAGCCTATTCAAAGCTTCCCTATGTATTCTATTCAAACAAAAAACCTAAGGACAGTCAACTTCTATTATCCCTGATTCGTGAAAAAAAAGAACGCAGTGGCATTTTATAAGAGCTGTACTCAGTTCAGCCTATGTTCACAGCAAAGAAAATATAGTCTATCTACAATCTAGGTTAAAGAAAAAAATGTTATTTTTGTTATAAATTTTCATTATTACCGTGGAAGTACCGTATAAAATGCACAAGTACCGTAGAATTTTACCCAAATTTGTTCATAGACTATTATAGGTACTTATGTATTATAAATAATCCACCGCTATAGAGTGTACAAGGAAAACCAGACAGCAAACCAGACAAACGGGTATTTACTAGATGAATGGATCGCAAAGCGTGATTTGTTATTGCGTTTAAGGTATTTAAACTGTTTTTTTTGGTTTAGGGGGGGGGGGGAGGTACCTAGATTAGATTAGGTTACGTATTTAATATATCCTATGCTTATGCTCTGCTAAAAAAAGATATGCTATGCTAAAGTCAGGTAAAAAAAAAAAAAGAGAAAACACCTCACCACTTGGACAGCAAAAATTATCAATATAAACCCACAAATAAACAGCTATTTAATTCTTGTCATTAGACTTAATCTTTCCGTTTTTGTTTACTTATGTTGTAACTTATGTTACAACTTATGTTATGTTGTTATAAATTTTCCCTGTCTATTCTATTCAACAAAAAACGTAAGTACAGTCAACTTCTATTATCCCTGATCCGTGAAAAAAAAAAAGAACGCAGTAGTATTTTATAAGGGCTATAATCAGGTCAACCTATGTTCACAGCAAAGAAAATATAGTTTATCTACGATCTAGATTAAAAAAAAAAAACTTACACGACTGTTATTTTTCTTGTATATTTTCCGGTAACTGCCCAATTCTTGCTAGTAAACATTCACAATGATGAAACGAATCGAAATTCCAAATGAGCGAAATTAAAAAAAAAAAATGAAAGAAACAAGTGAAACACTTTGGCAAACGAAAAAAGAACAAGAAAAAGAAACAGAGAGACGACAAGCGAGTTGACTTACTGGACCATGCCCCCACCACTTAAGGCTGGAGACGGAACAGACTGAATTCCCTGACCACCAGGACTAAGTCCCACATACTGAGATCCCTGTCTTGATCCCATCGTTCCACCAGGACCACCCTGGAGCTCCATCTGTAAATTGAGAGAACAGGAATTTAGATCTTTCATAACTTAAAGACAGAGAAACATATAAGTTTTTTTGATAAAACAGATCCATTTTTTTTTTTTGTGGAATCATTGCTCAAAACAAAAAAATTTAGCTAAAATTTTACATTTCAACAAAAGAACATAACCATTTTCTTATGTCGTATAAAACAGCAACTATTTCGATCATCGTTACCCTAATTGTGAAAAAAGGTGCCAGTAGCCATCCAGACCCATACAACTTAAATTTTATCTTTAAATACCAGCCCACGTAGTTTCGATAAAAACCACTAATTCCAAATAAAACAGCCAAAGAACTTCTCGTCTCAAAGACCCTGTTACAAACTTTATTTTTAGCTCATTTGCTCATTTAACATCACACAAAATATGCTGCTCAAGGAAACTGACATATCTTGTGTGTGTGGAAACTCTGCCTAAAAAATGAAACTTTCACTCGGGGTTTCAAATTAAAATAAAATGATTAAATCTTCTTTGTTACAATATATGATGCTGCAATTATTTGATTACCAGCTATCTTTACCGTTTAAAGATAAGAGCAGTGGGATTAATTTTAATAATCCAAAACAAAATTTGGTTCCCTGGCTATGAGCCTAGCCTCATGATAGTCACGCAATTTCCATTTAATTTTTTTAAATAGAAAAAACAGTGATCAAAGCAATTGCAGCATTTTGTATCATATGCAGCTTGGGGTTGTAGAACCATCTCAAATTAACCCGTATTCACTTACGCAGAAACTGGCAAGAGGAAGGCAAACTGGCAGACACTGACTTTTTTTATATATCAAAATGGAAAATTAAAGAAAAATATATAGTAAAGCCGGAGAAAATGTTTTTCCAACACCATAAGTTAAAAAGTGAATGAATGATTTTATTCAGTGATTAAAACCTGTACAGAGTATTTCACTATCTAGTCTAAAAAATACAGCATAAAATATCAAAAACTGAAAAACACAAGCAAAAAACTAAACACCACAAAGAAACAAGGAAAAACAATAAGTTGACAACACTTATTAACATTTAATAGTAAGTAAATGAAGGGGAAAAGGAAGAAGAAGAAGAACAAGAAGTTAAAATGTATACAATATCTAGTCTCTTTGTTCGGTTCAAATATTCCAAAACGGCATACCTAGCCTCTTTAATGAACCAGATAACATTATTATTAAAAGAACTAGAGTAAGAAAACCCTTGTAGTTAACCAGTACCGTACTGTTTTACTTTTAAAAATTTTCTATTTTTAAAGTTAAACTACAACTCGGATTTCGGACACTTCAAGGCTTCAAAAAGCACAATTTTATTTGATGAAACAGATATTTTTTATGGAAAGTTATATAAAACATAAAATTTAACTCAAATTTTTACTTAATAAAAAAATCCCTTCTTTGTGACATTTGGAATGCTCCAATAATTTTGATTACCAGTATTTCAAACAAAAGCAAATGCGCCTAAAATTAATGCTGTAAAATAGAATTTGGTTCCCTGAATGAGTCTCATTGTTAATGATAATTGCTTTTGTCTTATAACAATAATACTAACAATTACTAGAAATAACTGGGGCATACAAAAAACTGGGGGTCGTCGAATAACGTCAAATTTACACATATCTTAAATGTTTAACAATAATTATTACACTTTACACATATATTTACAGATGGGGTCTATCGTGAAAAATGGGGAGAGGTACGTGTTTAATCTTCGGTGTCCAGTTTCTCGAAATTTATAGTGATCGTTCTCGGTGACAAAATAATCAAACATCTTGTTGTAGAAAGAGGATTAGAGGGCCAAGGAACAGGCCAAAAAACTATTTGTCCCTGATCGGTTTGACATTTACAGCCATAAGTCCTTTGGCCAAGAGAAACCTAATGTACAAAAACGTTTATGGTGCACCAGGAGACACACATATAATAGTTTAAATATATTTGAAATATTTAAAAATAATAAACAAGAGATCGGTCGAACTATGTCAAATTTGCATATACTTACTTAAACAGATACTAACTGTTTTTTTTTGTTGTTTTTTTTTTTTAAAGAAAATTTTGAAAGCAGGACATTAAAATTGAAAATAGTTTTCCATCACTGTAAGTCAGGCATTTAGTTGAAATAAAATCTTTTTGCTTTTAGTGTTAAAATGTTATCTTTGACTTTCCACATTTAAAGGAAGTTAAAAACATAATTGGCTTGATAAAACTTATATTTTTGCAGAAACGTTGTTCAAACATAGTATTTACACTTGTATTAATTTTACAGCAACGCACTTGGAATTTCTATTCAAGAAACCAATCTAATAGAGCAAAGAAAAAGAGAAAATTTGCATTTCATTTCATCATTTTATTTTTTTTTTTTTTTTTTTTTTTTTTTTTTTTTTTTTTTTTTTTTTTTTTTTTTTTTTTTTTTTTTTTTTTTTTTTTTTTCAATAAATCTTGCTCAACATCTGGTTAAAACGTCAAGCATAAATAGAATACCCAGTACCAGACTGCCAAAAAAACTTTGGGTCTGATATTCAATTGGTCACCTTTATACTTAACCCCAACCCCCCCCCCCCCCCCACCCCCCAAAAAAAAATTGGTTTTGAAATTATTTTTAAGGGTCCGTCAAACTGGTTATCAGGGATAAAATTCCTTGGAAGAGTATTCCAAATAAAAGGGAAGTGAATTAGAAAATTGGGTACCTGTATAATAACCCCGTACCCCTTAAACTCTTCATTCATTGACGCATTATAGAACCAGTTTTTTTTTTCGTTAGTGTCTTTCAGCTTAGCGTGAGACCAGACAAAGAGAAGTGACAGAATAGATGGAAAATATATAATTTAGGCTATATATTTGCACATTAGGGAAGGGGGGGATGTTGGTAAAGTATTTGAACAGTGTGAAGTTGGAAAACAATCCTTCCTACATAATATGCAGAATAATTGTACCTAGCACATTAGGCATGCAGACACCACACTTTACTTTAAACCCCCCTCCCCCCTAATTCGCAAATATAAAGTCCAAATTTGTTTCTAAAGATTTATATTTTCATCTTACTTTGGTATATTTCATTAGGATTGACCGTCAGAGAAACATATTAGAAGAATATTAGCAGTGCTGTAACTTACTTGAAGTACTTTTACTTCAAGTACTACTTAAGTAAAATTTTCAAGTACTTGTACTTGTACTTAAGTACAAATTCCACAGAGTACTTATTACTTGTACTTCAGTAAAAAATTGCAGCTACTTATTACTTAAAGTTGCAAACAAAAGTCAAGTACTGTTTCAAATACATTACGAGGAACCGTTCCATTTTTTTTTTTTTTTTTTTTGCAATTTTTTAATTTTCTGGTTGTGCTGCGTCTGTGTTTCGTTTCGTACTTGCTGTGGTTTGCCGTTTCCGTCGAGCGCATTCAGAA
This sequence comes from Artemia sinica, assembly GCA_027921565.1. Classification (NCBI taxonomy): domain Eukaryota; kingdom Metazoa; phylum Arthropoda; class Branchiopoda; order Anostraca; family Artemiidae; genus Artemia; species Artemia sinica. The sequence goes on along the minus strand of CM051267.1, from coordinate 962,257 downwards.
GAAGAAGAAACAAGGTGTCACAAAAAAAAAATGGCTGACGCAGGCAAACAACAATTACCGTTTATTCTTCAAGGCAAATATTTTGCTGTAAAAGGAAAAATCGAAAAAGATGGCGCACTTAGTGCATGGTGCAAGAACTGTCCCAACAGGGTTCTCAAAGGACACCTGCATGCACCTTCAAATTTCCACAAACACTTGCGTGTAAGTCTCCTTGTCCTTTTTATGTCTGTTTGTACTTTTTTTCTCTCTTAAACTTTGACAGGTATCACCATACAGATAGCCCAGTAGTTTCCTTACAACACAACCTACACATCATACGCAATTTTAATCTGTTTGTTGTTTTGGTCTATTCGGATATCGTTCAGATTGGATTGAACAAACCTAGGCTAGAGTTGTGTAGCCTGGATCTCCTGTAGGCTAAGCTTACTGTTAATCCAGCATTATGAAATTAATGCACAATTTACCCCACACCTAGCTTGATTAACTTCACGTCAGGAGAAGAATGTTCAACGAACCAGAATGGGCCGAAATTAGTTGTGTGGTAGGCTAGGTGTCATTCAAAAGGGTCTCGGAACCAGCAACCAGCAGCTTTACATTTACGAAAACTAATGGATTGCTATGAGCCTTGGCTTCTCTGTGTTAATCTTGAGGCTAAGTTGTGTATTGAGATTGTTTGTGTATGAGGCTGATTGGGATTGGAATAATGGTTATAGAATGTAGAATGCATATATAATTTTTGTTTTTGTGTGTGTTTTCCATTTGCAGAACTGCAGAACTTGCAGAACTTGCAGAACTTGCTAATTTGCAGAACTCAAAGGAAGTATCAAATTTTCTTGAACAAGTAGGCTAGCCTAGGCTATTTGATTAGGCTGAATATTTTAGCCATATGGATTGCTGAATGTTTTGAATGCATTGATAGTTAATAGTAGAGTCTAATGACAAATACACAATTTAGTTTAAGCATAGCCTAGGCTAATTCTAGAAAATACTGCCCAATCTTAAACACATGATCCTATAGGCCTTGTAGGATACAAAACCACTCAAACATAAATAGATTCAATCCCAGACATGTGCTGTAAAGAAAAAATAGGCTACTAGGGTTTGCTAACTTTTCTTTAAGCTTAATTTTCAGTATAAAAAAGTTTCTGAGATCAAATTGAGCTAATCCCAACAAGGTAATCTAAATCTATACATATGCAAGACTAAGAGCTTGCTTGGAAATATAGGCTCTATTTGAATCAAATTATGCTCGGTTGCTTGTCCAAAGTTAGTGATTATCCAAACACCAGGGGTGCTTGGATAATATACCCAGTTCTTCATCAGCAGCTGATGTGTATTACCAAATAAAGCTAGTTTAAAGAAAAATCAAACTGTTTTGTTAAGCCTAAAGGTGTATCTGGCTTTGTGGGGGAATAGACAAGGAAATAGAAAATCTAATGGTATATTTTCTTTTTTTCTTTATCTGATTTCTCCCCTTTAATAAATATTAGAGCTAAAAATATGTTTTGCTATTACTAGGCCTAGACTAGTCTATCCTTACAAAGCCTATCTTTAGTCTACTGAAAATTTCATTTTCCTGACCTAGCCCCATTTTCCATTTCCTGACTTGAAGTAAAATCAAGTAATTGGAAGCATTGCATCAAGCCACAATGTCCATTGGGCTTGTATAGCCTAAGCTTAATAGGCTTGCCTGCTTGTGATCTACTGATCCATCCATAATTAATACACCAGCATTCAAACATTCAATTAGATTTTCATCCACAAATATATTGTCAATTAGTGTTGCAGATTTCCCAGTAACTCATGTAAGGATAGTTATCAGTGGATATAGAAAAGAAGAAATTACTAAATTGAGAAAATCTGGACAATCTGAACTTTTAAGGAAGTCAGTATTGAAATCTCCCATTTGCACTTTATATTTAGGTTCACTATTCAAATTTTCCATTAAATTCTCCATCTCCCTAATAAAAATTTCATTTTATGATATTTTATATACTAAACCAATGGTGATTTTTAGGTGATTTATATACTAAACCAACAACTATATTTTTTTTTTTATCACAATTACATATTGTTGTATAGTCTAACCTTTATTTTCTGGGTTCTAGGCATTTTGTTGAGATTGAGAACCTAGTATAGCAGGAATGTTAATTTTTCCCATTAAATTTAATGTATTAATAGGGAAATCCTTAGACCTAGGCTATTTGTTACATAGGCCAGATATCCCAGGCTACATACCTTATTGTATTTTCAGTTAACCTGCTTCCAGTTTAACTGCAGCTCAACTAATGCCTGGATATGTCCATAAGCTATTTACAAGTTTGATGATAGGCTAGTTGTTATATTACTATGTTTCTATATTGCTAACAACTCAGTTTATTTCTGGACAAATTTTCGGTTGATGTTGATGTTTCAACGATGCTGCAGAAACATGAGGGTTCATTGCTTTTTTGCAGAGGATGGTCCAAGTTTAAGCTGCAAAAAGGTTTTCTATGGTGATCATTGTAATCGTTGAATCTGCAGTAATGTGAAGGTTTGTTGTTATTGTGAAGGATCCACCAAACCCAGTCAGGAACTCGTATTTTGAGACTATTGCCGGATACAAGCAAGTTCACCTAATGAGAGGATATGTCTCTAGTTAGTAAATGTCTGAAATGAGATTATTCCCAAGTAAAGGAACCTTCCACTCAGGAGGAGAATGTGAAGATCTCCTCCTGAGAGGTATATGGCTGTACCTGGGACCTGGGAATCATTTCATTTTGGGCATTCACTGACAAGCAGGTGACAAGGGACATATCCTCACATTAGGTGAACTTCCCTCTATCAGGTGATGGTCTCAAAGTAGTTGAGTTCCTGACTGACAAAACCAAACCATCAAACCTTCAGAAAGTGATGGTTCATTCATATTTGTTATACTTGTTATACTGCAGTTTCAATGTTCAGTGGATCCTGTGGAAAAGCAATGAGCCTTTGGATTTGATTCATATAGCAAAACTAAACATTATGTCTGCTTTCAGACGGCTCATCCTTCAACCTATGTTGAATTCTCCAAAGTGAACACTAGGAAAAAAAGGAGGCGAGATGGAGATGAGCAGACCATTGATTCTGCTGATGACGCAACCGATGAAAGCATCCCCGAGCCTAAGCAAGAGGATACACCTTTTTCTTTCTTTGAAAAAAAGAAATGTACGAAAAAAAGGGCTGATGAGTTGATTATGAATTACATAGTGTCTGACATGCGCCCACTCTCTACAGTGGAAAGTCATGCATTTAAGCAAATGATTCTGGGGATAAACCCAAGTATCGGACCAATAATGTCAAGGAAAACTCTGGCCGGTAAAATTGATGAGTCTCTGTTAGTTGTAAAGAAAGAAATGATTCAGCTCTTTGAAAAAGTAGACTATGTCACTATGACGTGTGATATCTGGTCTTCTAATAATAAGAGCTTTATGGGAGTAACAGCTCATGTCTTAGATAGTCAAAACAAATTTGTGCCTATGGTGCTTGCAGTTAGAAGGTTTGCTGGAGCGCATACCTTCGACAGAATTTCAGACTTGCTGTTTGCAATATTTCGTGAATATGTCTTGACAAGAATCTGAGCAAAATTCGGGCAATTGTAACAGACAATGCTTCAAACTTCGTCAAAGCTTTTAAGGAGTTAGGAAAATCAAAGGAGCAAGAATCCAGCTCTGAGTTTGCAACCAGTGAGAGTGACACACCTGATGAAGAAAGCATGGATTCCGAATCCGAAGAATTAGATGTTGTTGACGTTGGTAAGATCTTTGACAGGGTGAATGTGACTGATGTCGGGGAACCAGAATTGGGTTCTAGTGTCAATCCCAGAAGTGGTGCACAAGACCAAGATGAACTAGAAGCAGGGGTTAGAGGGACCTCTGATAGTTATTCTGATCTTCCCGACCGTATTGTTAACACAAATGATGACGATAGCGATATTTCTGAGCCCGAAGGGAATGATGGCAGATCGGACTCATTAGGTAATATAGGTATGTACTTACCTCCACACTTTCGCTGCTCTAGTCATACCCTGAACCTTTTGGCCACCACAGATGCCAAGTATGCTTCAAATACGGACGTGAGTTACAAAAGAAATCTGCAGAGTGTCAAGAGCAAGTGTCAGGGCTTATGGAATTCCCTAAGCCACAGCTCAAAAAACAATGACCTATTGAAAGAGGTCTTCGAAAAAAAGCTGATAAGACCCAACGCAACAAGATGGAATTCTGAATACGATGCACTGAAAAGAATTCTTGAGTGTCACATGGCTGGAAAGCTCTCAGCAGTGTGTGATGTCTTGAAAAAACCAAGATTCAAAACAAGTGAGCTTGAATTTCTTGCTGAGTACGTCTCAGTCCTTGAGCCCATAGCAATCGCCCTAGATATGCTTCAGGGTGAGGAGAAAGCCTATTTCGGGACTGTTCTCCCAACTATCAAGTGCTTGGAAAGGAAGTTGGTGAAGTTGCACCAAAGTGTCAAACTCACAAGGGTCTTAAACCCAGACGCTGCTCGAAGGACTTGGAAAAAGATTTCCGTTTCTCAGTGGATCTCCAGCGGTTCATTCGGACTACCATCTTGCTACGTGGTCATTGCCGTTTTTTCAAGGACAAGTTTGGGAAAGAAGAACACAAGGAACTGGTGCTGGGTTTGATGACAGAGGAGGCCATAACAATGAAGCAGAAAATGGGTGCCACTAGTGAAAAAAGCAGTGGCATAGTTCTTGAGAGATCTCCTGAGGCTTTTTTTTTACTTTTCGGACGACGAATCAGGAACAAGCACTCAGCAACCAACTGTGGCAAATACGGTCAAGATCGAGATTCTGAGATATCTCAGTGATTCCCGAAAGACTCTCTCGATCTTACAAGAGTACCCGGCAGTGAATTCAGTGTTTCGGAAGTATAATTGTATGCTTCCTACATCGGCCCCAGTTGAGCGTCTCTTTTCGAAAGGTGGCATTATAATGAGTCCAAGGCGTAATTCCTTGGCGGACGGAAGGTTTGAGAGCCTCGTTTTGTTGAAAGCCAATGAGAAATTCAAGGTTTTTCAGCAAAATATGGACGTAGTTTGAGAGTTCGTTTTACTGTTTTGATGGTTTCCTTTTCAACCTATTTTAATGTCACCTTTTGAAAAGCAGATGTCAGAATCAGCTCCTTTTGCGAAACTGTCTTTGAAGAATGGCACTGAGCGACTGACTATATATACCGTATGTGGTAAGACGATTTTCTGACTGAGTGAATCGCTGGAAGATCCGTTGAGAACGGGATATTTATTTCCGTTTCTTTCCAGCTTTTTTTTTTTTTTACCTTAATGATGTTGATAATGCTGGAAAAAGTAGAGTTGGAAAAAACACACCTTTTCAATTTGATTCTGTTTTTGTACTCGTTCTTTAATATAAGAAATGAAACCATTAAGTTAACCTGAGTGTCAGTGGCGTAAGTGTGTGATTGTTGTGCTGGAAAGAGCCTCCCATGGAAGAATTCCTTTTTTTTTTAGCTCAATAGTAATTTTAACATCATATAATTTGATTACTTGAAGTAGTACTTGAAGTACTACTTAAGTACTATTTCAGACTACTTATTACTTGAACTACTTAAGTACAATTTTGGTGGATTACTTGATACTTGATACTTAAGTAAAAAAATTGATAGTACTTGGTACTTGTTACTTAAGTAAAAATTTGGAGTACTTGTTACAGCACTGAATATTAGGTAGGGGTATATCATAAAAGTACCGAAAATTGCTCTTTCCACGGAGTACACGGTACACGGAGACCTCATCTTGCAAATAATCCAAAGGTGTAAGTTTTCTGCGTGTTTAAATCAGATTCTAAAAAAAAAATCATTTCGTAGATAGTCAGATTAAATGAAAGGTTTACAGAATCTTAACAAAAGTTATTAGCAACACTTACACCCAACAAGCCTGCATTGGTATATAGCTACAAACATGTATAGCTAAGCATCAAATGCAAAAGATTTTGTCGGAACAAACTATCTGTAGATTTTATGATTTAATGTAGATTTAACGACTAGTCAAAGTATAAATAAGAAAATAGTTTACAAGCGGAAAATAAAATAATTGTCACAAAATTGATTGAGTGAAGTTTTGGTTTCATTCAGTTTGGCCTCTGGTAATTGAATATTGAGGATTTCTGAGGAAAACGAGAACTGGTTTAAATTCAAGCCAACCACGTTAAAATAGACCGCCTTTTACTTAATTGATAAATTAAGTAATTACTTATTAATTAATTAATTAATTAATTACTTAATTAATTGATATCAATTACTTAATGGATAAAATCAAATTATATTGCAGTCCAAAATTGAAAATATTTTATCGATATATTGGACAAAAAGTATTGCCTTTTAAGTATTACGAGGAGGCAATCCAAGCTGTGGCGCTCTTACTTAGCGGTAATATGATCTTAAGACATTCCAATAATATTGAACCTAAAACGAGGGAGATACAGTTGAGGTTTACGGCAGTATAGTTTTTTATAATTGCGAAGTCAAATATTTTCTTAAATGTTCAAAAAAAAACTATCGCAGGCCAAAATTTTCCTGTCTGCTGATCTCACCATAGATGACATACCTGATTATGATTACATGGAGCCAAAATTGCATGAAAATGACATCTTGAGGGTTAATGGCAACTCTTATATTTAGAATATTACGTTTATATTTCGCTTTTACATTTTGGCTATAAGTGCAATTGATTTCTAGACATTTCTCATCACGGTTGTTGCCAGACGAATTCTACGTCAAAGCTTTAAATTAAAGATAAATTAAGAGAATAATCGAACTATAAGAAAGTAGATTTTCATTCAGGAGACTATATCAGACTACTATGTGCTTTACAGCTTTTGGTTCCTCCATTTTGTTTTTATAATGTATTTCCTGTTAGAAAATTCAATAAAAAAGATAAAACTAAATTTTTATTCACCTTACGCTGTTGCAACATTTGCTGGGTTTGTAGAATCTGATTTTGCTGTTGTTGCATCATTTGCGATGGCTGTTGCTGCAAAAACTGTGACTGTTGAGGTAACATACCACTAAGCTAAAATAGAAAGAAGCAATGAAAACTAATAATAATATATTCTAAGTGTTACTCAATTTACATGTGGATGAACATCGTTGTGATTTGTAGAAAGCTACATGCTTTAAGCATTTGAGAAGAGTCTAAGTAGTGAGATATATAAATTATATTCCGTAATTATTTGTTATCTGAGTCCGCAATCCGTAATGTGAGCGTCCATGAATAGAACTATTTTAGACATTTTATACCACTTACATCCCAGGCGCAATCCAAACACTTGAACACCGCCTGAGCAAGCAACAACTAAAAACTTGAACTGCGAACTATAGTAAGCACAACGAGCAAAGGGGGGCGACAAGGAGCCAGTAAATCGAGCTTTTTGCAAGAAAAAAGCGAGGCCGATTTACATGATCCTCAAAATATTCTGTCCATCTTTCCTTGAAACTCTTTTTATGACTATTCGAGACGTTACTCTTTTCTTCAATTGACTGTAGCCCAGACTGACTACTCCATTTGTTAATATTAAAAAGTCAACACAATATCTTGCAAATTTTGCCGCAAGTTCTATCACTCAAAAGTTCTTCTGTAATTTTTTTTTTCTTTTCCCAGACATAAAGCATTTTTGCTAATGTTTCCAGTAGCTTTTCAAACTTCATTTAGCGAGTCATCTTGAGCTATTTCAGAAAACCCTCTTCAATATCATAAAATTCGAAACCTTGAAATTTCATATCCAACTAATCTTGTTATTTTAATCTGTAAGATTTATAAGACAGTTAAAAAATATCATACCTAGCAGATAGTCACCAACATCAAGTTGCATAGCCCTAGGAGATGAAAGTTTCCAATCTCAGCCTAACAAGTAGGTTGCACATAAAAACATCCCAGATAGTCAGTAAAAAATATTTAACCGGCTGTTGTCTGTCTACGTTTGAAAGTTCCACATAACAAATTTTCGGTTCATCAAGGTCGCTGAAAATATTAGAACCGCAAAAAAAAAAAATTAAGTCCCAAAGTTGCTGGTCAAGGACTTCTGTGTAAGTCAGGGTTCATTTTATTCACAGAATGACTTTCAGTACTTGACAATGCACTCTTATTGGCAAGAGTAAACATCCCACAGAAAGATTTACCTCCAACTCACTATGTATCCATGCCCCACAATCATGATACTACGATGGAATGTGCCTCATTGTACAGTAAGACAACCAGGGTGTGAAACGGCTTCCTTCACCGACCCACCCACAAAAACAAACAAACCAACATATTATTATAGGGGTGTTTAACCCAAACATCAGTCCAATATTTTGGTGCTTACTAGGCTATAAAGTCCTTCAGTGTGGTAAATCCCCTGTTTACCCTTCAACAACATTCGTTGTCAAGGTTAAATTTAAAAAAAAAATTAAATAAAAACACAAGAAAAGTTCACGCTGAAATCTATGAGGTGGCACTAGCAGGATTTCCCTCGCGGAAATAGAAACTGCGAAAGAATCTTAAAGCAGATGGAGACCAATAGTACCAAAACATACACAGCTATCCATACCCTGCCTCGTCATGGCATTTTGCCCTTAGCGACAATAGTTGAAAAAATACAAGGAAAAAGAGTCAAGAAATCTGAGTACCTGTTGTTGCATAACTCCTTGTCCACCAGGTCCCATTTTGACAATCGGCAAACGAGGTCTTGTCCCCATCATGCCAGGCCCTATTAAAGCAATTTAACATGAGAAAAAGTGAATTTTTTTTTCAAATAAACCAATTAAAGAGATTGAAGACAGGCATATTATTTACTAGCTTACTTACTTGGACTTAGGAACTTCCACGCCACCTGGCGCCTAAGACGACAACGGTACCCCTCCACGATTACCTCTCGAGTGCTCCAGACCAAAGATATTCCCTAATATTTACAAAGAAGAATATGGAGGGGGGCAACGCTTATGCTTATATAAGAATCTTTCTATTTTTTATTTATTTCATGTGTTTTTCCAGCTATATTTGAAAAATAGAGTGGCATGAAGAAGAAGCAGTATGTAAAGAGAGTGTGATACTTAAAAGATCCCTAATGAGAGGATATAAAATGACGATTATACTAAACATTGGCATTGTTTGGTGGATTAAAATATCGATTTAAATAAAATATACATCAAACTACACTTTAAGCTTGAATTAAATGGCCACACAAAAATCGTCCAGTCTATGACGTATGTATTCAATTCAAACCCCCGCTCAAATCCCGTGGTATTGAAATGAATAACTTCATTTAATTTCAGCTGCTACTTGTAACCCCTTATTGGAAATTTCCACGAGTCAATAAGATTAAATTGGAAAGTAAGTATGCAATTTAAGAACAGGAACCAAAATAAGAGAGCTTTTCAGTCTCCATAAAACACTAAAAAAATTACTATATAGGGTACAAGTTCAAAATATTAGAAACAGTTTTGTTTGTAACCCGGAAAAACTATGACTTCCAAATCATTTCTAATAATATATCTAGATGGTACATCTAGATATATGGTACATCTAGATGGTACAAGAAAGTCAGAAGCAAAGGCTTTTGTATTAGCATAAAGCAATAGTGATTCTGAGAATATATTGCTCAAAACCCCCTTTAGAATACTTGGATAAAAATAAGTACGCTTCATGTGCAGACTCGGAGAAAAGAAAAAGGGACTTAGTTTTTATGTTTTACTTAAATCTTAAAAACCCTACAGCTTCCCTTTAATTTGTCAGTTTAAGTTTTGACCCCTCCTTCACTAATTAAACTTTGAGTAGTCTAATCTTGGCCTTGCCCAAGATTGAGGAATAAATGAAAAAATAGTGTAACGTGAACTAAAAGCTAAAACACTGGCCATTTACATAAAGACGCAGGAAATGTTTGGCGAGTTAATACATGAACTCGAAACAAACAGATGTTCCTTGGCTAATGAGTAAAGAGAATTTGATTTATTTAGTTTTTATTACTAACTAACCAAATTCATTTATTACAACAAATTAAAAACATTTAACTGAAAAATTGAAACTGAAAAGCACACATTGGAACAAGACTGTTGTTTGTGTGTCTGTGTGTGTATTTGTATTATTTTTGTCTTTTTAGATTTATTAATCAAATCATTTAGTGTTTTTGTCAAAGTAATACGCTTAAGGTGTTTTATGGATTTACTTTCCTTCTTTAGCCCAATTTACTCAACTGAATGAAGTGTAAAAGTTGGTTAAAACAAATTATTAAAAAATTAAATTATTTAAATTATTAAGCAATTAATTATTAAAACAAACTATAGGGCAAAACAGTGAGACAAATTAAAAAGGAATATTCAATCGCTGGTTTTATTCAATGCACAAGAGTGATCAAAAAAATCTATGCATGTAGTAGTAAAAGCCCAAATATTCAGGCTTCAAATCCGGGAATCTTTATAAAGAAAAAAAGGTACATTACTGCGGGTCATGAAATATGATATTTTGTTTGCACTTGGATATTTGAGCTTAATGTAGTATCTGCTTCCAACCCCTAATCCTTGCTTCATCTAATAGTTTAAAAGTACCTAACGTTATATTTACGAAATTTATTTATTTCGCAATATACAAAGTCAGCTTTAGTCTGTGATTAATTATTTTGTTTCTATGTATATATTAGTTATTGTAACAATTTTCTGATAAAATTATTTACATGCTCTTTACATATTTGGGATTAATTACAAGTTTAGAATTATTTAGGGCAACTGATAGGGCAAAACACTTATAGGGGAACAATTAGGTACGCATATAAATTATATATCTAAGAGTAAATTACAGATTAATTGCATAGTCTTGCTCTTAAGCTTTAAGAGTGATCTTAAGTATGTACCAGGCTTGACTTGGTCCCAGTAGCTTCTGGAAAATTTATTTGCTGTTGGACAAAAAAGCTTAAAACGCTACATGTGTTGATTTTTTATCATAGCCAGCGAAGAGTGCTGTGGGCACAATGTATTTTAGACCGGGGCACTTTGTATCGAAGGAGTTGTTACAGAAACTTACGACCCTCAGGGCAAGGGTGGTAAGTTATGCCCTGGGGGCATATCATAGGCAGCGAAGAGTGATATGGGCACAATGTATTTTAGACCAGGGTAGTTTGCATCGAAGGAGTTGTCACAGAAACTTAAGACCCTCAGGGCAAGGGTTGTAAGTTATGCCCTGGAGGCATATAAGGTTTGTATAGAAAGTGTTGTCGTAGAAACTTCAAAAAGGGCTCATTCGATTGGAAACTGAATGGGTTAGTACCCTTTTTGATAGTCTAAAGTGATTGGAAGGCAAATAACCCCTCCTACGCCCACCATTTCCCCAAACACATTGAATCAAAATTTTGAGATACCCATTTTGTTCAACTTAGTTAAGAGGTCCGGAAATTATGTCCTTGTGCATGAAAACCCCTACAGCTCTGAGGGCAAGGGTTGTAAGCTATACACAGGGGCATATAAGGTTTATATAGAAAGGGTGATCGTGTAAAATTAGAAGGGGGCTCATTGGATTAGTAATCAAAAGTTCTAGTGTCCCTTTTAAGATTTAGAGTGATCGGAGAGTGGAAACCACCACCCCCCCACACCTCGTATTTTCCCAGAATGCAACTTATTGAAATTTTGAGATGGCCATTTGTTGCCGTAGAAACTTCGACGAAGGCTCATTCAATTGGAAATTGAAGGGGCTAATACCCCTTTTAATAGTCAAAAGTTATTGGAAGGGACCTAACCTCCGTTACCGGTTCTAGGCGTCCCCCCTGAAAATACTCCCCACCCACCCACCCCCATGTGCAAATATATATCCCAAATTATACATTTCCCATACATTCTGTCACTTGTCTTTGTCGGTCTCGCGCTAAGCTTAAAAAAAAGCTAACGAAGGAACCAGTTTGTTCTCGAGTTTTACAAAGCGTAAACTTGAATGAATGGCACATAATATAGAATTACCAAAACTCCTTTCCCCTATGGAAATTACAAAACTAAAACTCAAATAACATTCTCAAATTTGGAATGTCTTATTTTCCACGGGGAGGGGGTATTTTCCGCGGGGGGGGGGGGGGGGTATTTTCTGCGGAGTGTGTGTGTTTTCCGGAGGGTATTTTTCCGCGGGGGGTAAGCGCCGGCCACCAGACACCTAGGTAAATCACATAATTCAAGAAGAAACAGAAGAAATTACCTTGCTGCAACTGTTGTGGTCCTTGTCCCATTCCCATCAACTGTTGGGACATAACATTTTGGTTGACCATGCCCTGACTTACTTGTTGGTTTGGGTTGAAATTCTGAGATGGTAAGTTCAACTGCTGTTGCTGCAAAATTTGATTTTGCTGCATCATTTCCCAGTTGTCGTGGCTTTGTTGTTGTGGACCCTGAATAACAGATGTCTATGAAATTCAAGTGAATATTTATAAGTGCGTCATATAGATGTGATTACAACAATATTTAACACACCTCTAATTTCTTGATGTTCAGTTGTTAAGCAAAAAGCTTGAGAAATTATGCAAAATGATATATAAAAAAAAAACTTCCGCAGACTTCTTTGCTTCGAAGGAATGGAATAATTTTAAAACTGAAGTTAAGACAGCAGCTCGCAATGCTTGTCACAGTCTGAAGTAACTTGTACGTTAAACAGGAGTTTGCTGGGAATAGGTTTTGGAAGGGGAGATGAATGCCAGGGGGCAAGTTTTAAACTAATTTTTAACGCACCACTTTCCATAAATGTCTCGGGAAAAGTGCAGCATTTCCGGATAAAAATTTTGACTCTCCCACAATTCTCTCAAAAGCTGCAAAACTTGAAGGTAAAATAATATATTTTCTGAAATTTGTTCATTTACAGCTGACCATGACTTTACGGAAAAACAAAATAATAAAATAATAAAATAAAAAAAAATACTCCTGTTTTTGCCTCCGGGGGTACGACAAAACAATGAAACTACAGGATACATTTTTGACCCTGTTACAACCGAAAAAAACTCGTGCGCAATTCATTTATCTTTTTAAGATTTTTTTTTTTTTTTTTGTTCCCCAAAAGAAGTTTTTTCAGAGAAAAGTAGAGAGAAAAATTAAACAATGTAGCCTACGAGAGAAAATAAAGTTAAATAATACATCGAGCCCTAAACGACCATAATTTACAACCAATGAATGAATGAATGAAACCCAAAATGAACATAAATTACAATAAATAGCCATGTCAACATAAAACTGAGGGTTAGAGGAATAAAATAAATCAATATACTTTCAGGAATGAGATAAGTATTTGTTTGTGACTCATGGTAGTTTTTAGCATTTTGGTAACAAGTTTCTAATAAGGACTAAGCGTCATTTTATTGGCTCAAAATGAAACTTGCACCTGAAACAATCAATATATTTGGGAAACATAGGAGAAATGTCTGGAGTAATGTTTTCACCTGTTTTAGCTGATGGAAAACATTCAAAGTTCGCCAACTAGTGATAACATTCTTGCTCTATGAAATGGAGGAACGTTTCATAAATCAGATTTTCATTTTCCTGGGATGACGAACAACAGATAAATGTATATATTAAGGCTGTCTGGCATCATTTGAGGGATGGGATGCATTATTAGGGTAGTGACTACTATAAGCAAAACATAAATTGAATCTAGCTTCTGTAATGCTTGTCAGAGTATATTAATTACTTCTCATCATGAAGAGTCATGGAAAGATATTATTAATAGTGAAACACAATCACCGGTTTCTGCTTCACATTTTAAGCTAAGTAATTTTATTTCCCATTATTGGTCGATTTTTTTAGAATTTGATATTGGAATTCAGTCACATTTTATTCTTCTTTTAGAACCTTATCTACAAGAGTCTCAAAACCGTGACTTCCCGATTTTATTATGGTTAATTTCTAAAAAAAAAACTTTTTCCAAAAAAAAAGTTTTCAATGGAAATGAAAGAGCTAATTTAAAGCTGAAATTTTGGAAGGATATCTAACTCCCGGGAAGTTATGATGTTGGTAGACTCCAGGATGAGAATTTGAGGAAAACTTTCCAAGAACAGTGGAACACTAAACTTGAGAGTCTAAAATTTGAGAAGGTGGAAGATGGTTGGAATAATTTTAGAAAAACAATTACTGATTGTGTCTTAGGGAGGAAAATTAAGACTACAGCTAGGAATATTAGTGAAAAAACTTTATGTTTAATAGAGAGAAGAAGGGACTTCCCAAGGCCAGAACATAATTTGCACTTTACTGAAAAATATATAAATGTTTTTACTTTTACAACTTTAATAAATGAAATAATATTAAGATTTTGATTACTAAATATCAGTAAATGTATATTAAACTGACAATGCACATTCATTTGTATTTTTTCAGTAAAGTGCAAATTATGTTCTGGCCTTGGAAAGGCATAGGGGTTTTGAGCCCAACTTATTTTAATTTCTGCTCGTTTTGAGTTTGACTCGGTTATTTATTGTAATTTCTGCTCGTTTTGGGTTTCATTTATTTATCGATGCTGATTTGTGGTAGTTTCACGCTTGGTAGATTATTTGATATTATTTTTGCTAATTTTTTGTTTAATGGAGTTTCTTTACTGTTCTTTGAAAAAACTTATTTTGTGGAAAGTTTTTTTTAATTAATTTCTGTTCGTTTTATATTGACATAGTCTTTTCAGAGAAAAGAAAATAATACTTTAAATCTTTTCGTTTTTTAAGAATTTATAGTTTGGCCTGCTATTTGTATGCTGGAGAAAAATTTTCAGCAATTTTTAACAACATACACCCTTTTAAAAATCTGAACACAAATAGTAGTGTTTAATTTAGTTTCATACCTCCTCTAGGTGATCTGAAATGGAAAACTTGATATCATTCGCAAAAAAATCTGTTTACTTTCTTCGATAGCTTGGATACACTTGCGCTATTTTGATTTGGTTAAATTTTAAGAGCAGAAGCAGCCCCAAAAGTTTTGAACATAATACCCTCAGTCGTTCTTGGGATACTACTGAGATGCGTTATTGAGAATTAGCATTAACACAGTGCATTTTGATTTAATCTTATGGCAACATTTAGTTTTTAAACATAAAGTCAAATGGGAGAGTGGGCGTGGGAGGGGGATTAGTTTCCCTCCAATCACTTTCGACTATTAAAAAGGGCATCAGCCCTTTCTATTTTCAATCGAATGAGCCCTTTTCGAAGTTCCTACGACAACTCCTTTGATACAAAGTGCCCTGATCTAAACAACAAACAACAAAAAAAAATAATACATTATATCCACATCGATCTTTACTATAAAAATGGCAAGCCTTCCAATTACTTTCGACTATTAAAAAGGGCACTAGGCCTTTCGAATTCTAATCGAATGAGCCTTTTTCGAGTTTCTACGACAACACTTCCTATAAACACCTTATATGGCCCAGGGCATAAATTACAACTCTTACCCTAAGGGCTGTGAGGGTGGTTGTCATCCTCTAAGACCTAATTTCCAGAACTTTCAACTACTTTACAAAAAATGGCTATCTCAAAATTTTGATTGGATGTGTCTGGGAAAATGGTGGGCGTGAGAGGAGCGTTAGTCTTTTTCCAATCACTTTCAACTATTAAAAAAGGCACTAGCTCTTTCAATTTCCAATCAAATGAGCCCTTTTGAAGTTTCTACGACAACGGTTTCAATAAAAACCTTATATGCCCCCAGGGGATAACTTACAACCCTCGCCCTGAGGGCTGGGTGGGGGGATGCCATCCTCACAGACCTAATTTCCAGAACTTTCTACTATGTTGAACAAAATGGGTATCTGAAAATTTTGATTGGATGTGTTTGGGGGAATGGTGGGCGTGAGAGAGGGGTTAGTTACCGTCCAATCACTTTCAACTATTAAAAAGGGCACTATCCCTCTCAATTTTCAATTGAATGAGCCCCTTTTGAAGTTTTTACGACAACTCTATCATTAAAAACCTTATATGCCCCTAGGGCATAACTTACAACCTTTGCCCTGGGGACTCTCGGGGACTTGTCATCCTTAAATACATAATTTACAGAACTTTCAACTACGTTGAACAAAATGGCTATCTCTAAGGTTTGATTGAATGTGTTTGGGGAAATGGAGGGCGTGAGAGGAGGGTTAATTACTCTCCACTCACTTTTGACTATTAAAAAGGGCAACTTCAATTTCCAATCAAATGAACTCCTTTTGATATTTCTACAACAACTTTCTATATAAACCTTATATGCCCCCAGGGCACAAATTACAGCCCTTGCACTGAAAGCTCTGATGGGGTTTTTATCCTAAAAGACCTAATTTCCAGAACTTTCGACTAAGTTGAACAAAATGGATATCTCAAAATTTTGATTGGATGTGTTTGCCGAAATGGTGGGCGTGAGAGGGGGGTTAGTTGCCCATTTCAATAAAAACCTTATATACCCCAGGGCATAACTTATAACCCTTGCCCTGAAGACTATGGGGAGAGTGTCCCTGCTCAAAGGTATAATTTCCTGAACTTTAAACTTCGTGGAACAAAATGGCTATCAAAAAACTTTGATCGGATATGTTTGGGGAAATGGTGGGCGTGGAAGGGATGTTTGTTGCCTTCCACTCACTTTTGACTATTAAAGAGGGCACTAGCCATTTCAATTTCCAATCGAATGAGTCATTTTTGAAGTTTCTACGACGAAGCGTTCAGTAAAAGCCTTATATGCCCCCAGGGCATAACTTACAACCCTTGCCCTGAGGGCTGTGGGGGAGTGTCCTCCTCAAAAACATAATTTCCATCAGGAAATCCAAAACACTGAATAAAATTGCTATCTAAAAACTTTGATTGGATTTGTTTGGGGAAAAGGTGGGCGAGAGAGGGGGGCTTGTTGCCCTCAAATCACTTTCGACTATTAAAAAGGGTACTAGACCTTTGAATTTCAAATCGAATGAGCCCTTTTTCAAGTTTCTACGACAAAGATTTCAATAAAAACTTATATGCCCCCGGGGCATAACTTATAACCCTTGCTGGGGGAGTGTCCTGCTCAAAGGTATAATTTCCTGAACTTTAACTGCGTGGAACAAAATGGCTATCTCAAAATTTTGATTGGATGTGTTTGGGGAAATGGTGGGGCGTGGAAGGAGTGTTAGTTGCCTTCCAATTACTTTCGACTATTGAAAAGGGCATAAGCCATTTCAATTTCTAATCAAGTGAGCCCTTTTTGAAGTTTCTACGACAACACGTTCTATAAAAACTTTATATGCCCTCAGGGCATAACTTACAACCCTTGTCCTGAGGGCTATGAGGAGGTTGTCATCCTCAAAGACCTAATTTCTCGAACTTAAAACTACGTTGAAAAAAATGGCTATCGCAAAATTTTGATTGGATGTGTTTGGGGGAATGATGGGCGGGGGGGGGGCTAGTTGCCCTCCTGTCACTTTCGACTATTAAAAAGGGTATCAGCCCTTTGAATTTCCAATCGAATGAGCCTGTTTTGAAGTTTCTACGACGACGCCTTCTATAAAAACCTTATATGCCCCCAGGCCACAACTTAAAACCCTCGCCCTGAGGGTTGTGAGGGAGTGTCCTCCTCAAGAACATATTTTCTATCTGGAAAACAACTACGCTGAACAAATGGCTATATCAAAATTTTAATTGGATGTGTTGGGGGGAATGATGGGCGTGGGGGGGCTAGTTGCCCTCCAATCACTTTCGACTATTAAAAAGGGCCCTAGCCCTTTGAGTTTCCAATCGAATGAGCCTGTTTTGAAGTTTCTACGAGAACACTTTCTATAAAAACCTATATGCCCCCAGGGCATAACTTAAAACCCTTGCCCTGAGGGTTGTGGGGGAGTGTCCTCCTCAAAAACATATTTTTCTATCTAGATATCAACTACGCTGAACAAAATGGTTATCTCAAAATTTTGATTGGATGTGTTTGGGGGAATGATGGGCGTGGGGGCTAGTTGCCGTCCAATCACTTTCGACTATTAAAAAGGGCACTAGCCACTCCCATTTCCAATCGAATGAGCCCTTTTCGAAGTTTCTACGACAACTCCTTCGATACGAAGAGCCCGGGTATGGAGAAAAAAACACAAAAAACAACACATTGTGCCCACATCGTCCTTTACTTAGGTAGCGCTGGCGCGCTGCCTATGATAATGAGCAAGCGTTCGATTTATTAATAGAAGAGCTTTAGCAAAGGTTTTATCCTTGTACGGTATACCAGACTAATCAGAGGCAACGCTATAGCGTTGCCTATAGTAAAGGTCATACGGCTCAAATGTTTTATTATTATTAATTGAAAAAAAAAAACTTTCCGTAAAATAAGTTTTTCAAAGAATAGTAAAGGCCATTTTAAACTTAAGCTCAGCAGATACCAATACCAGTTAAAATTCAAACTCAAAATGACCAGAAATTACTATTAAAGAATAAATGAAACCAAATCAAACAGAAATTAAATAAACAATCATAGGAAAAAACATACAACAAGTAATAATATAAATGAATAAATAGATCTTAAAGCGAGTAATTCTTCGATTGAATACGAAAATCAAACTTAAAACAAAAAAAAAATATTTTGCAATTGAAGTATAAATGAAACTTAAAACGAACAGAAATTAAATAAACAATCAATGCAAACAAACATACGATAAATATTAATGTAAATGAATAAATAAATCTTAAAACGAGTGAAACTTAAATTGAATATGCAAATCAAGCTTGAAACGAACAAAAATCACTACAAACAAGAGTTTGGGTATCGCCTCCTTCTCTCACTGTAGAAGTCTAAAACCTACTGCGTCATTGGCGCTTTACTGAAAACCAATTTTATTACAAATATTTTCTTTTGTACTTAATATTGAAAATAAACATTAAAATTATAGTAAAATTTTGAGCTGATTTTCATTATACATCAATTATTCAGTTTAATTTATTAGTTCTTTCCCAAGTTGTTCAAGACAAATATAATTTCACTACAAACAAAAGTTTGGATGCTGCCCCCTTCCTTAACTGTAAATAAAAACAAAAACCTACTGCGTCATTGGCGCTTCACTGAAAACGAATTATATTACAAATATTTTCTTTTCCAGTTCTTACAGCACTGAAAATAAAAATAAAATTAGAGTGAAATAAATTCTTGAACTGATGGATCATTCAACAACTAATATACATCAAATATTCAATTTGATGTTGTTTATACTTTCCAAGACTGTTCAAGACGCATATAGTTTTTCATATAGTCGCATATACTTCAATAGCAAAATATTTTTTTTCGTTTTAAGCTTGATTGACTTGGAAAGTTTTTTTTTTTTTAATTAATTGACATTAAAGTGATTAGTGCTTATGAACGAGAATAACACAGCTGCGGTTAAGGTAGGAAATGAGGTTAGCAGCTGGTTCTGTATTAAATCAGGAGTTAAGCAGGGTTGTGTTCTATCCCCCTTTATATGGATCATTTTGATGGACTTTGTCTTAAGGAACACAGGAGAGGCAATGAGAAACCACGGAGTCAAATGCGGAGGAAAAACCTGGATTTAGATTATGCTGATGACATAAGCATCCTAGATGAAAGTGTGAGCAAAATGAACGAACTATTAGAGGTTTTGCGAGTTCAGGGTGCTAGAATAGGTTTCAAAATTAATGTTAAGAAGAGGAAGTTACTAAAGCTAGGAACAAGTGAAGATGAAAAGGTGACACTGGATAACAAAGAGATTGACTAAGTGGGCAGCTTCACTTACCTTGGTAGTATTATTAGTAAAGACGGTGGGAGCAGTGACGATGTTAAAAGTAGAATAGCCAAGGCTCAGGGTGTTTTTTTTTTTTCTTGCTTTTTTTCACAGTTAAAAAAAAGTTTGGAAGAATAGGAAGATAAGTCTGCAAACCAAGATTAGAATATTAGAAGCTTTAGTGATGACAGTGGTCAAATATGGCTGTGAAGCATGGGCGCTCCCAAAACTGGATGAAGATTTCTAGACGTTTTCAAGAGAAATTGCCTACGGCTTGTTCTGGGTACCCAGCTGACTGACCGTGTTTTAAACAGTAGGCTGTACGAAAAATATGGGTCAATCCCGCTTTCAATGGGTATAATGAAAGAAAGGTTGAGATGGCCAGGGTACTTTGTGCGGATGAAGGATGACAGATTGCCGAAGATTGTTCTTTTTGGCCAACCTTTTAGGGCTCAACGAGTCGTCCTCATCTGTGGTGGGAGGACGTCATAAAGAAAGATTTAAAGGGAATGGGAACTTCCTGGGAGGGTGTAAAAAGGGAGGCTTTGAATAGATTGGGATGGTGGAGGGACGTCCGAAGCTGTGTCGGCCTCAGGCGGCTTGGTGCTGCGATAAGTAGTTAGTAGTAGTAGTAGCAGTAAATCAAATAGCTCAAATCACTTCCAATTTTTAATATAGCTTGCATTACGAGTCTAATTTTTTTTCAACTTTGTAATCGGTTAGCGTTAAGACACTTAAGTGGCTTATGCTACAGAGT
This sequence comes from Artemia sinica, assembly GCA_027921565.1. NCBI lineage: Eukaryota > Metazoa > Arthropoda > Branchiopoda > Anostraca > Artemiidae > Artemia > Artemia sinica. The sequence continues at coordinate 941,820 of CM051267.1, read as the reverse complement.
TTATAAGGCTTACGGACCTTGATGTGAAACAGTGTGAAAGGCCTACTTAGCAAACGTGAAACCGGTATAGCACTTAAAGAAAAATTCGAAAAATGGAGAGAGGAGTGAGGGGCAGTGGCGGAACCTGAGGGGGGCGAGGGGGCACGCGCCCCCCTAACGTAGTCTAAAGTAGTGTAATTTACTTAATTAATGCAAGTTTGCGTTAAATAAACTTGCTTCTAACTCAAGTTTATCGGATTTACCTATTTTGCCCCCTCCCCCTAAAAAAAAATCCTGGATCCGCTCCTGGTGAGGGGGGACGATATTAAAACTGCTTTCACAAAACGAAAAACATGAATATGGTCAACAGCTCTTGGCTGCATTTTATAACTTTGACCAGACACAGCTTAACCCTTCCATTGGAGAAAACTACAAAAGAAACTACTTGCAAAATAAAATAGCTCCGTTATCTATCTTATTTCTTCAAACTTGTCACTTGAAAAACTAGTCACTTGTCACTTTAAACTAAAAATAATAAAAAATTGTCGTTTAAATGACGGCGATTTTCGAGTGCCTGATCACTAATACTGATTCATGAAGTGTTCTATTCGCAGTGCAGCCAGTAAAAAATTGTTTTCGTCAACACTAACCAGCAAAGACTATTCCTTTTTTGGAGTCAGCGTAATTCATACTATGGATCTTCACTTTCGTCCTAGCAACTCAAAGGTATCATATAACACTTAGAAAAAGGATCCATCATATTACGCACAAAACGCAATAATGGGGAGAAGGTAATTAACTTCAGGCATTTTTTATGCATAGCATAAATCTCAAACTGTAACAAATTTGAGGCATCAACATTTTTATACAACAAGGAAGGCTGTATCCAGAGGGGTTAGGGGGGTTTGAACCTCCTTCCCCCCTTGAAATGTGTGCTAAACTCGGACAAACTCGGACAAAACTGAATATGAACAAATTTTGATGCGTTTTTATTATTAAACCCCCCACGGAAAAAAATCCTTCTGTAATCCCCCCCCGAAAAAAGCCCTGGACACGGCCCTGTATAAAACCATATCTTGAAGTCAACAAGATATGATTTCGTTTTTAAAATGGCTACCACAAGCAATCATTACTAAAATTACACTGTCCTCTTTCTAAAACAAAAGAAAATGAAATAAATGAAAAATCCCTTTTATCTTCCAAAAGTTTTTCCTACTTTAATGTAAAACGTTATACATACAAAGAATTGATTAAAGCCCCTGCTAAAAGCCTTACTGATCATGAATTTTCGGCTATCTCAAATTAGTTTAACCGGGGTTGAATGGACTTTGACTAAAAAATGGCATGCAGCACATATTCATTATTCGTCCATAATTGGATGACTACTTAATCTTAGTACATGAAAAACAGAAAACAAAAACTGATAATAGTTTCACATATGAGCGTAGTGTAATTATTTTCCAGTTCTTATATTTAAGGTTATCTTTTATTCTCTTACGAGATTCCTCAAAAAATAAATATTTGTTTTGCATTCCAAGCGTGCGTAGCAGTGTAACCTCAGGCGGATTGGTTATGCGGTGAAATTTTAGAAGTCATAGTAATAGTATTCCAAGATTGCCCGACAAGTCCGAATAATTATGCTAAGCTTTTCACACAAGACGTAAACAATGTGTTAGGGACACCCTAGACGGTCAATCATTTTGATCAGAAAATTCCGTCAATCAATTGATTAAAGCATGATTGACCGTCTAGGAGCCCATTGAGTCATTCAAACTTTATATCGATCACCATCAACGCTTGACTCAAGCGTCAAACAGGTTCCTAGCCGGTCAATCATGCTTTAATCAATTGAATAACGGAAACTTGATCAAAAATGATTGACAGTCTAGGGTGTCCTTTAGGTTAGGAGGGTGCTCGGAACGGTCTGGATTAGTTGTCGGGTATGTTACAGCAATGAATCCCAAAAAATGTAGGATAAGCGATGATAAGAGACGTCATGTACTAACAAAAATTCAATCTGTTCCTAAAATGGGAAAAAATGAAATTACGCGCAGAAACAAAAAGGACAGTAATTGCAAAGTGCGGCACGCCTTTTAAGATTTGTAAATAACAAAATGTTTATTGCAGATTACATATGATTATCCACTTAGTTGTCAGTAGCATTTCAGTTTACAAGTTGCTGGATAAGTATTCGTTGCTATCTATTACAGATTACATCCGGAGAAGTTAGTATTAACTGTCCAATAAGGAAAATAATGGACACCCGAACGTAGCCAAAAATTGACAGAAAATCAGATTAAGAATATTTTCTAGGGTAAGCCAATAAATCATATTTTCGGGCGATTAGAAACTTCGTGAGCAGATAGTGTTTCAGTTAACGCAATATTTCTTTTGTATTTAGGAGTTAAAAATACGAAGGCATATTAGACCAGAGACATCTACCCTTCGACTAGACTCGGTGCTAAAGAAACTATTATGGGCTTTTGTACCTTTTCCAGGATTCGATATATTTTATACCACCAGAAACAGACTTATGAGGTATGCTGGGAAGTTTAATAGTCATTCAATTTTTTTTTTAACAGTTTGATAAATAAAAAAAAAACACAAAGGAGAAGAATTCGTGTGATATAATTTCTAGCACAAATACTAGAAATTATACACCTATTGCTAAGGCGGGTATGTCTGCAAGTGAGGAGGGAGGCTTCGGGCCCCCCTGAAATCTCAGGACTTGTTATATGTTTAAGTCTTATTCCAACGATCGATATATTTTTCTAGCACCAGAATTAGACTAAGAAGGTAGATTTTGGGAGGTTAATAGTCACTCAATTTGTTTCGTATTTTGATACAGCGAAAAACAATTCATGTAAAAAGTTTACACAACGCAAGAAATTATTTACCTATTACCCGAGGCGGGCATGTCTGCAAAAAGGGAGGAGGCTTCACTCTACCCCCTAAAACACTCAAATTTCACCCATTATTTCTTAAAATTTCCATTTTTCACAAACATTTACTAGTTTTTTGTTGCCCCTTGATTTTCCCCTTGAAACACTGAGCCTCTGTAAAAAAAAAAAAGGTTCCTTCTGTAGATGCATGAAACTGAGGTTCTCCGAATTTGTCATCAGCTCGATTCCACCAGCCCTCGTAGCCGTAGTCCTAGATGGTCTAGAGAAGGAGAAAAGGATGGTTCTTAAATCATTCAGGACTACGTCAACTGTCAATTTTCCACTGAAAATGTTAAGTGTCCACTTTTCTCCAGAAATGTGTCAATCAGACTTCGGGCCTTGGACATGGATTTCGTATAAAAATGATCCTTGGGATACTAAAATTGGTTTAAATAAAGCCTCTGTACAACACAAAACCAAAAAGCTGCAACACTCTCACCTTTCTGGCAGCCTACAATTCACAAATAAACTTTCTTATTCGGAAACCTTAGGATAAGCTCTCCAGAAAGCCTTTTGATAACCCCGATGTGTTATTGAACAAAATATCCGTAAGATTTAATATCTGATTGCATCAAAGGTACAACAAGCCTGCTCTCTTCGACAACTTATGCATGAACGCTTCTATACAAAACGAACTATTCTTGGACCCTAGAAACTGGGGTGGGATGGACTGCACTGCCATCAGATACAGACAGGTTACACTCATATATAACAATCATTAAAATGGCTATCTTAAAAGATTGAAACTGTGTAATGCTTGATCATTATTGGGCCCAGGGCTGAAAAACGAAGGGGCGCTAGTCGAACTCTAATCATTTTGGCTCTTAAGAGGGCACTGTAATTCACGATTACCTTTCGAAGAAGATCTTTTTCTGAAATTCTAATATTTCTGTATAAAATAATAACAATAATCTCCCTTTGTAAAAAAAAAAAAAACACACACAAAAAAGCAAATTTCACATTTTCGCAGCTAGTCACTAGAAAATTTTATTAGAAGACAGCAGAATTTCGAAATTTTGACCCCAGAATTTGACGGTGCATTCTTCCTCAGGACCAGGTAACTTTTCGGGGATTTCCTCTTTTCTGAGATTATGCAAATTTGCTCATCCTTATTCTCAAACTACGCTAATAGCCCTTGATCAACCTTTTAATTCATTTTTTTTTTATGAATTTCATCTGCATGAAGTGGAGATTTTTTGTGCATATTTTGTTTCCAAACTTCTTATTTTTAAACTTTGTTGCTATTGTATGGAGCGCTCTTTACACTTTTTTCATGCAGCTTGAGAATCAAGTTATAACTTTAAGAACTTTTATTCTTTGTACGAAGGGTGAAGAGGGGAGTAAGAAGACCTAAAATTTTGGGAAAATGGGTTAAATGCCTTTTCTCCAGTCTTTAAAATAGCATAAGCTACAGTTATTTTCTCATTTTTTATGCCTGCTGGCTATTTTTTGGCTTTAATTGTTTGGATGTTTGGCTTTAGTTTTTTTGTTTAAACAGTCTATTCTTTTTTTTATTTCCACTTCAATGCAAACAAAATTCTACCCGTCCAAAATTCCATTCGCTAAAAATTTAATCCACACAAAGTTCAACCCGAAAAAAAATCTCCCCAACAAAACGGAACCCAAGCAAAAATAAAGCAAAGCAATATTTAAACCGCAAAAACATTGACCACTACAAAATGACTAACATTGCCAAAAACCCATTCCAAAACAAGTTCAACCAGGAGCAAGTCAATCTACAGAATGTCCAAAATCAGGCCCTTAGCCCCGAAGTTAATTCAAATGAAACTCAGAGAGGAAAGAAAATAACAAAAAGAAAAATAAAATCAAAAAAGGAATTTACGTACCTTTTTTGATTAATGTATTTACGAAGTTAATTCAGAGCAGAATGCATCTAAAATCAAATGAGACCAAAAAAAGAGACCTCACATTCGACTCTATCAAATTTTGGAAGTACACACAGGGAAACAGGAAGTTATCCCTACCCAGTTATTTACCAGAATAGTCCAAACCCTCCGGGATTCATTGTATTTGATGTTTTCCCCTTCTCTTGGGACAATACTCCAAAACTCAGACCTCTGCAGTTTAAAGGCTTGAAGTCAAGTCTGAGAGAACTTTCCCATTGAATTACACTGGGATAGGACGAGTGTATTGTCATGCCAAAACACTGTCAGACTTTTCCAAAGGGCCGTTAGACCAATAGTAGAAGTTAAATTATTTTATCTTCCCCTCCCCACATGCAACAAATGCATAATTTAAACCTACCTAGAGTCAAGTGACAATCGTATGTTTTTTTTCAAGGTTGTACAGGGTCAATCTTATAGTGTACAGGAAGAAAGAATACAGAAGGAACACCCAGCCTTTTGAACAACTTAATCATGAGTCAACTACATATGACTTTTTAAAATAAAGTAAATAAAAAAAATGTGTATGAGATTATCGTGGCACTAGTTTTTATTTCTGCAAGTAAAGAAATTGTAGGTTGGGTTTCACCAAATTAATTTTTCTTTTATTAGATTTTATTAAATTTTACGTAATTTGACTTCTTCTAAACCAATATATATCTCAGGCTTGTACCATATCCCAAAAAAACAGGATTTATTTAGGGAGGGGGGGAAGGGTATTGTCAAAAAAAATCCTAAAGGAAAAAAAGTAAAAAAAATAAAAATTTGGAAGATTATGAAATTTTAAGATGCTGAGGAGAACTCGGGCTTAATATTAGCATCCCCGAGGGGAGGGGATTAAGTATCAATTGTATACGCATTAAATTCATGTCAGGGAAAATTTTCTGTTCAACGTGCTTTGCTTGGATGGAAATCTGCTAGGTCCTTTCTTCAACTTCGAGGGATCCTCACCGTGATATTCTCCCCGCAGATGCTCCACCAAACAGAAAAACCAGACAAAAACTCAAACTGACACCTTTACGTGCACGAACAAACCGAAATTGTAATTCATTTGTGTCATTTTTTTTACGTCTATGTTTAACATGTAATGTTGTAATGTCCATGTTTATCTATGTCTATGTTTATCTATGTTTAAACTGTATTGTTGGGGCTTTTTTTTGCGTCTATGTTCAAAATGTAATGTTTTTGCAACTGTAAATTGGCCAAGAGCTAAGAAAGTTGTGTAATAAACCGTGCTGCTCTCTCTTCTCTCTCTCCCTTTCTTGAAGCAATACAGAGGAATTAATAGAGTATTTTAACTCAGAGATCCCTGTACAGGTTGTTAGAGCATTTAACCCATCATACTGAGTCTTCGATAATGTTTGAACTCTGAGATGGCTACTTGGGCTATTTGTCACTCAAAGTGATGCAGAGAATTTACAAGTGGCTCTTAATCATGTCATCGATTTATGGATAGAAAAGATGTGAACTTGGGGATCCACGACCAGGACCAGATTCATATTGACGAAACTTTTAGCTGCACTACAAAGTTAATCTCATATTCCTAATGAGTTGGACTTTAAAAGGGTTTAAGGCTTTTAAAGGCTTCTTTGAAGCCATTGCAAAGAGAAAAGACATTTAAAACAAATGTGTACCAACAAGTAACGAAAGATGGCAGTGCGATCTAATTTATCTATTTTTTATGGTTTTGTTTCCGAAGTTTCTGCCTTGCCTTCTTAAAAAAAAGAAAAGCAAAAAAAAGCTTTTGTATTTAGTTTCTGACCGTTCCTATATCATGCTTAGGGCTACCTTAAGTATGAGGGAGATGTCACCCCCGTTTACCCTCCACTTATTATGCTGAAGTTTAACTCTAAATCAAGGTTTGGGAATAAAATGGCTGAATTAAATGCATTTGACTTTGGATCTGTTAATAACGTTGCAAAAAAAAGAATCTGAACCGAAATGTACAGTTGCATGGCAGTTTTTGAAAGTTTTTTTTTCCTTTTATAGCACCCCAAAATTACCTTACGTATACACAAACTTAGGTGAATTTAAAAGCTCAAAAGATCAAGAACATTCTTTTCGGGAAAACTTCTCATGAACAACCGAGAGCTAAAGATGGTGTAATATGTTAACCAGCCTAAGCGGCCTGTGCCTTTTCATAAAATAATTCTCCTTGTAGGAACTGTTTACGCATTGAAATTCCCTTTCTCGGAATTTGCAAATATTTTTAAATAAAAATAGAAAAAAAAACATAATTACTGTCAGCTTGTTCTTGAAAATCACCAGCAATTTGACTTATAAATATGAATTAGTAGATAGGTCTATTGATGATAGGTATAACCTCTTCAAACTAAGTTATCTGTTATTGGCTCCCTCCCCCCCCCATAGTACTATAATATTTGTAGGCATGAATATATAATGAATCGGAGGCAATAAGCTTGAGATTGCTTGTGCAGAATTTCGACCCTTGTTGATAGAAGGGCATCACAAAGTGTAGAAAACTATGTTGTGACTAAGATAGCCTCAGGATTGTGCAAAGCCTCCATTCATACTGGAGGTACTAGGAGCTTCTTGCTGCCCGGTTTTAAGTCGGCTTCAGCAGTTTGCGCAGACTCGAAAAAATGCATTAGTCACTGTTCTGTACTAGTTTAGAGGTAATTGCTTTTCCTGAGGCCATAATAACTTCAATGATCTACATAATATAAAATGGTAACTTGGAATATTACAACATTAAAAAACAACTATTGTATATACATTTTGTCTGACGAATTCAGACATTTTCAACCGAAATTATTAGAAATTTAAGAGATTCGTACCTCGAAAAATGAAGTAAGGCAATGTCAAATTTATTTAATTAGAGAGGAAGGATGGGGTGCATAGGCAGAAAATAGGTCTCACGATGAATAAGGAAGCTGATAAATCTTCCTTAGGTTGGGATGGTAGGGATGGTATATAGACTTTTAGCTGCTCATTTTACGACTAAAATGTACAAGGTATTACTCACAGTAGTGTATGTCCCAGTAGGACCAACTAATGGAGATAGTAGTGTCTCAGACCAATTTTACAACTACAGGCAAGGCCGTACCCAGTGAGGGGGTTAGGTGGGTTTGAACCCCCCCCCCCCTCCCGAAATGTTTGTTTGACTCGTAAAAACGTAACAAAAATGGATATAAACAAATTTTGTGTGCGTTTTTGATGTTTTTATTGTAACCCTCCCCGACAAAAAAATCTTTGAGTAAAACCCCCTCCAAAAAACAATCCAGGGTACGGCCTTAGCTACAGGACCAAATAGCAGGATCTTCGGTAGAAATATGGTATGTTTATAAGAGGATTTTAATGCCCATGTTGGTGAAAATATGAACAGATGGTTTCCTAGTCTAGGTAAAATTTGGTCTATAAAAAGAAATTAGTAACATAAACAAAATACATAAAAAAAGTAATAAGTATAACAATAGTAAATAGTATAATAGTAATAATAAATAGTATAAAAAATAATAGTAATAGTACATACAAAAATAGTAACATAAAAGTAATGATTTCTTTTTAAAGACTGCTGTAACTTTGTAAGTGTAACAATCTAGTTATAACCAATACAGTGTTTACTAATAAAACGGCCCATAAATGGCAGGATCGACACAAGATACTAGGATACATAGTAGCTAATCTAAAAATGAATTTTAGGAAGGGTACCACCTTTCCAGGAAGTTATGACGTTTATAGACTCCGGGATGATAATTTGACAGAAGCATTCCCTCAATAGTTTTAGGGAAAGAGTTTGAGAAGCAGAAGATGATGTCTTCAGGAAAAAAAGAGATTAGAAACGCACCTGAGAATATTAGTGAAAATACTTTAAGTTCGGTAAAAAGGGGGAGGGGCTTGAGCAAGAAATATATAAGTGATAGATCCTATGGATTGTGTTTTTTTAAATGGGATGTTCGTTTATTTATTTATTGTAACCCGTTTGTAAATAAAAAAAAAAATATGAATATAAGAGGAATGTAAAGAAAGTGAAGAAAGCATTAAAATATGAAGTGAGGAGAAGTGAAGTGGAGTTCATGAATAAAACTGCTGAAGAAATCCATATAAAATTGCTGATTGCTGAAGAAATAAAATTGTTAGATGTTTTCGAGAGAAATGTTAGATGTTTTCGAAAGAAAGAAATACGAGAGAAAGCCGTAAGGAAAGAGTTAAGGGAAATTGGAAATTATTTAGAGGGTGTCAATGAGGAGACATGGAATAGATTGAAATGGAGGAGGATCTTTCATAGATGTGTTGGCCTCCAGCAGCTTGGTGTGGCAGTGACTTGTCAGTAGTAGCAGATAATTTCTTAAACCACATTGGCCTGACAAAACATAAAGAAAAACGAGCAAAAATGGGGTTTACAATTTTTGGCTTTTATTGAATTTTATTCATCTTTTAAATTAATTGGTTTTTTAATTGGTTTTTTACATTCACATTGACTTCCCGCATTTTATTTGTCGGTTTCTCTTCGGCGCTCTCACTGATTATATTTTTTCGTTTCGCGCGGAAGAAGAGAAGCGTTTGTCCCCTCAAATTCGCTTTGTTGTGTATTGTCAGTATTTTCATTTGGCCTTTAAAAACCTCATTTTTGCTCGTTTTTCTTTCTTTATGAGTAGTAGAAGCAATAGTATATCGTTTAGTGATTATACAGGTTCCAAATTATGAATAGAATTCGAAAGCCTTTGATTAATTTGAGCATCTTCAACTCTTTGTTTCTCCAAACCTTTTTCTTACTCTTAATTTTCACCTCTTAAAATTATAAAAAAAATCTCAAGTTATCTTTCTTAAACTAGGTCTCATTTATCCAAAATATTCCAAAATTAAAACAAGTGCTCAACTAATGTTCATAGTTAGGCTATAATAAATAAATTCAAATAGTATTCATAGTTAGGCTATAAGACTATAAAATGAAATTAAAATTTTCAAGAAGATAATGACAAAGTTAAAGAAGACTTACGGATGATCCCATTTGACCTTGTCCTGAATTCATCTGTCGCTGATTCAATTGTGCAATTAAGGCACTTGGTTGACCTCCCATTTGAACCATACCATGTCCTGCAGATAAACGAAACACAAAATAATTCCGACAAAATTACAGTCAATACAGCCGGACCAAAATGAGTCTAAGTTCTGTGGAGTCCCAATTTCATGTTAATACAGATCCAAGTTTTTAATCTCATTGAAATTTACACCGAAACTAAAACAAATTCAATCCTTAACGTTCCAGAAAAATTGGAACAGTAAAGTTTATATTGCATTAATCCCCCTTGAGCTAAAAAAAAAAATTAAGTTTATTTAGCTTCTTCTTCTTCAGTCAAAGTATTCAGAAGCTCGTTTTGAAACAGTAAAAGTTTTATAAGCATCATTGTTCTAATTTACAGAGATTTGAAGGATTCCAGTTTTCTAGGTGGGATAAAACTGAAGAGAAGTAAGACTTCACTGACAATTCGTAGCATAAAGTAGGACATCTTCCAAATTGTTGGAATTTCAAAGCATAGAAGAATTAATAATTTGCATAACTGGGAACAAAGTTGCTACTCTGCTCTGCGAATTCCCTCTCTCAACCAAAATAAGTATAGAAAGGTTATGCACCTTCATTAAATTAGGCTTGAGTTAATTTCAATTATTTTGCGTTAATTTATTGAATATTCTAAATCATTTTCTGTTTTTAGCTGTTAAATCAATAGGAAAAATATTTTATATCAATAAAGAATGTAATTAACGGCTAATAGTTTTTTCCCTGCATCATAACTTTTACAACTCGTTGAAACAAAAAATCTTACAAGGATTGATAGTTCTTACATCAGGACGGACAGATAATTCCTCCTTCCCGGTCTTGCATTTATAAATTTACTAAAAGTAGACTTTTTAGGTTAAAGACAGGGTTATTTTGTTGGATTTTGTGGTTTTGGGGCCACGATGAAAAGGTTACCCTATGACAAGGTAGTAGTACATTTCAAAGCGGTTAGAGAGGTATTTGATATGGATAGTTTGTCGTGAAGTGCCCCAAGATTGAACCTGTCTACCAAGGATTCGCTAATAATATAATAATTTAGATCTGGTTATTCTTTCTAAAAGGGGGATGTTGTTACCGCACTAAACCCGAGATAGGTACAACCGATGCCGGGTCACCACCCCCCGTTGCTGAGGATGAGTAAAAGGGGCTTTTGCTCCGTTCCTCATCCAAGAATTGCACTGACCTTTGGATCTCTCAGTCTTTGTTGGGCTAACCACCCAACAAGGCGTCTTTTATCAGGTAACAATTCTTCAAAATTATACTCGGATCAAACCGACCTCACGCCGACGACCTTTGGCACGCCTAGGGACACTCCGTCCGGACTTACACTGAAATGTAGGAAGTCTCAGAAATAAATTTGGCCAGTTCCTATATTGGTGAACTGTATCAAGCCATCTATTTTGTGCATTACTGACACCAATCTCAACCAGATTGGTTAATTTAGTCTCAGAACTAAATTTGAACAGTTCCTATATTTGGTGAACTGTATCAAGCCATATATGCATTACTGATACCAATCTCAACCACGAGATACTGAGCAGTGAGGTTACCATAAAGGGGTACACGCACCTCAGACAAGACCGAGTACGCCCTGACGGTACGAAATATGGTGGAGGAGCTGTTGCCGTTTGTATACAGAGCCATATACCATACTCATGTCTAAATCTCACAAACTCATCAAGGGAAGAAGCTTTTTGGGTACGTTCCAGCAGGCCAGAGTCGACTATATTGCTAGCTATATCCGTTTTTTTAAAGCGGATCCAGGTGTTCAGCAAGGACAAACCTTTGCCTCAACATTCACTGCAAAAAGGCCATCCGACCAAAACAAAAGGCACACACAAGCGATGGTTACTCTCAAAGAGCGAAAAAGACAAACTTGATTGCATAAAAGCCTGTAAAAACGAACTTCTCATTATTCGGCAATCACAGTACATAGAGAAATTTGCTACCAAGCTCCAAAATACCTCTGCTAAGAACTAGTAGAGAACTTTCAAAGAGGCTTTTACCGACATCTTAAAGAACTTTAATTCCTTCCCTAAAAACTAACGAGACTTTTGTTCAAGATCCGCAAGCAAAGACCGAAGCTTTTGTTAAAGCGTTTGCCGAATTCTCAAATCTATGCTACGTCGGAAGTTCCCAGATCGAACACAGACTGTCCTTGGTCGTTTGAACTATTCCACTCCTAAAGTCTTTACATTCCGGAGCCTCTTGATGCGACCAAGTCCACGGTTTCCGACAGTATACCTAATGTTGTCTTCAAGTCCTGCAACGCCAAATTAGCAGGACCTTTGGCATCGCTCTTCCAGCTGTGTTTTTTCCTATGAAACCTTTTCACACAATAAAAATCAGTCAATACCGTTCCTATACCTAAGCCAGATGGTGATTCAATGAACACGGGCCTATTAGTCTTATTTCCTGCAATGGGAAAGTTAACAAAAGCGTTTCTAATCATATAATTTATCAGACCTAGGGTCAAATGACCTTTTAGGTGACCACCAATGTTGATTTTCCCGGATCAAAAGAAAGAGTATGACACTGTTGCCTACAAAAGAAACTTTACACATATGATGTCAGAGGACGTCTGTTGAAGGTGATTGAGAGCTTTCTTTCTGATCGTTCGCTGCGGGCTGTTCTTGACGGGTTCACTTCCTTCAAATATCCAATAAAGGCAACCGTACCCCAGGGTAGTATATTGGGACCTACACTTTTCATTCTTAACATAAATGACATGGGAGACATTTACCGATGACACCACGACACTTGCAGTCATTCCAAATTATGAAGATCCAATCCCCTCTGTCCCTACAGACGGATCGTTTAGAAATGAAAAAGTGGTCCAATGCCTGGATGGTCAGTTACAAGGCATTCAAAACAAAGGAAGTGATCTCCAGATCGAAAATGCCACACATACACCCCAACTTCATCTTCATGACAAAGCTATAAAGAAAGTTGACGAGCTTCGTTTCCTCGGAATCCACTTGTCCAAAGATCTCTATACAATGATGCTCCAGAAACATTGTTGCTACTACTCCAAATGATCCCGAATGGGACTGTTTCAGTCGTTCCTCACGAAACTCTCTAGTCTGTTAGTGAGAGGTTTGACATAAATTCTCTAGAAGTTTTACCATTGCTAAACCGTCAGGACAGACACGATAGCACACAGCTTCGTCCAATTATCTTGAGGCTGCCGCGCCAAATCAGTGTTTGAAGAACAGCGTCATTCGACGTTGCACTTCAATTTGGAGTGATCTTCCCTGTGATATTATCCCCATAAGTTTCTCTGTTAACTCTTTCAAAAGAAGGAGTAACAGTCATCTACAACCTCGATAAAAGACAAGCGCCAAATCAGATATTTAATTATACCTAACACCACACTAAATACGAATAAAAAAGAATAGCAGTATAGACTGGATTACCTTTAAAAATTTAGCTGTCAAAAAAATAAACAAAATTAAGTTAACAATAAACAGTAAAATACTTCAACAAAAAACGGTAGCGAGGCTCCTCATCTGATTTCAAGAAAGAAATTTTTCTAACTTACATTGACCGTCTAGGCTTCTAAATAGACTTAGGCCAAACACAAAATAGTTCATTTTGATCAATTTAAAACCGATTTGCGCACATAACTTATAGATAAATACATTTTAAATGCTATCACTACTACTACTAACAACTACTACAAAATACGAAATGGTGTGCATTTCTTCTGCAAAGAAATTAAACCCATAGGTTGCTTGCGATTTTCTCTTTTGTGTTTTTCAATTTTGTTTTATCACGTTTCTTGATTCTGATTCTGCCTTTATGTTCGTAGCATTCTGCCTTTATAACCAATTCGTCGGTGAATAATATCAATTTAGATTATTTCAGAAACCCCTGCAGTAATTAGAAAACACCATTCCCATTCTCAGTATAGAAAAACTTGCTATTAAAGACATCAGTTCCGTAAATATTTCTATTTCATTTCTATGCCAGCAAATTCACTACATCTCTGTAACCACGCATAATACAAAAGCTTCGTATCTCAACTTACCTTCATATTAGCTTATCTCGATACATTGCTTTCGCTTAGGACTTCGCCCGATATTTTTTTAGTATATCGAATTTCCTTTGATTTAAAGTATTGTTTACTCTTTTTTATTACTGTCCTTGTTTAGTAGCACACTTTCATAAGCTCAGATTTTGTTGTGCTACCCGCTGATGCATTAGATTTGAAACAAATTCTAAAAACTACAACTATTTTGACTACTAGAAAAAATAAAGCCAAAAATTTTGTTTACTTAAAAAGTTTAACCTACAATCATTTAAAACTCAAGAATTATAAACAGTTATTAAGAGCACTCAATGAAGAAAATTCAAAAAATTCCTTTATAAAAACATCGCCATCTAATTTCTAATACCCCTACTATACCTATAGATTGAATCTGCTAACGACACATCCAAACTAGCAATAAACTTATGCATACCGGTTAAAAATACGACGAAAAACTAGTGTTAATGTATAAGTACCACGCCGATAAGATAGTGCCGGTAATTAAGTAGCATGTCGGTTAACAGATAAATTACCAATCAAAAACTAAAGTTTTTTATGGTTCATACCTTGTCCAGGTCCCATAGTACCACGCCGATAAGATAGTGCCGGTAATTAAGTAGCATGTCGGTTAACAGATAAAATTACCAATCAAAAACTAAAGTTTTTTATGGTTCATACCTTGTCCAGGTCCCGCCATAGTACCACGCCGATAAGATAGTGCCAGTAATTAAGTAGCATGTCGGTTAACAGATAAATTACCAATCAAAAACTAAAGTTTTTTTATGGTTCATACCTTTTCCAGGTCCCATAGTACCACGCCGATAAGATAGTGCCGGTAATTAAGTAGCATGTCGGTTAACAGATAAATTACCAATCAAAAACTAAAGTTTTTTATGGTTCATACCTTGTCCAGGTCCCATAGAATCCTGCATACCTGGCCCTCCCATTTGCATTGGACCCTGCTGAGCATTCTTCTTATCTAAAAAAAATATTTGAAATACGTCAAGAATTTTAAAATATTAAAAAAAAACAAATTCTGACAACCTTATAATTACCGTACTAAAATTCTGAATTTGCGTTCTTTCTGGTCTGTGCCTGCACTTGGTTAAATAGTTGTTTTGTTTACCTATCCAACAACAGGTGTTTTGAAACATTTCATTCTAGAAATAAATACAAATTTGTTCTTATTCGGCAATTTACTTAACACTTAACTGATAGATCAGTAAAAAAAAGTAGCAAAACAGGGGAAATCAGAAGGTTCAGCTACCCATCCCAAGCCCAGAAAATACAAAAAAAAGAATAATTTTAGAAAGGAAAATCGTGACAGTTTAGCATCGATTTTTTTTTTTAAATGTCCTTGGTTCTAAATAAAAAGTTTACCGACAATAACGAACTTCGAGAATCAGAAACACTTATTGAAAAAAATTAAAAAAAAAGTAAAAGCGGTAATTTTTTACCTGTCTAAAAAAACGTAAGTGAATCAAAATCATTTCGAAATAGATTCCCAGCTGCATTTATACCTCAGTTTTAGCATATATAATGATTGAATACTTTGTTATATTTTTACTAAAAACGTAATTAAAAAAAAGCACAAACGATTGCCCCTGGTCTAGAAAAGGAGAAAGCCCAGAACTAGGAAAATACACCTCTCACAAAGCTATTAAAATCACATTGACATTCATTCATTTTTTTTTTTTTTTTTTTAATATCATACTGCTTTATTTCATATCATATGCAAATCGGACAGATATTTTTATGGTTTAAACAAAACTTATTAACTTTACAAGCCTTAAAGGCAATTTGGAAAGTGAGGTTCCTTCTTTCTAGAGCTGTCATGAGAGAAAGGTTGAGATGGCTAGGGTACGTTTTGCCGATGAAGGATGACAGACTGCCAAGATTGTCCTATTCAGCCAACTGTCTAGGGCTAAACGAGAAGCTGGTCGTCCATGGTTGTGGTGGAAGGATGTCGTAAAGAAAGATTTAAGCTTGTAGGTGGTTCAATGGATGGACAATATTTTACGCTTCACGTGCCCATTCATCTTTTGATGCTTATTGGTCTCTCCATGATTCTTACTGGTATATAATCAACTGGGATCCAGTGCATCGCGTTGAATTGGCTGAAGGAGATGCCCAAAACTCGTCACAGTGGGTCTCAAGGCTTTGTGACCTCATTTTCACCGGTAACAAAAAGACGGGTTATAGAAAAAGTTTTGAAGCAATGATAACCCTCGCCGAGACACAAGGTGTCTATTTCAAGAAGCCATCGTTCTTTTCCTCCACTAGGTTTTGCTACATACTCAGCAAGTTTTTCAAAATTTTCAGGGACAACTACCCCCTGATGTTTTCCTAACTCCGCAACAATCAAGATAATTATTTGAATAAGATCTCACATGCAGATTTCAACTTAGTTTCGAAGGGATTATTGATATTTACAAAACTATATCTATCCTTTCCCTTTCACTCCAAAAGGTAGAGGTCTTACAATGGAAAATTACGAATATACTAAATAAATACATTGATGACCTCGCCAAAATGAAGTTACAACTGTCAGCACATTGTCCAGTTGCTTCTCAGATGCTTCTTTAAAGCGGCGTCTTCCTTATCAACAAATTGTTTATATCATGGAGTTCCCGTAGTTCTACAGCAGAAACCCCTGATGTTGTGAGGGACGAGTTCGGTGACTGATAACAATGTGGTTTCTGAGTTTGAAGATTCTGCAGGAATGACTAGAGAGGCGGTTGCTGCCACTTCCGGGAAACTTTGCAGCTTCTTAGACAAATATTTGAATAACCTCAACTCACCCTTTTTTGTTGCCACACATAGATACAACCCAGTTGACAAATGGACTGCTATTATGGGAAAATATATTTGATATAAGCTCGGTTGAAATGACGATCTGAAAATTTGATCAACTTGAATACTTGGTTGATCTTGCAAATTCATAGGATTTTCAAAGTTTGCCACGAAATGCAGTTCTCAACCAGTACAAAACATGTTTAGATCATGTTTCTAGCGTAAATGCAAATCCTAATCATTCCTCTCTTAGTGTACTGCAAAAGTTTTACTTGTTTGTTGAGCAACCAGCACTGTAAGATGGCATTCCCGAATTTCTTCACCTCTTATTGTGCTGTATGTGCAAGACGTCATGCGAATCTCTTGTTGAGAGTATGTGCAGTATTGTGGACAGGCGTGCTTGTGGCCGTGGTGTTAGTTCTGCCACTCTTTGCAGTGAGTTTGTTATCCAGTGGCAGGGCTCCCTTATTAATAAAACATGTAAGCCATCAATTGAAGCAGCTTTGGACATTCACGTCAGTTCACGGAAGAAGTGGTATTTCTTCCGCACAACTGATCATGCTGAAAAATTAAAATTTCATCGTATTAGTGAAGTAGTAGACCAGATTGGGTACAAAAAACCCCATGTTCCACTTGCTTTGTAAATACCATTATGTCCTATATTCTCATTAAAACTATTATGCAATCCTGATCTTAATGCTTCAAGATGAATATATTGGAAATCCTAAAGATTGGTGCTGAATTCAAACTAGTACAGAGCATGCATTTAGAGAAGTAACGTACTATCCCGCTTTGTGAGTGAGCTCTCATGCTCCTGCTTTTTGAAACTTGTTCAAATTAAAAGCTCTCCTCCGGTAAAACAGCATTTGGACTCTAAAACAGTCTCCTTTCGGCTTCATAACCAAGCTGAAGCAGGTTTCAGGGTCATTTCAACCATTTTAAACTATTATTCCACTTCAGAAAACGAATAATCTCCCGGAATAGTGTTCTTTCCTCATTTCCTGGCAGTTTGATGTTAAACAGTTCACCTGTGTAAGGCTTTATTTTCAATTTTGAAAAAATGTTTCTTGTTTTATTTGCCGACTTTGCAACACTATTGCAGCTAAAGATGAGGTGTTGTGAAGTCGCAAGAACTAAAGACAAAATCAGTTTGGGTCCCCTCTTTTTTTCCAGTTGTATTCTTCTTCCTCGAGATCAATATATCACTTCGAATTCGGAAGTATAGGGCTTTTTTTTCACGTGATGGAAAAATGAGTATTAGCTGTGGTAGATTCTTCTTGGGAATTCTTCTCCAAATTACGTCACGCAGAGTTTTTTATTTTAATGTTGGGTCTATGTCGATGTCTGTTGTTGTTTTATTTGCAAGTAAGTCGGCTACCTCGTTATGTTTAATACCTTGGTGACTTGGCACATGATGTAAATAAACCTTAATATTTCTTTCTTGAATGCTCCATATTAATTTCCTAAGACTTGCTGTATCAGACGCTATTACTGACCTACCTTCCTAGATTCAAAGGGCATTTTCAAAGGGCATTTTGTTTATGGCATTTAGAGCTTCAAATATAGCCTTTAGCTCAGCCGTAAGGATGGAAGTGTCATTTGGAAGCCTAGTGGATATATTTAAGCACTATTCAGGAATCACAGCAGCTGATGCTGCCCTGCCTCCTTTCAGTGACCCATCTGTAAATATTTGTGTGAAATTCCTGAAGCAGGTTGTCATTTTTTGCTCATTGAGTTTCAATATCGCTATGTGAAAATTTACTTTTTAAGTTGTTGTTATCCTTCGTCCTTGTGGACAAGTTTTTACTTACTACACTTCTCTTCAACCGAAAGTGAATATTTGAATATTCCAAATCTCACACAAATAGTCAACTTCTCTCAAAACTGTTTATTCGTTAGTTGAAAGAATCTGAAAAGGGCTGGTAGTTATCAAGGTGTACATACAGTTGAAGCAGGTGATGAGAAATCTGGAACATAGAAAATTAGTAGCCTAAAACAGCCACAAATGAATGTAGCAAGAATTCTCTGTTTACTTTGGGGATTCGATTAGGGCAAAACTAATGTCCCAGCTTAAAAATGCATGTGACTGCCAGCCTGCCAATCAGTATTGTTCTTCAGAGAATCAAATGGTTCTTTTTTATAGTTGTAGTATAGTAATCAATGAGTATCAAGCATGCAGTTGGGTATGCATTATTTTTATATTACTAATAGCATTGGTGTGTACAGCTCCATCCATAAAGTCAAGTTACATACAGTATACTTCAGACTTTGGATATTATACTCCACTAGCAGTATTAGAGCAAATATGATACAGTACATTAGATAAAATGGTACATATTAAATTATGGAGTATGATATTTATGGCTAGTATATGGCTTGCCACTGAATTAGATTTCATTGTTAATTGTGATTCAGAAAACTATTGATATTTCTAACTGAAAGCTTTACATTTGTTACTTTTCTGCAAAATTTTACGCATAAAAATACTTTTTGCTCAAAGCAAAGCAGTCAAAACACAAAGTGTCTGCTAAAAGTGTCAGTAGCTTTTGGAAACCTTCTTGTAATTAAAAAACAACGTCCCATTGAAACTTAGTACGTTCAGTCATATATTCAAATATGAACCGGGCTATTGCCAGAGGTCTTCTAGCTGAGCCCAAACAAAAATTACATTCTCGAGTGGAGTAGAAAGAGCAGAAAAATTCAGATTCAGAGCAGATCAGGGGACCTTAACTTAACAACTTCAGAAGTGAGGCTTGAATTCATTTTTTATATTTGAGCAAATAAACCTTGTTACTTTAAACCGATTCTGCTCCAACCCTTCAATCTAACACTGATTTTCTTGTGCGGTTTTTTCCAAAAGAGTTTTTATTTAGTAAGAAGGCCGTACAATTTTTTTCCAAATATAGCAGAATTTTGTGCATCTTAAAATGGCAAACCTTTAAAAAAAATGGAAAGAGGAATCCTTATTATGACCACATTGGTTCTATTCTGATCGCACCCCCCCCCCTCCGCACCACCGTGGGGGATTTCCCTTTGGAAAGCCCCCCCACCCCTAAAATTCTCTCCAGCGAACGTATCCCCCTCTCTTTCGGAAAATTACCCCTCTGAATCACTATAACAATCAAGATATTCAAAAAAAAAAAAAACTAATGAAAATAAACTGAATATTCAATATATAATGTATATTAATTCTTGGAAATCTCAGCAATTCAAAAATATTTTTCAAATGAGTTTTTTTTTTTTTTTTTTTCAATATAAAATAATATATATTGTTTTCAGTAAAGCGCAACTGAAGCAATAGACTTTAGAACTTTTACGGAGGGGAAAAGGGGCGGCAGCCAAACTCATGAATATCCAATTCAGTTTTTTTTTAATAATAATTTTCTGGTCGTTTTGAGCATAAATTATTATAGGACTTTGTTTCTGCTGGTCTTAGGTTTAATGAGGCTCTTTGCTATTCCTTGAAAAACCCTTGTTCTGAAAATATTTTTATTAATTTCTGTTCGTTTTTATAGCCAAAGTTCTATTATTGGTAAATTTAAAAAATATTTCTCCAGTTTTTTTATGTTTTTTGGCTTCAGAATTTAATATATTCAATTCTAGCTTATTAGTTCTAATTAGTATCTTTTGATTCATTTCCACATTACCGGAAATTTTTACCTAAATGCCATTATCCGTTCCTGAGATACTGCAGATACACTTTTTTGACAGCCTGGATGCATACAGTTTCTTTTGATTAAGTTCAACATCCCCCTCAACATTCTCTGGAAATGCCAATTTACCAATAATAACCTCAAATGTTCCTGAAATATTGCACACACAATATTAACAAGCTGGATGTAGAGATATCTTTTGATCTAGCTCAAAAAACCCCTGACTAGTTTTTTCAAGTAAAAACCATTAGCTGATCCTGAAATATTTCACATATGCTCTTTTGACAACCGGGATGCACATAGCTTTATTTTGATTAAGTTCAACATCCCCCTCAACGTTCTCTGAAAGTTTCAATTTAATACTCATAAATATTCCTGGGATATTGCAGAAATGCGATTTTGACAATCAGATTACATATGGTGTCTTTTAATTTAGTTCAACGTCCCAGTCAACATGTCCTAAAAGTTTCAACTCAATAATCTTCGCCGTTCTGAGATACTACAGCTATACCCATTAACAAATATGACGCACATAATGTCTTTAAGTTCAATATTCCCCTCAACATCCTCTTTATGTTTCAACTTGATACCCTTCCCTAACAGTTCTTGGAATATTAAATATCCCATTTTGACAACCTGACTGCATGTATGATCTTTAAATTTTTTTTCAACACTTCCTCAGAATCCCATGACGGTTTCAAGCTAATGCCCGCAGCCCATCATGAGATTCATATAGATACACCAATAGGTGGCCTCATGACAACTTGGATGCACTTTATGTCATTTAATTTAGTACAGCAATCCCTGAAATTTTTCCACTTAAAAAGTTTAGCTGTTCATGAGATATTCCAGGTAAGCCCTTTGAAAAACCTGGATGCACTATGCCATTTTGACAAAATGGATACTATTATAATCATTTGATTTAGTTCAATAGTTCTAGTTGTAATAGTAGAAGTTGCAGTAGTATTTGCAGTCACAGTCGCAGTAGCAACAGGCCTACTAATAGTAATAGTTACAGTCGCAAGTAGTAGCAGTTGTAGTCACAAATTTTCGCATTTGTAGTCACAAGTTATCGCACTCGCAGTTGAAAGTAGTCGTAGTTTGCAAATAGTCCTAGTCACAAGAAGCTGCAGTATCAGTCGATATCCATTCGTATTAGCAGTCACAAGTAGCATCAGTTGCAGTCATAAATTGTCGCAGTCGCAAGTACTCGCAGTCTTAAGTAGTCTCGGTCGCAAGAAGAGGCAGTACCAGCCACAGGTAGCCACAGTCGAAGTTGCTAGAAGTCACACTTTCAAGCTGTCCCAAGTACCCATTTTCGCAGTCCCAGGTAGCTACAGTCACAATAGTAGTAGCAATAGTAGTCCTGAAAGTTTCAAATTAACACCCTTAGCTACTCCTAAGATATTGTAGATACACCCTTGACAGCCTGGAAGCACATATTGTTTTTTATTTAGCTTAACATCCTCTCAACATTCTCTGAAGTTTCAATTTAATAACCTTAGTCTTCGTACATCCTCCCTTTCCCAATGATAAATCTTGTATAGAAACAATGGGCACATTGCATAATTTACATTCCCTTCCCCAAGGGCTGTGGGTGGCGTCACATCCCCAGAGACAAAATTACTAAACTTTTTGACTATTTAAAAAAAACAGTAATTTCATAATCTTGATCAGTGTTGAGTGGAAGGGGCATCTAAAATGACAACGAAGGCCCTTTCTCACCAAGCACAGGTCAAGGAATAGTGCTAGGTGAAAAAGGGCCCCCGTTTCCAAAAGGCGGAACAGTTGTGCTGATGTGCTGATTGCTGCGCTGATTGCTGATGTGCCCTTTTGACAATCAGGATGCACATAGTATGTTTGATTTTATTCAAAATTTCCCGAAAGTAGTCACAATTAGATGTAGTCACACTCACAAGTAGTCACAGTCACAGTCACAAGTAACCCTGAAGGTTCCAAGTTAATACCATTATCCGTTCCTAGCATATGACAGATTCACCCTAATGCAAGCCGTGATGCACATAGTGTCTATTGATTTAGATAATCATCCCCCTCAACATTACCTGGAGTTTCACCTCAACACCCTTAGTTTTTTTCAGACAGACCCAAGATCAAAAGTTTCTCCATTCCCAAAAAATGAATCCTGTGCGTAAACAATGAGCCAATTACATTATTAACAACCCTTGCCTTGGGACCATAGGGCGGGGGGGGCTTGACATCACTAGACGCCTAGTTATTAGACCTTTCGACTATTTTAAATAGTTTTTTTTTCAAAATTTCGATCAGTTTTGAAAGGAGGAACTAATTGGACAAGTGAAGAGGAGCTGGCTGCCCTCTGACCACTTAAGAATGTCGCCCTAAACATGCCCAAAAAATTTCAGCTTAATACCTTCAGCCATGCCTAAGATATTCCTGGGACGCTCTTTTGACAACCAACATGCACATAGTGTGTTTTTGATTTTGTTCAATATTTCCCTTAAGATTTCTGAAGTAGAACAAATAAAATCAGTTGGAGTCCTAAGTAATTGCAGTCACAGTTGCGAGTATCACAGTCTCGGGTAGTTGCAGTCACAAGTACTCGTAGTCAAAGTCACGGTAGTAAGCAGTCACCGTTGCCAGTAATCTTAGTCGCAGTCACAGCAGCAGTTGCATTGGTAGTGGCCCTTAAACTTTCAAGTTATTACCCTTAACCTTATTATAATATTACTGATACGCCTTCTTGATATCCTATATGTACATAGTGTCTTTAGGATTAGACCAACATACCCCTTGACATTCTCCAAAATTTCACCTCAACACAGTTAGCCCTTTCGGAAACACCCAGGAACAAACGTTCCTCCCTTTTCGAATAATAAATCTTGCATGTAAAAATGAACAAACTGCATAATTTACATTCTTTGTCCCCAGGGGCTGGGGGGGGGTGTGTATGGCGAAAAATAAAGATTCATAGTTATTAGGTAAATGAGTATTTTGAAAAAAAAGCTTTCCAAAATTCCAAACAGTGCTCAGGGGAGGGAGCATCTAAAAGAGCAAATGTGGGGGTGGGGGCTAATTGTCCTCCAATCACTATTCAACATCCCCTCAAAATTTCCTGAAAGTTTCAACTTTATAGCTTTAGCCGTTTCTTAGCATTGCAGATACGTCCTTTCGACAAACATCCTGCATTTGGCGCTATGATTTTGTCCGAGGTTCCCCTCAACATTTTCTGAAAGTTTCACTACAATACTCTAAGCCAATACTCTAGCCTTTTTGGAGACAAAGGATCAAACATTCCCCCGTTTCCAAATGACCAAGCTTATACATAAATAGTGGGCAACTTGCATAGCTTACAACCCTTGCCCCTATGGCTGTGAGGGGTATGCCATCCCCAGATGCATAGTTATTTGACCTTTAAGACTATTTTGGACAACATGGCTATTTCTAAATTTTGATAGGAAGTCTTAGGGGGGAGTTGAGCTAAAAGGGCATGGGGGGGCTGGTTGCCTTCCACCAACCTTTTAATATCGCCCCCCCTCCTCCCGCAGCAAACCTGAAAAAAAAAAATTCTCCAGAACCATTACTGGCATACAGGGCGTCAAATTGACGTCGTAGTTGCTCTATTAAATAACCTGAAAGTTTCAATTTAATACCCTCAGCCGTTCTTAAGATATTGCAGATTTTTTTTTTTTTTTTGACAAACTGGATAAACCTAGCGTCTTTTCATTTAGTTTAAGATATTAGATACCCCTCAACATTTTCCAAGTTTCACCTTAAGTCCTTAGCCTTCTCACACACTCCCAGGATCAAACATACCCCATTTCCTAAGGGTAAGTCCTGCATTTAAACAATGGGCAAATTGGATATTTTACAATCCTTGCCCCAGAATCGTGGGGTCATGGCATGCCCGGAGGCATAGTTATTAGAGCTTTAGCCCATTTTGAAAAAAAAAATCTTTTTTCAAATTTAGATTAGTGTTGACGGGAGAAGCGTTTTCAAAGGGCAGGGAGAAGGCTGTCCTCCAATCACTCTTCAATATCTCCTCAAAATTCCTGAAAGTTTCAACTTAATACCCTAAGCCATATAATAGATATTGCTGATGTCATTGTGACAGCCAGTATGAACATAGTGTGGTTTGATTATTTCCGAGATCCCTCTTAGCATATCATGAGAGTTTTACCTTAACGCCCTAAGCCTTTTTAAAGACCCAAAATTAGACATGCTATCTTTTGCTTCCCAACAAAAAACCCCAAAAAGCCCGTTTTAACAGCGAGCAATTTGCATTACTTAAATTTCTTGCCTCGGGGGTTATGTCAACCCTGAAAGCATAGTTGTTTGACTCTTGAACGATTTTGAACAAAATGACTATCTCAGTATTTTGACATAATGTCTTTGGAGAAAAGGGCGTGGGATGGGGGCTGGCTACCCTCCGATCACAACTGACTCCTTAGAAGAGCCACTAGAACTTTCAATTTCTAAGCGAATGAGTGCCCTCCAAAGCTTATATGACCAGCTCTTCCCTATGAAGTGGCTCTGAGGAAAAAAAATAACAATAGATACACTGGAGCTGTGTGACTGTTTACCACTGGCAACACTAGAGTTATGTCTCTGAAAGGGTTTTCTTTTATTCTAGCGGTTGTTTTTTACGATTTATATTTATCTTTTTATTTATGCCCAGAGGACGGCTGTGCTGAGATCTCAGCCAAAATATTTGCTCTGTATTTTCCTTATAACTGGCTGAAACTATCCTCGTTTTTTCCTCTTCACATATATCTTTTTCCCATCTTGTCATGCTTAGCTAGTGTGCTTTCAGAAATTATCTGCAAAAGTTGAACAAGTACAATTTACTCGAATAAGCCGACGGGAAGTAATTACTCGGAGTTTTTAGTCCAAGACTGTATCCGTGCAATTCCATCATAGGAGATCCTTTCAAAAACTGCCATAAATTTCCCATTTCCAAATTATTTTGTTTACCGATTTTCTTACCCTACTATTATAAACCAACCTCCAAGCCCCTAAAACTTTTCGGGGGGGGGGGGGGGGGGGAATTGTCAGTGCGGGCAATCTTCAGGGTGTGGGGGGTGTATTGTCTGCGGGTGAGAATTGTCATTGAAGAAATGGTTCGCAGGAGTTAGTTTTCTGGTGGGGTGGGGGTGGTAACCAGCTCGGCACCGACCATATTCACCAGCCAAAAGCAGTTACCGAAGCTACTTAAGTCATTTACTTAATTCAGTTGAAGAATTCACTTAAAAAAACTTGAAGAAATCACTTAAATTATTTACGGCGCATGAACTACTTTATGAATTTGGACTTACTTAAATCGCTTACTCACTAAAGGACTTACTTAAATCGCTAACATGCAGAAGTAGTCTAGCTAAAAAACCAAGATAGTCTTCTCTAGTCTTAGCTTTTTGATAAAAGTGGCTTTCCATTTCGATAGCACTCTTTGTTGTCGGATTTCCGGAATTTCGTATGGCTTCCTCTCTACAAAGAAAGAAGGGTGAACATAATTTTTTTCATACACACGCTAATATTCACAACACCTTGATTAACTTATATATAATCCTCAGCGCTATGACTGACTGATCTGGGTTGCAGCGGTAGCTAGCAACCTAGTAAGAGACGATCACGTCCAATGTTAAGAAATATATAATAACCCGTAACTCCTGGAAATAGAGTCAGATCAGAACAAAAAGTACACCATTAGAACCGCCTTGTCCGAAACCCCTAAATAGGAAACTTTCTGTCATTTGGCTTGAACAGCAAGGGAAATATATTGGCTTGAAAATCAAGAAAAATGGCAGCTACTACATCATTCTTCCTAAACGGCATCTTTTCTTCTTTCTTTTTTTCACAGATAGCTTGGCACTGGAACATCGTAGAGAGTTGTTCAATGACTCATTTTAAAGAAAATTAATGGGGTTAAAATCTTTTCTAACTAAAACAAATTATTTCCTAAAATAGAACCAATTTTTTTTTACGAAAAACTGCATATCATAGGCAGCACAGTTGCGCGCTACCTAAGTAAAGAACGATGTTGGCACAATGTATTATTTATTTTTTTTATTTTTGGTTGTTGTTTTTTTCATACCAGGGCATTTCGTATCGAAGGAGTTGTCGTAGAAACTTCGAAAATAGTTCATTCAATTAGAAATTGGAGTGGCTAGTGCCCTTTTTAATAGTCGAAAGTGATTGGAGGGCAACTAGCCCCCCCCCACGCCCATCATTCCCCCAAACACATCGAATCAAAATTTTGAGATAGCCATTTTGTTCAGCGTAGAAACTTCGAACATGGCTCATTCGATTGGGAATTCAAAGGGCTAGTGCCCTTTTTTAATAATCAAAAGTGATTTGAGGGCAACTAATCCCTCTCTCACGCCCACCTTTTCCCCAAACACTTCCAATCAAAATTTTTGACAGCCATTTTATTCAATGTAGTTGAAAGTTTTGGAAATTAGGTCTTTAAGGATGACAACCCCCACAGCCCTCAGGACAAGGGTTGTAAGTTATGCCCTGCCAGGGCCGTATCCAGGATTTTTGTTCGGAGGGGGGGGGGTACCCAAATTTTTCTCGTGGACTTTGTCTAATATCCTCGAGCAACATTACGTTAGCTCGAGACCGTTAGTCCTCCCCTTGCGAACGAGAACGCGTCCACTAGGCATACTTTTGTATCTTTAAGACATTTTTTTTTTTTTTTTTTTTTTTTTTTTTTTTTTTTTTTTTTTTTTTTTTAGTAACGCAAAAACAGGACAAGTATTTACATACAGTTAAATACTACAAGCTAATTTTTTTCTTTTTTTTTTGGAGACAGCAAAAACAGTTAACGCAAAAAGAAGCCAAATAGTAGAAGTAGTCTATATATATATATATATATATATATATATATATATATATATATATATATATATATATATATTTTTTTAGCTAAAAGTAAGGGCGAATATCTATAAAACGAAATCTAGGCGATGATTTTTCTTCCCTGCAAAAATGTCGATGACCTTGTCAGGGCAGATTCAACGTCCCTATGGACTGCAAGGAGGGCTAAGCCACTCAATCGCTCTTCTCTTGTTGAATTTCTCAGCCAGGATTTGAGCCTTCTGAGCGTTTAGAAAATTCATCCCGGAGTAGCAGTGCTAACAGGTAACGTCCCAAGAACAGCCAGAAGAAGAAAATCATTTGGAAAAAAGGTGGCGTCGCATGCCTGAAGCGAAGACACAGCACAAGTAGGCCTCTCTGATACCGAAACACTCTCCAACTTGATGCGCCATAGCTCAATTTATTGCTTCAAACAGTCTGGCTCGGGAAGAATATCGCCATACAATTCAACCAATGACTCCAGGTTTAATGCCTTCAGATCGACAGAAACAATTTTAGCAGGAGAAAGGACGCTGAGATTTGACAGCAGTTTCTGGTGAGGCACAAATCATTGTTTCAGCTCGGAAGTGAAGCGGTCCAGAAAAGGAATAAAGAGCGAGGTTCTATAGTGGTTGAAAAGGTCTGGATCGTCTGCATGCATACTTCGGCCACCTCGTGTTCTTGGAAGAGTCATCTCCAGTCCTAAGTCGCTGGCAAAACGCTGAGCTTCGTCGAAAATAGACGTGAAAGCAGTAGCAGCATTTCCTCATATTTCCTTTGTTTTTGAAAGGACAGTTTCCACGTGCCTGCATGAAGCTGCCAAATCACAGTCAACTGACTGAAGAGTCTCGCACAGTGGAAGCGTAAGGCAAAAAGCTCTTTGACTACTTGGATACACACAACAAATTGCAACTGGTTCATCGTGTCCAGCAACTGCGCCGCCCTGGCAGCCCTGGGGACATACAAGGTTTTTATTGAAAACGTTGTCGTAGAAACTTCAAAAGGGCTCATTGAATTGAAAATGAAAGGGCTAGTGCCTTTTTTAATAGTTGAGTAATTGGAGAGTGACTAACACCCCTCTCACGCCCACCATTTTCCTAAACACATCCAATCAAAATTTTGAGATATCCATTTTGTTCAACGTAGTTGAAAGTTCTGGAAATTAGGTTTTTTAAGATGGTAACCCCCTCGGAGCCCTCAGTGCAAGCGTTGTAAGTTATGCCTTGGGGACATATAAGGTTTCTATAGAAAGTTGTTGTAGAAATTTCAAAAAGGGCTCATTTGATTGGAAATTGAAATTGCCCTTTTTAATTGTCGAAAGTGAGTGGAGAGTAATTAACCCCCCTCTCACGTCCACCGTTTCCCCAAAAAAATTCAATCAAAGTTTAGAGATAGCCATTTTGTTCAACGTAGTTGAAAGTTCTGTAAATTATGTGTTTAAGGATGATAAACCCCCCAGAGCCCCTAGGGCAAAGGTTGTAAGTTATGCCCTGGGGGCATATAAGGTTTTTATAGATAGAGTTGTCGTGCATATCAGGTGTTTATAGAAAGCATTGTCTTTTTCAAAAAGGGCTAATTCGACTGGAAATCGAAAGGCCTAGTGCCCTTTTTAATAGTCGAAAGTGATTGG
This sequence comes from Artemia sinica, assembly GCA_027921565.1. Lineage (NCBI taxonomy): Eukaryota > Metazoa > Arthropoda > Branchiopoda > Anostraca > Artemiidae > Artemia > Artemia sinica. The sequence goes on along the minus strand of CM051267.1, from coordinate 913,038 downwards.
AAGGCTTGACATTTTTATAGTAAAGACTGATGTGGGTATAATGTATTTTTTTTTTTTTTTTTTTTTTTTTTAGACCAGGGCACTTCGTATCGAAGGAGTTATCGTGGGAACTTCGAAAAGGGCTCATTCGATTGAAAATAGAAAGGGCTGGTACCCTTTTTAATAGTCGAAAGTGATTGGAGGGCAACTAATCCCCCTCCCACGCCCACCCTCTTATTTGCCCATTATGTTTAAAAATTAAATGTTGCCTTAAGATTAAATCAAAATGCACTGTGTTAATGCTAATTCCCAAAAAGGCATCTCAGCAGTATCCCAAGAACGACTGAGGGTATTATGTTCAAACTTTCGGGCTACTTCTGCTCTTAAATTGAAACAGATCAAAATAGCGTAAGTGTATCCAAGCTATCAAAGAAAGTAAACAGATTTTTTGCGAATGGTTTCAAGTTTTCCATTTCAGGTCAACTAGAGGAGGTATGAAACTAAATTAAACACTACCATTTGAGTCCAGAGTTTTAAAAGGGTGTATTTTGTTAAAATTGGCTGAAAATTTTTCTCCACCATACAAATAGCAGACCAAACTATAAAGTCTTAAAAAAACAAAAAGATTTAAAGTATTATTTTCCTTTTCCCTGAAAAGACTATGTCAATATAAAACGAACAGAAATTAATTAAAAAAAAAAATTTTCACAAAATATTTTTTTTTTTGCCTTCCCAAGGCCAGAACATAATTTGCACTTTACTGAAAAAAAAATATAAATGTTTTCACTTTTATAACTTTAATAAATCAAATAATATTTACATTTTGATATCAGTATATTTACACCAAATATCAGTATATGTATATTAAACTGACAATGCACATTCAATTGTATTTTTTCAGTAAAGTGCAAATTATGTTCAGGCGTTGGGAAGGCATAGGGGTTTTGAGCCCAACTTATGATAATTCTGCTCGTTTTGAGTTTGACTAGGTTATTTATTGTAATTTCTGTTCGTTTTGGTTTTCATTTATTTATCGATACTGATTTGTGGTAGTTTCACGCTTGGTAGATTATTTGATTTTATTTTGGCTCATTTTCTGTTTAATGGAGTTCTTCACTTTTCATTGAAAAACTAATTTGTGGGAAAGGTTTTTTTAATTAATTTCATGTTAAAGATTGATCAATGACGTCATAATCGTAGGCTGTAGCCAGGTCGTTTCTTACTATTCCAATTAACCTGTTTGTAGTTTCACATCAATCAAAGAACAGATCAGATCACACCGAAAACAGATCAGATCAGAGCGATAACAGATCAGATCAGACCGAGAACAGATTATACATAAAGGATCGATCACGTCCCATAGTCAAAAATTAATCAAACAGTTATTATTCCGTATATGAAAGGGACTGTCCCCTCTTCAACGCCTTGCTCTTTACGCTAAAGTTTGACTTTCTCACAACTCTATTTTTTACAGATCAGACCGAGAACAGATCAGACCGAGAACAGATTATACATAAAGGATCGATCACGTCCCATAGTCAAAAATTAATCAAACAGTTATTATTCCGTATATGAAAGGGACTGTCCCCTCTTCAACGCCTTGCTCTTTACGCTAAAGTTTGACTTTCTCACAACTCTATTTTTTTTTGAACAATAAAAAACTTTAGCGTAAAGAGCGAGGCGTTGAGGAGGGGACAGCCCTTTCATATACGGAATAATTTCTGTTCGTTTTAAGTTTTAATATCGCTCCTTACTTTCAGTTAAAAAAACTTGTTTTTTTTTATTTAATTATAGTAAAGAACCAATTTTTAACATTACAAATCCATATAAAGAACCCATATATAGAAGCCAGCCGCGTTGCTAGTACCGAGAGCCCAGTGGCAAAAACCTTAAAAAAAATAAAACCAAAAGTTTTAATCACACCATCAGATTCAGCGTATCAGAGAACCTTACTGTAGATGTTTCAAGCTCCTATCTGCAAAAATGTGGAATTTTGTATTTTATGCCAGAAGAAAGATCACGTATGCGTGTTTATTTGTTTCTAGTAAAGAACGATACTAAAGAACGAATCCTTCATATATGAACAAGAGTCCTTTCACCACTGCACCATGACAACTGATTAAACAAAAATGGGCAATTGTAACCAAAACTCGAAACAAATGAATTTTGTTACCAGTCAAAGAATACATAAAAAGAATTGGCTTTTGATGCTAATTCCAAATACATAACATTCGTTATTAAATTTAATGTTAGGCTACCATCAAAAGCTATGAACCTGAGAAATTTGCCTGATTTTCAAAAAAGGGAGGAAACTCCCCAAACATCTGAACTATATGAATGAAAACCAGGAAATTAGCTTTTTCCCATGGGAAGCAACAACGCCTTATTTCTAATTTTTCGCCCCTCTTTTCCTGAGAACATCAGAGACATCATAGAGACGTTTTAGGGCTACTTTGAAAAGAAATCGCTGCATCCAGTGTCCTTTGTAAGTAATATATATATATATATATATATATATATATATATATATATATATATATATATATATTATCTATATATATATATATATATATATATATATATATATATATATATATATATATATATATATATATATATATTATATATATATATATATATATATATATATATATATATATATATATATATATATATATATATATATATATATATATATATATATATATATATATATATATATATATATATATATATATATATATATATATATATATATATATATATATATATATTATATATATATATATATATATATATATATATATATATATATATATCCCTATATATGTCCTTTTTAGGGACAGAATCAACCAGACTTTGAAGCTGGAGATAGAAGTTTTCAGACTCTTCGTCGTCTCTGCTGGAATCCGGAGCGTATACTTGGATAATTGTGAGGTTGTGGGTGAACCTTTCAGGCGGATCATGATGATCCGTTCCGTGAGTGGGGTTACGGATATTAAGGATTTTCTGGCTTTATTAGACAGTAGGAAAACCTACACCTTGTCGATGTTTCTTATCATTACGTCCTGAAAGTAGAAGGGTAACGTCTCCATGTTTCTCTTCACCAGTGACTGGAAGATGGGTTTCGGCGAGACCGATAACGTCCCAGCTGTACCGTTTTATCTCTCTTAGGAGTAGGTCTATTTTTCCTTGTTTAGCGAGGGTTCTAGTGTTGAGGGTACCTATTGACAAAGTTATTTTTGGAGAAACAATAGCCTCCAGGGTAGTTCTACTATAACGTATTTATGGTTAAATACTACTAAGATAAGATAAGTTTTATTCTTCATTATATACACATACAATATTACATGCTATTATTCCCCCAAAGGCTCATTGGCCTGTACAAAAAGGGAAGACATATGAATTGCTTACTCAGAGATGAAAAAACAAAAGAAAATTTAAAATGATCACTTACTCACATACGAAGGAGAAGAAAAGAAAATATAGATAAAATGAAAACTATAGAAAATATAGAATAAATAAGCTAAATTAATTAATTAGATTAAACAGACTAAAAAAATAAATAAATAAAATAAAATAAAAACATAAATAAAAATAACATCTACGAAGCCAAAGAATTTTTAACAATTTTTTTAAACAAACCGAATGAGTGGCACCCTCGAGCTGATTCAGGCAACTTATTCTAAACAATATGACACGCCATTAGAGGATAAAAAATGGGACCTTATGCAAGGAGTAAAAGGAGTAAAGAAGAACACTAAGCCCCAAGACCTTTTTTGTATTTGTTCCTTAGGAGCATTACGGAGCATACACACATGCACTCATAAATACGCACAAAGTCCTGAATCTATTTTCGAAAAGATAATTGGTGGAGTTAAATTAAAGCTTAGATTTTTATTCTTTATCACTATTCTCTGTTGTTTTCTGGTGTTGGTAATGAATTTATAAGTATACTTAAAATCAAATGACTGTTTATTGTCAAAAGTTTATTCGTTTTTATACTTTCTTGTCGTTTTAAATATAGCTGGAAATGCAATGTAGTCTAAGAAATTATTTACGATGTACAAATGGACCACTTAAATTTTTGACCACAAATGCATAAATATCTTGCATATATATTGTGTATGGTTACATCGATAGATGAAGATTCTTTACCTGCTAGACACTTTTTTTTTTTTTTTTTTTTTTTTTTTTTTTTTTTTTTTTTTTTTTTTTTTTTTTTTTTTTTACTCGGCACCAAACTCGGCACCTGTCAGTTCAAGGAAACACACCCAAAAAGAGAACTTGCGTTAATCCTAATGATATATACCAAAACATGGTGATAATATAATAGCCTACTTTCGAAACAAAATTATGAAAACTACGACAAAGAATTATGGAAAACAGGCCACGCACAACGCATTATATTAAATACCTGACCCAACTTAACCTAGCCCCTAACCATCTCTGTATATTAAATAATTAATTAAAATATAGCTACATCGTAGTTTTTCCCACTAAAAATAAGCAAATCATAACCGATTCCAGAGAGGCAAAACCGGTTATGGTCAAATCTTACACAGCGTAATTCTTGAACGTGTTTCCTCTAACAGGCAAGTACCAATATTTCCAGTAACCCATATTTATTTTAACATTATTCTAGCCGGATTAGCAAACGAGTGGATCATATACGCAGATAATGTCATAATCAAATTGCTAAATAATAGGAGAAGAGACCCGCGTTACAAACCACCTTTTGCCTCATTATTGAAAAATAGCCAAGGACTCTAGTGACGCCAGGAGCTGAACCAAAGAAAATAAACATTCGTTTAACAGATCCAGAGTTGCCACTCGACCTCGACCGGCACCGCTCCGCGGCGCCGGCCTCGTCAAAAAGCGGCATTTCCGCGGCATCCTTGAACCAAAATGCGGTAAAAACCACGGCATGCCCAAAAATTCTCGGAAAAAGCTGTTTTGTATTTTTGAGAGAAAATGGGTGAAAAATCTAGCTTTAATATGAATGTTGATTCAGTGTCAAGTGAAGTGTGGTGAAGATCTGTCATAAATTTGAGAAAACATGTGCTGTCTATCCTTCTTTTCAGCGGTTAAAGGTAAGCGTGGTCAGCTTAGTCCGTGAACACATTTGTCGTTCATCGTTTTCGTCAAGCACGCAACAGAAGTAAAAATGCAGAGGTACCACAGCAGGGAAAGTCCACAGAGGGAAAACCGTATAAATGTGAAGTTAATAGTGAAGAAATTAAAAGCAATTTTCCCTTGGGCCTTCAAGCCTATCCAATAGAATAATTGATGGGTACCTAGATTCTCGTATCTCAACCTTTTTCGATTAATGTTTAATGAAAATCAATATCAAAAGCTTCAAGAAGGAACATTCAGATAAATAATACAAGACGAACAGACAAGATTAATTTCAGACAAATAATACAAGACAAACAGACAAGATTAATCGGAATCGGACTGTTCATTGTGTCACAAACAATATCTTTGGCCAGACCATACACAATGCTTTGGTTCAAAACGTTACAGTCACGAGAAGAGACACTCGCCTTCACTTTGAGTATACGCTTGACTAGTCCGGGTTCTAGCTCTAGCACTGACTTACCCGAGTCAAGCCCTCCTTTAGAATTGCGCTTAAGGCCACACTTGGTTTTCAGTGTTGCCGAAAGAGTCACTGCACTCAGTCGGTTTCGCTTATCAGTTTTCACTTCCTTGAGCAAACTGAAGAGACGCTCGGCAAAAGCGTTGGAGAAAGGAAGTGAGAAAAAGTACTGAACCATTTTCCCGATATTTGGGAACACCCGACTACCATTTGGTGACTTTGTCTGCAAGATATGGCCCCAGTAAACGACAATGTCCAAGTCATCTACGTTAGGGAGATCGACAGTACTAGGTAGAGCTACACTCGGTATAGACCGCCATTCCTGCTCCAGCTTTCCTTTATTCCAAAGCGCAGAATCGTAGTAGTCGAAGAACTGACGAACACTGGGAACTTTCAGTTCATAACTAGAGCTTGGGGTAAGCAAATGTACCAGGTCGTAGATCTTTTCAGAGAATGAAAAACGGTCAATAATTTGTTGAACAGCTTCGACGTAGAAATCCCTCGGAGCGACGAATTCGGAGACTTTGCGCTACAAAACCACTTGTAACTTCTCTCGTTTCGAGCCCCACAAGGAAATCGTACCCTTTGTAGCCGATATAGACATTTTGGTCGGGAAGATAGTTCACTTCGTCATGCGGATTTATGTCAATAGGGTTGACTGTTCTAACATATGAAGGCTTCATAAAGTTCATGGCTAATGTCCGAAGAAGTTTTTCCACCTGGGTTTTCATGAGGTGAAATAGGAATTTTTCAGACTGGAAGATGGTGTTGAACTCATTCAGCTGTCCCAAAACGTACTCGACAAAAAACATCATAACCCTCGAGTATGAGTTGTTTAGTGTCATTATCACATGATCATTAGCATGCGAGGGATCATCAAGTACCAACGAGTCCCAGTACAACGTAAGAGTATCCCACTGTTCGAGGAATAAGGCGTGCACAGCTTTGAAACGACAACCAGTGTGTTGGAGCCAAAGCAAGGAATCTGTGCTGTTCCACTTGAGTAAAGACTTGAAACTCCTTCCTATATGCATCTTGGCGTTTTGCACTGTGCCTGAAGTGATTGCACACAGTCCGACATAGATCTTCGAGGCTCTTGGATAGTTTTTTGCAAGCATGATTTGCAACTAGGGCATACAGATGGCAGCTACATTTCACAACTGTAACCCAGGGATATTTCCCTTCAACAAGTGTTTTGACTGAGTGGTTTATCCCCATCATAGCATTCTTTGTGTCAGAGGAGAATCCGACCCAGTTTTGTAGAGGAACACCCGCCTTCTTGACATCATCATCACCTTCACTAGCTGGTTGAATAGACCAGATGTTGATCCGTCGCTGCATTCGACAAGAGCGAGCAAATCTACCTGCACATTCATTGCTTCGTCACAAAAGCTGACACAAACAGCAAGTTGTTCGGCTACAGAGGAATCTATGGTCTCGTCAATTACTACGCAGAAAAGATTCGTTTTCCGGTTTTCAAGAAGCTTTTCATGAAAATGAGGGGATTGTCGAGCAATATCAGTTGCTTTAGTTCTACCAAGAGTGGCCTGGCCTAGAAGATCTGGGCCTGGCATACTTTTCACAGGTTTCAGCAAGTCTTCAGAAAGCGAATAGGGCAGTTCGTGCTCAACAAGAAATGTCACTAGCTTCGCTTCAACAGTGACCACTCTTTCGATTTTTGGATCACTAGAAAAATGAATACTCAATGGCATGGTCTTAGAAGACGAAGTTATCCACACTTTTTTATAATCTTCGTGAGCTTTGGTCTGTTTGTGCCGTTTTGCGTCGTGTTTCTCTTTTTTACAAACGATATCCTTTTTGCAGTAAAGACAGTGAGCTAAATATCCACTGTTTTGACCGGTCTGCACCTTTCCTTTTCGTAACCATTCATTAAAGTCAGATTCTCTTTCCCACTCAATCTTGTATCTTTGGTCTACCCTTTTCTTTGTGATCCTCGGTTTTTGGTTGGAGGGTTCACTATCGTCCGAGTCTTTATCACCTTCCTCATATTCCTGATCGATATCTATCACTTCTGCCATTATGTTGTAACACGTTTGGTCTATAAACGAGAGAAATATTTAGCTATTATGGGCTTTCTTTCATGAATTGACTTGCTGGTGAAAGAAAACGAACATGCATTAGTTTAATTTCTTCCAGCACCAGCCTGCTGAGAACCCTTTGTTCTTCCCGGATAAATCCTTCGCCGGGAATCCGGCTGAAGTCGAAAATTTGGCAGAAGTAAGGCAGGAAGTTTTCATCAGTTTCGTCAAAGCAGATATGACGTCGAATCACAGTAGATATGACAAACACACATATGTTGCGTTTTTGCTGATTTTTCCTATTACCACGGTAACTGCGGATCTGCAGTTAGTCGTTTTGCAGTTACCGTGATATCTGATGTACGGTTCACTGCAAAAAACGACTATTATATTGCCGAAATTGCACTTTTCAAAAGTCATCCCAAAAGAAAAACTGATATCGAATTACATAACTAAGTGCTGAACTTCTTTCTCACCAATTTGACAAAATTTGGTGAAAATGAGATGACTTTTCAGATACCACGAGAAGATACCACGGCCTGACCGTGATATCTGAATATCAGTTACCGCGGTAGCTGGCCAATTCCGGAGCTACTTGTCTGGCGAAACATTGAAGCTCAGAAAACGAATTTAGCGTATCTCCTTACCCCTAATTCCAACATCTAGTCAACTTCAAATAAAAAATATACGTATAACAATTTATCCGGTTTCAGCCGGATTCTGGACGAAATATATGTCGGGCTAAAAAATGATTGCCAGATACGGTTTCAGCATGCCCTCTTACACCGATATCGAGCATCTTATCAACTTCAAATAAAGCTTTTACTTTAACAAACTTTCCGGTTTGTGCTAACAAGGAGATTGCTAATTTCGAAAAAAATTATATTTCTTAGCTGTTTCATCATCGTGATTTTGATGATCTCTTCTAGTGAGATTCGGGCTTTCAATACTTTCGGTAAGAACTACACCTCTCGTTGACACCATACGATGAATTCAAATTTTGAAATGATGAAATAACGAACTGGCAACTAGTTAAAACACGCATTTTGGTAAACAGAAAACAGATCATAGAAGCCGCCCACCCCTAGGATAGGCCAGTAATTTTTGGATCAATAAAAACTCTCTGACCTGATAACATCCAGGGCCATAACGACTAGGCGGGAGGTGCCCCCCCCCCCGAATATTGTCGGCCAGTCGTTAAAAAGTAGCCGAGTCAACGCGCACGCCGCCATTTTTCGTGAAAACAGTCAAATTTTACTTGGAAACAGTAGATTTTTCTTAAAAACAGTCGGTTTCTTCTTGAAAATAGTTTATTTTTTTTCTTAAAATCAGCAGAATTTTTGTCAACACAGTTGTTTTTGTCTGCATAAAAACAGTCGGTAAAAATGACCAGCCAGTCGATATAATAACCCCCCCCCCCATATTTTGGCTATTAAACGGTTCTTATGACACCTAGGCTACTTAAATATAGGTACTACTTACCATCAATGCCATCAGACAATCCTGTGAAATAAGACAAGTCTGTTTGGTTCTTATTGCTAACTTGAAAAACGCTTGGGCTGAGCTGACAGAGGTCATGAAGTCATGAGATGAAACTGAGAAAATCAAAACGTTAAAGTTTCGTCAAACCCGCAAAAATAACTCAACCCCCTTCAAACTTACTGGCCTCCCAGGGGACAAGCTGCCGACCGCCGACGGGTCATTAATTAAGGTCCATAGTGCAAATTGATGGTCACAAAGCTTAAAAATAATTACCTTCTATTAATTTGATTCTCAACAAGGTTTGTACTTTACCAAATTTCACTTGTTTATTGTTTCGCCCTCGTCTTTCAGGAAATCCTTGGTATATCAATTTATACTCAATATGCCTAAAGTCTTACCAATTTTGGGGTCAAGAATAGTTTAGATGCTTACTTAAGATTGGTTTAAAAGTAAAGGTGCAGATTCGTTCCCCCTGATTGACTGGCTGTCTTCTCTTTCTTTTGTGTTTGTCAAGAGTGTCCACTATTAACTATTCTTCTCAAGTCACTAACTTACTAAGCCCCCCAAAAAAAAAAAACGGCCCAAAAAAATCCAGACGATCCGGTTTCTTCTGGAAAATGGGATGGCAATCCGAAAAAAGAATAGCCCTCCAGACTTGGGGCGGTTTTTTAAAATATGAAATCCTCATTTTATGAAACAAGACATTTTGCGAAAGATAAGAAACTTAAAGTTGGGTTTTACATACGGGAACAAATGCGGTATAAAAAGCCATTTCGCGGCATAATCGCGGGCGTCCGGCATGATCAAAATTTTATGCGGCATTTCTCTCAGATCACGGCGTAATGCCGCGAAATGCGGCATAAGTGGCAACACAGAACAGATCTCCTATTGGGTCTAAATGCAAATGCCAGAACAGGCCTATGTCAATACCATTGCGTAGACTCAGATGTTTCTTGAATTTGTGTTTTACATTCAAGTCTCTTAACCAGTCTTTATATTTGTTTATTTATGATTTCAAATAATTCTAAAAATTACGATGATAATGATGAAATACTTTTTTTATTTGCTATTATTCAACTAAAAAATCAAAAGTGCTCTCGGAGCAAAATCTTATTAAAATAAATAATTCAATTTTTGTTGTTTTTGTTGTATTTACAAAATTCTGACATCCAAAATAATTATTACAAACATATTCGAACTGAAGATCTGGAGGAGAGACCCTGAATGTTAAGCTGAAATGCTGTCAGAGAATAATTTCCTTTGGTAACCTCCTCACCCCCAAATCCGAAAACATATTTACTATAACAAATAGGCTTATACTTTGATTAGCCTGACCCACATAATTATTTACGATACTAATTACATCGAAAGGATTATTTTCAAGCTCGCAAAGCCGACTATCATGGCTTAAAATATTCACAAAAACAGGTTTTACTTGGAGTCCATTTTAAAGTCACCAGATGAACCAAAAAGAAATCTTTACTTAAATCAATTGCAAAAGAAAAACCTGTCAAAGTAGTGGGTAGAGACAAGTAGGTTTTACTCTTACTCTTGAAAAATATCAGGGAATAGGCGCTGCTCTTCAAAAGCCTTATTTACATCTTTATCTGTCCTTGTACAAGCTTCTTTAAAGTACTCATTCCAGTTGCGGATATGAGCTTCAGCTACATTACTCTCAGAGTGGGTACCGTAGCAAAAGACTAGATATCTAGCTTGATTTTTCTGGTCTTTGGTGGTTTTAATAACTACTGATGGCCATAAGGGGTATCCCTGAAATAAAGCTAGGACAAGATCGAACTGTTTGTATTTTGCCATTTTACAATCTACAGTTACGAAGGGGGGGGGGGGGGCACTTCAGGTAACAAACTTCAACAACTAAATGTTCCAATCTTCCACCCCAAAGTACTCACACTTGTAATATGTGCTTAGTTCCTTACACAAGTTCAGCAAATTTCAGCAAGGACTATATCCGATTCAATTGAAAACTAGTTTATTTATTCAATTTTTATGTCTTTGGCGTAGGAATTAAAATATCTAATTCTCATTTAATAGTTCTAATTATTTACTTTTGATTTATTCCAACAAACCCTCTACATTCCCAGGAAGTTTCAACTAAATGCCATTAGCCTTTCCTGGGATATTTCAGACACTAACAACCAAGATGCTTACTTTCAACTGAAAAAAAAAAACTTAGACATTAGCATTAGGGTAACAAGTTACCCTAATAATTCCTTCTTTAAAGCCAAATTGTCGCCATTTACTACGTAAATATCAGAGCAACAGACATCATTAGAGGCAAAACATTCAAGGGAGGTTGGGAGCATAAAAAACTTAAAAGTAAAAAGTAATGACGGAAATCAAACAGTTCGTGGTAACGAACTATATAGTAAGAGCGACTCGTCTCAATAGTAACCGAAAATCTAAAAAACGGAATTTTAATATCAATAGACACATGTGTTGATTTTAAACATACAAATTTCATCAAGTTTACTCATATCCATCAAAAGTTACAAACCTGAGAAAACTTGCCTCATTTTCAAAAAAAGGATAAAACACCCCCTAAAAATGATAGAATCTTAATGAAAATCACACCATCAGATTCAGCGTATCAGAGAACCTTGCTATAGAGGATTCAAGCTCCTATCTGCAAAAAATGTGGAATTTTGTATTTTTTGCCAGAAGAAAGATCACGGATGCGTGTTTATTTGTTTGCCTTTTTTCCCAGGGGTGATCGTATCGACCCAGAGGTCCTAGAATTTTGCGAGAGGGCTTATTTGAACAGAAATTAAAAGTTCTAGTGTCTTTTTTAATCAAAAAAACAAAAAAAAATAAAAATAGAATCACTTTTTACAAAAAATTACATAGAGTGGCTGTTAGGTGTGCTTTTTGGTCCGTCGGCATAACCGGGCCACTCTTTCTCAGAACTAAGCAAGGAATCGCTATTATCGTCAATATCGAATGCCACCATGCTATCCTAAACGATTTTTTTGTTTCTGAGATTAATTTAGGAAGATTTTCGATGTGCCCAAAAGAGAATATTGGGTCTTTGAAAAAAAAAAAGCTCACACATACACAATTGTTGTCATGATGTAACAACAGGCTTTAAATACTTAACAATTAGAAATGTCTTCAGCAACGAAATAAATAAAAAATGTCGCCTTTCTGGACGTTTTGCTGTAAAAAGCAGTTTTACTGTGGATCAAAATTAACGCTTACAGGGTTCCACCTAAACCAAGTCCCAATTACTTCCCACCGCCATTTGCGAATTTGGGTAGATGCATCAGTTTAATCAAGGAGGCACACTTGTGCCCTCTATAAAGAGGCGACCCACCACAATGTTAAGCGATTTCAGGTCCTAGAGGTCGCAGAGAGACGGCGGCAATCGCCTTTTGTAGCCCAAGCTCAAACTAAGAAACTTGCAAAATTTCATCCTCCTCCGACTTTATCTTCATGGGGTAAACTGGGCCGGAAGTTTCGACCCTCCCACCACAGTCCCCTTTATCGTTGTCCGATTGGGCTGAAATTTAGAGGTTAAGCTTTCCTAGGGCCCGTGAGCTTATCCTCGAAATTTCAGCTCAATCCGATCACTCCTTCCCTGTTTTCAAAAAAACCAAATATAGCCACTTAAAATTCATTTCTTTTTTTTCTTAGCCACACCTACAGGCCACAGTTGGCAACGGATCCGGGTGAATGAGGACTCATTCGAAGCAGAATTCGACCTGTTAGGGCCTTTTGATATTTTCAGACCGAAAAAATTATCCCCCGAATTTACATTTACGAAAAACCTCGTTTTCCTATAATAGCCCATGTTAATTTTTCCCACCACAACCCCCCTTTAACGTTGTCTGATCGGGCTGAAATTTAGAGGATAAGCTTTCCTGGGGCCTGGGAGCTTATCCTCGAAATTTCAGCTCAATCTGATCACTCCTTCCCTGTTTTCCAAAAACCAAATATCAAGTTTTGCTTGCGTCAAAAAAAGATTCTCCTTACTAAAAAACAATGACAATTGTGTCTCTTTAGTGCAGCGGTCGAGACTCCTGACTGTCAGGCGGAAAACCCAGGTTCGATTCACCGTTAGAGAAAATTTTTTATATACTGAATTTAAATTTTAAAAAAGAAACTCAGTTTCTTTTTTAAATTAACTGAAAAAAATTACGTTTTCTAAAGAGTTAAAGAGGCTGAGTTACAAGGTCGACCCTTAAAACACCCTGTCGAGAAAGAAAAGAATAATACACAATCATCTAACAGTTAGTCAAGCAATAATAAGTAATAAACTGTACAAAAACGTGCAGAAATTATTTGAAAAAAACTACGTTTTCTAAAGAGTTAAAGAGGCTGAGTTACAAGGTCGAACCTTAAAACGTACAGGGATTAGGAGGCACAGTTGGGGGGCTGCCGCCCCCCAAATCCCCCGCTTTCGCAGCCTTCAAAAAAAAAAAAGTTTTTTAAACTGAAAGTAAGGAGCGACATTAAATCTTAAAACGAACAGAAATTATTCCGTATATGAAAGGGGCTGTGCCCTCCTCAACGCCTCGCTCTTTACGCTAAAGTTTTTATTGTTTAAAAAAAAGAGTTGTGAGAAAGTCAAACTTTAGCGTAAAGAGCGAGGCGTTGAGGAGGCACAGCCCCTTTCATATACGGAATAATTTCTGTTCGTTTTAAGATTTAATGTCGCTCCTTACTTTCAGTTTAAAAAACTTTTTTTTTATTTAAAGGCTGCAAACGCGGGGGGTTTGGGGGCGGCAGCCCCCCAACTGTGCCTCCTAATCCCTGTACGTTTTAAGGTTCGACCTTGCAACTCAGCCTCTTTAACTCTTTAGAAAAGTAGTTTTTTTCAAATAATTTGACACCAAAAGGCAGCCTCATCACAGGGTAAATAGATAGGCAGCTCACGACAGATATAATTATATCTGAACTAGTATTGTCATGGTTAGTAAAGTAAAAATTGAGAAAAAAGCGAAACAGGTACTGGTTAATAATACGAAACACAATCAAGAATTACGCTTATGTTACAACTCAGAAAACCAGCTTCAATCCTGCAAAAACAAGAGACGGATGATACAATGCATTGGACTTAGTCAGAATGCATTGAATTTGTATAATTTGGGCTATATATTTGCACATTAGGGAGGGTGGGGGTTAGGGGCACTGTCCAAATACTTTACCCCCACCCCCTTAATTTGCAAATATATAGCTTTATATTATATTATTGTATAAACTAAAGATTATCAAACAGTTCGTGGTAACGAATTGTAAGTAAGGAACAACCCGGCTTAATAGTAACCGAAACTCTAAAAAATGGAATTTTTATACCAGTAGATACATCAAAAGAATAGGATTTTTATGTTGATTTCAAATATATAACCTTTCATCAAGTTTAGTCTTACCCATCAAAAGTTAAGAGCCTGAAAAATTGCCTTATTTTCAAAAAAGGGGGAAACACCCCCTAAAAGTGATAGAATCTTAATGAAATTAAACCATCAGATTCAGCGTATCAGAAAACCCTACTGTAGAGGTTTCAAGCTCCTATGTATAAAAATGTGGAATTTTGTATTTTTTGCCAAACGAAAGATCACGGATGCGTGTTTATTTGTTTGTCTGTTGTTGTTTTTTCAGGGGTGGTCGTATCGATCCAGTGGTCCTAAAATATCGTGAGAGGGCTTATTCGAACGGAAATCAAAAGTTCTAGTGCCCTTTTAAGTGACCAAAAATATTGGAGGGTAACTGGGCTCCCTCCCATGTTCATTTTTTCCCAAAGTCACCCAATCAAAATTTTGAGATAGCCATTTTGTTCAGCATAGTCGAAAACCTAATAAATATGTCCTTGAGGATGACTTAATCCCCCACAGTCCCCGGGGGAAGGGCTGCAAGTTATGAACTTTGCCCATTGTTTACATATAGTATTGGTTAGTGGGGAGTATACAGATGTTTTCAGGAGAGATTTTTTCTAGTGGGGGGGAAGAGTCGAAGGAGGGGTTATGTGGGAGGATCTTTCCATGGAAGATGTTTTCGTGGGGGAAGGGACATTTCTATGAAGGGGACGCCGGATTTCCCAGCATTATTTAAAAAACGATCAGAAATGTGATAGAAAAAACAAACAAGTTTTTTTCAACTGAATGTAAGGAGCAACATTAAAACTTAAAAACAAACAGAAATTATTACGTATCTGAGAACTTCACCCCCTAGTCAATACCTTGCTCTTTACCTTGCTACTTTCAGTTTTTTTTTTTTTATTTAATGATTAACAAGCACCGCGAATCAAATAAGGACTTTGTCAATACGGACTGGACTGGACTTTGTCAATACGTCGTGTGTCAATATTATTCGTCCTCTCATGTAAAAAAATATTTTCATTCGTCCATCAGGGCTATAATGGGCAAACTTTCGCTAAATAGCGAAGTGAAATTCTAACTAAGCAACCACCCTTGTAATCCCATTTGATCGAGCTATCCTCCCTCCTGGGATATTCCCTGACGGCACTCATGATCCAACCTATCCACAAATTCTGCCACCAGGGGCAGATCTAGAGCATAATCTTGGGGGAGGAGGGGGGCAATGTAACAAGGGCACCAATGATTAAAATCTTGGGGGGGGGGGCAATGTGACAAAGGTGCCTATAATTGACC
Source organism: Artemia sinica (assembly GCA_027921565.1). Lineage (NCBI taxonomy): Eukaryota > Metazoa > Arthropoda > Branchiopoda > Anostraca > Artemiidae > Artemia > Artemia sinica. Next base: position 897,313 of record CM051267.1, on the reverse strand, counting down.
AAATTGACAAATTTCTTCTAAAAAAAAAGAGTGAAAAAAAAACAGGGAAAGAGAGACCACCAGAAAAAATCTTGGGGGCCCCTCATGAACGTAAATTTAATCTTTCATGTTGCATATAAAACAGAATGCCGCGATAATAAGGGAGCCATCACGCCACAGCAAACATATTACAGGCTTAGTCCGGAAATGATGAGAGATAAGACATTAATTTCAAAATTAGTTAGAGATTAATTACTCAGTTAAAGTAAAACAAGTTCATATTCCTTCAGTTTCTACTTGCGTTTTAGAAAAGTGGGTGTGCAGCATGTAAGAAGGCTTTTTTCAAAGAAGAACTATTTCATTGGCAAATATTTATAATTTGTTAAACATGTGGGCTAAAGCAATAAAAGCCACTAAGCCAAGACAGAACTGACCGTTCTATTGGAGATTGCATATTTAAAAAGACAAATTTTTTTCAACTGAAAGCGAGGAGCAACATTAAAACTTGAAAAAAAAAAATTATTCCGCATACGAGGGGGCTACCTCTTCCTCAACCCTCGCTTTTTACGCTAAAGGCTTAAAATTCTTTGACAGTACTTCAGTACTTCTCATTCAATTTCAACGCTCTTGTGTTTGAGCGGCCTTTCTTCAGGAATTGTGACAGAAAGTCAACTTTAGCGTAAAGAGCGAGGGTTGAGGAAGGGATAACCCCCCCCCCCCCTCATATACGGATTATTTCTGATCGTTTTGAGTTTTAATGCTACTCCTTACTTTCAGTTGAAAAGACTTGTTTTTTTTTATATTTCTGAACATTCTTCAAATCCATGCCAGGATATCCCCTCCCCCAAGGAAAACAGTTTCCACCGAAAATCCTCCCCTCCCCCCCCAAAAAAAAATATTCGGTACATTTCCAAATAACAAATACCATATGTAAACACTAGGCAAATTGCATAGCCTAAAGCCCTTTCCCCAGGGTCCGAGGGTTATATTATCCCCAGAGGCAGAGTTATTGCACCTTTCAACTATGCTGAATCAAATATCTATCTCGAAATTTTATCGATTGTCTTCGCTGAAAAGGAACGTGGGAGGGGGGGGGGGGGGCTAGTTGTAAAATTCAGTTCAAATAACAAGAATTGCATTTTCAAAACGAAAATCAGAAAAGAGCCACTGACAACCGAAAATTAAGGTATAATATATTGTTTTGTCGAAATTCCAACAGGAATTTCGAACCTGTCAAATAGGCAAATTTCTAAGACACAGAAATCACAAGAGGGTTAACATAGTAGATTGGCAATACCTTCCCCGAATATGTTTTTGGCCCTGGATTCATTACTGAAAGCTTTATTTTCCTAACCTAACCACTTACCAAGATAGTAAAACGTAGCTCGTCTAGAATTTTACCCCCTAAATTTTAGTAGAGTTCAAATTAATCTGCAGCCAAATGTTGTAAAGTTATTTACCATCCTGTGTTTTTGCAGCACCATCATCACGCAACTCTGCTGTAACAAATACAGAAACATCATGACACTGTAAATATTCACTATCAAATATAACAACATCATCAACTCCCCTCCTCAGCTTCTTTGAATTCGAATCCTCAGGCCCATGATTATGCTTATTCACCATCCTCCAGCCCCCATCAAAACTAGTATGAAATCGTCCACGACACATAATTTTATCGTAAAAATGACACTTCCAATAAGTTTTCCTACTTAAAGATTTTTCAATTCTACATGAATAATTTTTCTCGTCAACAAGTCGAGTTTTTCGTCTTGAATTTTTTTTTGAATCTATTTGGTAGGACATCATGAAATAAACTGCTTATTTATCCCCGCAATCGGCCGCAATGTATGGCATGAACTCTAACTTGTTTTTTAAAATGAAATTCTTCTGTGTGTGATATTTTTTTTCCCCTAAAGAGTCTCCCAATTGAATTAATAGCAACAAAGGCAATAATGCAATAATGATGTTTACGCAATAATGTTTACGCAATAATGAGTTAAAGAAACTGAATTTTTAAAGATTATTATTTAACATTAAAAATATGAATATGAATTAACTATCTTCGTACATAGTAAGGAAGTATATAATATGACGATGATATAATATGATATTTATTTGCAAAAAAAAAAAAAAAAAAAAAAAAAAAAAAAAACATAGCAAACAGAACTTATACCCAAAAAGTACACCTATTCCAGAAATTATTCTTGATGCGCTATACCCACATGGATGAATCTACAATAATTTTTTATACTAACAAAATTTCTATTTTCCAAACCCCAACAAACGAACCCTCATCGCTTCTTTCCATTCCAAATATTTCCTTCCAACTCCCAACAAAACCTCCCAGCTGTACACAATCAACAAAAATGAGATAAATCTTCATCATTCTCTCCATGCATCGGACAAAAATAATGACCATCTTTAACCCATACCCTGCCCAAATACTTTCTTCTACTGTCAAGCGGCAAAAAAAAATCATCTTAATGAAATTATCCCTCTAATACCCAATGCCCTCAGAGGGGGTTTTCAAGTCATGCCGGAAGTCAACTTCCACGCCCCCTTGTCAAATTTCCCTGGGAAAAATTTGCGTTTATTTTCCAGTAAAAAATACTATATGTGAAGAATGGTCAAATTATGTAATTTACAGTCCTTTCCCCCGGGGACTGGGGGGGGGGGGTGATGTCATCCCCCAAAACACAGTTATTGGACCTTTCAGCTCAGCTGAATCAAATTCCTTTTCGGTAAGTTTTTTTAAGTAATAAATAAATATTTACTCAGGAACGCGTGTTGTTTTCAGAGTACAACCATTGGAAACTCTTGGATTCTTGACCTAGGGTACGATCTCTTAGAGTTCCTAGTTGATCGGCCAACATCAAGCATAGCCGCCTTTTCTACTACAACCAATCCATAAACGGTGGGTAATCTGCATAATTGAAGGTTATTATGAAGGAGGGGCAGTGGGTCATTTTCTAGGCAGGGAGGGGGGGGGGGTCAGATACCTCAAAGAATGGATTTAATGCCCGAAGATACCTACTCTCATTGAGCCTTCAGACAAATTCAGAATGAGTTTTGCGGGGAGGGGGGGGGTAGAAATTGATACCTAATCCCTCTTGATTCACGGGACTAATTGTGTTCTTCACCTTTATTATTGGTGCTGGGCTATTGTGAGCCTCGCTAGGAAATTTTGTTGGGAGGGGATTGGCAATTCCTACCAGGATCTCTGTTTTCAGCGATTTTAAATGGTAATATTTCTCTTTTGCCAATTTATACAATGTTTCAATGACCCTCGCTCTTCTTGATACAGCCCTTCACAGTAAAGTGAAACGCTTTAGGAAAGATATATAAGTCAGTATTTTAGGATTTTTAGGATTACTTATATCATTCCTAAAATTACTTCTCTTTACTTCCCCCCCCCCTATATATATATATATATATATATATATATATATATATATATATATATATATATATATTATATATATATATATATATATATATATATATATATATATATATATATATATATATATATATATATATATATATATATATATATATATATATATATATATATATATATATATAGTACCGGCAGCCCGACGGCTTCGCCGCCAGTCCCCGGCACTTGGCACGTGGTAGGCTTCTATATACGGATTCTCACTGTCCCTTGTCTTCTAAACGCAGACAATTTGAGCCTTTTCTTGGTGTCATGACATCCAAATAGACCTTAAATTAGAAGTAGAGCCTTTGTAAAATTACGTTTTTTTTATTATACCTTTAACTTTTGCCTCAGCTTGTCTTTTGTCATTATGAAAGACGTATCACTGAACCTTTGTTTCTTTTAATTGTTCAGGTGGTGGGACAAAAACTTCTTCTTTTGCCTTGGCTTGTCTATTCTCATTATGCAAAACATATCACCGACCCTTTGTTTCTTTTAATTGTTCAGATGGTGGGACAAAAACCTCTTTTTCTTCCGAAGATTTATCTAATCCAGGTTTTTGATTTTCAAAGGTATGGTAGGCATTGATGACCTTATCCATGTCAAAATTCAAAACCAATCATCATCGCTATCATTTTCAATTTGTTTCGTTCGTTTTACCTCGGCTTGCCTTTCGTCATTATGAAATACATATCGCCGACCCTTTTATTTTAACAAAGGTATGGTAGGCATTAATGACCTTATCTATGTCAAAATCCCAAATCCAATCATCATCGCCATCATTTTCAATTTCAATGAAAGAATCGAGAACAAAGGTGTTGATCGGAGGGGGGGGGAGGCAATTGACCTATGTCCCCTAGAACTTGTAACCCCTCCCTCGTAGATTTTTATAAGTCTAGAATTGGGGTCTACCCAATTCTAGGTTTAAGCCTGCATAAGCCTACATAGGCTACTGTATGCTTATTTCATAAAGGTACTTCCACTATGCTTTACCCACAAAGCCCCCTAATATAAAAATATGTAGCCCAAATTAAATATTTCCCATGCATTTTATCATGTCTCACTCTTGTTTTAACCCGTGTACCCCGTAAATTCAATCAACGCTGACGAGATCAAGAAAAGGGAAAACACATGGGAAATATTAAATTTGGGCTATATATTTGCACATTAGGTAAGATTAGGTGCACATTAAGAAAACAAAAAAAAATATATTTCATACAAGATTTAACTGTTGCAGCAGGACTTATGAGAAATAATAATTGAAGTTGATCATAAAAATCCACATTTTGTGAGATAACGTGGGAGTGAATTTGGGTGGAGAAACCAAGGCACTATAAGTAGGAAAATTTGAAATTTCACTCCAATTCTGAAATATTTTAATATTACAAAACACTGTAAATAAAAATTAAACAAAATTAATTAATCAAACATATACAAATTAATCAAGCTTTATACAAAAATCCAAGATGAGAATGATCTTGGCTCCATCAAGTACAAATATTAAGCAAGCTAGTGTCTTGTAGGAGGTCGTACACAAAACAAGATGAAATAACAATGTTTCAAAAACATCTAGGCCAAGTCAGTTGAGCCAGAAAGACCTTCAAAATTTCTACTGCTTGGCAGCAAAAAAGCACTTTCGAAAATGCTGCTTTTAATATCTGATCGTTCATATTTTTCTGCAGATAAAACAGTGAGCTTTAATTTCATTTAAGTAAACACAAAAAAATATATCATACAAGATTTAACTGTTGCAGCAGGATTTATGAGAAAGAATAATACAAGTTCATCATAAAAATCCATATTTGGTGAGACGATGTCGGAGTGAATTTTAGTGTGACAGTAGTTGTATGATTGAAGACTTACTGTCAGACCTAGAAAAGGGGGGAGAGAGAAAACCAAGGCACTACAAGTATGAAAATTTTAAAGTTCACCCAATTCTGAAATATTTTAACATTACAAAACATTGTAAATTTTAAAATAAAATAATCTCCGTAGCAGTCCTCTCCAAACAAAAATTGAAAATAGGATTTTGGAATGTGCGAACACTCGCACAACCTTCCAAGCCTGAACAATTGGAAAAAGAGATGATACGATATAATATCAACTTTCTTGCTTTGTCAGAGGTCCGATGGCATGGAAGTGGTAGAGAGAGGTTACCTGGAGGGTCCACAAAAAGTGTACAGTGGGCCTGAAATGAAATGAGAACATGGGGTAGCCATTATTCTGTCGGGAAAAATGTCCAAATACATCGTTAATTGGAAACCTATCAACCCCAGATTGATATCTATAAGGCTAAATGGAGACCATGCAAAGATGACACTAATTGCTTGTTATGCGCCCACAAATGATGCAAGAGATGATATAAAGGAAGAATTCTACAATGACTTAAATGCCACAATCAAGGAAGTGCCATTGCATGATATCATATGTTTGGCAGGTGCTTTTAATGCCAGGGTTGGAAACGACCGAACTCATTGCCCTGAAGTCATGGGAAATGAAGGTCTTGGCACCAGAAATGAAAATGGAGACTGCCAGATAGACTGTGCCCTATCAAATGACCTTATCATCGGCGGCAGATTTTTCAAGCATAAAGATATCCACAAATATATATGGACGTCCCCAGACAGAGTGACAAAAAAACCAGCTTGACCATATGCGCATAAGCAGAAAATGGCGAACGAGTCTCCAAGATGTTCGCTCATTCAGAGGGGCAGATATCAGCTCTGATCATTCACTTATGATAGCAACAATCAAAATCAAGCTGAAAGTCCCGAAAAGAAAATACCTGCTCCAAAAAACCACAATTTGACTCGGATAGATTGTCAGATATACATCAAAAAAGAATTCACCACAAAGCTGTCAAACAGATTTGAAGTCCTACAATCCTTTGAAGAAATAGACGAAGAATGTATGTGGGGAAAAATCAACAACAACAGCAACCTTATAAGAAAATCGAAATATATTTTCTTGTGATTATTATCGCTTCTAATCAGCAGTTGTACCAAACCTATCCTGCTCAAGTCATCCTCAGGGCTATACTGTGGTGTTTATCCTCCCCATAGTATAGTGCAGACGGTTTGATATCATCTATTTTCCCTTCTTGTTTTAGTTTTATATTTGTGTTAAAGCTTTTTCCAATAGGCAATGTTTAGAAGTCCTCCAAAAAAAAATGTCCCCCCAGATCCCAAATCAAATTCCATAGTGAAAGATAACCATCCTGGCTGGTCAAGCACATTATCTGAAAGTTCTAATGATAGCGCCAATTCGGAGAATAAGACAATGATAACTGTAGGTCCTAATGCAACCATAAACGATGATAATGGGTTTCAAGAGATCCTCTCTAGAAGCTCTAAAAAAAGGAAAAAAATCTCCCCAATTAAAAGCATTTCCCCTCTCCCTGCCCAAGATCCTCCCTTCAAAAACTTAGGAATTTACCTTAAAATTACTCCCACTACCCCCTTTGAAATAAAAATGATCACTGCAATAAGAGTTGCAATTTTTAAATTGCTAAAATCAATGTTCTCTCTTAACATTAACCGTGATGGATCTCTGCTAATAGCTGTAGAAGATCAGAAATCAGCAGATACAATAATTAACCTTAAATCCCTTCTGAATATCCCAATTATTGCATCTAATTGGAACCCAAAACAATCACCAACAAAAATTGTAGTTTATAATGTTCCCCCAGAGATATCTACTCAGGAGTTAAAAGAAGGCCTCTCAGATAGGGCTGGAAACACAATCCCAGTTGAGGATGTTACCCAACTTGGAAAACCTAACTCTACTGGCCTAAAAACTAGTAGATCCTTCTTATTCACACTGAAGGATAAAATTGATATCCCAGAAAAATTATTCCTATTTGGGCAAATCAAACCACACAAGGAATACAAACCTAAGCCTATTCAGTGTCAGAAGTGTTTCAAACTGGGACACACGACAAACAAATGCAATGAAATTCTCCAAGAGTGTAGTAATTGTAAATCTTTCCATCCTAAAGAGCTGACAACTTGCAACAACACCCAGCCTACATGCATCAATTGCAAAGGCCCACATGAATCTAAAAATAAATCATTATGCCCTGCATACAAGAAAAGAGCTCTAACACTCCAAATATCAACAGAGAAGGCCATCCCATACCCCTTTGCAGCAATGGAAGCAAATGCTGCCCAACAATACCAAATAAAGCCTGTAATGAAACCAACCAAAACCCCCAAGTCAAATGCCCCAAATGCATCAAGCACCCCATATAAAACAATATCTTCTAAGCCCCCTAGCTCAAATCCCTTTCAGAAGGAATCACCAAGCCAACAAGCCTCGTTTTCCGGTGAGATGAGGCCAGCCTGGCCCTCACTCCCAAGAAGAAACAAACCAGAAACACTACCAGGAATCAATCCCTTAACCAACAAACAGGATGCACTACCAAAAATGCAATCCCCAAATATATGCTTATTCATTCTAAACTGTAATGCAGTTCAGGCCATGAACATACATCAACTACAGAAAACAAAAAATTATTGCAGAATTGGCAAAAATCTACATCCCAGATGATATGCTCATTCAAGCAAAAAAAGATCTTGCTTTACTTTTAACAAAGCTGAACATTGATACACACTCATATGAAGAATAAATCAACAACACAACATTTATCAATACTCCAATGGAATGTAAGATCACTCACAGAAAATAAGCTAAATGAACTAATATCATTTATGAATAATAATTCCATTAATATTGCTTGCCTCCAGGAAACTCATTTAACCCAAAATCAACAAATTAAGTCTCTGGGATATACAATCCTGAGAAAGGATAGATCTTCAGAGACAAAAGGAGGTGGTGTAGCTTTATTAGTTAATAATAATATAAAATTTTGTGGCATCAATTTTCCAGATTTTGCAAATGATGTTGATGTAATTGGTATCAGTGTTTGGCTGAATAATTTAAAAACCTACATAATAAGCTTTTATAACCCTAATGGCCAAACTACAGATGCCAAGGATTTCTTTAATTATATAAATAATTCTAATATGTTAAAAAAAATATCATTATTTGTGGTGATTTCAATGCCCACAGCCTTTTGTGGGGGAATAAACCAGCAAATAAAGCTGGTAAATTTATTGAGCATATGACTTCAAATAATAATGAATTAGCTGTTGCTACCCCTCCAAACCTGAATACATATTTCAACCCTAAAAGTGGCAAATTCTCCACAATTGACCTACAAATTGTGTCTTTAAATTTTTTGAACAAAATTTACATAAATAAAATTGATAGTCTATGTACAGACCACTTTGCTATAGTTTGCTACCTAAATGAACCTGCTGAAACTTCATCTCATACCTCCAAAATATATCAACACTAAAGCAAATTGGTCTATTTTCCAAAAATAAGCTAAATGATGAAATTACAAGTTTCACCCAAAGTTCATGCATTTCTAACACAACAGTTGACACACATGCTGAAGCGTTGACATCTTTACTAATAAATACAGCTAATCATGCTATCCCTAGGACAACACCTAAGAAAACATTCCCTAAACAAATTCCTAAAGCATGGTGGACAAATGAGTGCCTAAATAAATGGAGGATAAAAAAGGCAGCTAGGACAGAATTCATAAAAAAAACCAACACCTACTACATATTTAAAAAAATTACAAGCAGAATCTAATCTAAAAAGGACTATAATAGATGCTAAATATAAATACTGGAATAATTTTGCAAATAATATACATCTCCAGAGAAATCTCTCCCAAACGCATGAGCCAATTATACATAAAGTCATAAGCCACATATGTGGGAAAAAGACTTCTCCCAACCCACTCCTGTGTGAGCTTATACATAATAATGCCCATTACGACAATGATATTGAAAAGGCTAACCTATTTGCAACTCTTTTTGTTAATAAGCTAACATCAAATAATCAAAGCAAACTGTCCACAATTCCTATGAACCCTAGTTACCAATCACGCCCAGGATCCGAGTACATAACTAATCCATTTTCAATCCAGGAATTGAATAATGCAATACATCATATTAGGTCCAAAACTAGCAGCAGCTATGACAATATACACCCTACATGGATAAAGAATCTCACACCTTCATACAAACAAGAACTGGTAAATTGTTATAATCACGCTTGGGCATCTTCTAGGTTCCCCAATATATGGAAATGTTCCTCCCTCATACCAATCCTAAAGAAAAATAAACCAAAAGATAACCCTGAGTCTTATAGGCCCATAATGATTACACCTGTGATGGGGAAGATAATGGAGAAAATGATTTATCACAGACTCCTCTGGTTTGTTGAGAAAAATAACATGATCCCACACACTCAAACTGGATTCAGGAAATACCACTCCTCAACAGATGCTTTCATTTTGCTAACAAATGCAATAAATGAATCTTTCTCAAAAAATAATATCCTAGTGGCAGCTTTCCTAGATTTTGAAGGAGCATATGACAATGTGAACCACCAAATCCTTTTAAATAAACTTGCAAACCTTGGAGTACCTCCTAAGCTAGTATCCTTTATTAAATCCTTTATAGAAGTGCGAAGTTTCATTGTTTGTGTTGGTTCAGCCTCTTCACCCCAAAAGACAATATCCAAAGGCCTACCTCAGGGAGCAGTCCTCAGTTGCCTCCTATTTGCCCTATATCTCTGGGACATGAACCTACCCCACACGAATCTACAATATGCTGATGATCTGGTGCTATGGTCATCTGGCAACACCTTTCAGATAGCACAGTCAAATCTGCAAAAGTCACTTTTCCAGTTTGAAAAATTCTCTCAACATTCAGATTTACCCGTTGCACCCACCAAGTCAAAAATAATCCAATTTCACCGGAAACGAAACCATGTTAATGCAAAACTAACTCTAAATAAAACAACTATTCCAGAAGATAATAATATTAATTACCTAGGTCTCATGCTTGACCAAAAACTTAATTTCCACCTCCACATTTCAAACACAATAAAAAAATGCTATAGAAAAGCAAATATACTAAAAAGACTTCTTTCCACACCCTGGGGTTGTAAGGAGAAAACCTTACTCCAGTTTTATAAATCACATATAAGACCCCATATTGACTATGGGCTCATTGTCTATGGTGCATGTGCAAAGACCCAGATGCAAAAAATTGAAACAACACAAAATGATATAATACGTCTTATATTTGGTCTTAGGAAACCCACAAGCACCAAGTTTCTGCTTATGGAGAGTGGATTAACAACAATAAGGGAGAGACGTAGCTTTCTCTTGATAAAACATCTTACAAAAATTGAATCAAATAGCTCACACACATTACATAATTGGTTAAGAAATCCAGCCATGTATAGAGGTATTGCAGATGAGTATGCCAATATTCAAAAGAAGTTCCCTGTACCAGCAAAGTCTATTGCACCTACTTTCCCCCAATCCCCTCCATGAAATTGGTCATTTCCCATAATAAATACTGAATTTTCAAAATGGAATAAAGATTTAAACCCCATTGCTTGTGTCCAGAAAAAAATTGCAGAACTTAATACAATTACCTATAAAAATCACTTCCAAATATTTGTTGATGGGTCAAAAATGAATGAGAAGGTTGCAAGTGGTGTTTTCCTTCCTCACCTGAAAATTGCAATGGGCGAGAGATTATTTAATAATTCATCTATAATGTCTGCTGAGTTAAATGCCATAATCATGGCATTAGAACACCTTAAGCAAAACCAATCTTTGATTGAAAATTCGAATAATATTATCATCTATTCCGACTCTTTATCAAGCCTTGAGTTGCTGGCCTCAGCTCCTCAATATAAGTTGGACATTGACACTTATTATTGTCACAGTATTATTGATAATCTTGCTTCAAGTGGCATAAAAACTTACTTTCAGTACATTCCTAGCCACTCTGGCATAAGTGGTAATCATCAGGTTGATGAAATAGCAAAAAATGCTATAAATATTGACCAGCCAAGTGGGAGACCAATCCCAATTAGAGATATTTACCGATGGAGGCTATCAGATATTAATTTTAATAAGATTAATCCTATCCTTTCCCCCTTTCCCAATAAGTATCTTTCTAAAATTTATCATAGAATTCGTTCTGGAACAAATGGACTAAATTTCCTTGCATTCTCATATAAGCTTTCTAATTCAAGTGGTTCAATTCCCCTGTCCCCTCTTTGCAGGCATTGTAATATGAATAATGAAACAATTGACCATTGCCTATTTGAATGTAATATGCTGACGTCTGCACAACATACCTTGCTTTCTAAACTGTTAAAATACTTTAAACACCACAAAATCCCACTATCAGCCAAGAGCCTAACCAACTATACCTGCACACAGAGCATAGAAATAGACATCCATCATCTTATATTTGAACTCCTAGAGTCGAAAGATCTGCTGAAAGATATCTGAATATATATAATAAATATGAGGCAATAAAGCCAGTAGCTCTGTAGCCCACAGAGTGAAGCAAAAGGAAAAGGGCTAAATAGTTGTACTGAAAAGCCCGCTTGCTGTTAAAAAGAAGAAGAACCGAGGAAAAAAAAACTATAAAGAAGCTGCGAAACTATTCCATGGTTTCAAGAAAAGACAAAAAGACCAATGGCTGCCGGATGAAACGTGGGACTTTATTGAAAAACGCAAGCAGGCAAAACTTCTTCTTCTTCCTAACTACAGTGCCGATTATCACGTGTTCAGCAACCTGACATACCAATATCATGACAAGTTGGTGAAAAGGACTGCTAGGAAGGACAAACGTAACCACCTTGAGAAGAAAGTGGAACTAGCTGAAGAAGCTGCAAGAGAGAGGACTCGAAGACCGTGGACCGTTTAACCAATGAAATCGTCGGGAAACGCCAGAATATGGAAGGTCCTGTACGAGACCCAAATGGACGTCTTGCAACAGATCCATAAGATGTGAGCAAAGTTTGGGCAGACCATTTTCAGACGCTTCTAAACCGTCCTCCCCCTCTAGAACCATCAACGATCCCTGATATACCTGTACTAACCCTTCCAAGCAACATCGACCCTCCGGATACCACAGAGATTTGTACGGCGGCAAAGCAATTAAAAAATGAACGATCCGCAGCCAAAGACAGAATCTTAGCAGCAATGCTTAAAGCGACTGTCATTCCTTGCATGACCTTGTGGAGCAGCAAGTTCTTCAGGACAATTTGGGAGTTGGAAAAGGTGCCTAAGATTGGACTAGGAGCACCCTGGTGAAAACTTTTCAAAAAAAGAGATGCCACAAAGTGTAAAAAACTGGCGTGGTATCTGCCTCCTTTCAATTCCAGGAAAGTTGTTCGCTCTCATAATCCTCAACAGAATAAAACCACATCTTGAAAGACACCTACGTGAGCAGCAACACGGCTTACGTCCAAACCACTCCTGTACTGACCTCATATTTGTCCTCAAAATGCTTCTGGAAGAATCCAATGAGGTGAGAAGGAAATTGTACCTTGTGTTTATTGATTTTGAGAATGCTTTTGATTCAGTAGATAGAACAGCACTGTGGAAAATACTTTTACATTACGGCTTACAGGAAAAAAAACCATTAAACTTATCATTGCTTTCTACAAAGATACAGAATGCTGTGTACAAACTGGACAAGGGAATACTAGATATTTTTAAATAATGACAGGAGTAAAGCAGGGATGTGTCCTCTCTCCCTACTGTTCATCCTTGTTGTTGACTACATCTTAAGTAATTGCGAGGGATATGGGATTGATATTGGTGAGCCGGCCAGACTTGGAGATCTCGATTTTGCTGACGAAATAAGCCTTCTTGAAACTTGCAAACTGAGACTGCAGACCTTTATAAATAGTGTTAAAGATCCAGCAGAACAATTTCAACTAAAAATCAACACAAATAAAACAAAAAGCATGGCTACCAGTGGATCTCCTCTTGATATTAAGTGTGGAGCTGACCGAATAGAGCAGGTGGCTGAGTTCAGATACCTGAGCAGTACAGTCAAAAACACTGGCTCAAACGCAAGAGAAGTCCAACTTAGGCTGGGACAAGCACACGGGGCATTTAACCATGTCAAACGAGTTTGGAAATCTCAAAAATACTCCTTGAGGCTAAAGATACGACTGTTCCAAAGCAATGTTCTGTCAGTACTGCTTTACGGATCTGAGACCTGGCACCTCAATCAATAACAAGAGAAAAAAAATACAATCATTTGAAAACACTTGTCTCAGAAGAATCCTAAATATAAACTGGACCCAGAGGATAAGAAATGACACCATCATGCAACAGGTCCATCTACCTTTAATAACAGACGTTATCCGTCAACGTAGGTGGCGCTATCTTGGGCATATCACTAGGATGGGCAGAAACGTTTGCCAAACTCCATCCTCTCCTGGCAACCAGAAGGATCAAGAAGACGAGGCCGTCCTAGAAACACCCAGAGACGTTCACACAGAAGAGACTTGTCAAATATACATGCGTCCCTACAGCCCGAATGGGAAGAAGTACTAGTTGCAGCACACTTCCGAGATAACTGAAGACTTTTCGTGGATGCCCTAGGTGCCTCTGGAGGCACAGGAGGAACTAAGGTCTAAGGTAAGGTAAGTCCTCTCCGTCAAATCTGCCTACCTTTTATGAGATGGGAGGCAAATATGGATCTTGATTTGGAATAATTAATAGTGTTTAGGAAAAAGAGAGCAAAATAATTACTTACATTTTTGCCACAACACTCTGTCTGTACTGAGCACTTCTCCATTCATCAGCCATTTTGAGTGATTTTTATAACCAATAAACTAAAGGAATTAGCTTCTCAAAACTTTATTTGACTGAAAATGCACTTCTTCTTACACCTGTAAGATTAAAATAGATATTAGCTTAAAAGATTTCTGTTCTATTGCGTACACATGCTTTTCATAGAAATCTGATGAGAGCTGATTAACGATGCCATACACAATATGTGGGATAAAGATGCAGCTATCCTGTTTCCTAAATATAATTTTTTGGAAAAACAACTTAAATACCTGAAGATTAAAATTTCTTATTTCTTAAATAAATTTCATGGCCCTTTCCATCTAGTTTTTAGTTTATTGTCAACATTGGAAGCTATTTTTTCAAAATTTATAAGCCCCCCTGGTCTTTAATTTCATTTTCAGCGTAGATGCTACTCAGAGATTTGACTCAAAGTAGCTAAAATGATTATACAATATTTTACAAGTAACATTTTCTATTTCCAAAGTTGCTTAAAGGAAGATGATCATAGTCAAAATTCTCTGCAAAGCAGCTGCCAGTATACCAACAACTCCCATCCAATTCAGAATCAGTTAACTGTTCCCCAGCAGTTCTGCAAATACAACTTTCCCATTAAAATCTCCCATGGTGCTATTCCCTTGACAGCAAACTCACAGCTTACAAAATTTGACTTACAACATTTATTACCCAGCAGAATTTTAGGTTTAAAGAAACTTCTTGTTGTTGTTTGGGGTTTGACCCGTTCGATCAATGGACATATGCATTCACATTGCTTAATCTTAAAAGAGCCAAAGAAATAAAAAATTTTAATCGAATGAGCCTCCTCCAAAATCTATACGAATATGATTTTTATAAAAACTTGATATGTTAACGATGGGCAACTAGAATAATTTATAGCCCTTTCCCCGAGGGCTGGAGGGGAAGGTCCAGCCAATTAAGAGTTGCTTAATCTATCTCGGCTTTATGTACTCATTGGCGTTCCTGAGTATCACTTCAAATAACATTCATTAAACTCATCTATGTATCCCTTCTCTTGCATGTTGATTGGGGTATTTTTACTGCAGCAACCGCAGGAGAATAGCCCAAACCAACTAGCAAGAAAAGTTTTACATTTAGTCTTCATTCAGAGTTCATGGTGTAAAGACCTGTTTTGTATTCAAACCTATCATTAATTGACAAAGGATTATGTCAATGCAGACGAAAAAATAGCCTTCTCCTGGATTGTAAATAAACCTGTATGGCAAGTTTTATTTTTTATGAACTTAACTTACTATCATTCAGCGCTCCTCGCGCGAATATTACGTGTGCTCGGCGTCTGTTAGATTAAACTATTGCTTTGAAGTGAATCTATAATGAGATGAGCGATTCCGAGCTTGTGTATTCACCGCTGCTGAACTTTGTTCAGGACAACTTAAGTGGTGCTGATGAAGCCGTTGTTTTACAGAAAGGAGTAGACTTTTTTAAAGATTTGGAAACTGTTAAGTCGGAGAAAGCGAAGCTATGGAGTTGTGTGACCGAAGATGATCCCCCTGTCAGAAGGGGCGCAAATACAATTCACAGTCACTTGCAAGATATTATAAACTTTATGAAGAAATGTGATACCGATTGAGAACAGCTCCCCTGTTTCGTCATTTAAAAGGCCAACAGAAGTTCCAGTGATCTCTGCAAAAGCGTTTACGCAGGTTACAGCTAAGCTTACGAGCCTTGAGCAAGCGATTTTGCTTGTTTCTGCCAAGATGGATTTGTACAATCTGAACTTTCCTCAATTACCTGTGATTAGCCAACCTGCTGTGTGTGATATGCATACTACAATTTTAATCTCCGATCCCCCGCCTGAGCATGGTGACCCACTAAAGCGAAAATCAGTAATAAACTCAATTTCTGGTCACCAGCTGGTGACCAGCGTGCGAGCGAATGAAAAGCGGTGGACGGTGAATATTGAGAAATCTGCAGTTGAGGATTTTTGCAAATCAGCAAAGGAAGTTCTACCTGGTTCTAGTGTAAAATTTGTATCTAAAAAACACTCTGGATGTTATTCGAGAAGTCCCGTCTGGTTTTGACCTTGAAATGCTACGGAACCAGTTCGGTATACTCGGGTCTAGTCGATTTGGAACAAGTAAATCAGTTAAGCTTGAATTTACAAACGCGATTTCCAAACAATCATTTCTGTGAAACGGTGTGAAGATTGGGTATGAGAACTTCCGTGTTTATGGGATCAAGCAATTGCCAAAAAGTTGCTTCAAGTGTCGTTCTCCTGGGCATTTGGAAAGTGCATGTACTAGTAGCATTCCTAAGTGCGCTCGTTGTGTTGGGCCGCATTTATCTACGAACAGCGATCGTTGTACGGAATCTCCGAAATGTGCCAATTGTGGAGGATCTCATCCTTCTTACAACCTACGAAGCCCTGTCATTAAGAAGATCATTGATAAGGTCTATTCTCAGAAATACATCCGGAAATAAGTATAGTCTCATTTAATATTAATGGAACGAGAGGCAAGGACTTTTTTATTGATGATCTGCATGTTAATTACGACGTTGTTTGTCTCCAAGAACATTTACCGACTGCCTTTAGCGAAAATTTTCTGAGACGAAGCAGTGACCACGTTGTTTTTGTGTATCCAGCTAAAATTACGCGTGGCCGCCCTTCTGGCGGTTTAGCTTCTGTTTTTAAGAAAAATATTTCTGGTGCGAGTCCTGTGCTTTTCCAATCAGATGACACTTTTCTTGCTGTGCGTCTTGGTAATATTGTATTTATTAATGTGCATCTGCCATATAATGATCGTTCCATTCGTTCACTTCAGAAGTTCTCTTGTGCTTGTAATGGACTAAAAACTTTAATTCAAAAGATATCGTATCATGGGTTGCATTTTGTTATTGCTGGTGATTTTAATACCGATCTGGTTTTGATAATGTAAGGAATGATCAGCTTCTTGATTCTCTCCCGGCTTATAAAATTGTTTGGAAGTCCCATGATTATACGTTTATTCACCATTCAGGTATAAATCAGACATTGATCACGTTATTTGTTCTGCAGCTCTTGTCTGCTCGCCAGTTACGGTTCATTTTGACGAGCAAGGTCTTGATCACCTCCTGCTGTCTTTTTGTTTATCAAAGCCTGCAGTTTGTTCTAGGAGTATATCTAAGAGTCGTGGTATACGTTCTAAAGGGTTTTTATAAGCCTGATTGGAAAAATGTGAATTTTTCTGTTTATCTTACAACATTGGCTTCACTTCTAAGTACAATTTGTGTTCCGTATCAGCTTCTGCAGTGTAGCCAGAATTTTATTTATCCTAAATATGATATAGACCGATATTATCATTCTATCCTCTTTTCCATAAACAGATTGTTGCTGATGCAGTAAGAAAAATTCAGTTCAGTTATTCAAAAATTGTAGAAAGCCGTGGAAAATATAACAAAAGAGCTCTTGGGCGTTTATCCTCGACATTTTCTGATCATTCTGTTCTTTATATTCGGGTGTTCATTCTGTTCTTAAGCTAAAGGATTTGAAAAACATTAAAGTTACATGCTTCAAATTTTGCGAATTTCTTCTTTCTCTGCCGCCATGGACTAGAAATCGGTATCGAGTTTAAAAATTTTGCTACAGATGTAACTCATAAGCTTGGTGACCTACACAAAAAGCTTTCTGCAGATGCATTTTGTAAACTTGGTGCTGACCATGGTCTTTTACAGTTTTTTCCTAGTAGAAATTAAATGCTAGTATTTTTGTTGATGTTCTTTTTTGTTTTCTTTTTTTCTTTTTATTATTATGTTTATGCTCCACTTGTACTACTTGTTTCTTGTAATTGTGGGTAATAAATGATTGAATTGAATTGAATAGATTCAAAAAAGCTTTCATCTCATCTTAAAGACTGTTGGAATATTTTCATTTATGTGGGATACAAGATAGAACGGCTAGTAAAAACCAGTCTTGAAATAAATAACAAGAAGCTTAGCATTTATTTTTGATCCAAACTGTTTACAAATGAAAAACACGAATATGAGAGCCAATTCTAATTGAAAACTTTCTTAGATTTTTTACTTGAGGTAGACAAGGGTATGGTATGCTCATTCATATACGTCAATATCAGTATAGTTGGAGTTAATATAATAGTTCGAGAAAAAGTATCAAACACATATGCTGGGACATTTTTGGGGAGACAGGCCTGTCATTACAGAAAAAAATAAGGAACTCTTGGTGATGGTAAGCATAAATTAAGACTCCCTTAATTTTGACCAGCTTAAGGCAAGACTTGGATAAGACATATTAAACACGGTTTCACATAGATCATGAAGGTTCATCAATCTGGCATAGGCTACTTCATATCTATAAGAATAAAATGTATTTCTAACTGGTGGGTTATTTTTAGCTAGCCAATCATAGATCGTTTTACATTCTTTTATTAAGTAGATTATTTTATGGAAAGGTGCTGTCAAACCACTGATGCATAGAAATGAAATTTCCACTTATCATCAACCTGGACACCAAGGTCTCTTTTACGAGGCTGCTGAACATAGCTTTTTAGGATCCATCAGTCCTTTGAGTTACACATCAATGATTTAGATGAATTGAATCTAATCCTGGTTTTCAATATATGTGCCTGGTCACAAACAATCAGCTGGAAATATCTTCAATTTATACAAAATCTAATATGCAGTGGTAAAATTCAACGTGGTTTGATTGATGAATGTGTGCTAGTAGTCAAAGAACTTTACAATTTCGTTAAGAGTCAGGTGGAAAATCTTAGAAAATCTTGGGTTTTCACTGCATCAGTGAAAAACCCTCGACAATTTCGCTTGTAATCTAAGTTTTATATTCTATTGAAGCAAGTTTAATTTTTGAAAAAAAGGGGAGAAACCTTAACCACATTAAAAACCTTAATGTTGAAGTTTCACGCGCCTATGCACAAGAAATGTAGAATTTGTTGCTTTTTCGATGAAAACATGCAAAAATGGTAAATTCAATGTGGTAAGATTGGTGAATATGTGCTAGTAGTCAAACAACTTCACAATTTTGCGAAGAATCAGGGGGGGGAATCTTAGAAAATCTTGGCTATTCACTGTATCAGTGAAAAATCCTTGACAATTTTGTCAGTAATCTAAGTTTCGTATTATATTGAAGCAAATTTTACTTTTGAAAATGGGGGAAACACTCACAAAGGCTGCAACAGGCCTTGATAAAAGTTACAGCATCAAACAAAGTACATCAAAGAGCCTTAGTGTTAAGGTTTCACGCGCCTATCCACAAGAAATATAGAATTTGTTTCTTTTCCGATGAAAAAGGAAAATTCAACGTGGTAAGATTGGTGAATGTTGCTAGTAGTCATACAACTTCACAATTTCGTGAAAAATCAGAGGGAAAAATCACAATTTCGTAAAGAGTTAGAGGAAAAAATCCTGGCTATTTGCTGTATCAGTGAAAAATCCTTGACACTTTTGCCTGTAATCTAAGTTTTGTATTCTATTGAAGCAAATTTGATTTCTGAAAAAGGGGGAAACACTCACATAGGCTGCAACAGGTCTTGATAAAAGTTACAGCATTAAATACAGCACATCAATGAACCTTGGTGTAGAGGTTTCACATGCCTATCCACAAGAAATGTAGAATTTGTATCTTTTTTTACGAAAAAATAGAAAATTAAACATGGTAAGATTGGTGTATGTGTGCTAGTGGTCAAACAACTTCACAATTTCGTGAAGAGTCATAGGGAAAAATCATAGAAAATCTTGATTATTCACTGTATCAGTGAAAAAATCCTTGACAATTTTGCCTGTAATCTTAGTTTTGTATTCTATTGAAGCAAATTTGATTTTTGAAAAGAGGGAAACACTCGCAAAGGCTGCAACGGGTCTTGATAAAAATTACAGCATCAAATAAAGCACATCAAAGAACCTTACTGTTTAGGTTTCACATGCCTATCCACAAGAAATGTAGAATTTGTATCTTTTTTTACGAAAAAATAGAAAATTAAACATGGTAAGATTGGTGTATGTGTGCTAGTAGTCAAACAACTTCACAATTTCGTGAAGAGTCAGGGGGGGGGGAATCTTCGAAAATCTTGGTTATTCACTGCATCAGTGAAAAATTCTTGACAATTTTGCCTGTAATCTAAGTTTTGAATTCTATCGAAGCAATTTTGATTTTTGAAAAAGGGGGAAAAACTCCCATAGGCTGCAACAGGTCTTGATAAAAGTTACAGCATTAAATACAGCACATCAATGAACCTTGGTGTAGAGGTTTCGCGCGGTTATCCACAAGAAATGTAGAATTTGTTGCTTTTTCGATGAAAATATGTAAAAATGGAACAATGCCACGGTGGTGTGAATTGACATTTTGTATTACGTAGGGTTGGGTTGCGAAAACTTGAATCGTCGGATTGAAGCATAATTTTTAACAAGAAATGTCTGAAAAATATCTTAGGAATGATTGTTAGGGGATGTGAGGGCAGTCAAATAATGGTACTGTGGCGTGAATTGTATGGAGTAACGTGTTCTGTAAATTAAAAGTTAAGGTGGAGGTTTTAAAAGATTTTTTTCCGTGGAGGGAAGGGGGGGAGAGTGAAAATCTAACATGCATTCAAAGAAACGCTGTATTTTTGTTAAGGGCTCTTGGAAATACATCATAGTGGCTGAAAATTTGCATCTAATATCAACCCTGCCATCTGAAAATAATTGCTAGGGAGGTGAGGGGGCAGCCGTATATTGTCACGATGGTGTGAAATATTCATTTTCTTGGCTCAAAGAGACGATGTATTTTCGTTAATAGCTCTCGGAAATACCTAAATAGTGCCGAAAAATTTGCATCTAATACCAACCTTGCCCGCTGGAAATGATTGCTAAGGGGGGTAGGCATAAAACTCCAACTTCAGAGTCCTGTTCTAAAGGTTATTTTAACTAGATTTGTAATTTATAACCAATTTCAACTCTAATTCCTGGCGCTTTCAATATGCGGAGTCCAACCCCGACGCCATTCAGCAAAAGAAACTACTAATCTCTCTCTTCGACTAGTTAATACTAAGTTTTGCAAAGCGGTGACCATTTTTCTAAGAAAACATATAAATATAGAAAAATATAGTAAACGTTCCTTTATTACCTATACAATAGGACTAGACTACTAAAATGTTTATTTCTGCCATAAAACACAGTTTATTCTAAACAAATTTTACGCAAAAATGGGGTATACATATAAACACTTTGAAATTACCGTTTTGCGCAACGAAAAAAAAAAACGAAAAAAAAAAATGACTAAAAATGAAGAATTTATACACAAACAATGCACCGGTGAAAAGTCGAATTCTTTAATTTTGTATACTTACTTTTTGCTTAAAATTCTATTTAAATTTTCTTAAACTTGCTTTTCAACAAAAAAAAAACAAAAACAAAAAAAAAAACACAACAACTATCATGTTTCATGAAGAAAAAACACAACATGTAAGAAGTTTCATGAAGAGGAATATCATGATAAATTAAGTTTCATGAAAAAAATAAATCATCAAAGAACAATAAAAAATCATGTGTAAAACAGCAATTCTACCCAAAGAAGGGCAAAAAACTATTGCATGAAAATTCTGAGTTAATTGACTCAAAAATCTATATCCATTTTGTGCCTTGAGTTTTAGAGGTAGTAATGCAGTACGGTAGCACATTCATTTCTATAGGTGCAGGTAGTCCTATAAAAGAAGGGTTAACATAGACATTTGTTTTAGCCTAAAAAAAAGTCTGTCCCCCAGTAAATTGGTGTTTTATGAGTTTTACAGTGCAAAACAACAATCTAGAGAAAAAAAAAGGCTGAAAAGCTAAAAGTCAAATGAGTTAGAATTACTGCAAATCTATGCGGATATTGAACCTTCTGTTTCACAGGCGGCAATGCCGTATGAGGCGCGTTCGTTTTCTAAATGTGTCACTGGCTTGGGACTGGGAGAAAATAATACAAAGAACAAATCAACAAAATATTGAATTAAGTCATATTTTTTGTAGCTCCTTTTCACCTTTATTACTAGAAATACATTAAGAAAATCCAGAATATTATCTAGTATCGTTCTATAGGAAAGCATTGGGAACAATAATGTCCAGAAATAGATATTCTCCAACTGCATGTCAAATTATTGCAGGAAACACGCCGTTCCAGCATGCGTGAAAAATGGGAAATCTCCTTGCACGCAATAGGTTATTTCTAGAAAGTATTTCTCGATACAGAATACAGGGAATTTTATATCAGACCTGATGCTTCGGGCGCTATTCCATTGGAAGGAGATTGACCTTTCAAGTCCCAGCAAAGACAAAAAACTAAAGGAAAAAATCGCCTTGAAAAGAATAAAAAAAAACGCCTTGAAAGAAAGAACAAAATGCGTTGAACGTTCTGGCGAAAAGTAAAATCTCAAAAAGTATTATGTGACATTGATGTGCACACTGTCATTACGCAACATGTGCGCTGTCATTACGCAACGTGTGTGCTGAACTTACATAAAGTATGCTCCGCCATTAAGTTAAAAGAAAGAAAAAATGCCTTGAACGTTTTGACGAAAATTACAATGTCAAAAAAGTATTATGTGACAGTGATGTGTGCAGTGTCATTATGTAAGATGTGCGCCGTATTTACATAAGACCCAGGTGTGTGCTGACCTCACATAAGGTGTGTGCTGTTGTTAAGTTACAAGCTGGTATTCCCCCCCCCCAGCTTCCTGACGTGTAGCATGTCACACACGATGGGGTCATCCATATTACACAAGCTCATGGAAATCCTGGGTGTCTTCCGGAAAACGGTAGACATCTAGACTAGTATATGGGGCTTCTATTTATAGAGAGAGGATAATATGCAGAAATCTGTGTATCTTCCAGAAAAAGAATAGACGTCTATACTCGTATATGGGGGGCTTCTATTTATAGAGGGTCCAGGGAAGGAACTGGGCATCTTCAAGAAAAAAACAGACATCTAGACTTGTATAAGGGCTTCTTTTTATAGAGGGATGAACTGGGCATCTTCCAGAAAAAGAATAGACATCTAGACTCGTATATGGGGCTTCTATTATAAAGGAAAGGAACTGGCCATCTTCCAAAAAAAGAATAAACGTCTAGACTCATATACAGGGCTTCTATTTATACTTAGACAGGGAAGGAACTGGGCATCTTCAAAAAAAGACAATAGACTCTATAACAAAAATGGCTACAAATCGCAACAAAATGGTAGTTGTTAGGGGAAATATTGGACCACCTGAGGTCACATTACGCAGGTGCGAGGGGCTAGTAGCTCCACTTATCTGACTTCCCATGTAAATTTACCTATCATTGGTACTTGTTAAATATTTTGATCATACTCGAGAAGTTAGATTAATCATAGGGAAATACTGAAAGAAATTGCATCACCTGGAAACAGGGACCGCACTGCACAGGTGCAAGGCATTAGTATCTCCACTTATCCAACCTCCCATGTTAATTTCCTATTATTGGTACTTATTAAATATCCCAACCACACTTGAGAAGTTAGATTAATCATACAGAAATACTGAAAATAAGGTTGTGACATAAGACCTGGAATCCCAAGAATCCTACATGCTAGAAACAGATGACCACATTGCCCAGGTGCAAGGGACTAGGAGTTCCACTTATCTGACTTGCGTTGTTAATTTCCTACTATTGGTACTTGTTAAATATCCAGACCACACTTGAGAAGTTAGATTAATCATATGGAAATACTGAAATAAAATAACGTCATAATACCTGAAATCCTGGGAATCTGGCCATGGATGTTGTGATGTAAGAGGATACACTTAAAATCCTGTGGAAATCTATTATGGGCGCATTTAAAATCCCACAAAATTTTCCTAGGGACAACTTTAAATAGATTGACCCCTCACTACTATTAGGATACATAGGAGCTAATCTAAAACTGAAATTTATGAAGAGTACCACCTCTTGGGAAGTTATGGTGTTGGTAGACTCCAGGATGAGAATTTGAGAGAAGCATTTTCTCAATAATTTTAGGAAGGAGAAGTAGCAGATGTTGTCTTAGGGAGGAAAATTTAGAGACACAGCTAGGAATATTAGTGAAAATGCTTTAAGTTAAAAAGAGGGGGAGAAGCTTGTACAAGAAGTATTTGAGTGACAGATCCTATGGATATAAAAGGTATGTAAGACAAGTCAAAAAAAACATTGAAATATGAGCTAAGGAGATTTGAAGTAGAGACCATGGACAAAATTACCCCTGTATTGGTCATAGCAGGGTATCAGTCATAGTAATATATACCCCTCTAGAACCAACTGATGGAGATAGTAATGACTCAGATGAAATTTAGGCTACTTACAGTTACAGGAACAGATAGACAGGGGTCCAAGGTAGAAATGGGTGGTGTTTTTATTAGTAAACTTTAACACCCAGGCTGGTAGAAATAGGGATAGATGGTATCCTAGCCTTGGCAAATTTTGTGTAGAAAAAGAAAACAGAAATGGCTGCAGACTGCTGCAAATTTGTGGGTAACGATTTAGTTATAAAAAATACAGTATTTAATCATAAAATGGCCCATAACATAACATGGTATTAACATAATGGTAAGACAGCTAACCTTATTGATTATGATATTGTAAACAAAAGACTGGCAGGATCTATTATAAGCTGTTATTTATGTTAAAAGTAAGATAGTAAAATTATTTATGTTTAAAGCATCTAGAGTTAATTTAAAGCTGAAATTTTGGAAGGATAACTATCTTCCAGGAAGTTATTATGATGGTAGACTCCAGGATGATAATTGGAGAGATGCTATCCACAAACAGTTGAATAATAAACTGGATATTTGAAAATACGACAAGGTAGAAGATGGATGGAAAAATTTTAGGAAAATAATTCGTGAAGTTGCTGTTGGTATCTTAGTGAAGAAAGTTAGAAACGCAGCTAGGAATATTAGTGAAAAGGCTTTAAATTTAATAGAGAGTAATATGATATTTTTTAGACTTAGAGTTGCTGTAGATAAAGTTTTAAGAGAAGAACAGTATGGTGTTACAAAGGGCAGAGGTGATGACCAAATTGTCACTCTTAGGTTAATAACTGAGAAGTGCCTGGGTTGAGTAACAAAATATTGATCAAGTGCAAAGCTTCACTTAACTTTGTAGTATTATTAGTAAAGATGGTGGGAGCAGTGAAGATGTTAAAAGTACAATAGCCAAGGCTCAGGGTATTTTTTACAATTGAAAAAAGTTTGGAAGAATAGGAAGGTAAGTTTGAAGAGCCAGGATTAGAATACTGGAATCTATAGGGATGATAGGGGCCAAATATGGTTCTGAAGCATTGGCGCTTCAAAAAACCAAGGAAAACTTCCTAGATGTTTTCCAGAGAAATTCCTAATGGATTGTTTTGGGTACCCAATTAACTGACTGTATTTCAAACAGTAGGCTGTACTAAAAGTGTGGTTCAATCCTGCTTTCTAGGGCTACAATGAAAAAAGGTTGAGATGGCTAGACCACATTCTGCAGATGAAGGATGACAGATAGTCAAAGATTCTCCTTTTTTCAAATTGTCTAGAGCTAAACGGAAACCAGGTTGTTCATGCTTAGGGTGGGAGGATGTCGCAAAAAACAACTTAAGGGAAATAGGAACTTCCTGGGAGGGTGTGAAAAGGGGTTAGGATAGAGGCAGAGCATGGCTCAGGCCACACTCTACCATGGACTTAGGTGACTTTGTGTTGAAGTGAGTTTTTTAGGAGTAGCATTAGATAACAAAAAAGGGAAAAAAAAGGACTTGGAACATACAAAAACTGACAACTATGCTATTGAGTGTCTTTTCTGTGAGGACAGGGATTGATAAAAGGTAACAGATTTTGTTGCCATACCTGTCAAGTCTGCACTAAACAAACAAGGGGGATGGCAAAAAAATTGTCAAACTTTGTTGGAAGAAACACTTTTATAGATTTATTCAAGGCATAAAAAAAGAAACTATTGGCAAGATAGGACATATCAAAACAAGGATCAGGCCAGAGAGAAATTCTTGAAATTGTTTATGCTGAACAAACAGTACCTCATATATTGACAGGAAAAACTAGAAACTTTGCAAGAAAATATGATCATAGCTTAGGCACTCCAAATTTGTCTACAAAAGGTTATGGAGTTTATAACAATAGATCCATTAAAGTTTTGTATGAAGAATTCTTCAACAGTGGATTAAGCTTGCAAGATGTCTGTATGGATCAAGCACTAAAAGATATTAAAGATACATTTCACAAGCAGGAGGAAGAGCTTTCAATTGATGGAAAAGGAAACAGCCAAGCTTTTGATGCAGTATCTTGATATGGTTGCCATAATTCAGAGAATATTAAGGGCAAAGAGTTGATCTGTGAGAAAAACATCTGCAGGTAGTAAAGAGCATGCTTTCCTACCTTGCAGCAACAGACCATAACCAGTATGTAAAGACAGCAAGAATTTACCTTCAAAAAATGGGCAAGCTAATCACTTGTTACCAGTAAATTTACAGATCCTTTTGCAATGATGGCCTTCATACAACAAAAGTGCTCAGAAAAGGCAGTGGGCTGGGTTGTCAGCTAACCTAATTATAGAATGGGAATTTGTGAGGAATCTTGAGACAACTGGTGGAGGCAGAATGTCAGAATAACAGAAAATCTTTTACTTATGTTATATCCTGCTTGCATTGAAGTAAACTATCTCATGCAAGAGATTACAGGAAAGAAATACTGGACTAGCAAACAGCACAACAAGATGGGGCTCTTAAGGTAAAAAAGGCACCACAAAGATATATTACTTGACATAGAAATGCTTGAAAAGTCAAATTTATTTGAAGGCTCCCTTTGAATCAAATATGGAAGAAGCTCTAAAAGTTGGAACAGTGATTCTTGATAAGTCAGTAAAGGATTATGTTTTTAGAAAGAAATCACAAGTAACCCTAATGACTGCCAAGAGAGTTGGCTTAAGAAACATCAAGCACATAGATTCTAGCCTTATTGCCCAGAGGTACTTGGTTGTTGCAAAGCATTAAATCACCAAAAAGACACTACTTTAACATAAATTATGTGCTGTTCTTTTGTCAACTGAGGAACCTGGTTAAAATCCATGTTGGTGTTTTGATAGGTTATTTATGGCCAAATGTTTGAGAATGGCAGCATTTACAATGCAGAGGTAATACTGATTTGCCAAGATTTAGGCATTATTATTGGCAGGGAGCTTAAATTCCATAACCATACACAAGCTTGGAAAAAAAAAAAAACAATTCCTTGAGATCATCAAGAGAACTTTTACCACCAGGATAATGTGTGTAGTAAAGAAACTCTACAAGGTATTTGTCTGCCCATATTTTAAGTTTGGTATGATTTTGTGTGTTCTCAGTATAAAATGGATGCTAAGGCACTTAAGAATGCTTAGTGTTGAGCCAACAAGCTTGTACCACACCTGCAAGAAAACCTTATGAAAGGTGTCTTAGAGCACTAAAATTTACAATTTTGGCATATAGAATAAGAAGGGGGTTAATTTCTAGGTGGCACTATAATTTAGCTAGGATGAAAGTGAAAACATCATTTACTGCCTTTTTTTATGCTCTTTCATAATGCAATAATCACTCCTGTTGCAAAGTGCATCTTGAACCCTTAAAGGGGCTCCAAAGGTATTTCATTTTTGTAACCACACAAAGAAGTTATAACCTAACCTAAAAAGTTCTTGATTTTCAATTCAAACCATTTTCCTACTGTTTCAAGTTTTTCAAATGCTGTTGACAAAAAGAGTGCTGAATTTTTCTGATTCAAAACTTTGCTGTCAACAATTCAGGGTATATTCCAATTCAGAGCATATATTTGCACATTAGAGGGGTAGGGGGAGTAAAGTTCATGGTAAATTTGTAGTGGGCCATATAATTTAGCTAGGATGAAAGTGAAAACATCATTTGATGCTCTTTCATAATTCATTAAAAATACCTTTAGGGGCTCAAGGTGCAACTTGTAATAAAAGTGATTATTGTTTTATGAAAGAGCATAAAAAAAGGCATCAAATGATGTTTTCACTTTCATCCTAGCTAAACTACAGCACCACCTAGAAATTTACCAAAAGGGGAGATGTCATGTTGCTTGAACATGTAATTCTAAGTTCAGTTTTCTCTCTATCCCTCTCTAGTGCCAACAGGGGATGAACCCAGAAACAGCAGGTCCCCAGAAGTCAATAACATGTGCTTCAGAACTTCTATGCTGTTTGCTCTGTGCCACTATGGAATAATCTCTCAGATGCCTCTGTTCAATTCAAGACTGCTGAATCATTCAAGAAGAGTGTCAATCAGGGGCTGGACAAATGTAAAATGGAAGTTAACTTAAGATGCTGCCAAACCTGAATGAAGCTTAAATCAATGGTAAGATTCTCTAGGCCTACAGGAGGTTCAACACCACCTTATCTCACTAGCCATGTGGTTTAAGGTAATAGCCTAAATTATACATTTTCCATGAAAATTCCCATTGCTTGATGTTGTAGACAATGTTTTTCAAACAAATTTAACAGCAAACAACCATCATCCATGATATAAAGCAATAAAAAAATAGATAAAGAATATATGGTTTGTGCTAGCCTATATATTTGGCCATTAGGAGAGATGGACAAAGTGAAGTAGGGGTAAAATTCTACTTTGACTATCTTGGAAAGGGTTTAGGTTAGGAAAATGAAACTTTCAGGGATGGGTAGGCTAAAGTGTATGTCCCAGGGAGGTATTTTTAAGTACCTACCTCCCATTTTTTCTCTCTCTAGAGGGTCCTGACCTTTAAAAATCCTTGTGTTATAAAAGTGAAACCTTGCAAAATAGATCTTCTGGTTAAATGAAGTACAAAAAAATTGTTTTCAGCTTCACAACTTTGCCCACTCTCAATTTATAAGGTTTTAAAGATATGCAAATAAATTTCCTAAATTTTGAAAAAAAATGTTGATATGGCTTAAAATTCTACTCAAATAACAGGAATTGTTTTTCAGAACTAAAGCCAGAGAAAATGAAATGGATAGGCATAACTGAAAATTAAAGTAAAATGTTGTTTTTTCAAAATTGCAATACATGACCAGCAAATTTCTGGGCCTACTAGAGGGAGAAGGAGTGGAGGTAGGAACTTTAAAATACCTTATGCTACCAGAACATGCTTTGCCCATACTTTAGCCTGTAGACCCATCCCTGAAAGTTTCATTTTCCTAACTTAACCCCTTTCCAAGATAACCAAAAGTAGCTAAAGTAGAATTTTACCCAGAATTTTTAAAGTCTTTCCTCCTGATGAGGGCAACCATAGCACTAAAACCATTTGGCTAACTAATGACTTCTTTCAAGCATGAATTTAGGCTTGCAAAAGGACAAAAGCAGATTTAAAACAAACTTATTAGAAGCTTTTTGATTTTACATAGGGCTACCTTTTTCTTCCAGAGCAGTTTTAATGTTAAAAATTGGTCTAACTTGCTTCTTTTACTCTATGAGTTATTAATAGGCTAGACCTAAGTTTAAAGAACTTGAAACCATAAGGAGATATTACAAATTGATTTGCTGCTTGCAAAGTCATATTTATACCCCTCTGAATCTAAAAATGAATAGAACTGTATACAACTCCCGTAATCTGGAAGCTGGCAGTATCTTTACACGCTCATACACGTTTCGTACCGAATCCCGGGGTTGTAGGCCATCTAACAGCCGAACAGCGTTGTTTTGTAGAACTCGTATTGGCCGAGCAATAGAAGGAAATGTTCCAAGCCAAACGCTACTACAATACAATATATATGGATGGATAAGGGAATAATAAAGAAGGCGCATAACAAAAGGAGGAAAAAATGCTTAAGTTTTCTCATTATACCCAGGTTACGAGACACGGTTTTACAAACATAATGTACATGGCGCTTGAATGATAAAACATCATCAATATAAACCCCAGGTACTTATAAGAACACACCCGCTTTAAAGCTCCATACTGTGTTGCAATATCCTGAACCATGGATAAAAATCTGGTGAACGGGAAAAAATAAAAAATTAGTCTTACCCAGATTAATCTTTAATCTATTACCCTCAACCAGGAATATAACCTTTCAATAGCATCTTTCATCGATGTCTGAAGTAATTCTTCTGTCTTCGCGGTACTAACAGCAACTGTGTCATCAGCAAATAATGACTACCGTCTCATTCCTGGGATTTTTGGCCATATCACTAACATTAAAACAACAACTTGGGATACAATTACGCATATCATTAATATACAATAAAAAAAGAATCGGACCAAGAACTGACCCCTGCGGGACACCACTAGTCACTGGGCGGGGGCCTGATTGTATACAAGTCATCTCTACAAACTGGTACCGGTTACTAAGGAAACTCCGTATAAAGTCAAGAGCTTTACCTCGGATCCCATAGACCTCGCATTTTTCCAGGAGTAGGCCATGGTCAACTGTATCAAAAGCCTTCTGTAGGTCTAGAAACACTGCACCAACCTTAAATCCTTCATCTAAAGCTATGTTAATTATACTAGTCAAAAATATCAATGCATCCTCTGTCTTCCTATCTTTTCTGAAACCGAACTGATTATTATTCAACAATTTAAACTTCTCTAAAAAATAGGTCAACCAATTACTAAAACATTTTTCAATAAGACGAGAAATAACTGGCAAGACTGATATTGGGCGATAATTACCCAAATCATTTCTATCACCACCTTTATAAACCGGTGTCACTCTTGCATTTTTTAAACAATCTGGAAACCTTCCTTGACGGAAGCAATCATTAATCAGTGATGTCAAAACACCAGATATACAAGGGAAAATGCATTTTAGAATTTTTAGGCTCACTAGGTCACTACCGGACGAACTATTTTTCATACTATAGATAATATCCCTTAACTCATCTAATGTAATCATCTTTAGATGTAGTGATACATTTGTAGGAGATGGTAGAGTAGATCCAAAGGGTGGGTCATCTGGAGACGAGGAAATTATCTCGGCTATTTGTAGGCCTACTGAACAAAAATGATTTAAAAACTCATTACATATCCCAGTACCATCTGCAATTATAACCTCATTAACAGTCACTTCAGTTGGTAGAATATTAGACCGCTGACCTATAACATTACGGATTATTTGCCAAGTTTTCAACGGGTTACCTTTAACATCCTTGAACTTCATACTAAAATATTTTTGTTTAGCCTCACGGAGGAGATTATTCAAACAATTACGAAAAGCACGGTATCGCTCTTTATTCTCATCCGTCGGTCTTAAAGCTTGTGACTTAAACAGTCTATCTCTTACATTTATTTTTCGAAGAAGGTCATGCGTTATCCATGGCTTCCTCCCATTATGTTTTCGACCTTTCGAATTCTTCACTGCTCCCACTTCCTTAACCATTTCTAAAAGCTTACTATAAAAGAGTGAAAATTTAGTATTTACATCACTCTCATTTCCAAACAGAGATACCCAATCAATATGAACCATATTATTGTTTAGTTTCAATAGGGCACTACGATCAAAAACTACAACTCTTTTACTCCGTTCAGGAGTTTCTCGCTTAGGGATAGATACCTCAAAATCTGCAAAAACACCAAAGTGGTCAGATTCCACATTTACAAGAACTCTTGGCGATCTAAAAGGTGAATTGGAAAAAATATTATCCAAAAGTTTTGCAGACGTCCTAGAAACTCTAGTTGGGATGTTAATCGTTGGGAACAGCCCATAAGAGATACACAAATTTAATAACTGAGAAGTCACAAAAGACTCCATATCCAGCATGTTAATATTAAAGTCAACTAGAACAAAACAAGGGTTATTACTAATTTGTACTTTTGTCATCTGTTCATGAAGATTCTCAAAAAATTCTTGAATAGAACCAGAAGGAGGCCTATATACAATTACTAAATATGTATCAACATTATTCAATTTAGCTTGTAATACTAGTGTTTCACACACCATTTCCTTATATTCACTTAGATCATCTTGCCCTGAAAACTATAACCCTTGCCCTGAAAACTGTGGGGGGGAGGGGAGTGTCCTGTTCAAAGATATAATTTCCATAACTTTCAACTACGTTGAACAAAATGGCTATCTCAAAATTTGATTGCATGTGTTTGGCGAAATGGTGGGCGTGGAAGGGGTGTTAGTTGCCTTCCAATCACTTTCGACTATTAAAAAGGACACTGAAGTTTCTACGACAACACTTTCTATAAATACCTTTTATGCCCCCAGGGCACAACTCACAGCCCTTGCCCTAAGGGCTGTGGGGGATTGTCATCGTCCAAAACCTAATTTCCAGAATTTTCAACTACGTTGTGAACAAAATGGATATCTCAAAATTTTGATTGGAGATATTTGAGGAAAAGGTGGGTGTGAGAGGGGGGTTAGATGCCCGCCAATCACTTTTGACTATTAAATTGGACATTAGCCCTTTGAATTTCCAATAGAATGTGTCCTTTTTGAGGTTTCTACGACAAAGCTTTCTATAAAAACCTTATATGCCCCCAGGGCATAACTTACAACTCGTGCCCTGAGGGCTGTGGGGGGAATGTCCTACTCAAAAATATAATTTCTATCTTAAAATCAATTACGTAGAACCAAATGGCTATCTCAAAATTTTGATTGGATGTGTTTGGGGAAATGGTGGGCGTGGAAGGGGTGTCAGTTGCCTTCCAGTAACTTTTGACCCTTAAAAAGGGCACTAGAACTCTCGATTTCAAATCGAATGAGCCCCCTTTGAAATTTATGTGACGACCCCTTCCATATGAAGTGCCTCTGCGAAAAAGAAAATAATAAATAAATAATAATGCATTGGAGCCGTATGGTTTTTACTACAGGCCACGCTATAGCGTTGCCTCTGATGAGCTGGAATTTGATTGAGCAAATGCAAAAGCTGTAGTGAATACCAATTCTTGTTTGGTAATCCAAGTTTGGTAATTTGGTAATTGTTTGGTAAGAAGTATGTTAAAGTACCTTCTTCTGTTTATAAAAATAATAATTAGCGGAAAAAAGGCAGGAATAGAGATTAGTCGTTGGTTTAATGTAGAGCCAGATAATTCGCCGAGTTGTACCTTACTCTCATTTATATAAATTATTTTGTAGAACTTCGTCTTAAGAAACACAACAAAAGGCTACGAAACACCATGAAATTAAATGAAACAGTTTTCTAGAAATTGAATATACGGAGGTTTTGAGTGTCCTTTATAAAATGTCAGCAATATGAATAAAGTCAATAATCAATGAATGAAGGGTTTTAAGAGTCGAAGGTGGGAGTAAATGTCCAAAAATTATGTCAAGTAGGCCGCTTAAGTGGGCAGAAAGATTCTTTAAGTGGGCAAAGATGCTTAAGTGGGCAAAGATGCTTAAGTGGGCAAAAAGAAAGGAAAGGTGATGATGACTGACAGGAAAGTTGAGCGAAACGACAGTCTCGTTGCCTTGGTTGTACGATCATAACGCATGTCTGCTTCAAAACATTAAGGAAGGCACACTAGATGTTACGCTACCTTACTTGGATAGAAGATTAAATAAAAAAAAAAGTTTTTTCAACTGAAAGTAAGGAGGAACATTAGAACTTAAAACGAACAGAAATTATTGCGTATATAAAGGGGATTGTCCCTCCTCAACACCTTGCTGTTTACGCTAAAGTTTTTTAGTACTTTTAAAAAAGCGTTTTGTTATTCTAATCAAACGGCCCTTGTTTTTCAGGAGTCATTATTAAAGAACTGGGATGAAATTCGAACTTTAGCGTAAAGAGCGAGGTGTTGAGGAGGGGGCAAACTCCCTTATATACAAAATAATTTCTGTTCATTTTAAGTTTTAATGTTGCTCCTTACTTTCAGTTGAAAAACTTGTTTTTTTATTTAATTTCTTATCGTTTTTTAAATAATGCCAGGAAATCTGGCCCCACCTCCACGGAGAAACCCCCTTCCCACAGAATTATCCTCTAAACAGTTCAATCCTGGTGAAAATTTACCCCGGACATTTACTCTTAACCCCTCTGTGTGTAAAATTGAGACAGAAAAGAGAAAGCAAGAAATAGAATTTTGAATTTTGAAAAAAGATAAAAAAGAGTTTTTTATCTTAAAAAAGAAATATAAAAAAATATGCAGAAGAATTCCGGAAAAATTCCCCCAGTGTAAAATTTCCCCTGACAAGTTCACTCCCTGGAAACTTATCTCCCCATGGAAATTTCCCCCGTGGAAAAAACCCCAGCAGAAAATTTGTCCACCCCCCCCCCAACTCAAAAATGTATGCCTACATCCCAGTAACAAATAATATGCGCAAATAATGGACAAATTTTATAACTTAAAGACCTTTCCCCTGGGGCTCTCTGATATGCTGAATCTGATGGTGTGATTTTCATTGAGATCACATCAAGGAGGCACACTTGTGCCTCTATAAAGAGGCGACCCACCACAATGTTAAGCGATTTCCGGTCCATGCGGTCGCAGAGAGACAGCGGTAAACGCATTTTGTAGCCCAAGCTCAAACTAAGAAACGTGCAAAATTTCACCCCCCTCCGACTTTATCTTCATGGGTAAAAGTGGGCCGGAAGTTTCGACCCTCCGACCACAGCCCCCCTTTAACGTTGTCTGATTGGGCTGAAATTTAGAGGTTAGGCTTTCCTAGGACTCGGGAGCTTATGCTCGAAATTTCAGCTCAATCCGATCACTCCTTCCCTGTTTTCCAAAAACCAAATATAGCCACTTAAAGCTCAATTTTTTTTTTTTTTTCTTAGCCACGCCTACAGGCCACAGTTGGCAACTGATCCGGGTGAATGAGGACTCATTAGAAGCAGAATTCGACCTCTTAGGGCCTTTTGATATTTTCAGACTGAAAAAATTATCCCCCGAATTTACATTTACGAAAAACCTCGTTTTCCTATAAGAGCCCGCTATAAGCGGGCTCTTATCGTTTTCCTATAAAAGCCCGCGAAAACGCGGGTTCGTTTTCCTATAAGAGCCCGCAAGCTGTCAAATCAGCTAACAGTTAGTCAAGCAATAATAAGTAATAAACTGTACAAAACGTGCAGAAATTATTTGAAAAAAACTACGTTTTCTAAAGAGTTAAAGAGGCTGAGTTACAAGGTCGAACCTTAAAACGTACAGGGATTAGGAGGCACAGTTGGGGGGCTGCCGCCCCCCAAACCCCCCGCTTTCGCAGCCTTTAAATAAAAAAAAAAGTTTTTTAAACTGAAAGTAAGGAGCGACATTAAATCTTAAAACGAACAGAAATTATTCCGTATATGAAAGGGCTGTGCCCTCCTCAACGCCTCGCTCTTTACGCTAAAGTTTGACTTTCTCACAACTCTTTTTTTTAAACAATAAAAACTTTAGCGTAAAGAGCGAGGCGTTGAGGAGGGCACAGCCCCTTTCATATACGGAATAATTTCTGTTCGTTTTAAGATTTAATGTCGCTCCTTATTTTCAGTTTAAAAAGCTTTTTTTTTTATTTAAAGGCTGCGAAAGCGGGGGGTTTGGGGGGCGGCAGCCCTCCAACTGTGCCTCCTAATCCCTGTACGTTTTAAGGTTCGACCTTGTAACAAGGCCTCTTTAACTCTTTAGAAAACGTAGTTTTTTTTCAAATAATGACATCTAGAGGCTGTTACCCCCTTCTTTCAAAAATAAGGAAAATTTTCTCAGGCTCGTAATCTTTGATTGGTAGAATTAAACTTAATGAAATTTATATATTTGAAATCAGCATAAAAAGCTGATTCTTGCGATATATCCATTGGTATCAAAATTCCGTTTTTTAGAGTTTTGGTTACTATTGAGCCGGGTCGCTCCTTACTTACAGTTTGTTACCACGAACTGTTTGATGTACTAGGTTAGCTTTAGGTGATCATGTGAATGATTCAGTATTCCGTATAAGTGCATTTTAAGTTCATGCTTTGACAGTTTTGATCCTCGGGGGAGCGGGATTAATTCAAAAGATAGTATATAGTCAACTCTATTTTCTGAATAATACTATTTTTTCAAATCATAATTATTTCAAATTTTTCTTTGTCTTTGATGTTCTGACAGAAATTTTATCCCTGTCCACAAAACTACTTTTTTTTCTTTCATAATGTATTCTGAATTACCACAGGAATTATCGACATTAGGGAGACCTTTTTCAGCAAGAAAGTGTCTTATTAAATATAATTGATTTCCAAGAAACAGATTTGATTTCTATAAGGGAGTCTTGCATACTTCGCTACCTGTTGGCTCAAGTGCGTGAATCCATAGACAAATATTAGTACGGAGGACTCTCTAAATGCAGAACTTCCGTCTACCTAGTAAGAATTTTCGACCCTATTCTAAAGTCACTAGAGACCCCGGGTTGTTCTGTTGATCTAGCTGTGATCAATTTTCGCAAAGCCTTTGACTTTCTATCTCATCTCAGTGCATGCCTTAACTTGAAGCGAATGGGAATTCGCTTCAAGTCCGCTTCGAGTCCGTTGATTTTGAATTGAAGCTATCAAGTATTTTGCAATAGGTTGAATAGGTTGCATCAAGACATGGCTAATTGTAGACAGAGAAAAGCCAAGACAGATAGTCCAAGTAATTGAGAGGCAAATGTTTAAATGGCTGGGGCACGGGTAAATGGCAGGAGTATGCATGACTCTCTTATTGGACACATACTTGTCAGGTTAGTTTTTGGAAAGGCATGCCTGCCTAGAGTCTTGGGCATGCTGACCAAGAATTCAAAAATTGACATAAGACCGTTAGATTGCCTGTAATGAGAGGCAAACAAGGCACGCCCGCCTATGGTCTTCAAACTCTAACAGTTGTACTGGATTTTCTGTCCGGGCGGCAGCAGAAGTTATTCGCCCTCCACGAAGAGGACACCTACTCCGACTGGAGTGATATAGCTTGCGGGGCCCCACAAGGTACCAAACTTTCAGGCATAAAATTTTTCGCTATGATTAACTACATCCTGAGTAAGCATGAAGACAGGTATAAATTAGTGGATGACTTATCTCCTTGAAGGTAATACTCCTGTAGTTCTGTTTGCTAGTGACATTTTCGACGAGCTTAATTTCCGGTGTAACGAATCCAATCTAGCCATTAATGCTACCAAGTCAAAAATACACTGGCTGAAGCCCCTAAAAAGAGACTTTACCCTCCTCGCTCCCTGAAGTCCCATTTCCTGTTGTGTCATAAGTGAAAATACTGAGACTCATTTTCTTCAAAGACTGTTCTTTTGCCACACAAGTCGAAAGTGTAATTAGGAAGGGTAATACTTCCCTTCAAACACTGTCTAAAATACGTCGTTTTGGTTGCGATGTCAAAAGTCTCCTCCGCGGCTACCATTGCTATGTGCGGCAAGCCTTGGAGTATGCATGTCCTGTGTGAGGCTCTTCCGTACTACATACTGCTCACCTAATGCACGACCTAGAGTCAGTGTAGAAAAGGGCAGTTAGGATCATCCTTGGATGTAGTGATATTCCCTGAAGCACTCCATAAACTTGATATTCCTACCAAGAAGCACTCAATAAACTTGACATCCAATGCCTTGAGCAAAGACAGCGCAATCTCATCTGGAGATTTGGAAAAGCATTGCTGTTAAACCCAACCCGCTGTGATATTCTCCCCGCAGATGCCCCATCAAACAGAAAAACCAGACATATACTCAAACTGACACCTATACGTGCACGAACATACCGATATTGTAATTTATTTGTGCAATTTTTTATGTCTATGTTTAACATGTAATGTTTTTGCATTTTTAAATTAGCCAAGAGCTACGAAAGTTGTGTAATAAACCATTCTCTCTCTATTTCTCTCTCGCCCCCCCCTCTCTCTCTCTCTCTCTCTCTCTCTCTCTATCTCTCTCTCTCTCTCTCTCTCTCTCTCTCTCTCTCTCTCTCTCTCTCTCTCTCTAGTCTCTCTCATTGTCTCTCTAGTTACATTGCATTTAAAAATAATGGTTCTCGACTACCAGCTAAGAAAAAGTGTCACAAACAAGCCGGAACTTTGAATGTGATAAAGCTACATTAATTGAAAAAAAAACGAAATTCAGTCGAAGAATTTAAAAAAAAACGCTAATAAACACTCGGGTAAAGCTTAAAACAAACAGAAACGGTTAAACCTAAAACAAATAGAATCAAAATTTACAGGCAGGTCAATTACCTCTACTGGACAGAAATACCCGTAAATAGGATTCGCGGGCTGTTTCTCATTGTCCTCCAATACTGGAATGACTATTGTGCTTTATTGCACAATATACATTACAGATAACTAAAACAATCACTTTAAAGATTACCAAGTAGCGTTTCAAACTTTCGTTTGAAAGGTTTAGCTGCTATTTATTATTCAGCTATTAGTTAAACAAAATTCAAACAGGACTAAAGCATTAATAGAAAATTGAAAACCGTAAAAAAAGTAATTTTTCCTAAGAAAGAAGCGACAGTAAATATAACAGTGAATGATTCGAAAATTACCAAAAAAATAGTTTTTTTTCAAAAAGTAGACTTTTCGACCTTAAACTGTCCTGTTGTCACCAGAAGGGAAAAGTGTCAAAAATGTATTAAAAGTGTCCTTTTGGCTGCCCTGTGCTGCGGGCAGTATTGCCAAATATGTTCGGAAAATTTCTGCTCACGACAGTTTGGGTAACTTGAGACGGTCTGTAGTAAAAGTGACTCTCAACCATCCAAAGTTTTCCGCACTTTGAGCTTTGAGATTTTGAATTTCTTATAATTTGGAAGTCATGATTCGGGAAATATCGAGAGTTTAAGGGTAACTATAAATGACAACCTAGCGTAAGTTCATTTAGACTAATTGCCATTGCTGCAATAATTCAGTACTAGATTATTGGAAACGGATCAGAGTTCAGAATTAATTTATTTATAAATAAATTTATAAAAAAAAACCCTTCAACATAGTCTCCCCTGTGAGGCTCTATGGCCAGGAAAAAACAGGAGAGAAGCAAAAATGAAAACAAATTCATCCAATAAACTTTTTTAAGATAATGCATTCACGTCAGCAACCGGAACAATCCCAAATACCACAAACTAGGCAGGGGAGTAGTGATTCCGCCAACTCGAATAAACAGCAAATCCAATCTGGAGACATTAACTCCAAGAACTTTCTGACAAAAAAGTTTTTCAAAGAAAAGTAAACGCCATATTTAACTTCAGATGAGTAGAAATAAAAAGCTATAATAATCAAAAAGAAACGACCAGATATTACTATTCAAGAACAAACGAAACCCAAAACGAATAAAAATTAAATAAACAATCATAGCAAACGAGTATACAACAGGTGCTAATATAAATGAACAAATAAATCTTAAAACGAGTAAAAATGAAATTGAAAACATAAATCAAGCTTAAAACGAACAAAAAGTACCGAAGGCACTAATAAAATGAATAAATAAATCTTAAAACGATTAAAACTTGCATTAAATATGAAAATCAAGCTTGAAACGAACAAAAATCACTACAACAACCGTTTGGGTTTGGCCTCCTTCTCTTACTGTAAAAGTTTAAAGCCTACTGCATCATTTGCACTCTACTGAAATCTCAATGTGTCTTGAACAGTCTCGGAAAAAAAACTAATAAAATTAAACTAAATGTTTGATATATAATCAATTCAAGTTTTTATTTCACTGCAATTGTTATTTTCAATATTGTAGTAAGTACAAAAGAAAACATTTGTAATATAATTCATTTTTAGTAAAGCGCCCATTACGCAGTAAGCTTCTGACTTTTACAGCTAGGGAAGCAGGCAGTAGCCAAACTTTTGTTTTTAGTAAAAACAATATGTGTCTTGAACAGTTTTGCAATATTAATATTACATTAACAATATTAATTGCTGAAAACTCAATAGATCAAGATTTATTTTACTGTATTTTTTTATTTTCAATGTTGTAATAAGACAAAAGAAATATGTGTAATATAATTCGTTTTCAGTAAAGCGCCCATTACGCAGTAAGCTTCAGACTTTTACAGCTAGGGAAACGGGCAGTAGCCAAACTTTTTTTTGTAGTGAAAACTATATGTGTCTTGAACAGTTTTGCAATATAAATATTACATTAACAATATTAATTGCTGAAAAATCAACAGATCAAGGTTTATTTTACTGTATTTTTTTATTTTCAATGTTGTAATAAGACAAAACAAATATGTGTAATATAATTAGTTTTTAGTAAAGCGACAATGATGTCTTTAGACTTTAATAGCTAAAGAAGGGGGCAAAGGCCAAACTCTTGTTTGTAGTGATTTTTGTTGTTTTAATCTTGGTTTGCAGATTCAACTTATATTTTAATTATTTATTTTATAATATTCTTGGAATTAGTATTTATTTGTACCGCTAACATTTTTCTCAGTTAGTTTCAAATGTTTTATGAGACAGCAAAATTTTCTATTTGTTTATAAATTTTCTTTATAGAAATTCTCTTTGTCCCAGGTTCACTTTAAAATTATTATACTATAAATCGTAGCTTACTGAACTCTGAAGCGCAATATTAATAATGATTAATTGCCACAGGTTTTCCATATTTCAATTGGATATTATACGCCCATAATCACACAAATCAACTGTCATCTATTAAACGTAGGGAAAAACTTTTCGCAAACTATTCAAAAAATAATTGGACCTGCTTGGTGTTGAAGTCTGGCAAATGCCAAGGGTAGGCTGCAGTTAAAGTAGAATTTGGTATTTTCGTCTGACAGCCTAAGAAATGGAAGTCTTATAGTTGGCCTAAGCATGATAGGATAGGCTGTCATAAAAATGTCCTAATGCAATGGCCCTGGTTAGCCTAGCCACAAACAAAAAATTACATTGTCAGAAAAGCATGATATTGGGAAAGACCATTAGGTTTACAAAAAAGTGTAGTGGTACTATTTTCTTGAATTAGCATGTTTCATCCAGAAGAATTTTTTCTCTCCTGTGTTGGACTAGACCTTGGCTAGCGTACCTTTTATGTTCTTTCCAAACATCATGATTAAATTTTGATAATGCACTCCCTTTCTCAAATGGCCCTATACATAGTCTTAATGATATATTGGCACATAGGCCTATTCTGGGGATTCTATTATAGGGTAGACATTAGGGTTAGGTGGACATGCCACTTGATTTTTTGGTAAATTTTAATACTTTTTTATACTTTAACTAGGAAAAAAGTGAATGCATTACTTGATGCTTTTTTATGATCATCCCAAGTTCAATAATTGCTTAAACTTTTGAATTGAACTTACTAGGAAAAAATAACCAATAAGAATAAAGAATAAGTATTTAACAAGTTCCACAATGTTTTACATGCAACAACAACAAACACTTTAACTTAGTTTCCCCTGTAAGGCTTTATGGCTAGGCAAGAAACAAAACAAAAAATGAAACAGATAGGTTAGCCTACTATTTAGGCCTACTTGTTTTTTTCAAATATTTTGTTTTTCCTTTTTTAAGTCTAATGCCTCTCCTATTTCTTTAAACACAAGATTTAGTTGTCTTTTTTGTTTTGTTTTTTTGTCAGGTAGATATCCAACTTTATAAGAAATGTTAAATAAGTTTGTTATATCACTTAATCTATAGTCTGCACAGGTTAAGGCAGATCAGTTTCCTGTGTTCTTACAAAATTGCATTCCAAAAACTTCCAAAACCTTATGAGTACAGACTCTGCAGAAGTTGATGGCACTGTCACTT
Source organism: Artemia sinica (assembly GCA_027921565.1). Lineage (NCBI taxonomy): Eukaryota > Metazoa > Arthropoda > Branchiopoda > Anostraca > Artemiidae > Artemia > Artemia sinica. The sequence continues at coordinate 855,636 of CM051267.1, read as the reverse complement.
ACTACTACTACTACTACTAAGGAAGAAAAGACAAAAGCTCCCACACATACAGTGTACCATAATGAAACTAAGAGTCACTGTTGGTCTTAAACTGCTGTTTAGATTCCTATGGACTGCAAATTTACCCACCCCCCTAATTTGCAAATATATACCCTGAATTGTTGGAAGCAAAGTTTTGAATTGGAAAATTCAGTGCTATTTTTGTTGACAGCATTTGAAAAACTTGAAATGGTAGGAAAACAGTTTATATTTGAGTTGCCTAATAAATGAGGTTAGTTTGTGATACATTGGATGTGAAGGAAGGTTTGTTTTGTGAGGAGGAATTAGCAACAGTACTCAAAGGACTAAAAAATAATAAGGCTCCAGGTGCTGATAGGGTGGTAAATGAGTTTCTTAAATATGGTGGCTCTGAGGTTAGAAACAAGTTACTGAAGATTATGAATATGGTTTTTGAAAAAGGGGAAGTACCTAATGATTTTAGGAAAACCTTAATTAAGCCACTTTATAAGAAAGGTGATAAAAGTGAGTGTGGTAATTATCAAGGGATTAGTCTGGTCTCTGTAGGTTGTAAATTACTTAGTAATATGATACTTTTTAGACTGAGAGATGCTGTAGATAAAGCTTTAAGAGAAGAACAGTGCAGTTTCAGAAAAGGTAGAGGATGTGTCAACCAAATTTTCACTCTTAGGTTAATAATTGAGAAGTGCCGAAGTTTTCAAACACCTTTGGTCATCAGTTTTATAGATTATGAGCAAGCATTTGATTCTGTTGATAGAAGAGCTTTAGTAAAGGTTTTATCCTTGTATGGTATACCAGACAAATACATTAAAGTGATTAGTGCTATGTACAAGAATAACACTGCTGCAGTTAAGGTAGGAAATGAGGTTAGCAGCTGGTTTTTTATTAAATCAGGAGTTAAGCAAGGTTGTGTTCTATCCCCCTTAATATGGATTATTTTGATTGACTTTGTCTTAAGGAGCACAGGAAAGGCAATGGGAGACCATGGAATCAAATGGGGAGGAAAAAGTCTCCTTGACTTAGATTGTGCTGATGGTTTAAGCATCCTAGATGAAAGTCTGAGTAAAATGAATGAAGTTTTAGAGGTTTTGCAAGTTCAGGGTGCTAGAATAGGTTTGAAAATTAATGTTAAGAAGACTAAGTCACTAAGGCTAGGAATAAGTGAAGATGAAAAGGTGAAGTTAGGTAATGAAAAGATTGATCAGGTTGACAGCTTCACTTACCTTGGTAGTATTATTAGTAAAGATGGTGGGAGCAGTGAAGATGTCAAAAGCAGAATAGCCAAGGCTCAGGGTGTTTTTTTGCAGTTAGAAAAAGTTTGAAAGAATAGGAAGATAAGTCTGCAAACCAAGATTAGAATATTAGAAGCTACAGTGATGACAGTGGTCAAATATGGCTCTGAAGCATGGGTTCTCCAAAAAGTGGATGAAGATTTGCTAGATGTTTTCTAGAGAAATTGCTTAAGTATTGTTCTGGGTACCCAGCTGACTGACTGTATTTCACAGAATAGGCTATACAAAAAATGTGGTTCAGTACTGCTCTCTAGGGCTATAATGAAAGAAAGGTTGAGGTGGCTAAGGCACATTGTGTGGATGAAGGATGACAGATTTCCAAAGATTGTTCTTTTTGGCCAACTGTCTAGGGCTAAACGGAAAGCAGGTCCTCCTTGTTTGGGGATGGGAGGACGTCATAAAGAAAGAGTTAAAAAGAAATGGGAACTTCATGGGTGGGCGTAAAAAGGGAGGCTTTGAATAGATTGGGATGGAGGAGGAGCATGCATAGCTGTGTTGGCATCAGGTGGCTTGGTGCTGCAGTGAGTTGTTAGTAGTAGGGAAACAGGGAAGAAGAGGCTAGGTTTGTTTCTAGTTGTTTGACCCGCTATGAGTGCTTAGGGATTATTTGTAACACCAAGATTCCCAGAATTTCTAAGATTTCAAGGGTATTTAGAAATGACATGTATACCTGAATAAGGTAGAAAACAGGCAAGAAAAGAAACAAAAAATGAAACAAATACATCCATTTAACATTTTTGAAATTATACACTCATGTCACTAACCTAAACAATACCCCCCCAAAAATAAATAAATAAAAAAAAAATCCAAGTTAGGCAGGGGAGTAGTATATGATACTACCCACACAAATAAATTCCAGACACAATCTGGAGACATCAACTAAACAGGGAACTAGAAAAAGCTTAATTATTAGCAATAAATTTTTTAACATACTTTTTGAAGATACCAAACAAGTAGTAGCTTAATGCAAATTCTAGGAGAGTGTTCCAAATCATGTTACAAGCTATCAGAGGATTGAAGTCAGACTGTATTGTTGGAGTAGGCCTTTAAGGTATCTGTAAGTTATTGGAAGTGCAGGAATTGTAAGTCAATTGCTGAGAAATAAAAGATTTATTACTGTATAAGCTTATGGGGCAAATTCCATTTAAGGCCCCAAAAAAGTTACTTATTACCTTGTGCATAGTGTTTAGACTATGATGTAAAGTTAAAAAGTTAGGTAAATACTCACAATTTCATTGTTAAATCAATTGCTTTAAAGTATTGTATACCAAAGGCATTGATTTGTTCACTCCAAATGCATACAATCTAACTCAATTAGCATTTGAATTTAGAAAAGGTATTTTAATCCCTAGTGTTTTACTCATGCTTCTATTGTAGGGTGCATTATCTTTACAATAAACTTGTCATAACATAACAATAGCAGACACAAAAATTAAAAGTAAATGCAGAATTTGAGTGAAAAATAACTAATTGTTTTCCTTTAACAAAACTGATGCAAAAAAAAGCTAAATTGCACAATGTATTCACAACAATTAAACTAAGAAAAAAATTAAAATTACCTTAAATTGATCAGGTGAGTCCCAAAATAATTACCAGGGCTTTTTGCACCATTCCTTGTCAACTAATGATTTAAATGACTCAATACTGGTAGAAGAGACTGTTACCTGGTCTAACAAGCTCCATAGATTCACCACCCAACTAGAAAAGAATTTTCTATGTAATCTTGAGTTTGCATGCTTCTTGAAAAGTTTTTATGTCCTCTTGTCCTTGAAGAGAGATGTGGGATAAGTTCTTATATACCAAGAAATATACCAAGAGTCTGACTTTCCATTATCCCCAAACACTTTAACTGCTTGTTTTCTATTACTAAGGAAAAGCATCACCCAGTCAATAGTTTCTGTATTAATACCAATAGCTTCAAGCTTGATATGCAGTCATCCATGGCACACCTTATCAAATGCATTAACAAAGTCCAACAAAATCATGTCAACTGGGAAATCCTTTTCTATAAGTATTGTGACATATTCATATGTGTCAATAATGTTGGTCTCAACTGATCTAGCAAAAAGGAAAACCATGCTGGCTAGGGGACAACAGCTTATTTTGGGTCAGAATTTGAATGACTGCAGAATTGACTTGTGCTTTCAAGTATTTTTCCCACAGCAGAGGTGATACTGATTGGTCTGTAGTTAACTGCCTCATCTCTGTTACCACCTTTATGCACAGGGGTAATATGTGCTAACTTCCATTCTGCAAGTATACAATTTAAATCTAGAGACTTCTGGTAAAGCTTGGTAAAAGGAAGAGACAGTTCAGCATGTGCTTCTTTTAGAAGTTGAGGGGAAATGCCATCAAATCCAACTGATTTGTTTGGGTTTCACTGTTCAAGGTTGAGGGTTTCAAGGTTAACTCTATTGATAGGAGTAGGTGGCATTACACTTATGATGTCATATTTGGGGGGGACCAGGGAGCAGAGCAGCCAGGTGTAAAGAAAGAGGCAAATTGAATACTAAGGGAGTTTGCTATTGCTTGGGGATCATCAATTATACAGCCATTGTGTGCCAGCTGGGTAACTGAATGTCTTCCAGGCTTTTTATCTAAGGCATAATTCCAAAAATTTTTAGGATTTTATTTAGCTGACTGAAAATGCTTGAAAGTTTTAAGGATGATATTTATAAATTAAGTTTATTTGGAATTACATTGTTGTAAATTGGTGCCTTTGGAAGATATTACTGTGGAATAATTGATTTATAAATAAATAGTATGTTTTTAATTACTTTTTAAACCCACTTCTAGTAATGATTGCTTTTTTATGCAAGACAAAAATAAAATAGGACCTTTGAAGGGCTCAAAATGGAATTATTCCAAGAAACAAAAACTGAGTTTGGAAAGAGCATAAGAAAGTATCAAGTTATGCATTCACTTCCTTCCTTACTAAATTATTTAAAAAAGTTAATACTTGTCAATTAGCTTTTTATGCTTTCATAATATCATAGTTGATTTAGTTACTAATGCACTCTCCCCCTTGATGATCCCATACGTAGCCAAAGGCAATTATAAAAACTAAAAGAAAGCACAAAAATAGCAGAATTTTCATATTATAATAGATTACAGAAATCAAGTAGTTTGATCATCTTGTCCCTATGTCAGTTATGAAATCTTATAGACATTTAACTTTTTTTTTATCTTGGAATATGCTATAGGCTATAATGAATAGCTCTAATCTTGACTTGATAAAACCCAGTTTTGCCTCAGTGATTACATTAGAGCTATGGATAAGAAAAGAACACTTTTAGTTTAGGAGTTTAACCCTCAAGATGTAGGTGTAAACCACTTTCATTTTTATAAATAAAAGAATTTCCCATATGCTAACTCAAACATCTTAATGAAATAAAACTGGTAGGTCCTATTACAAGATTCTCATTTTACATTTCTTTTCTGTAATGTTTTGTAGTGGCTACTCTGACAATGCATCCACCCAAGGTTGCCACCACAGAAAAAAGAATCATCAACAACCCAACTAAAAATCACCAATAATAGAAAAAATGACTAATTCTACAATTAACATAGTACTAAGGTAGCAAAGAAATAGACATACTTTTAGGACCAGAAATCTATCCTAATTCCAAATATAGGGCAAAGCCATATGCTTTGAGCTTTTTGACCCCTACAAGGTATATTTCTAAAGATACATACTTCCTTTTTACATGTATAAATAGCTTAATTATTTACTTTTCTTGGTGATTTTTTCAATGACTTTCATAAAGTTGTTCCTTAGTGTGACTTGAAAATGTATGATATCTTCAAGTGTCTTTGAAAATGTCTTCAAAATGTATGTCTTTAAAATGTATGATGTCTTCAAGATTTCTTCACAATTATAATTATTCAGATAATATACAAGTTAAATGTAACATTTCTTCCTACTGAAACCAGTGCAGAAAGCTTCATGATAAGGTCTTGAAAGTCAGTTTCTGAACAATCTTGACATTCAGGGAAGATGAAATTCCCACCAGACTTGCACAGGTAGTTTATTTTTGCTACTTTGCCACTTATTTCTTCAGTTCACCAATATAGTAAACAGCAGAGTTTTGCTTCTTTCCCAGCATAGACCTTACAAACACAAAATTTCCCTGAGGAAATTCTTCATCAGTCTTAAACTCACTAATACTTCCACCATGTAAGGACTTGTCATTGAGCTGCATATCTATGTCTGAAATGATGCGCCTAGTTTTGTCAGCAATGAATGAAACCTTCAACATTTTCCTAGCAAGCCTTATCTCAGTCTCTGCTTCTAGTGCTCTTTTTTCTGGCATTTATGGGGTAATTTTACTTTTGCCTTTCCTGTAGTTTTTGCCCACTTGCATTTTTGCCTTTGAATATGGTCTGATGCTTTCAGGAGCTAGGGCGATAGGCAAGTTTTGTGTTGACTGTTGTTGATCCATCAAGACAGGAGATTGAGCATAAACTGAACCAGGGGGAGGATCACCTGTATTGGGAGGATCTTGGGCATTCTGTTCAGCTGGGTCTGAGCAGTTTGTCACTTCAGCTTGCAGAAAATTGGCTTCTGTAAAAATATTTGCATTTTAAGGCCAAATTCCTGCCTTCTTGAAACCAACTGTGATGTTTTGAGAATTCAGCTTTTCCTGCTTGCACAACTTTGCTATTTCATGTATTGAATTTCTCTGACCAGAGCTAACTGCATCCAATTGTCAAACAACTCCCTGATGGTATGTTTTGATGGTGCATACACTGAAACATTGAGAAGTTGGAAACAAGTGGAGCAATAGGAAGAAGAGATGAGGTGGTGGATGTCAATATCTTTGCACAATGCAACTTCTACTGAAATATGGTTCCGACAATTGTTGAACAAGAACAAGCAGCACAAGCCTGGCCTGTATTTTCAGGTTTTCTGATGGCAAACTGACATTTGGCTTGATGAACCCTTTTAGACAGTCAACTCCTGCTCTCTCATTCAGTTCCCAGCTTGATAGGAATTTGATCATTAGTGTCATTGCCCATTAGTAGGCTAACTTTTTTATTGCATAGGGAGTCAGCCCATGGTTCAGCAATGACCATTTTTTTAGGTATGCAGCCAGATCTTTCTGTTATTTGGGAGTAAAAACAAGCTAAGTGCTTTTTTTTTAACACTGTCATTGTCATTATTGCTACCACTAGTACCACAATGCTTGAGATCTTGCATTTTTGCTTTGTATCATTTCATGGCATCCACAGGGGTACTCTTCTTCAAAGGAAATTCCTTTTTGGTTGCTCAGTAAGATGAATTTCATTTACAAGTTGAATAACATCATGCCTGATTAATTCTGGATCAGGAAGACAACTCCCCTTTCAAATAAAGTTGCAAACCATCTGTAAAAGAAAGTTATAATCATCAGCATCTGAATAAAACAACATGGAAATTACATAGTTTATGCCACTTCATGCTTCGAGGTATAGAATGAAGCTGGAATACTTTGCAATTTTCTACCTCCATGTACTTCTAATTGTATTTTCCAGGTTAGAAGAAACTCTTCCATCAGTGCAGGGTAAAGCCAGACACCACAAAAAGCATTCAGAGTCACCACCAAAAAGCCATCTGGAGTCGTCCCTTACTGAAACCATTTTGATTTTTTTTTTTGTAGATAATGGCCCAACATGTACTGATGAAATTGCCATGCAAATAGCAGGGGCATACCCCATCTGATCCTGCTAACTTACAGCCTAAGAGCTGCAATACCTTGCAGCTATATTTGACAAAGACTACATGTGTAATGATTTCCAATGAGCATATACAAATTTCTTTCCCTCTTCACTCAGTTGTTTCTTTTATTAAAAATCTAAAACTTGCAGCAGATGTGTGGTTACATGAAGGGCATCTAGTAGGAATTGTTTGATTGGATTAGATCCAAAACTTTAGATGAGAGGTCCAATATATAGAGTCACCACTGTATGGTGTTGCCCCCCTTTCCCCTATTATTTTAAGCAGAAAATTTACCGAAAAAAACACCAATGCCTGATTTTGCTGTTGCTTTTGCAAAATTGTGTGAAGTTGGTGGCAAATAATGAAAGGCTGTGTGTTTATAAGACACTTTGGGTACTATGAGATAAGGGACTATATTTTGTAAAGGTTGTCAGCTACTTCAAGAAGAGAGAGAGGATCTATACTGAAAATGGAGTTTTGAGAAGAAACTGAAATTGTGGGCTAACCCTTTTTCTGAGCATTAAAAGGCCCTTTTCATTTATTTCCTAGCTATTTTACCTTTTACTTTATTTATTTTTTTCTGGTTTTCTGTTTAAACAATTGACTGCAACATTCCCCTTCCATTTACAAATCGATCACTCATTTGGTTTTGAGTGTTTTACTCCCCATGCCACAGCTGGTATGTTCAATGGTAAGCTCTAGCTTTGGAAAAAGATCACTTAAATGGTGTCAATTTTTCTTATATAGTTTATTATGTCCACAGTTTATATAATTATCCAGTAAGTTTATCGCAGATCATTTCTGGTCTTCATTCTCGGTATGAACAAAAAGCTCCTCCCACTTCTTTCTGCATTAGCGGTTTAGTCTGTTTCCGATTGTTTCCAACAAAGGGCATTATTCGTAATAGCGGGTTTCCACTTGTTTCCAATTAGATCACAGTCTGACTTGTCTTCCCGTGAAAAGATCTGATTCCGCTTATGTTTCTATCTGCAAAAACGTTCTCTGGAGCACTCGCACCTTGGTCCGGGTTTTTATAATGGGTGAGATAGGGAAAGATCATACTGGATAATTATATAAACTGTGATTATGTCTGTAAAATTGCTGTGGTTTAAGTCTAAACTTGATTATCAGACAAAGAATGATAAGTCTTCCCCTGGCTGTTTTGATGAGACCCCTGATCTGATCAATCACCTAATTGTTGTGGTTTGAAGGTACCATTAAAAGAAGGGTTTTGGCAACAAACAAAAGAATCTGAGAATGTATATTCCTACCAGCAAGCAGAAACAGATTTCATCTGTTTCTGCTGAGCATATTTTTTAAGAGCACTGTCTTCTCTACTGCAACTTGGCCAAAACCTTATCCCGATCATTTGCTGTTCTTGAATGGCAGCTCTAATTACACACAAGGAAACAATAAAAACTGGATAAAATGAACTCTGAAAACATGTTTTGACTCCGAAGTATACAGGAACCAAACTCTTTACTTCTCTCAATCTAAGCATGTGCTAAAATGACAGTGGGCCAGCTTCCAATTTAGAAGAAAAGGAACCATGCCTTCCAAATCATCAAAACCTATTGGGGGGGGGGGGCAAATCTTTATAACCTTTATGGGGATATTTTCATGTAGTCTTAAAAAGGAACTATATGCTGCAAAGTAGTGAAAGATTTCAACTTATAAATGAGAACTGTGAAATGTGCTGGAAAAATCAAAATTAGTCTTTTACTTTTCCAAAAGAGAGAAAGGGTTTCAAGCAATGCAAAAATCTACTCTGCATAAGCAGATGGATTAAAACTGTTTTTTTCCAAGAAATTTTTAAAGATATTTTGCTAAAAATGTATTTTTTGTACATATTTCAGTTTTATTGAATATTAATGGCAAAGGAAACCAATTTATTTTAGTGTTGCTGACTTTTTACTCTTTCTACAGAGTCCAGCAAGCACAAGAAGTGTGGATGGTTTTGGTGTGCATAATATAAACCATAGATTGGGTGTCAAACTGAATATTTGGCAATGGACAAACTCCTGTTTGTAGTAATTTTTTAACATTAGCCATTCCTGAAATATAGCATATAGGCCTTTTTGACAACTGGAATGTGCATAGTTTGTTTGATTAGGCCCGTTTTTTAGCACTAAGATCTTAGATCTAAGATCTTTCATCTTTTTGCAAAGATTATCGTTTTTTAACTCATCTTTGTTCTAAGATCTTACAGCTCACTGATGCTAGCAAAAAGTATGAAGACTGCCACTGTTTTGCCATATAGAACAATGATGAGAGAACTTTGGTGATCTACTCATCATTGTTCTCAGACCACTGATCAGAGCATAATGATGAAAGACGTTTGCACAAAAACGACCAAAGATGTAAGATCTTTATTCAAAGTTTTCACTTTTAAGCGTCTTCTGACAAAAGATGTAAGATCTTAGCACATTGATGAGTGAAAAAAACGCCCCTATTGATTTCAACATCCTCCTAAACATTCCCTGTAATTTTCAACTTAATTTTCTTAGTCATTTGTGAGATGTTGCAGGTAAGCCATTCTGACAACCTGGATGTACTGCGTGATTTTGACAAATAAGCCTAAACTCTTCTGATTTTGTCCAATAATTGTAGTTGTAGCTGCAGAAGAAGCAATATTATTTACAATTGCATTTGCTATAGTAGTAGCATTACTAGTAGAAGTAATAGTTACAGGTGCAAGTTGTTACATTACAGTAGCAGTTGCAAGTAGTCGCAGTTATTGTTACAGTTGCACTTACAAATTGTCACAATCTCAAGTGACCTTCATCAGAGTCACAGTTGTTGCAGTACCTGATGCAAGCAGTCAAAGTTACAGTCATAACTTTGGAGTCTACGCAAATAGTGCACAGCGTTGCACTTGGTGTCATTAATGAACACAGAGTTTGCAGTTACACTACAGTAGCGGTTGCAAGTAGTCACTGTTATTGTTACAGTTGCACTTACAAATTGTCACAATCTCAAGTGACCTTCATCAGAGTCACAGTTGTTGCAGTACCTGATGCAAGCAGTCAAAGTTACAGTCATAAGCAGTTGCAGTACCCCTTGAAAGTAGTGGTAGTCTACAAATAGTTGCAGTTCCAGTTGCAACTGGTTCTAGTTGAAATCACATGTAGTCATGGTTGCAAGTAGCCATATTTATAGTTACAGCAGTAGCAGGAATAGTGCCCCTGAAATTTCAAGTTCATAACCTTTGCTGATCCTAAGAAGTTACAAATACACTTTTTTGGTAACCTAGATGCACATATTTCCTTTCCATTCAGTTCAACTGCCCCCTCATTATCTTGTCAAGTTTCTTCTTAGTACCCTTAGTCTTTTTGGATACACCCAGGATCAAAATTTTGCCCTATTTTCTATTAATAAATCCTCCATTTAAACATGCTGCAAATTCAATCATTTACAATCGTCGCCCTGAGGCTGTGGGAGGCATAGTATCCCTGAAGCATAGTTATTAGACCTTTTGACTATTTATAAAAAAATTGGTTTTTTGAAAACTGTGATCAGTGCTGAAGAGGGAGGGCATCAGACAAGGGCAGAGAGGTGGCTGGTTGCTCCACAATCACGCTTCAACTTCTTATTTTGATATACTCTGAAAGTTTCAACTTAATTCCCTCAGCTGTTCCTGGGATGTTACTATGCACCCTTTTGACTACCAGCAGCACATAGTTTGTTTTTGTTTTGTTTGACAGTTCCTTCAACATTTTCTGAAAGCTTTGCCTTAATACCCTAAACCTTTTTGGGGACCCAGGATCAAACATACCTCCTTTCCCAATTAAAAACTTTATATGCAAACAATAGGTAATTTGCATATGGATAATTGCATACAATTCTATGAAAAGTAACACACTCTGAAAACATAATATCTGAAATATACAGTAGCATACCAAACTAGCTGAAATATTTCTGATAATAATTGAAACATACCGAAAAGTAAGCCTACAAAATAACTGAAAACATACTGGTCACAAATCAGCTAATACAAAAGAAAAAATATTCTCAAAACGGATTGTGATAATACCTAGTATAGAACTTTGTAGAGGCTAAATTACTCTTAAAAGGCTGGACTGTGCAGCTATTTCTGATGGAAGTGGGTTCCCAACACTCGGCTAGAAAAAGAGTTTTGGCCTTATACTTTCTGTGAACATGATGGGTAAATTTTGTGTTGGTGTTGATGGGTACTACTGTATTCTGTAAAAGGGAAAGAGTGAGTTGGAGTGGTATTATCAATGTTCCTAACAATGCGGAATGTATTTATTAGGTCGGCTCTATCACGTCGGAACTTAAGACTAGGCAACTGTAGTCTCTGCATTCTCTGGTGGTAAGGTAGATGTCTCAGGTAAGGTATGAGTTTCTTGGCCCTACATTGCACTCTCTCAACCCTCTCTCTATCTCTCTTATTAAGGGGATACTATACTGATGAGCAAGACTCAAGTATTGGATGTATAGTGAATACATAAAGTGAAATCAATGAACGAAGATTAAACTTAGAAAATGTACGCTTTAGACATAGTAATTGGTAATTTGCCTTATGGGTGATGTCTGATACATGTTTATCAAATTTGAGACTTGAATCAAAGCAAACCCCAAGGTCTCAAACACATTCCACACTTGAAATTGATTTACCATCAACAAAGTAATTGTAATGTTGAGGGAGTCTACGCAAATAGTGCACAGCATTGCACTTGGTTTCATTAATGAACACAGTGTTTGCAGTTACATTACAGTAGCAGTTGCATGTAGTCACAGTTATTGTTACAGTTGCAGTTACAAATTGTCACAATCTCAAGTGATTTTCATCAGAGTCACAGTTGTTGCAGTACCAACAGTAGTCAAAGTTACAGTCATAAGTAGTTGCAGTACCCCTTGAAAGTAGTGGTAGTCTACAAATAGTTGCAGTCCCAGTTGCAACTTGTTCTAGTTGAAATCACATGTAGTCATGGTTGCAAGTAGCCATATTTATAGTCACAAATAGTTACAGCAGTAGTAGGAATAGTGCCCCTAAAATTTCAAGTTCATAACCTTTGCTGATCCTAAGAAGTTACAAATACACTTTTTTGGTAACCTAGATGCATATATTTTCTTTCCATTCAGTTCAACTGCCCCCTCATTATCTTGTCAAGTTTCTTCTTAATACCCTTAGTCTTTTTGGATACGCCCAGGATCAAACTTTTGCCCTGTTTTCTATTAATAAATCCTCCATTTAAACCATATGCAAATTCCATCATTTACAATCGTCGCCCTGAGGCTGTGGGAAGCATAGTTATTAGACCTTTTGACTATTTATAAACAAAATTGGTTTTTTGAAAACTGTGATCAGTGCTGAAGGGGGAGGGCAAGGCTGTATCCTGGGGGGGGGGGGGGGGGGTGGTTACCCGGTTTGAACCCCCCCCCCCCCCCCCGAAATTTTTCACCGAGTCGAAAATTAGTAAAACCTAGATAAAAATCAGTAAAATTAGTCGAAAACTGAGTCAAAAATTAGTCCCACCCCCCCGAAAACAAAATCCTGGATCCAACCTTTTTGGGGACCCAGGATCAAACATACCTCCTTTCCCAATTAAAAACCTTATATGCAAACAATGGGTAATATGCATAACTTACAGCCCTTACCTCAGGGGCTGTGGGGGACTATGTAATCCCCAAATGCTATCATAGTTGCAGTCACAGGTAGCTGGAGTTGTAGTTGCAAATAATCATAGTTGAAATCACAAGAAGTCACAGTTGTAAGTATTTGTTGTCCCAAGTAGTTGTTGTTGAAGCTTGTAGCAGTAGCTCTGAAAGTTTCAAGTTAATACCCTTAGCCATTCCTAAGATTTTCCAGATATGCCTTTTTATTTATTTATTTATTAGTACCAAAGTACGGTAAGCTTTATCAAGCTTGTTGCACTAAACAATTATAAAAAAAAGTCTATAACAATGTTGACGACATAATACAGACGTACAATTCTATGAAAAGTAACACACTCTGAAAACATAATAATTGAAATATACAGTAGCTTACCCAACTAGCTGAAATATTTCTGATAATAATTGAAACATACCGAAAAGTAAGCCTACAAAATAACTGAAAACATACTGGTCACAAATCAGCTAATACAAAAGTAAAAATATTCTCAAAACGGATGTGATAATACCTTGTATAGAACTCTGTAGAGGCTAAACTACTTTTGAAAGACTGGACCGTGGTACGTGCAACTATTTCTGATGGAAGTGGGCTCCCAAGTCTTCCACACTCGGCTAGAAAAGAGTTTTGGCCCTATACTTTCTGTGAACATGGTGGGTAAATTTTGTGTTGGTGTTGATGGGTACTACTGTATTCTGTAAAAGGGAAAGAGTGAGTTGGAATGGTATTATCAATGTTCCTAACAATGCGGAATGTATTTATTAGGTCGGCTCTATCACGTCGGAACTGAAGACTAGGCAACTGTAGTCTCTGCATTCTCTGGTGGTAAGGTAGATGTCTCAGGTAAGGTATGAGTTGGGTGGCCCTACATTGCACTCTCTCAACCCTCTCTCTATCTCTCTTATTAAGGGGATACCATACTGATGAGCAAGACTCAAGTATTGGATGTACAGTGGATACATTAAGTGAAATCAATGAACGAAGATTAAACTTAGAAAATGTACGCTTTAGACATAGTAATTGGTAATTTGCCTTATGGGTGATATTTTATACATGTTTATCAAATTTGAGACTTGAATCAAAGCAAACCCCAAGGTGTCAAACACATTCCACGATTGAAATTGGTTTACTATCAACAAAGTAATGGTAATGTTGAGGGAGTCTACGCAAATAGTGCACAGCATTGCACTTGGTTTCATTAATGAACATAGAGTTTGCAGTACACCACAAGCCTAGACCAACCAAATCCTCTTGAAGTAAAGAAATCTCATGTTCACTCATGACTGACCTGTAGACTTTCACATCATCTGCAAACATGTTTAAAGTCGAATTCCTAACAACACATGGCAAATCATTGATAAAAAAGCAGAAGAGTACTGGCCCAAGACAACTGCCTTGTGGAACTCCACTTATGACAGACATAGGTAGTGACAGAGCATCACCTACTGCAACCTCTTGGGTTCTATTTGTAAGATAATCCGTTATCCATGCTTTAGTTCATGGGCCAATGCCATATAGTTGACATTTGTTTATCAGAAGTGGGATGGAAATTTTGTCAAATGCTTTGGAAAAGTCACTATAAATACAATCAAACAAAATACTATTATCCATCATCAATTGAAAATCATGAATCACCTCCAGAAGTTGCGTGTTACAGGATCGCCGTTTACAGAAACCATGCTGAGCAGAATGCCATCAATTATATTCCTCAAAATGTGCCTCGATTCTGCTCACCACAATTTTCTCCATTATACTGCAAAAGATTGATGTATTTGAAATTGGTCTGTAATTATTGAAATTGGACTTTGAAACATTCTTGTACAATGACCTAATGATTGTTCTTTTCCAAGCTAAAGGACATTCACCAGACGAGAGACAAAGATTAAAGAGATGTGAGTGGTCTAGCAAGCACTGATGCAAGTTCACATAACATCATATTTGGAAATCCATCAATATCCAGTGCCTTTCCACGATCAAGATTTCGGAGTGTTTGATGATAAACCTGCTGGACCATAAAATCTGGATCGTCAAATTCTTTTGTTAAATCTGGAGGAGTAAACTGAGCATGTGTTTCAGTGTGTGTTTGTGTAAAAACTTAACCAAACACCTTATTAAAAAGTTGTGTTTTTACATAATTATCATCTATCAAGAGTTTCAGGATCCTGAAAGAGTTTCAGGATCTATAAAGGAAGTGGATGATGGGGATTATGAAACTTGATTCCTTCTTACATACTTCAAAAATCTTTTTGGGCAACTTTGGACTGATGCTATAAAATTTTACTCAACCTCTTGACGATTTAAACGAAGGAATTCGGTTGCTCTATTTCTAGCTCTTTTATATTTTGACCATGAATCAGAGGTTTTAATTTTTACATGATCATGCCACGTATTGCCTTTTTCTTTTAGCATTTGTACAGTATACCGAGGAAGGACCTGTCTATTTTTGGAAAAATGTCTGCTAGTAGATATTGGTACATATTGACAAAAACCAACAAAGAGAAAAATCTCTAAAAAAAAAACAAACAAACGAGACTGTGGCCAGTGGAGAGAAAAGAAAACAACAGAAACAAAACAACGCGGATATTTCGCCTGTATACAAACAAGGCGTCTTCAGCACGAAAGACACACAAGAAGAACAAGATAAAAAAAAAAAAAAAAAAAGAAAAAACTAAAAACCAATAAAACCACCACCAAAAAAAAAAAAAAAAAAAAAAAAAAAAAAAAAAAAAAAAAAAAAAAAAAAAAAATGTACAATCGGCGCAAACTGATCCACGTAGGGAAAAGATGCTAATATAGAGTTACTTCAGTGAGGACACCAGAGTAACTGAGGAAAAATAAAAAAACTGTAAATTACTTTAATTATTCAGTTGCGAAATAATCCTTTTGTTAGCTATTACTGAAGCAAATCGTTTTGGTCTAGCAGGTAAAATAGTCCCCTGGTGATTATTTAAAATCTTTACTCCCTTATTGACTGTTGATTCACTCTTTAGAAGGTTATCATAAATTGGGTCAATATTTAAATTACCCGTGTCCCTATTTATGGAAAGGTTAGCAAACATATGTTTTTTAATTTCTATGGCTTCCCTGGCCCATTGGGTGTACCCCTTATCATTAGAAATAGCCAAGGCTTCATCAAATTTTACAAAATGATCTGGTTGAAGCCAAATATGCTCTGCTAAAGCTGAAACGAAAGTTTCTGGAAGCTTGCTTAATTGTAGGGTTTTTTTCTATTGAGTTTCGGTGTTCAATAAACCTTTCAACAAATTGTTGGTGAGTCCTACCAATATAGAACTTCCCACAAGAACACGGAATTTTATACACCCCACTTACTAAATTTCCCCGAGTTAAATCCTTACCAGAACTAAAAAAACTACCCATTGGCCTCAGCGATTGGAAACATGTATCAATACCAAATTTACGTAAAACCCGTGAAAGTTTCTCACCCAAACCAGGTACATATGGTAATGAAATGAAGTTTTTTGATACAACCAAATCTAAAGACTGAGAAACCTCAATAACCCTACTATTATGTTTAACCCGTCTATTTTCAATTATTTTATCAATGAACTTAATTGGATAACTATTACAAAACAAAATATCCCTCAAGTATAACAATTCCGAATCCAGAAATTCCTGGGAACAAATTCTAAAGGCTCTATCCACTAGTGAAATTACAACCCCCCTTTTCACCGACATAGGGTGGCAAGAATGAAAATTTAAATACCTATCATTGTGCGTTGGTTTTCTGTAAATCGAGAAAAGTAAATGGAGATCCCTTTTAATTAATAAAATATCCAGAAAAGGTAATTTATTATTATCCTCAAATTCAACTGTAAATTTAATATTATTATCAAAACTATTTAAATGCTTACAAAATAGGTCTAAGGAGTCCAATCCATGTTTCCAAACGCACACCACATCATCCATGAACCTACCCCAGAAGCAAGGGGAGATTCTAAAACTGTTTATAGCGGAGGTTTCAATGGCATCTATGAATAGATTTGCCAATAAAGGAGAAAGAGAAGCCCCCATAGGTAACCCAAAAAATTTGTCTATAAAACTCCCCTCGAAAACCAAAATAAAGCCAGTTTAGCCAGTTTGGATATTGATGTCATTATGAGACTAATTATTCTGGTAAATGAATTTTCTTTTTATTTTGGTTTTCGAGGGGAGTTTTATAGACAAATTTTTGGGTTACCTATGGGGGCTTCTCTTTCTCCTTTATTGGCAAATCTATTCATAGATGCCATTGAAACCTCCGCTATAAACAGTTTTAGAATCTCCCCTTGCTTCTGGGGTAGGTTCATGGATGATGTGGTGTGCGTTTGGAAAATGATTGAAAATAGACGGGTTAAACATAATAGTAGGGTTATTGAGGTTTCTCAGTCTTTAGATTTGGTTGTATCAAAAAGCTTCATTTCATTACCATATGTACCTGGTTTGGGTGAGAAACTTTCACGGGTTTTACGTAAATTTGGTATTGATACATGTTTCCAATCGCTGAGGCCAATGGGTAGTTTTTTTAGTTCTGGTAAGGATTTAACTCGGGGAAATTTAGTAAGTGGGGTGTATAAAATTCCGTGTTCTTGTGGGAAGTTCTATATTGGTAGGACTCACCAACAATTTGTTGAAAGGTTTATTGAACACCGAAACTCAATAGAAAAAACCCTACAATTAAGCAAGCCTCCAGAAACTTTCGTTTCAGCTTTAGCAGAGCATATTTGGCTTCAACCAGATCATTTTGTAAAATTTGATGAAGCCTTGGCTATTTCTAATGATAAGGGGTACACCCAATGGGCCAGGGAAGCCATAGAAATTAAAAAACATATGTTTGCTAACCTTTCCATAAATAGGGACACGGGTAATTTAAATATTGACCCAATTTATGATAACCTTCTAAAGAGTGAATCAACAGTCAATAAGGGAGTAAAGATTTTAAATAATCACCAGGGGACTATTTTACCTGCTAGACCAAAACGATTTGCTTCAGTAATAGCTAACAAAAGGATTATTTCGCAACTGAATAATTAAAGTAATTTACAGTTTTTTTTATTTTTCCTCAGTTACTCTGGTGTCCTCACTGAAGTAACTCTATATTAGCATCTTTTCCCTACGTGGATCAGTTTGCGCCGATTGTACATTTTTTTTTTTTTTTTTTTTTTTTTTTTTTTTTTTTTTTTTTTTTTTTTTTTTTTTTTTTTTTTTTGGTGGTGGTTTTATTGGTTTTTAGTTTTTTCTTGTTTTTTTTTTTTATCTTGTTCTTCTTGTGTGTCTTTCGTGCTGAAGACGCCTTGTTTGTATACAGGCGAAATATCCGCGTTGTTTTGTTTCTGTTGTTTTCTTTTCTCTCCACTGGCCACAGTCTCGTTTGTTTGTTTTTTTTTAGAGATTTTTCTCTTTGTTGGTTTTTTGTCATGGCTGGCCAGTTCGGCTTAAGATCTTTCATTGGTACATATTGATCTTTACCTTCTTTAAGGGCCTGCTTAATAAAATCAAAGGACACATCAGCGGTAGCATTACCTTGCTGTAACTCCTCTCGGATAGAAAGAGATGAAATATAATCAGAAAATGCAACATAATTTGGTCTTTCATAATCATATTTGGGAGAACTATTTGGAATATCAGCAAAACCCGAAAAATAGTTTAGTGATATCACCAATACCAAATGATCACTTTTTCCTAGTGGTGGTAAAAACTCAACACTAACAACATCATCAGGTGATTTTGTAATTGCCAGGTCTAAGACTGAAGTGGTTGAATTAGCGCGCAAACTGGTAGGGTTTTGAATATGCTGATGCAAGTAATGCTCATGTAAAGTTTGTAGGAATTGATCTTCAAACGACTCATCAGGAAGTTGCGTTGTACTTGAGATCCAATTAATAGAGGGTAGGTTAAAGTCACCAACTACTAGAACCTTAGAACTAGATAAAGAGACAGAGGACAAATATCGCAATATTTTTTGATTATTAAATGTAGACAATTCACTAACACTAGGACTACAATAAATGGCTACAATTGGTCTAAAAGCAATTGAGGACCCAGGTAACGTCACATCAACTACTAGGGATTACTTTTAATTGAAGAGATTGGGTCATTAACTTCAATATACTTTAATGAGGTATGAACACAAAAGAAAATTCCACGATTATAATTACTATTTATAATGAGATTATAATCAGGCACTTGCTGGAAAAACACATCTGGTTGCTGACGGTTCTTGGGTAGTGATTCCGTAATAACAATGATATGGGGTTTGAGGGCTGATATTAGGGCTTGAAATTCATCAATTTTTGTAGATAAACAGTCTGCGTTTGTATATAGAACAGATAAATTACTCGCTTTATTTATACTATGTAGAGGTAGGGAATAGGTTTTATAAAGGTCCATTCTGTTGTCTGGGGCAATGGCTCCCCGTTTTAGCACGTTTTTTTGTCACTATACAACCATTTTCAATTCCTAAATTTTCTCACCAGCAGCAGCTCTTTTCTTGATTTCTTCTACTAGTTCTTTTCTGTGTAGCTGGTCTTCTTTTGAGATATCAGCATAGAAACCAATATCTCCCTTTTATATGTGGGACTGTGTTAGAATGTCAGTTTTTGTTTTAAAGGAACTAACTGAAAACAGTAATGGATCTGGTCGATTGGATGAGTTTTTAATAACCTGGATACATATAGCATCTTTTGATCTAGTTCAACATGCCTCACAACATTTCCTAAAGTTTCACCTTAATTTCTTTAGTCTTTTTGAACACATCCAGGGTAAAACCTTCCCCCCTTTTCCCAGTGATAAATACTGCATGTAAACAGTGGAAAAATTGTGTAATTTACAACCCTTGCCCTGGGGGCTATGGGAGTTTGGCATTTACGGAAGCATAGTTATTACACCTTTTGACTATTTTGAAAAATGATTTTTTTTCAAAATTTTGATTATTGTTGAGGGGGGGGGTATATAAAAAAGGCAAATAGGGGGTGATTGGCTGCACAACAATCACTCTCCAGCATTTCATGCCTTGAAAGTTTCATAATTTATATCCCTTAAATGTTCCATAGGTATTGTTGATACACCCTTTTTACAACCAGCACGCAGAATTGTGGGTTTTGATTCATATAGGGCTTGTTATTGTGAAAGGGGGACATGTTTGATCATACGTCTTTAAAAAGGCTGAGGGTAATAAGATGGAGTTTTCAAGAAATGTGAAGGGGATGTTTAAAAAATCAAAACACACTTTGGTCATGCTAATTGTCAAATGGGCATATCAGCAATATTTCAGGAATACCTTAGACTATTAAGTTGAAACTGTCAGGGTATGTTGAGGGGGATGTTAGAAAGGGATGGGAGCGCAGTTAGCCCGCTCTCCCTTTTTGTGTGCAATCCCCCTCGATACTGATCAAAATTTGAGGTAGCTATTATGTTCAAAATAGTCACAAATCCCTATAACCATGCCTTTGGAAATGACATGACCTTCCAAAGTCCAAAGGGGGTAGCTCATAAATTGCTTAAATTTCTTAAATTATAAATTGCATAAATTTCAGTAGGACAATTTAAGAGTGCAATATTAACTAAACACTCCCAGGGCTAGTAGTACTATTACTAATTTGACTTCTTGCAACTACAACTATCTGGGAATGTGACTGTAACTACAACTATTTTTGAATACTTGCAACTCTACTACCTGCAGCTACTTGTGACTGTGGCTTCAACCGTGGTTATGCCTGCTTGCAACTAGGACTTCTTGTAACTGCAACTGCAGCTACTTTCAACTTTGACTGCAACTAGTTGCAACTTTGACTGTGACTACTTTCAACTATAGTAGCAACTGTTACAACTTGCAGCTGCAACGGCTTGCAACTGTGACTGCCATTATTTGTATGGCAGTCAGATATACATTATTTGTTTATCTGACTGCATGCTTCTGAAACTACTTGTGGCTGCTGCTACTGCTGCTACTCTGATTGCAACTGTGGCTGCTACTATTACTACCACTCTGATTGCAAGTGTGACTGCTACTTCTATTACTACTACTGCTATTATTGAACTAAAGCCAAAGAATTTAGTGCATCCAGGTTGTCAAAAGGGTGTGTGTTGCAATATCTCAGGAATTGCTAAGGTTATTAAGTGAAAAATTTCGGGGAATGTTGAGGGGGACACTAAATTAAAGTAAAAGACATTATGTGTATTCAGGACCTCAAAAGGGTCGATTTTGTACCGGATTAACGACGCTTCTTGACTACTAAGGTTCTTGCATCGGCCCTGCAGGGTGTTGCTACAGCTGGGTTTGGAACTCTGGGTCTCGTATTACCAAACTGAGATCACCAAAGAATACTCAAATGCGGGCATCTGTAAAGTCACAGGAACAACAAAGGATATTCAGTTCAAACCTATTGAGAATGTCAAGGGGGTGGGGTATTGCATAAAGTCGAAAGACACTATGCATCCAGTTGTCAAAGCAGCATATCTGGAATAGGCTATATCGCGAAAAGTTAAGGGTATTATATTGTGACTTTCAGAGAATATTGAGTCGGAGGTTCAATTCGATAAAAATAGTATGTGCATTCCAGTTTTCAAAAGGGTGTATTTGCAAGATCTCTGGAATGTCTGAGGGGATGAAAATGAAAATGCTAAAAAGTGTCATTTTGAATGCTGAACTAAAAGACACCTTTGTATCCAGGTGGTCAAATATCACCTGTTTTTGCACCACACCAATACTTACATTAATAAAAGAATTAATAAAGAAATTAACATTAATAAAATCAAAATTTTAAATTTCAAAGAAATTAAAATTAATAAAAGAACATTAATAAAAGAACTCTCAAATAAAAGAATTTAAAGACTGAGTTGTAAGAAGAAGTCATATCTCTGATATATTTGTCTTATTACATTTTCATTCTTATATAATCTTTTGAACATCTAACAGGAGGCCTGTCTCAGGTATTTATTTAGAAATTGCTGTCAAATCGAAAGATCATTTCAGGAACCATTTTAAAGCTGGGTTATTCAAAATTTATGCAACAATTATATTGCATACAATCAAAGCCAATACTCAGACCAACCTTTGCAACTTAAGAATTTAAATTAGGATCCAATATTTTAATTCTTTTTGCTAAAAACATAAAAAACTAGCTGAATATTTATGTTAGCCAATAATAAAACTTGAGCAATCAAAATCAATCAGAAATTAATTTTAAAGACCTTTCAGAAAAAGATGTTTGTCAAAGAAAAGTACACACACATGTTGAAACTTAAGACGAGTAGAAATGAAGCTCTATGGTGATTTAAACTAAAAATAGCCAGATATTAAAGAGAATCATCATATCAAGCATAAAGATAACAGATCCCGACATTGATGATTAAATAAATCATAAAACGAGTAGTAATTAAACAAACTAAAACTAGTCAAACCTAAAAAAAAAAATTAAATGGCTAAAAACATGAGTTTGGCTACATATAGCCATTTTTTGTTTCATCAAAGTACTAAGATCTTACAGCTCGCTCCCAAATAGAACATTGAAGAAAGAACATTGATGACAATCTCATCGAAGTCCTTAGACTACTGATCAGAGTAGAATGAAGAAAGATGTTTGCACGAAAAACGGCCTAAGAAGTAAGATCAAGCTCATCGATTATCGTTATAATCATTTTCTATCGAAAATATAGGATCTCACCACATTGATTTTTCAAGACACGGGGCTATTTGTTAGCCCCTACGTCCCCTCCTCTGAACACAAAATATGAAGACCCCTTTGCTGCGTCCCTTCCCCTCACCTGTGCCAAAACAGTCTGCCAAGCTTTTACTGATTCATTAAGATATGCTATTTTTCGTAACCCAGGTAACCTACTAATGTTTTCTTTTTGTCTACAATCCTACTTCACTGGGAATAGGTTCTAGTCCAAAAAAGGGATCAAAGTGCCAAATATTTGAAGCACATTAAAGACAAAAAACTATGCCCCAATTCCCTCTGCCCTCTCCCTTGATGTCAAGATTTAATGTCTTCTTGCTCTTCCATAAAATCTTCTTGAATGTATCAACTTAATCTTCAGAGCTGCTTCAAGGGTATTACAGACGTAATCTTTTCATCACCTGGAAAGATCCCCTTTTGTCACTCAAAACCGAATTTTACATCTCCTGTCTCTCTCCTTTCATTCTCCTGCACTACCTTGAAGTCTTAACTCCATCAACTAAGCTGCTGCTAATATATTATTTTGATAGTCTGAACGCACATGGTGTCTTTTTATTTAGCTCTGTCCTCTCACCCTAAATCATAATTCAATATCTATCCACACTTCTAAATAGTTCCTGAAATTCTGGACTTTTTTTTATCATTGAGCTATTTCTGAGATATTATGGATATGCCATTTTGTTAACATGGCAAGATATAGTATCTTTTGATTTGCATTGCTACTTAAACATGTATAGGTTTTAAGTCCCATTAGAACTTGTCCATCTATAAGACATTAGAGAGAAAAACTAATGAGCCCCTTCCTTTCCCCCGGCAGAAAATCTGAAGTCTTTGTCCCACTCTCCCTCTGTCTTTCCTACATTTACCTGGAAGTTTCAATTCTATCCCTCAAGCTGTTCCCGAGATTTTGCATATAGGCTATTTGTATGATCGGATATGTGTAGCGTCTTTCAATTTATCCCTTCTTCCTCTTTCTTCTTTTATCCCTTCTCGACCAAACCTAGCCTCTTTGTTCCTGCTAAAATCTATCTTGATAAATCCCGATGATTCTATTAATGGTCCTGAACAAATTGGCTGAGGTTAATCATGGAAATCCTAACAGTGGGTTAATTCCAACACTGACTCTTAGTTTCAGTATGGTGCATTGTATGTGTGGGAGGTATCAATCTTTTCGTCCTTATTAGTAAGTAGTAGACAACAGTACCATCAACTTCTGTAGAGTATGTACACATAATATTTTGAAAGTTTTCTGGAATGGGATTGTGTAGAACACTGGAAACTGATTTGCCTTAACCTGTGCAGACTATGGATTAAATGATATAGCAAATTTATTCAACATTTCTTATAAAATTCAATACCTAAACCATGGATACCTAGATGATAAAAAAAGACAACTAAATGTTGCTTTTAAGAAATAGAAAGGATGTTGAATATACACACACCCCTTATGGAGGAAATTTCATAGGAGTGCCAGACCTATTCCAGTTTAGCAAGACGTCTATATTTTTTTTGTAATTTTATTCATTTTATTACAATTCAAGTTTAGCTAAGAGATTGTCTCTTATAAAGTGAGAACATTTACTGCATCACAAACCACAAAACAGATAAGGGAGGTGAAAAAAAATAGAGAAAACGAGATGTTTGGAAAAATAACAAGCAAGTAATAACATATTTAGACTGCCTACCTGGTAATAACCTAATTTTCATGAAAGGATTGGCTAATCATCCATACTAAAAAACTTGTATATTGTGTGACTATTACCTTTGATGGCAGGCTATTCTACTCTTAAAAAACACTGTAAACAAATAGTTGCTCGTCTTTTTTTTATGAGGTGGGGTTTATATGTGTTACTTATTGGTTTGTAAAAATTGAAAAAAAATCGTTCTACATATCATCAATCCTTTTAGTAATTCTATAATTATTAATTAAACTATGCACAAGGAAAATGAGAGGAGAGTGATTTGGAGCCTGAAAGGCCTTCGGAAGTATAGAAGATAAGAAAGTAAAGGGATCATTTTTTAACCGTTCCTCTGTATTTTTTGTTCAACTTCATGTTTATTAAGAGTGAAATTGAGGAGTTATGCTCTAAATGAGGCCAAACAAGGAGGTTTGGAGAGTATAATGATTCATGTTTTCCCCTATTTTTGCCTTGCAATCAATTAATCTTCTTGTTCTAAAAAGTAAGTCTGTTTGTAATGTAAATAATTTGTTGTTTGCTTCTTGTAAATTGCAGAAAAAGCAATAATAGCAGCAATAAAAAATATCTTATCAGTTAGTAATGTTGTTTGTTTGTTCAGTACAAAAAGTGTTTTGTAAGTAGAGGGCTCAGTAATTTAGAGAATTGAGTATAAAATTTGATTTTTGAGATACTGGCTCTGAAGTTACGTCACTAAAATTTGAGGTAAAATTAGCGACCATTATTAAAGTTGATTGACACAAATTTTAAGGTTGAGTGACTAATTAGAGGGCTTATTACTAAAATACCTCAAATCTGGAAGT
This sequence comes from Artemia sinica, assembly GCA_027921565.1. NCBI lineage: Eukaryota > Metazoa > Arthropoda > Branchiopoda > Anostraca > Artemiidae > Artemia > Artemia sinica. Next base: position 830,816 of record CM051267.1, on the reverse strand, counting down.
TTTACTTTTGAGATACTCGCTCTTGAAGGAAGTGAAACAATTCATGTCCAGAATTTTTATTTTTTGAGATATTGACTCCTAGAGACAATTAACCCAAATCTCTTGCGTTTGGTAAAAGATCAATTTTAATGCTATGATGGGCTTAGATTACTTTTCTGTTAAAGCTGAGAACATTAAATTCAACTGAGCCTAGAGGAGATGGCTCATATGCTGCTGTGAGTGGTAGCTGAAGTATCTTGGACTGAAAGATTTTGGTGTCTTCTTCTTCTTCATAAATAAGTACCTGGAATCGTAAATGGGCTCCTTTTTGTTTCCAACTGCATTTTTTCACATTCATAACACACATACTACATTGCACATACACTGCACATAACACATTTCATAACATAATACATATTTTCATTGGCTCATGGGATGTGCAAGTACTCGAGCTGCCCTTTCCCAGCAATTTAAGGCCTACAGGTCGGCTACGTTTGAAACTCATAAGTACTTTGAAAAACGTCATTTGCATATCCGCTCTCTGAAAGGCGTCAAAAACAGCCTTAATCAAATTCAGCAGCTAATCTGCTCCTTGTAGGCTAATCATCCATAAGTGCTTCTAGTGTGAGTATCTTGTTTTCAGGTAACATCTAGTCAATGATGAAGCCATTACCGAAGTTTGACCACTATGGCTTGGGATATCCTGAACAATTCATGATCTCTATGTTTGGCACATTCTTCTATGTTGTTAGTTTCCTCAGTGCTGGCTCTTGCCTGATGAAGTATACGAAGTTGTCACAATGCCAGTCTTACAAAGTTAGCAGCCTGTAAGTACCCAAACATTATGGGAAGTAAGCAAGAAATATTGATGTAAGAAAATCACGTGTTGAAGGTCAAACAGTTGCACAAAATGTTTTAATAAAACAGGTCAAATGACTCTTAGTTTATCAGTCAGCTAATTTGGCTGTTTTATTTTTAAGAAAAGTCGTTGGTTCATTTTATCATCCTTAGGGGGCTTACCAGAAGATTTGTATCGGTAGTATGGGGCTCCGAAGACAAAAAAAAATGTTAGTCACAATTTGCTTGGATGGATTATCCTCTCCCTATATATACAACCCTATTTAATGTTGAATAGTTTTCTTCTGTGCTGAATATAGTTTCAATAAAAATAATAACATTCAGTACCCTAGTTATTGATTTTATTCCATTCTCAAGTGGTCATCATGAGCTCTAACAAATCTGAATTTGTGGTTACAGTCAAAGATTATCGAAAAAAATATATGTATATACGAATCTGTGAGTTAAAAAACGTACATTGAAAGCTTCTAAAATAATCATAGAGGGAAAATATCACTTCTATAATGATGCTTGTAGAGGGAGAAAAATGGCACGTATATAAATGGGGGCTCCCCGCTCCACCCTCAGAAATAGTCATACTTTTTAATAATTCTGACTATAATTTACAACTTAATTACAAGAATGTGTCCTCTTTGTTGGTTATGACAAGTACTGTTTGGCCAGCTTGGCCTTTTGAATTTTTTGGTTTTGTATTTGAATAAACAAGAAAAATGACTGTAGTGTTGGTCATATTGCCGAGGGGCCGATTGTAAAAATCTTGTAGTACAAAATTTGTTCGTTCTTTATTTTGACTTAAAATTTCAGTTAGGATAACTGATTGGGTGTAATTTGATTTTTTACTGATTTTTAGTTATTTTCTTCATTATGATTTATGTGCGGATTTAGTGACTTTTTTGTTTACGCAATATGAAAAATCACTAGAAATAATAATTAATCACTACGAGTGGCAACCCAGCCCAAGCTAAGTCGCTTATGCTACAGTACTTGGGTAAATTGCTCTCACCTTGAAATTTCGTCGATGTCACTTATGCTTACATAAACTCGGATTTTGTTTGCAATATTTAACTCTAAAACATAAGGACTAAGAAACATTTTCTATAATTTTTTTTTAACTAGCAAAAGGGAAGACTCTGGCGAAAGAAATACAATCAAATGGAATTTATTCTGACCCCAGCAGCGATGAAGACTTCGCTCTGTTGGCTGTCTTCCTTCTTCTTCTTCTCCCGGCTGTTTTCCTGGGTGAAGAGGAGCAAAAATTTAAAAAAGAAAATAGCCCACGCTGGAAGTTGGCTGGGTAAGATTGACTTTTTGAGCCTTGCCCTCAAAAAGTATTATTAAATAATTTAAATATACGAGTTCAATTTAAATAATTCTATGTTGCTTACGTTACGGATCTTAAGATGAAAGTTTTGTACTTTGCAGCTTAATTGGCTTACCTTACGGAGCTTTATGGGGCTCAGCGACATTAAGTGAACCAGTTTGAAAGGCCTGCATAGCCCATGTGAAACCGACATTCAAAAAAGCATCACTGGCTTAAATTTAGTGGTGGTTTTAGGTGGGTACTTGCCATGGGCGTAGACATTTTAGGGGCGCAAAATTTCGAATAAATATTCTAATATTCATAATAATTTCGTAATTTTTGAAATTTTATTTTATTAAAATAAAGTAGAGGGTACAGTTGGCAGTAAGTATACGCAAATGAAATCTGAAATTTTTATTTTTTCTATATCTTTTCCCATGTAAAGTAATTCGGATTTATGTAAGTGAACAAATTTGTTAATAAAAGAAAATTTTGTTAATAAGTGGAAGTATTGTTTAAGTTTGGCGTAAAAATTTTTGGGAGACAGGGAGGGGGGGCTAATTAAGATTTTTCCCTGGGTGCAAGAGAGGCGAGAACCGCCACTGCATAAACCGTTAGCTTGAAATTACATGAAAATAGTCTCTCTTTTTCTCGTTTTTTCTCTCCTTTTTCATTTTTTCTTTGGTTCTATTTTTAGTTTTACTTTTTCAAAACTGGCTTTGAAGGTAAAGCTAGTTTTGAAGCTAGTGCTCTGCACTGTAATATTTCTAACGGACTTTTCGTATTATTCACCCATCTCGTATTTCTGGAAAGAGCCTTGGAGCCCCCTCCCTCTCGCCTCATAGTCTGACCTGTTTGTACCTATTTACTTTTAAGCATTTATCATATGTTTAACTCTATATGGTATCTTTTATATTATTAGAAAACTTATAAAGTATAATTTAGAAACCCTAAATGGAGAAATTAAATAGTTTTATTGTTGCTGTTGCAAAGAACAAAAAGTTAGAGCATAGCCAAAATTATTTCATTTAAAGCTGAAAAGCTCCTTCCTTTTGAAAAGCTTACAGCAGAGGTTAGCTTAATTCCAAAACATCGTCGCCATGATTTGATTTTCGCTTTTAGACTTTAAGTACCAGGAGCGTAGCTCCAGCATTTTTATTTGTGGGGGGGGGGGGCAAGAGGGGTCCACATCCAGGAAGTCAAGGGGCATGGGATAGGGAAGGTGATTAGAACAATTACGAAAAGCACAAGCCTAAATCTGTTTTCAAGATGTCTGAAAACTTGTTTTGGAAAATTATTTTATAATGGATACTGAACACCCAATGAACAAAAAAGTAAAGGTGGCATGTGGCCTGCCCTAAGTCTTCGATAGTACATTTTTCTTCAAGAGTTAGTGAAGAAAAGTTACTATTTAGCAAAGACTTCACTCGCTTAATTTCAATACATTATAAAATACATACTTAAACAGTGCATACGCATCAAACGAAGAATAGTTTTAAAGTTACGTAATAAATTATGTTTTGTTTCGAATTATTTGGGGAGGGGGCAACTGCCGCTCTTGCCCCTCCCAAACGACGCCACTAGTAAGTACCGTAGCAAATTTATAAAGCTACGCAAAAAATACAAAAGTTAATGGCTCACTTTTGTTTTTTCACTACGTGGGATTTGGTGGTTGATTAAAGCAACAATTACGATTTTATAAAAATTAATTCTATCAATTGTATATATTTTTTTTGTTTTCAGAAAAGAAAAAGTAAGGAGCTGAGAATGAAGATTAGCAACAGCCTGTTCATATTATAAATTATTTCTATCTGATAAAAAAAAAGTTTGAAGTGTCATGAATAAGTGTGCTCTTTTAACCTCCACAATGTAAAATACAGTGTAAAATAAATGGATTTGAAACTAGCAACAGCGGTTCACCTTGTCCATATTGCGAAAGACAAATGTTCAACGCATGAATTCAGCTGTGATAATTAAAAGCGCTACGTATGCCGTTTTGATTGAAAATGAGTTATGTACGCATCGTGGGTAAACACAACACGATGAATCGACGGGTGGAGTCGGAATTGTCATATCTTGTACCGTTATAAAGATAAAAATGCTCCTTGCACCAGTTTGACAGAAAAGGGTTATCTTCAATGGCATTTGTATTCTTTTTTGTCAAGGAAAAAGGAGACATATGCCAAAAATAGATTAATTTCGAATTCAATCAGAATACTTTTGACAGAAGAGCACTATCTTAATCAATAGCAAAACGGAGACAAACGCCATAAAATGGAATAATTTTGAATATTTAGGAATATTTAGAGTTAATTACTGAAAAGGGCATAAAAAGTTTGTTTGGAATATGCTCCTTTATCTCCATTAGTCTCATCCTTCAAAGTGACCACAGTCGACAAAACTTTTTTCTGTTTGTTGGCTCTCCTGAAAAGTTTACAAAACGACGTATGTCGCACTTTTAATTTATTACAGCTGAATTGCTTATAAGAAATTAGTGCACTTAATTTATTACAGCCGAACTGCTTATAAGAAATTAGTGCACTTGCAAAAATAGAGTGATTGAATGCTCCTCGTCCATTAATTAACACTATAGCCTAGAGAATATAAGCAATATTATGTTAGTATCAAGGAGAGTGATTGGGAAGATGCCTTAGATACACATTTTTCGTATGAGTTAGAAAAATTAGTCTGTTTCCTTTTTATCAGAGCTAAAACAACAGTTTTACCACAAAAGGGTTTGACTAATTTTTAGAAAATACTTCCATCCATCCATGCATGAACGCAAGGGAATGACCCCCTCCCACTGATACCTAATTTTCTCTAAGTCTCTTTTTGCACTTCTTGTTCAAATTATCGAGCAATTTGTTTTGGCTTTCACCTAAACTAAATATACGGCTTTCTATCGAATTCTTTTTTCTTTATTTAAAGTTTTGTTTATACTGTTACTCACTATTAAGCTCTTTCTTAACAAGGCAATGAAATTTGTTTACCCCTTTCTCTTTAATTTTGTTTTTAATTTTATTTTGTTTGCATTGTCTCTTGTTTTTTGTTGTTTTTTTTTTCGGTTTGGATGGTTAAATTTTACTCTCTGTTTTTTTCCTTTCAATTCCTTTTTTAAAGCCTCTTTCTAAAACTGAAAAGTTGAAGGTAAGTCATTAAAGTTGAAACATAAAACATTAAAAAAAATATACTTTTTCCCAGAAAATGAAGATACTAATGGAGAAGACGCGGAAATAGAGCTTAATTTTTTATCTAGGAATATGATCTAGGACATTTTATCTACATCAGGTATCCCTGTTGTCCTAATAAAAAATTGTAGAAAATCACAAGCACCGTGTTCTTACCGTTTCTTATGATTAACTAAAAATAACTTCACTAATTGAATTATTAAGAATAATTCAAACTCAAAACGACAAAAAATACTTTTAAAGATACCCAAAACGAACAGAAATTAAAATAAATGGTCATAGCAAATATAAAAATAACAGTTACGTATATAGATGAATCATCTTAAAACGAGTAAAAATGAAATTGGATATTCAAGTCAAAATTGAAGTGAACAAAAATTACAACAAATAGGAGTTTGACTACTGCTCACTTCCCCCTCCCCTAACTTGGAAAGTTCGAAAGTCTTAGCAATTTTTTGATAGTGTTGGCGTGTGCATTTCATTGAAAACGATATGCATTTCGAACCGTGTGCTTTAGTTTTTTTGAAACATCGATGACAAATTATATATAAATCACTGTAATGATCAGGATAACAGGAAAGAATTAATGAAAATAAACTGAATATTTAATATATAACTATATTAATTCCTGGAAATCTCAGTACCGTAATTCAAGATTTTACTTCACTGTATTTTGTTCTTATTTTTCAGTGTTATAGATATAAAAAAAATCATAATATATTTTGTTATATATTTTGTAAGAAGTGACGTGGCCCAATAGTACCTGAAACTCTTAAAAAAGGAATTTTGGTAACAATGGATACACCAAAAGGATTGCCTTTTTATGGTAATTCAAAATAAGTAAAATTCATTAAGTTTCATGTTACCTGTCAAAAGCAGCGAGCCTAAGAAAATTTATCTGATTTTTGAAAAAGGGAGAAACACCCCCTAAAAGTCAAGTGATCTGAATGAAGTTCCAACCATCAGATTCAGCACATCAGAGAGCCCTTCTGTAAAGATTTCAAGTTCCTGTCTACAAAAGTATAGAATGTTGTATTTTTTGCAAGAAGAAAGATCACTGATGCGTGTTTATTTGTTGGTTTCTTTTCACGGGGTGATCATATCGAACCAATGGTCTTAGAAGATCAGGAGAGGGCTCATCCGGACGGAAATCAGAAGTTCTAGTGCCCTTGAACTTAAAAATATGAATTTGGAACTTCTCTAGTTCCTCCCACGCCCCTTTTTTCCCCTAAGACATCCAATCAAAATTGTTAGATAGCCATTTGATTCAACTTAGTTGAAAGCTTCAATAACTATGCCTTTGGGGATGAGTTGACCCCCATAGTCCTTGGGTAAAAGGGCTATAAGTTACGCAGTTTATTCACGTATAGTATTTGTTATTGGGAAATATAAGAATTTTTGGGGGAGGGGGGATTTTCCACGGGGAAATTTATAACAATAAGAGGGAGGGAAGGAAGGGGATATCCTGGTATGATTTGAAAAACGGTCAGAAATTAAATATAAAAAAAGTGTTTTTTTTTAAGAACTTTAAGACTTTAGCGTTAAGAGTAACGGATTGAGAAGGTGGCAGCTCCCCTCAGTTAAGGAATAATTTCTGTTCGTTTTAATGCTCCTCCTTACTTTCAGTGGAAAAAAAAAATTGTTTTGTTTTTTTAATCAAACAGTTCGTGACAACGAACTGTAATTAAGGAACGACTCGGCCCAACAACAATTGATATTTGGCCTAATAGGCCAATTGATTCAGCAAAACACAATTTCAAGGTCTGATAACTATGCCTCTCAGTATGAAATGACCTCCCCCCCTCCTCCATCTCCTGGGAAAGGGTTGTAAGTTAGGCAGTTCGCCCATTGTTCATATATAGTATTTTTTACTGGGAAACATGCATATCTTTTTGGGGAATTTTCTGAGGAGAGGGGATTTCCCATGGAAGGAAAGTTTATGGGGGAAATTTTGCACGGTGAGGGAAGGGCTATAAGTTATGCGATTTGCATATTTTTGTATATGTTATTTGTTATTGGGAAATGTACGGAAAATTTCACAGGAGTGGCGGATTTCCCGGCATGTAATGAAAAACGATTAGAATTAAGTTAAAAAAAAAAACAAGTTTTTTCAACTGAAAGTAAGGAGCAACATTAAAAGTTAAAGTTAAAAGAAACTTTTTCATATATGAGGGCGCTGCCTCTCCTTCAACCCTCGCTCGACGCTAAAGTTTGACTTTTTCGGCCCAGTTCCTTCAGAACGACTCCTGAAACACAAGTGTCGTTTGATTGTAAGAAGAAGCTTTTTTAAGGCACTAAAGAACTTTAATCGGGCAAAGGAACGAGGGTTCAGGAAGGGGCAGTCCAGTCACATGTAGAATAATTTCAGTTCGTAATACGCTTTGAAATTGCTCCTTACTTTCAGTTGATTTTTTTTTTTAATTAATCACTAGATAGATTGACTTTTCTTGGACTTTTGTCTTTATATTCACTTTTTAGGTTTAAAAGTAGACGATATAGCATTGGAAATTGCGAATCAGGCTGAAGCATGATAAATTAAAATGGTCAGATAAGGACACAAGTTTATTTTCTTTCTAGTCTAGTGGTTTGTTGATAACCAGGTTCGTGGTTTCTTCGTTGGAGAGGCAATCGTTCTAATAGAATCCTTATTTGCAGAATTGTTTCCTCACTCCAAGCTACAATGGCATCAGTAGCAGCATTAATAGTCATCTTCAGTTGCTATGATGACATTCTCAGGCACCAACACCCGCTGGTAAATTTGTACACTGCTTTCTCAATGCCCTATTTCGCCTATGATATTTGGTCAATGTACTACTACTATGAACAGCCTGGGACGTTGTCACGTAAACTTTTTGGATTTCTCAAAACTAATGGCCTGATGATTGCCCATCATTTGTTTATTGCTTCGACGGGAGTACTCGTTATATTGGTAAGGGTCGTTATTGGTTACTTGCTAGGTAAGCCACGTGTCCCCTTTCCTCTTCTGATTTTTATAACTTCTTGTATTTTCTACATAAAACTTCAGCTATCTAAAAAAATTTTTATTTATCATATTAAAAAAAAGTTATATTCAGCTTTATAAAAGTTTTCTAAATAAAACTTTTCTATATAAAACTATATAAAATTTCAGCTCCACTCTCACTGCAAACCCCTCCGAGTGTGGTTTATTTTAAGGTTCCAAAATTGGTTATGGTCTTAATATAATTTTAGCCAGAGGATGTAAATAGATCGTACGGTTTACAGTTTCAAATTTAATATTAAGAAGACTAAGTCGCTTAGACTCAGAACAAGTGGAGGGCGAAGAGGGGATTTTGGGTAACAAGAAGATCGATCAAGTAGATAGTTTCACTTACCTAGGTAGTATTATTAGCGAAGATGGAGGATGGAGTAAAGATGTAAGAAGTAGAATAGCCAAGGCCCGGGGTCTTTTTTCATGGTTGAAGAAAGTTTGGAAGAATAAGAGGGTCAGTTTGCGAACCAAGATTAGAATATTGAACCCAGCGGAAATGACAGTGTTCAAGTATAGTTCTGTGGGCTCTTCGAAAGGCAGAGGAAGATTTACCAATTTTTTTCCTCAGGAATTGTCCATTGATAGTTTCATATACTTGTTTGACTGACGTTGCATCAGACAACAGGCTGTACGAATAATGTAGTACTATCCCACTTTCGAGGGATATAATAAAAGAAAGGTCGAGAAGGCTGTGACACGTTTTCTGGATGATAGATCGCCAAAGATTTTTCTTTTTGGCCAACCATCTGGGACCAATCCAAAAGTAGGGCATAGATAGTAGGTTGTATAGATCGTAGAAAGCTCCCTACTTTATTATTTTGTTTCTTAAATATTGGTATAATTATTTCATTATTTTATGCACTTTATAATTTGTTTTTAAATATTGTTTGCCTTTGAAAAAGCTCGTAAGTTTTAGTGGTTTACCACTCATACACTTAGAAATTATCTAATCTTGAGTATTAAGAGTACATGTTTCAATCATATGTCAGCCTACACTAAAAACTTAGATCCAAAACAGGTTGTGAATTGGAAGTAAAATGTTTGCTGAAAGATCAGTAGATTCCCCTTCAAGTTTTGTTCTTTTGGTAGTGAAGTAGCAGCAATGATTATTGAAGGTAGTGAGTGATCAGTATTACCCTTTTGGTGACAATTTTGTTATTTGTTATGGTAAACAAATTGGCAGTAAGATACCCAGATTGTCGGAAATATGTAGACGATTTGTTCTTTCTATTGGAGTGTTCTAGAGGCATTTGTTGCAAAACAGTGTACATACTTGATAACATTTTTTAAGAGGCTCGTGCAGCGGACATGTCTCTAAATAAGGTCAAATCTATTGTATCAAGCCTTTCGTGTCAGATTGATAGTAATAATTTGAATTTATCGCTATCGACATCTCAGACTTGACTTACTTGACTAGACACTCTTGTTCATCGGGGTCGTCAGCGTAGAGGGAACTAGTCGACAGTGCCTTTAGTCTTCTCCTGGTGGTCCTATCCAGGACTAGGGATGGGGCCTCGTCTGAGTAATTGTGGATGAGGAGACGTTTGTTTTATTACATCAGTGCACCTGATGCATGGCTTCCCTTGAGGACTTTGCCAGCCATTTTTGAGGGATTAAATCCGTTCCACCTCAAGGAAAGGGCTTCTTCTGGAGTAGGGAGATTTACCAGCTTGAAGGTCGTCAAGATCTCAGGGTTGCGGATCTTATCATAGCATTTGAATCTTATCTTATCTTTTTTTTTATCTTATCTTGACGCAGGTGTCTAGTTTGAACAGCACCAACTTTTCGTAGCTGTTTCTGAGCTATCAGCCACGTTTCAGAAAAGTATAGCATGATTCATGAGAGTAACACGTTGTAAATTCTAGCTTTGGTTTGGCGACTAGTTTGCAGTTTGAGAAAAACTGGTTTCAGGGGTCATCCAAACACAGAGTTTTTCTTGGCTGATCTGGCGGTGATTTCGGCATCATGTGTGGCATTGAAGAATATAATTGATTTGAAATATGTAAACTGCCTTACCACGTCGACAGCTTGGACGTTAATCTCAACAATTAAAGGGGACGTCGATGCTGTCTTATGTATGGGCATTATTTTTGTTTTCTTTCAATTAATTTGTAGCCCGGCTCTAGCGGCTGTGGAGGTTGGTCAAAATTGTCACTTAAGACAGCTTCATTGTCCGTGAAATTAATATCAGAGACGGTCCTCCCGGCAAAACTGATGCCGAAAGGGTCGACATGGTGTGTCTTGTTCAGGATGTAGTCGGTTGCACAGTTCAACAGCTCAGGTGCAGCAGTTCATCGCTGCCGTACACCATTGTAATTGGAAAGGAAGAAGAAAGCTTCTCATTAACTGGGGCGACGCTTTCTGTGTTGCTGTAGAGTTCTTTAAAGGTGTTTCCTCGGCCAAAACTTGGTCCCGTCGGGGTCAGTATGTAGCTTTTGCAGCAGCAGCGACGAGCCATGAGTCAATGCCACCTGGCGGATCTAAATTTATCAGCTTATCGTAGTCTCTCTCCCATTGACCAAGACATTGTGACTGATCTCCTTTCACTGCTTTCAGGCTTGCGGGTGCCATGGTCTGTTGGTCAGTCAGCTCACGCAGGATCTTGAATATTGGCCAATGTCTTAGGGCAGTTTGCTCGAACTCAGTGGCTTTGCTCGTAATAAAGTCTTTCTTGTCCTTGTGGAGAATATAGTTACGCTGTTCGTTCAGCTGTCTGTACAGCGTCATATCTACTCGTAGTCTTGCCCGCTGTCTTCCGCTCGATTAGTCCTAACCTGTGGCTGCTTATCCACTCTTTCTTTTTTCGCTGCTTTGAGCCCACAACTTCTCTGGCTGCTATGAGAGCATTATCCTTAAAAGTCTTCCACGCTGACTCGCCTTCTGAACACTATAGGAGAGCCTCAAAACGGTTGGAGACTTCAACAAAATGCCGCTCGCAGAGCGAGGGATCTTGCTGCAATTGAGAGCCATCCATCTTCTTGGTGGAATATGAGCTACCGTTCTTTCCCTTCGAAGAGCCAGGCTCCTTCGCTAAGCGGCAGCACCTGTTTCCAAACTACAGCCAATTATCCCATGAGATGCAAGATATGGACACAGTTTCGTTCCCGCCTTTTCACAATGTTATAATTGTGAAATATGAGTGGGATTATATCACGTAATTGTTAAACCCTTTTTTTTAAACTCTATATTCATCGGAATTGATGAATATACTACTTGTTTTGTTTACCTTTTTGTTCTAATGATGACAAAAACGAGTTTTGGCGCGTTGCTTTTTTCTATGGAAAGGATTTGAATTTTGTAACTAATGATAAAAACTAGTGTATTGGCAATTGTATGAAGCATGTCTTTGAAATTGACGGAGTCTTTATCGATCGAATAATGCAAATTAATGGTGGGTGTAGATAAATGGAGTTGATTAAAGCCTTTTGTAATTGAGTAACAAGTAGCATTAAGGAATAAGACTGAAAGTTGTCCAGTATATAGAATAAGACAGATTAAGAATATAGAGCACTGTCGTTGCTCAATCAGTTGAGCTCCATTAAATTCCCTCATCCTCTCTCTCTCCTTCTATCTCTATTTCTTTCTCCCTCTTCTCGCTCTTTCTCTCGACTCATCTCTCTCTCTCTCTCTCTCTCTCTCTCTCTCTCTCTCTCTCTCTCTCTCTCTCTCTCCTCTCTCTCTCTCTCTCTCTCTCTCTCTCTCTCTCTCTCTCTCTCTCTCTCTTCGTTTTCTCTTTCGTTCTCTCTCTCTCTTCGTCAGAGAGAGTTAAATTTTTTATATCTTATTTCACCTTAGTTTTTTATGATCTCTAACTTTCCAGTTTTTATCACAGATTACGCACATAATGTATAGATGAATGTATAATGTATACACAAAATATATAGACGCGTCCTAAAAAAAAAAATAATTGGCCACTTGCTTTTATGAGCAAATGCTCTATAAGCGAGAAGATCAGACTCGAATCTCCCAAAGACGCAAATGCCTACATTATAGTTCCTGTGACATTTCTGTGAGATTTAGTGGATGCTTATAGCAACAGTTCAAGGCTTTCCTAAAGATGTTGGATATAGCTCTGCCTGAAAACTTTTTTTTAATGAAAAGTGAAGTGGAATTTATGCAAGTGGAATTTATGCAGTATACCTAATAATTTGGCTAATCGCCAAATTTTGGGAACCCTTCCTCCTCCTCCTCAAAGAGAATAGATATAGTATAAGCCCTCAAAATCGACATTTTTTAATCATTTTATTGGATAATTCGAAATATAAAATAGATGATTTCTAATATATAATTTTATATTTCCCAACAAATTTAGAATTACGTCCTGTAGTGGCTCAGTGGGATTGATGTTTGGTTTGTAATGCAGGATCTGGAGTTCTAACTCAGCTGAAGTCACACGCTGTAGGATCAAGAATTGATTTCAGTGTGGAGATTATACTAAAGTGTCTCCATAAATTCCAAGTAAGAAAAAGCAGAAGTTTAACATTACACGTGGTACCTACGAGATTATCCTACGGTGTTAGTACAGTTTAATTTTGTTTAATTTGTTACAGTTTAATTCAATAGACAAAAAATTGCACAATTGTTCAGTTGGCTTATTCTTAACCTTGATAGCTATCAAAGTCATGGTAAATAGGTCGCAAAAATTATGGGTGTTATATTTCAATCAGTATGCAATTGAAGTCTATCTTTTTTATAGCCAATTCTTTTTCATTATACTTTCTTTTGTTCGGAATTGTCTTTTTTGCTAAATATAATTTAACTTGTATAATCTTTTTTTACTTTAATCTGTTCTTGTGGATCGAGTCTTTTCATTTGCAGCTAATTTTCTTACTTTTTTTTAGAACTGGCGTCACGGAATTGGTGATGTTATTGTCGCATTTTTCTTCTTTCATGAGTTCAGCACACCCTTTGTATGTCTTAGAAATATTCTAAGTATACTGAAAGTAAGTAAATAGGTCTTTTAAATTGTTTAATATACTTGGTCTAACCATCTTTGCCGTATTGAAACAAGCCAAAAGTGTTGAAAATCATGAACAATATTACAGGGAGCTGCCACTTTGAGGACGGGCTTTTGTACACATTTTGAATTATTCTGTTTCTGTCAAGGCAAATGCCATAAGTAGGGTAAGCAGAATGTAGATCGAATTCATAGCTATTCCCTAAGCATCGGTTTACATGCTACTGTATATTACTATCTATCTACTTTAGTACACCAATTTTTTTTTAAACTTAATTTCTCAGTGAAAACTGAAGAGGGAACTTAAAAAATTTAAGCGAGCATAGAGTGAAAATTGGCGCTGGTGTAGGCAAACAACCCCAATGCCATCTAGAGTTTTGTGTTCCTTGGCCTTCTTCAGTGTAATAATGTGTTAATATGTATAATATTTCAGTATAAAATTTGTATGTTAGTGTAATTGGCAAAATTAGTAGAATAATGAGTGTCTTATCTCAGTTTCTGAAATAAAACAAAAGCAATAACAGTGCTTGTAAGACATGCCAAAAGTCACGTAGTAGATTGCTTTAAATGTTACCAATTGAAGTTTACTTTAACAAAGTATATACATAATTCGCTTCTTTACTTATCACAGAAGATCAATGTATTTTAGCATCCTAATTTTCTTTAACTGACATAGTCTTGTATATGTTAACTAGAAAAGAGCTGGGTTTTTCTTTAGTAAGCTGTGCAGTAACGTAAAGAAATAAGAAGGGGTGCAGGTAAATTACAAATAAAACGTAATTTTAAAAAAAGCCAATAAAATAACAGTCAAACTGACAAACCAGTCAGCAAAATGAAGAAGAGAGAGAGATATATAGAAGCAACGATTTTCAGACAGAGGTACATTTTGCTCTCAAAACGTAAATATTGATCTGACACTCCATAAGGGTGTGCTTTGTTCCCAAATAGCTAAATTTGTTGGACATTGTACTATACCTTTTGAAATTTTACTCGGAGTCAAAATTCTCAGACATTTCTCTATAGGGGTGCCTTTCCCCCTTTTCTTTCCATGTATCTTTTAGATCTGGAAGCTACAAATCTAGAGACAGTTTCTCACAGGAAGTACTTTAAATATCAGAAGTTCTTTTGGGGGAGAGGGGGTGATTTAAAACCTCATAAAATGCGTGTTGTAGTTTTAGTTTTCCAAAAATTTTCGAACACAAGGCTAATGTTTGGGCCCGAAAATTCCCTTTCCCTTCCTACGCACATGTTTCTACGAGGATTCTGTCGTGCTAAAACTTCATAAGCAAAACAAAAGAACTAAACCTCGAGGTGACTCTGCTCCATCCTTTAGCCAAAATTGGCTTTTTGTGTTGTTCCATGTAAGGATTTTAAACTAAGTTGAAAGATTTGATTTTTTTTTATTCTTCATTTAAAAGAGGGGAGACGGGGAAATTTGAGATTCCAGAAAATACCTACCCTCTGGTGCTACATGTCATTTAATTGTTGATTTATTTTGCACGAGTTCATCACGTCTTTTGTCTATATTACCAAATGTTAACGTCAAAGTAAGTACAGGACTTTTGAAACATGTTGTCTCGATTTTTCTACTTCGTAAACCTATTTTCGTCTTGTTTTAAATTTCTGATAGTTATCTAATCTTTGATCAGATGGTGCGAAATTTCTATACATTCGATTTTTTATGGGGGTGAAATAGGGATCAAGCCTTTAGGTCTTTCAATTGCTTGTGTATGGACTAAAATTATACATAGCCCTGCTTCCCAAAAGGTGGAAGGTGACCACCTTTCAAATAAAATATATTTACGAAGCTTTTGTTTTAAAAATGAGCTATTGGCAGAATTTTGAGCCCAAGAAAAAGTACCGAGAAACTCCAAAGGATGATAGTTTGTCGATTCGATTGAATGCAATACAAAATATTGAAGAGTCAGTAAGATAAAAACAATTGTCAAAAAAATACATTTTATTGCACTAAATAGCAGCAATTATGGGGACCTTTGTGCCCTTCCCCCTTAATAGATAACTCCTATTTGGGTTTTCGTGGGGGATGAATAGCTCCTTGTCCAGGGATTAATTAAAGCCTTTTGACAAGCTTATGGAAATGAAGTCACGTTTTTCATGTACGGATGTTGGATGCAGTAAAGGTTTTAAATGTGGAATAACCAAGAACGAGGGTGCTTTTTCACAGTTGAAAAAAGTCAAGACGTGGAAGATGTGTGGGAACCAAGATATTGGAAGCTACAGTGATAACGGTGGTCAGACATGGTTTTGAAACGTTGGTGCTTTGGAAGACGGAAAAGGATTTATTAAATGTTTCCAGAGGAATTGTACGGATTATTTTGGGTACCCGTTTGACTGACTGTTCAAACTATAGTATCAATATTATACAGCATAGAAATTTCCTGTGCTCTCCATTAAAGATTTTTGGGAAAAACCTTTCTTCATGACTCCGCCTTCGGGCGTGCGCCATGACACGTTTTTATTACATTGCGTTAGGAATATAGGAGACCTGATGACGCTTTTGCTGTGACGCTTTCGGAAACTTTCCAAACCGCGCACTGTGATGTGTCCAATTCCTGAACCAAATTTTCCATACTGTATAATATTTATGCTGTGGTTCAAACAGTAAACTGCACAACAAAATTTGGTTCTATCCCCCTTTCTAGTGCTATAATGAGAGAAAGGTTGAAATAGCTAAGAAATGTTTTTCAGATGAAACATGACAGATTGCGGAAGATCGTCCTTTTCATCCATCCATCTAGGCCAAACGCAGGTCGTTACCGAATGTCATTGGAAGAGGTTGTAAGAAAGTATTTAAAGGAAATTGGAACTTCTTGGGAGGGGGAGGGGTGAAAAACGAAGCTTTGAATAGATACAGTCCATGCAGTTGCAATGCACACACGGTACAGTACATGCAATAGATTACTGATATATAGAAGCTTAAGAATTGAACGAATCCATAATTTTATTTAAAAAAAACTCTTACTCTTTTATCTATGATTATTGTAGAATCTATTATTATATTATGCTTTCTACAAAGAAGCGTATTCCGGATCCATGGATTTAAATATAGCAGGTACTTTGCAAACTTAAAAAAATAATCCTATGGATTTGCAGCTTTTAACGATTTGTGAAAAAGCGCCACACAGAAGAGTGGTCAGTTAGAGGGGGCGCAGCAAATGCATTAAAGTAACCTTCTCAATATTGAGCTTAACTCTCTTTTTTGTTTATTTCCACCAGTAGGTATCCTTAGGTAAATGATCGAGTCAAAATCCTCTTATGACTGGAGCAGATTATTACAATCACCTATAGGATTTAGTCTATAGCTTTTAATCTTGACAGAGTCTTAAGCTAAGACCTTGGTGTCTATGGTAAGTGGATTTATTTGATGTAGTTTTCTGTCGAGCCGGACTAGTGTTCGTAGCCGTGAAACCCTGTGTCTGTAAGGGCTGAGGTTCGAGTCCTGGTCTCGTGATTATTTGGTTTGGAACGGAGGTCAACGGTGTGACTCTATAAGCTCAGCCAGATTCGACCCTGCTTCAAATGGGTACCTCGATAAATCTGGGGGAAAACATGGAAAGTGTCGGATGATTTACTCCCAGCTGCGCATTGTACTCCGGGCTGAAGGCAGGAAATCGGGAGATTGGAACCTGTGTTACGCAGACTGTTGGTCAGCATGCGAATATGTTTTTTTTGTGTCTTGTGTGTTTTTTCTGTCGGAATAAGTGGCGAGGTTTATATTTTGACATTGTTTGAAAAAGTTCCTACAGACGCATACTTATCCCTGCAGTAACCATAGCTACCCTGTTTATTTTCATAACCAATATATGAATTTCGAGTAAAAATGGAAATGAAGTGCAAAAGCTGTGAAGGGCTTCGACACTAGCTGAATTAAATCCTAACACAATCGTATTATCAACATTGAACCATAGGCCTAAATTACTATTCTTCCTGTAGCTTAGAAAAATTAACTTCACATCATGGTTGCCCCCTAAAGGGTAACCAAGCGTAGAATGAGTCCTAACCCATAATGACCGAAAATTTTAAATGAGTTACAAAACGTCAAGCGAGGAAGAATCGCTATCCCGAAAAGAAAACTTAAATATAGTATGTCATCTGCAAAGATAAATAAAGAGAGTTCAAGTCCTTTGGAAAGACAAGCAGGCAGGACTGTACTCTGTGCTTTAACAACTGAATTATTAAAAAGGGCTGGTGACGTCTAAGCACCTTGTTTAACACCTTTGTATGTAGAGAAAATTGATTACCATCTTTTATTTTGCTCTAAGATGACGATACACACACAAAAAACAACTAATAATTGTTAGATCAAAACCTTTTAAACTAATAAAATTTGCCCAAAAATGCAGAGGTCAAAAGCCCGAGCTATATTTAAAGCAAGCAGTATTTGGAAACTAACTTGATTTCAACGTCTAATAGAAAAATTTACTGGTAACCAAACTGGTGAGATGGAACATGACACTTTATTTTTATTTTATCAATAATGAGTGGTTGAAACAGCCTGAAAGAGATCGCAATCAGGTCATATGATGAATCTGAATGAAGGTTTTATTTTTCTTTTGAAAGCTGTAAAAAAATTATTAATTTAAATGTAGATTTTGATTCCTTTTGCTAATTTTGTTTATCCTCTATAATACTCGCTCTTCATTTCTCATATTCTAGCAGTTGTATTATTGTTTTATTTCAATATTTTTATTCTATACATTAAATCTAAGCAGGTCAGCCTTGGGAATTAATTCTAAGACATCTCCAGATAATCTTCAGAGCGTTTTCAATATGATTACACTTTCCGTAAGACTTGTGTGTTGTTCCAAATTGGCTCGGAAATGTTTCTATTTTCTAGATGAAAGACACCAAGATCTACTCAGTAAATGGAATATTGATGATACTTGCCTTTTTCCTTTGTCGAATTGCTGTCTATCCCTTCATGTTTTACCTCTATAGTCGACAAGAGAACATAGGATTTGCAAAGGTTAGTCCATTATGTTTTCTCTTTTAAAAAGGAAAACAGACATTCTGGGTTCCAACTAATTTAAGAGTTATCATCATTACGAAGTATTTCTAATATTATTATTCCTAAAAAATAAAAATAAGTGCATATTTTGGGTGAATCCCTTTTTCCTCTGATTGCTCTCACTCATTCAATGGAATATCTTTGTCGCTGCCATAATCAAACATTTCAGTAGTAAGGAACTATAAGTAAGGAGCAACTCGGGCAATTAGTAGCTGAAAGTCTAGAAAAAAGGGGAATTTTCATAGCAACATATTAAAATAATTGACTTTACATGCAGATACCAAATATGAAAAATTCATTAAATTTAATATAACCGAAAAGGAGGGAAATACTCTCTCCTTTTATTAATCCGTATTTTATTAACTCATTTAACATAGTACTTTTTATTTTTACCAGCAGAATTACTCAGGCTAAACTGTACATGACCGAGTCCGAGACCGAGTCCATGCAAAATTGGCCGAAATTTAGCAAAATTCTTGATTTCTACGGAAAATTCGGCATAAATCAGGTAGCGATTCGGTAAAATTTACGATGATCGTAAATTTTTGTGTTACAGAAATCATTCTTTTTTTTATCTGATTCTTTTTTGTTTTTCATGAACTTTGGTCAAAAGCCGAGGAAGTTTTTTTTCAACTATTTACCTTCTAACTTTTTTAAACTAAATGCAAGTTTTCAAGCAGATGTTTGCTAAGTAGTAGTTTATTTTATTTCATAGTATTTTCCTCCTTTTAATAAAAGGAGGGAAATACTCCCGAAAAGGCAATTGGTCTTAATGAAGATCACGCCGTTAGATTCAGCTTCCCTCCCATTAGTGTACATGGAAAATATTAAGTATAAAAAAACGAGCTTTCTCAGATGAAATTAAGAGTGACATTAAAGCTTAAAACGATAAAGAAATTGTTTCGTAAATGGCAGTAGTCGCCCTCTCTTTATGCTAAAGTTTATAGCGCATCTTATTCAAATTCATCAGCCTTGTCAAACACAGCCGCTCTTAAAGAATTAAGACACAAAGTCAAACTTTAGCGTAAATATTGGTGAGTAGAGGAGGGGACAGCCCCTTTTCGAGGGCTACAGCCCCTCATATATTGAGTAGCTCCTTTTCGATCTAAGTTCTAATGTCGCTGTTTGCTTTCCTTTGACGAATCTTGTTTTTTTTTTTTATGGGATTCACTTACCATAGAAAGTGCTTAAGGTACATACCGGTTTTTCAATAACTCAAAAGGCCAGCTGTGGCTTGCAAACAATGTTTCTGTAGGCTATACCTCCCAGAAGGGCCGCAGACTAAAGATGGTCGTATGAACATTTTAGAAGCAAACGATTTTTAGAAAATACTGATCAGTAATAGCCGAAGAAACCATATGAATCTCTACGCATAAAAGACATATTTTAATTTCCGACCATAATTAGTGCTTAAAGATATTCTTTGAAGATCAGAATTATTTGATAATTTTATTATTAAAAATATTCTTAGCGCATTCTCAAAATTTTTGGGTCTCTTACTCAGTCAATGCTGCTAGTTTAATGTATAATTCGAACGTATGTCATGATTTTCTATTTTAGCTGTGTTTTAATCTTTTTTAGCAAAGAAATTCTCTGTTAAATAACTTCAAAACTGGGACCATCAGTGGGAAATTAAGATGGCACAAAAGTTTTTCACTCTTTTTGTGTACCAACATCTTTATTGTGAGCAAATATTCTGTGTGGATTCTCCAACTTTTCGGGATCTCCCTTACTTTGTCAATATCTCTTAATTTATGTCCATATTCTACTTGCCGTAAAGTGCTGCTAGTTTGAATATATAATGTTAACGTTTTTTATTATTAACTGTTTTGGTGTGTAGTAACGTTTTTAGCACATGAATTCTCTGCTAAACAACTTAAAAATTTTGGTGATCAGTGGGGAATTAAGACTGCCTAATGTTGTTACCCTTTTTTATAAATAATTTCTTGGTTGTGAGCGCCAAATTCAAAAATAATCATTTTTCGTCTCAAAGACAGGCTGGAAAGAGAAAAAAAAAGTAAAAAGGAAGGATGGAAATGATAAATTAAAGAACTTGTCATCCAGCTGACCCTGAATTTTAATGGTGTTGGGGTTGTTAGCTACCAGTAATGCCTTGGATTTTTTAGCTACCCATCCATCTAAGACACTAGGTCAAAGAGAAAAGCAGGTTTTATCTAAATGGGGTGGGAAGACCTCTTAAGAAAAAAAGAACTAAAGTATATTGAAACTTTATGGAAGAAAATAAAGAGGAAAGCCTTTGAACCGACTGGGGTTGAAGAGAACCATGTGCAGTTGTGTTAGCCTCTGGCTGCTTGGTGCCGCGGTGGGCTGTTAGTACTAGTAGTAGAGAGATGGTCTTGTAAAATGTGAATTCTGGGATTTTTCAGAAAAAAAACGGAACCGAAAGTTTAATGAAATGCGTAAATATTATCGGAAAATAAATTATACGGGAAGCTTCGGATGATTTGTCCCCAATCACTCATTGCACTCCCGACGACAGAAGATCAGCACCAGAGAATCAGGAGATCGACATCTGCGTTACGCAGACCATTGATCAGCATGAGAAAACGTTGTGTTTGCTGGCTTCTGATCAGATACTCCAACCTTATTTCCCTTTAGTTTTTTCAGGGACTATAACTGAATTTTTATAAAATTATATTTGCACAATTAGCAATAAAATTATCTCAACAAAAAAATCGCATAGGCCTACATTAATTCATTAGAAAAAAACTTCATGAACAAAGTTGTCAAAGAAAAATAAATAGTGATATTGCAGCTTAAAAATAGAAATTAAAAATAACAGAAATTAAAAATAGTTATCAGATAAAAGTTAAGCCAACATAGATTAACAGGAGTATAAAGGGAGGTGCCACACCCTTAAACCCCCCATAAACCTTGAGTGTTAGTTGTGCTTTACGGAAAACAACTTATTTTTCAAAACACTATGTTTTTCTTTGTCAAAACACGCATAAAGAGATGCAAATTTTGTTATTCTCTTTTATAAGTTTATTAGTTTTGTTTTACTATAGTAACGGAACCTTTTTCTTACCAATTTTTGATTAACTTATTTTTTATTATGAAAGAAAGGTCTTTTAAAACCTCAAATGAGAATTTTTTAAACTAACCTCTTCAGGTTCGGTTTGTAATCCTTTGGTAGAAAGCATTGATAAACTTCTGTTACATTTTATACTAATAAACCTGAATTAATTGTTTCAAATAAACTGTCATATAAACAAGAGTATTTGTAGAACTTTGAACTTTTTTTTATTTTAATCTAAAAAAAAAAAAAAGCTCTTCAAAATATATTTGGTTTCCAGTAAGCCAGAGGTGACACTCTTAGTCTTTATAAGGCTTTAAAGATCAGTCTTAACTCGGGTAATCTCTACTCTTTTTAAGGTTAGATTGGTTACTTATTTTAATGTTTGTTCGTTTCGGGCTGAATTTATTCATTCATTGTAATTTCTTTTCGTTTTATGCTTCATTTATACTAAGTTGGAGTAGGTACAGTGTTGTCAATTGGGAGTAGGGGTAGGAGGTATCTGTCCCTGATCCCTTTTTAAAAACACATTTTGTGGTAGTATTTGAATGAAAAATTCCTTTTTGATATGTTCATTAGTAAAATTGAAGAAACGACAAATTTGCCTCTGCCCTGAAACTTAAAATTAATTTGACCCCCCCCCCCTTAAAATTTCGTGAAAAGATGCCGCTGAACAAGTATTTTACCATGTGGCTTAAGCTGGGAATGGTGTGCGTAAAAACCATATATTGAAATGTAAAAAAAAACTTTAAACAGGTCATTTATACTACCTAGTTGTTAAGTTGTTCCATCCACATTTTTTACCTATAGATTCTAGGTCTTCAACTCCTCGCTCTTTAATTTATCATAGGCAGCGCAATAGCGCTGCCTAAGTATAGAACGATGTTGGCACAATGTATTGTTTTTTTTGTTTTTTTTTTTTGTTTTTTTTTTCTTGGTCTTAGACCAGGGCACTTCGTATCGAAGGAGTTGTCGTAGAAACTTCGAAAAGGCTCATTCGATTGGAAATTGGAATGGCTATTACCCTTTTTAATAGTCGAAAGTGATTGGAGGGCAACTAGCCCCCCCCCCCCCACGCCCATCATTCTCCCAAACACATCCAATCAAAATTTTGAGATAGTCATTTTGTTCAGCGTAGTTGATTTCCAGACAGAAAATATGTTTTTTCAGGAGGTCACTCCCCCACAACCCTCAGGGCAAGGGTTTTAAGTTATGCCTTGGGGGCAAATAAGAAAGATGTCGGCACAATGTATTATTTATTATTTTCCTCCTTTGGACCAGGGCACTTCGTATCGAAGAAGTTGTCATAGAAACTTCAAAAAGGGCTAATTCAATTGGAAATTGGAGTGGCTTGTGCCCTTTTTAATAGTCGAAAGTGATTGGAAGGCAACTAACACCCCAACCACGCCCACCTTTTCCCGAAACACATCCAATCAAAATTTTGAGATAGCCATTTTGTTCAGCGTAGTTGATTTCCAGATAGAAAGTATGATTTTGAGGAAGTCACTCCCCCACAACCCTCAGGGCAAGGGTTTTAAGTTATGCCCTGGGGGCATGTAAGAACGATGTTGGCACAATGTATTATTTTTATTATTTGTTTTCCTTTAGACCAGGGCACTTCGTATCGAAGAAGTTGTCGTAGAAACTTCAAAAAGGGCTCATTCAATTGGAAGTCGGAGTGGCTTGTGCCCTTTTTAATAGTCGAAAGTGAATGGAAGGCAACTAACACCCCAACCACGCCCACCTTTTCCCGAAACACATCCAATCAAAATTTTGAGATAGCCATTTTGTTCAGCGTAGTTGATTTCCAGATAGAAATAATGTTTTTGAGGAGGACACTCTCCCACAGCCCTCAGGGCAAGGGTTGTAAGTTATGCCCGCGGGGCATATAAGGTTGTTATAGAAAGTGTTGTCGTAGAAACTTCAAAAAAGGCTTTTCGTTTGGAAATTCAAAGGGCTAGTGTCTTTTTTAATCGTCGAAAGTGATTGGAGGGCAACTAACCCCCCTCTCACGCCCACCTTCTCCCCATACACATCCAATCAAAATTTTAAGATAGCCATTCTGTTCAACATAGTTGAAAGTTCTGGAAATTAGGTCTTTGAGGATGACACCTCCCCCCCCCCACAGCTCTCAGGGCAAGGGTTGTAAGTTATGCCCTGGGGTTATACTAAGGTTTTTATAGAACACGTTGTCGTAGAAACTTCACAAAGGGCTCATTCGATTGGAAATTGAAATGGCCAGTGCCCTTTTTAATAGTCGAAAGTGATTGGAAGGCAACTAACACCCCTTCCAAGCCACTATTTCCCCAAACTCATTCAGTCAAAATTTTGAGATAGCCTTTTTGTTGCGCACAGTTTAAAATTCATGAAATTATACCTTTGAGCAGGGCACTCCCCCCACAGTCTTCAGGGCAACGGTTATGAGTTATGCCCTGGGGTATATAAATTTTTATTGAAATCTTTGTCGTAGAAACTTGAAAAAGGGCTCATTCAAAGGTCTAGTGCCCTTTTTAATAGTCTCAAAACTGATTTGAGGGCAACTACCCCCCCCCCCCCTGGTTTTTATAGAAACTTCAAAAATGGCTCATTCAATTGGAAATTGAAATGACTAGTGCCCTTTTTAATAGTCGAAAATGATTGAAAGGCAACTAACACCCCTTCCACGCCCACCATTTCCCCCAAAACATCCAATAAAAATTTTGAGATAAGCATTTTGTTCCACGCAGTTTAAAGTTCAGGAAATTATGCCTTTGATTAGAACACTCACCCAACAGTCTTCAGGGCAAGGGTTATAAGTTATTCCCTGGGGGTATATAAATTTTTATTGAAATCTTTGTCGTAGAAACTTGGAAAAGGGCTCATTCTGTTGGAAATTCAAAGGACTAGTGCCCTTTTTAATAGTCTCAAAAGTGATTTGAGGGCAACTAACCCCCCCTCTCAAGCCCACCTTTTCCCCAAACACATCCAATTAAAATTTTTAGATAGCCATTTTATTCAACGTAGTTGAAAGTTTTGGAGATTAGGTCTTTAAGGATGACAACCCCTCCACCCCCACAGCCCTCAGGGTAAGGGTCGTAAGTTATGCCCTGGGGGCATATAAGGTTTTTATAAAAAGCGATGTTGTAGATATTTCAAAGAGGGCTCATTCGAATGGAAATTGAAAGGGCTAGTGCCCTTCTGATAGTCGAAAGTGATCGAAGGGCAATTAATCCCCCTCTCACGCCCACCATTTCCCCAAACCCATCCAATCAAAATTTTGAGAAATCCATTTTGTTCAACGTAGTCGAAAGTTCTGGTAATTAGGTCTTTTAGGATGATAACCCCATCAGAGCCCTCAGTGCAAGGGTTGTAAGTTATGCCCTGGGGCCATATAATGTTTATATAGAAAGCTATTGTAGAGATTTCAAAAGGGGCTCATTTGATTGGAAATTAAAATTGCCCTTTTTAATAGTCGAAAATGAGTGGAGAGTAATTAACCCCCCTCTCACGCCCCTATTTCCCCAAACACATTCAATCAAAGTTTAGAGATAGCCATTTTGTTCAAAGTAATTGAAAGTTCTGGAAATTATGTATTTAAGGATGACAAACCCCCCAGAGCCCCCAGGGCAAAGGTTGTAAGTTATGCCCTGGGGGCATATAAGGTTCTTAAAGACAGAGTTGTCGTAAAAACTTCAAAAGGGGCTCATTCAATTGGAAATTGACAGGGCTAGTGTTCTTTTTAATAGTTTAAAGTGATTGGAGGGTAACTAACCCCCCTCTCACGTCCACCATTCCCCCAAACACATCCAATCAAAATTTTCAGATAGCCATTTTGTTCAACGTTGCAGGAAGTTCAGGAAATTAGGTCTTTGAGGATTACAACCCCCCCCCCAGCCCTGAGGGCAAGGTTGTAATATTTGCCCTAAGGGCATATAAAGTTTTTATTGAAAGCGTTGTCGCAGAAACTTCAAAAGGGGTCATTTGATCGGAAATTGAAAGGGCTATTGTCTTTTTAACAGTTGAAAGTGATTTAAGAGCGCCTCTCACGCCCACCATTTTCCTAGACAAATCCAATAAAATTTTGAGATAGCCATTTTGTTTAACGTAGTTGAAAGTTCTGGAAATTAGGTCCTTAAGGATAACAACCACCCTCACAGCCCTTAGGGTAAGGGTTGTAATTTATGCCCTGGGGGGTAAATAAGGTGTTTATAGAAAGTGTTGTCGTCGAAACTCAAAAAGTGCTCATTCGGTTGGAAATCGAAAGGCCTAGTGCCCTTTTTAATAGTCGAAAGTGATTGGAAGGCTTGACATTTTTGTAGTAAAGATCGATGTGGGTACAATATATTATTTTGTTGTTGTTGTTGCTGTTGTTGTTGTTTAGACCAGGGCACTTTGTATCGAAGGAGTTGTCGTAGGAACTTCGAAAAGGGTTCATTTGATTGAAAAAACAAAGGTCTGATGCCCTTTTTAATAGTCGAAAGTGATTGTATGGAAACTAATCCCCCTGCCATGCCCACCCTCCCATTTGCCTTTATGTTTAAAAACTAAATGTTGCCATAAGATTAAACCAAAATGCACTGTGTTAATGCTAATTCCCAATAAGTCATCTCAGCAGTATCCCAGGAACGACTGAGGGTATTATGTTCAAGCTTTCGGGGCTACTTCTGCTCTTAAAATTTAACCAAATCAAAATAGCGTAAGTGTATCCAAGCTATCAAAGAAAGTAAATAGATTTTTTTTGCGAATGGTATCAAGTTTTCCATTTCAGGTCAACTAGAGGAGGTATGAAACTAAATTAAACACTACTATTTGTGTCCAGATTTTTAAGAGGGTGTATGTTGTTAAAAATTGTTAAAAAAAAATTTCTTCAGTCAAAGTAGTGGAAACTCCTTCAAATCTTTTAACTAAAAATTTTCTGCATATGATGAAGTAATTATCTTCTTAATATTTTTCATTCTCCATAGCCCCAATTGTAGGCTTACACCAATTTTTCAACATAAAGTAAAGTGTGATATTAAAACTTTGATCGATCAGAAATTAACATAAATAAGAAGCAAAACTTAACAAAGATTATGGTGAATGAAGAAACAGAACTCAAAACGAAGATAAACTATGTCAAGAGAGGAATTCGAGGTTAAATAAACAAAAATTATTACGAATGACTACGTTGTTAACGCCTTCTACTCTTAAAATTTAACCAAATCTTCTGCTCTTACTTCTACTTCTTAATTCTGGAAATTAGGTCTTTGAGGATTTCAACCCCCCAGCCCTGAGGGCAAGGTTGTAATATATGCCCTGAGGGCATATAAGGTTTTTATTGAAAGCGTTGTCGTAAAAACTTCAAAAGGGCTCATTTGATCGGAAATTGAAAGGGCTAATGCCTTTTTTAACAGTTGAAAGTGATTTAAGAGCGCCTCTCACGCCCACCATTTTCCTAGACAAATCCAATAAAAATTTTGAGATAGCCATTTTGTTTGACGTAGTTGAAAGCTCTGGAAATTAGGTCTTAAAGGATAACAACCACCCTCACAGCCCTTAGGATAAGCGCTGTAATTTATACCCTGGGGGCAAATAAGGTGTTTATAGAAAGTGTTGTCGTAGAAACTCAAAAAGTGCTCATTCGGTTGGAAATCGAAAGGCCTAGTGCCCTTTTTAATAGTCGAAAGTGATTGGAAGGCTTGACATTTTTATATTAAAGATCGATGTGGGTATAATATATTATTTTGTTGTTGTTGTTGCTGTTGTTGTTGTTTAGACCAGGGCACTTGGTATAAAAGGAGTTGTCGTAGAAACTTCGAAAAGGGTTCATTTGATTGAAAATACAAAGGGCTGATGCCCTTTTTAATAGTCGAAAGTGATTGTATGGAAACTAATCCCCCTGCCATGCCCATCCTCCCATTTGCCTTTATGTTTAAAAACTAAATGTTGCCATAAGATTAAACCAAAATGCACTGTGTTAATGCTAATTCCCAATAAGTCATCTCAGCAGTATCCCACGAACGACTGAGGGTATTATGTTCAAACTTTCGGGGCTACCTCTGCTCTTAAAATTTAACCAAATTAAAATAGCGTAAATGTATCCAAGCTATCAAAGAAAGTAAACAGATTTTTTTTGTGAATGGTATCAAGTTTTCCATTTCAGGTCAACTAGAGGAGGTATGAAACTAAATTAAACTCTACTATTTGTGTCCAGATTTTTAAGAGGGTGTATATTGTTAAAAATTGTTAAAAAAAAATGTCTTCAGTTAAAGTAGTGGAAACTCCTTCTAATCTTTTAACTAAAAATTTAAAATGGCAACGTCTTTCCCTATCAAAATGGCAACATTTAGTTTTTAAACATAAACCAAAATGCACTATGTTAAAGCTAAATCCTTTTCACATTTTTAAAAGGGTGTATGTTGTTAAAAATTGCTGAAAATTTTTCTCCAGCAAACAAATAGCAGGCCAAACTATAAATTCTTAAAAAAAAACGAAAAGATTTAAAGTATTATTTTCTTTTTCCCTAAAAAGACTATGTCAATATAAAACGAACAGAAATTAATTGAAAAAACTTTTTCCACAAAATAAGTTTTAAGTTCCCAAGGCCAGAACATAATTTGCACTTTACTGAAAAAATACAAATGAATGTGCATTGTCAGTTTAATATACATATACTGATATTTTGTAATCAAAATGTTAATATTATTTGATTTATTAAAGTTATAAAAGTAAAAACATTTATATTTTTTTTAGTAAAGTGCAAATTATGTTCGGACCTTGGGAAGGCAAAGGGGTTTTGAGCCCAACTTATGTTAATTTCTGCTCGTTTTGAGTTTGACTCGGTTATTTATTGTAATTTCTGTTCGTTTTGGGTTTCATTTATTTACCGATGCTGATTTGTGGTAGTTTCACGCTTGGTAGATTATTTGATTTTATTTGCTCATTTTTTGTTTAATGTAGTTCTTTACTTTTCTTTGAAAAGCTTATTTTGTGGAAGTTTTTTTTATTAATAGCACTAAAAAAAAGAAAAAAAGAAATGTGGAATGTTGATTAATATTCTAACTGAAAGATAAAGAAACCATTTGATTCGTCATTTAGCATGCTTTCCTGATTTCCTGATAAAATAGACACTGAGCACTAGTGTCATAAGCACATAAATCCACAGTGTTGATCCCTTCTGATTTTCTGATAAAATAGTCATAAGCACATAAATACACAGTGTTGATCCCTTCTGATTTCCTGATAAAATAGTCACTGAGCACATAAATCCACAGTGTTGATCCCTTCTGATTTCCTGATAAAATAGTCACTGAGCACATAAATCCACAGTGTTGATCCCTTCTGATTTCCTGATAAGATAGTCTCTGAGCACATAAATCCACAGTGTTGATCCCTTCTTTGTTGCTTACAATAGAATATGGCACTCAAATTTTTCGGCCAATGTAGGTCCTTCCCAGAGAAAAAGTGATTTTTTCGGACACTGTTCTCGGCTAATTTGCCCTTGTAATTCTCTTTTTGAATTAACAATGTATAAGCTGATATGACAAATTAACAACTTAGTATACATGACCCAAATTTGAAATTACTTTCATGTGACAAAATTAAGCTAAAAGGAAAACGTTGAAATTTCAGCTCAAGTGTTTTGTGAATCGAAAATTTCAATCCGGAGATTTTAGAAATGCTTCTTCTAAACATACGACAATCCTTATAATTTGTAATCTGGCTCACTGAGGTTCATCAATGTCGTCATTGGAAATCACAAAAATATTTTTATAATTACTCAAACTTTTTGTCAAATAAACATCATTAATGCCTATGATGGCCAAACACGGACGCGTACCCACGGGGTGGGCTAAAGGGACTGTAGCCCCTACCCCCTCAAGAAAAAAAAATTACATTCTGTTTTTAAATCTTAATGAATCTGCTCGGTTTTATCATTCATTCCTTAGTCCCCACTCAAAACTTGCATTCAAAAAGCTAAAATTAATTTAAAGTAATGCCTTAAAATAAAGTTTTTTCAAGGGAATTTTTTAAGTTTTCCGTTGGTTGTCCCAGGAACCCCCGGTCAGCCCCCCCATCCCCATAATTATTTTCTGAGTGCGCCACTGGCCAAACAGTGAAAAACATGCTTAATGTTTTGGTTCAACTTCCTATGAGGTTGGGGTTAAAGTTACTGAAAATTGTATTTTTTGGCTATAATTTATATGTTTTACCAAGATAATGCTTAAGCAGATTAGTATTTGAAAGCCAGGTCATGGAAGTCTTGCCCCAGATAAAAATCTCCATTTAAGAGTTAGGCGGGAGTTCATTCTATGATTTTGATTTTTTGCCTTTAACTATTTAAATGTGCCAATTTTTTAGGTGATTCTCTTTCAATTTTTTATTATTCAACATACGTAGAAAAGATCGTGAATATTAACAACGGTTCATTTCTTAATCAGTCTTATTGAGTTAATTAACTATCTAGGTTGTTGGCGTTCTCCCTAACATTTGCAGCATATCTTCCCTGTTGATCCTCTTGCCACAGCTTTATTGGTTTTCTTTGATGATCATCGGTGCATCCAAACACTTTTCCAACAAGAATACGGTCAAAAGAAGACAGAAGTTAAATAACAACAAGCTGGATTAAAATACCAAAGGATTTTTTTTATGTGACACAAGATCTCCGGATACCTGTTTTAAACTTTAAGTTGAAAATCAAATTACGTGTTTTGCTCCTTATTCTTCTTGTCGTACTAGTGTGTAATTTATTATAGCACAGATCAGTGTTGTAATATGCTGTTGTTTTTTGGGGGGGAATAAGGGGAGGGATCTGTATTGGGTTGTGTGTGTTGCTTTTTTTTTGCTATAAGCTTAAACAGTACTTGAAGTGACAAATATAATTGATATGTAATAGGTAAAGGAATACTTAAAAGGGGAACCCTACTATTGCTAATTTTCGCTGAAATAATACTTTGAGAAGTTCCATTCTCTGATATTTGTAGTTAAATGTTTAATCCTTGCTGCTCGAGAGAATGGATATGAGTAGCCTATATGTAGTTAATGGGTTTTTATTTAGTTTTTTTTTTAAGATTTTTTGTATCATCATATTAGGAAAAATTAGCTGAATCCAAGGAAGTAGGAGCCTTTCTGAAGCCAATTCCACCATGTCCAATTTTTTTTTTTTTTGGGGGGGGGTAAAATTGGAAGCCCTTTATGCGCTTGCAAGGGCATTTCCTAAATATATTTTGAGAATGTCTGAAGAAAAAAAAAATTAATTTCCGAAAATGGCACCGTGTAAAAAAAGACTATGTAGTCGCAAGGACATTTCAAAATTACAGCGAACAAAACAAAATATGACAATAACTATTTCCTTTTGTAAACTAAACTTTTTTTCTTGTCTTCTCTTGTGATATTTTTTGTATACTCAAGTGCAATCAATATTGACAATTTTGGAAATATTATCTACTGATTCATCAGTGCTTCAAAAATTTACTTAGTAATCCATTCATTTATTTGTGCCACTGTTTGTTATTTGAATTTGGTTTGATTTGTATCTGAACGCTTTATATATTAGAAACGGTAGTCATCTATTTAGCCAAAATATTCTTAAACACGTCTGACAAATTCGTCTGACAAATTTTTGACAGTTTTCTGAAGAAGAAAAAAGTACAGAGTGATAGTAATCATTAAAATGTGGCCGTCGAAAACAGTACAGACTGATAGTAATCATTAAAATGTGGCCGTCGAAAAAAGTACAGACGGATAATAATCACTAAAATGTGGCCGTCGACTGATTGAAACATCCAATTATGCTTACGGGCATTGTTAGAGGTCAGTAGCATCAATTTTTAAAAATTGAAGGGGATTGGTAATTTTTTCTTTTTTGATCTAAGGGTTGCAACGTTTTTTCAGTTTTTAAAATGATAATGCAAAAACAAACATTTTTAATGACACCCTCCCCCCTTAAAAGGTGTGTTTTTTTAAATGTAGTAGGTGGTATCCTTTATTCCAACTAACCCCACTGTCGCAGTGTAGTAAAGTAACTTAAGCTGGTATTAATGATGTTTGTTAATCTTGCCCTTGGAGGGGGTATGGGGTACGGTCCTAAGGGTGATTAAAACTAGGGTAGCGTTTATTTTGTGTTGATCTGATTATTTATCTGAGGCACCCTACTGGTATAGATGAGAAGCTTAAGTAACGTTGTAGAGAGTCAGGGTATAAATACGATTACTTTATTAACTTCTCGGCAGACAACGGTACAGGACTTAAACTCAAAAAATTTATTGCTAGTACATAAAATATATAAGAAATTCACGTAGCACTTACTATACCAAAACGATCAAAAATCCATTGGTAATAAAAATAATTCAAAGATTACGCCCGCGTTATCGCAAAGACAGGCCTATATATATATATATATATATAGATATATATATATATATATATATATATATATATATATAGATATATATATATATATATATATATATATATATATATATATATATAATATATATATATATATATATATATATATATATAATATATATATATATATATATATATATATATATATATAATATATATATATATATACTTTATGCCCTGACCGTACGTCCTGTTCAAAACAAGGAAATGGGTATTACAAAATCCCAAATCCCGCATCTCCACAGCAATTCCGTCAGCTCTTAGTTTGGTGGTCAATTTCAAAACACATCTCGGTGAAAACATTCATTTCGAAACTTTCATAATGTTTAATTTGCATTGTTGCATTTTTTTTATTTGGTTTTATTAAAATCAATTTCTGACTTAACCGGTCAGCTTACTACAGCAGTTTAAGAAGCTATCAAGATAACTATCAGTAGATTACAGTACCTAACATGTCCATTATTTAGTGCAACAGAATGTGCTGAACGAAAGGCTAAACAGAATGGTACATAAAAATTGAAAGTTAATGGTTTTAGTTCCTGATGTTCGATGTTATTGCTTATTCATATAACAGTTATTCTTGTCTGCTTTCGTTGAGTGTGTTGAAAAATTAGTGGATAGTTTGCACAAATAAATACTAAGCTTGGTTTTATATTTTTCAGAAATACTATTCAACTATTTTCAGTTTTAGCTCTCATCATTCAAAAATAGGCATTGGTTGGAGGAGGGGGGGGGGGGGGGTACAGGAAGGCCGTCATCGATAGAAAAAGTCTGGCTCAAATTTGATTCCAGCTAGCTCATCATTTTTTTTTATTTTTGGCCTACTGAGGAGGTACATCAAAGCAATATAAGGAAAAAGGTCTAGTTGTCGGCAAAAAAGGCTGAGTTTGTTTTAAAGTTGTAGGTTGTATTGCAAAAGAAAACCAGGTAGCAAAAAAACAGGAATGGTTTAAGTAGACATATTGGATTTAATCATCAAAATCTATAAAAGTTGAAAGAAAGCCGTTCAGACATACATATTTTAAAGATAAATGTTAAATATTTATGTAATGTGGAATTATTTATACTCTAAGAATGTTTTCTCTTTAGTGGTTTTTGCATGATTCACCTGTAGTCCATATTAGTTGAGCTGACGAACCCTCTTACGTTCACATGTAAAAATTACTTGGCTTTTCATAGCACAGTTTGGAGACAGTGGGTGGGGGATTGGCTGATTTCGCTTGACTGACAAGAATAAACTTCAAAAATCGCACATATGGTAATGTAAGCAAATTCGGTTTTGCTGATCCTTCGTGTCCCCATTGTGAGACAAAATATCCTTAAGAAATCAGAAAAACAAAAAGACACTAAATTCTGTCTCGTGTGCGACTTTATTATATAAAATCCTTCAGTTGTATACATAACATGGTATAAATAGAAATCATTATAAATGAGAATCCTCAATAATAACGATAATGTTGATGTACCCAAGTCAAATTGAAGTATATTAAAAAAAATTTGAAGAAACACTTTTTGAATAGGACTCAACGCTTTGGAAAATGGGCTTTCCCTACTTAAGTTTAATACAATGATTCTTCACCAATTAAGAGAGTACCTGCTAATTGTGAATTACCACCTACCTTGAATCATGTATAGGTTTTCATGAAAGTTAACTAAATGTGTAAAAATTTATTTTTCTCCTATCGTTCCACCTTTTTGTATCAGTATATCCACAGATTCTTGAATCCGTCAATTAACGCTTAGGATATGTTCCAGAAGGTGTGCGCGTAACTGAACCACAAGCAATTGAAGCCCTGCTTCTGAACCACTATGTAACTGAACCACCGTGCAACTGAACCCCTGCATAACTGAACCGTCTTATAACTGAACCACCAGGAAACTGAACCCCGTTCAACTAAACCCCCTGCAACTTAACCCCATTTAACTGAACCCCTGTGCAGCTGAACCCCCGTGCAGCTGAACCGCCATGCAACTGAACCACTGAACTCACTTATTCAGTATTCTAAAAAAAATGAGGCAATATAATTGGGTAAAACACTAGTTAGAGTTTTTACATGTTCAACCTTGTTAAAATTGTTTGTTTCTTAAAGTCATGATATAAACGCCTGTCAAGATTATTCATAAAAAAGCTTTGTTTTATTTTTGCAAAAAAAAAAAAGAATATCCGATGTCACAAACCATTAAATTGATTTTATTTCTCTGTTTTCTTCAGATGAATCAGACCTTTCTGGACGTTCAGTAATAAACATATGTGTTTAAACTATTTGACCTTTGTCAATCTAGATAATTAATTTTTATCAGATGTCTTTGAGGTAATTGCAGCTAAAAAGAATATGGGAGGGGGACTGGTTGCACTCCAGCCTATTTATCAACATTCCTTCAACATGGCCACAAAGTTTAAACTTCATACCCTCAGGTTTATACCTTCAGCTGTTCTCGACACATTGTAGATACGTCGTCTTGTAAAATTGGATGCACAAAGTGCCCCTTGATTTAGTTGAAAATGCTCCTTAGTTGAAGTTACGCGCCTGAGAAAATCTGTCTGATTTTTCGAAAAAAGGGGTAAACGCCCCCTAAAAGCTATAGAACCTTAATGAAAATCACACCATCAGATTCAGCGTATCAGAAAACCCTCCTGTAGAGGTTTCAAGCTCCTATCTGCAAAAATGTGGAATTTTGTATTTTTTTGCCAGAAGGAAGATCACGGATGCGTGTTTAGTTGTTTTTTTCTTTTTGTTTTTTTGTTTGTTTTTTTTTTTCAGGGGTAACCGTATCGACCCAGTGGTCTTAGAATATCGTGGGAGAGCTCATTTCGAACGGAAATTGAAAGTTCTAGTGCCCTTTTTAAGTGACCAAAAAAAATGGAGGGCAGCTAGGCCCCCTCCCACGCTCATTTTTTTCCCAAAGTCACCCGATCAAAATTTTGAGATGGCCATTTTATTTAGCATGGTCGAAAATATAATAAATATGTCTTTTAGGATGACTTAATCCCCCAAAGTCCCCGGGGGGAGGGCTGAAAGTTATGAACTTTACCCAATGTTCATATATAGTATTGGTTATTGGAAAGTATACAACGTTTTCAAGGGGGAATTTTTGTCGTAGTGGGGGGGAGGTCGGGGTTACGTGGGAGGATTTCCATGGAGGAAGTATTCATGGCAGAAGGGACATTGCTATGAAGGGGATGCCAGATTTCCCAGCATTGTTTAAAATTATTTTAGGGGGCGAACCCCCTAATATACTTATTATAAAATATATGAATATAGAAGTTCCTTACGTAAGTTAATTCGTAAGTTACGTATATTTATTACTAATAAAAACGTTCATAAATAAAACTAAAGAACTTTCGAGAAAGCCATTTAACCAAATAGAAGCAAATTAATATTAAGTTTTAATGTTGCTCCTTACTTTCAGTTAAAAAAAACTTGTTTTTTTTATTTAATTTATTTGTAGGATCAAACACGCCCTCTCTTCTTGATAAAAAAAAAAAATACCTCCTATGTTAACAATAGGCAGCTTGCATAACTTACAGCCCTTCCACCAGGGGCTAGGGGTTGTGAACCCTGGAGTCATATTTATTGAGCCTTTGATCTGTTTTAAATAAAATGGTCATCTCAAAATTATCGATCGGATGTATTTGGGGAAGAAGAGAGTGGGGTGGAAACCCTTCGATCACTTTTAACTCTTAAAAAGTGCACTGGAAATTTTGATTTAAAATCGAATTAGCACCCCCCCCCTCCCAAGTTCATACAAAAATTTTCTCCCTAAAAACCTTATTTGCTAGCATTGAGTAACTAGCTTAACTTACAGCCCTTGCTGCAGGAGCTGCTGGTGGGGTTGTTAACCCCACAGGCATGTTTTTTCCCCTTTAGATTCTATTGAATTTTTTTTTTTAATTTTGATCGGATGCATTTGGAGGAAAAATGGCGGTTAGGAGGGAGAGGCTGATTGTCCTCCGATTACCTTTTATTTTTCGAAATCGAACTTGAAATTCCCATTTCCAATCGAATGAGCCTTCTCTAAAGTTTGTACGATCATCCTTTCCATAAAATCCTTAAATTTTAACAATGGGTAACTTGTAATAATCTACAGCCCTTGGCCCGAGGACGGTGGGGTTTTTGTTAAACACATTTTATTGTTCGATTGAAAATTGAAAGTTTTAGTGCCCTTTTTAAAAGTAAAGAGTGATTGAAGGACAACCAGTCCCCCTCCCCCTCCCCGAGAAAAACACCTATGGAAAATATCCCCGTACATACCACCTCGTGGAAAATACCTCGCTATGAAAAATACCCCCCAGAAAAATACCCCTTGTGGTTGGTTGGTATCCAATCACTATAAAAGACTACCCTGGGGATTATAACTAATTTCTACCTCCATCCTCCTATCGTCTCTCCCTTAGAGCTAATTCTGTATTTATTTGTAGGCTCAATGAGAGCTGAGATGTTTTGGCATCAAAATGCACCCTTTGAGGTATCCCCCTCTCTTTCTAGCTACAAAACAATCAGATAACCCCATTGCAGAAGTTACAGTACTTTTTGAAGTTTTGTAATTTGTCCATTGCTCACAGATAGTGTCTGTTCTTGGGAAACACACGGACATTTTTTTGCGTGGGAGTTTTCTGGAGGATTTTCCATGAGAACAAAATTTTTGCACGGAGGGGATGGGCAAGACTTACACATAAATTCCTCTTTTCCACTTTCCTTAGAACTTCTCGGCTAAACTAAAAATTAACAGAACACAACTAAAATATTCCAATTTGGAAATCCATATTTTTCGCGAGGGAGTATTTTCCAGGGAAGGGTTTTTCCTTGGGAGAGGGGGGGGGGATAAATGCCTAGACCCTTGCAGTGACAGGGCGAAGGAAAGCTCTATTAACAGACCTGGCTTTAATAGTCTGTGACGTCCAATTATCTTTGTTTTTGTGACAACAAAACAGAGCTTTTTTATTAATCATCTTGACAGTCATTTATATTATGACTTTAAAAAGTAGAAAATTCAAACAAGGTTGAAAATTTAAAGATTCTAACTTGTGTTTTACCCAATTTAAGTGCGGTGTTTCAGTTGCAGGAGAGTTCAGTTATACGAGGGTTCAGCTGTTCAGTTGCACGGTGGTCCAGTTGCACGGGGGTTCAGTTACACGGGGTTTTAGTTAACTGGGGTTGAGTTGCACGAGGGTTCAGCTGCACGGTGGTGCAGTTGTTTGGGGTTCAGTCAAGCGGTGGATCAGTTGCAATGGAACCGTTCCAGAATTCAATTATTATGAATGAAGCGCAGGTTGTAATTTTACCTATCGAAAAGCCTAGTAGAAAAGTTCATTTATAACTTAGGTGTGA
Organism: Artemia sinica; assembly: GCA_027921565.1. Lineage (NCBI taxonomy): Eukaryota > Metazoa > Arthropoda > Branchiopoda > Anostraca > Artemiidae > Artemia > Artemia sinica. The sequence goes on along the minus strand of CM051267.1, from coordinate 793,760 downwards.
AGTTTACAAAGCCTTCGCACAATTGAGAAACTAGTATTATTTCCATTAACTCGCACGGTGAAGCGATGTAACAAGCAAGAAAAGGAAACATATGATGAAACATTCATCTTAATAATAAGTTGAAGGAAAATAAAAAATAAATGTATTTCATCATTAAATTACCTAAACTTTTACACATTAGATCTATGTTAAGTGCACATTCCTTAAGCAGGGCCCTCACTATCGGCCTCAGTCGATATCTTAAGTTCATCAAGATCTATTAGATCTATATTAAGTATCGACCCAATGGTCCTAGAATATCGAAAAAGGGCTTATTCAAACGGAAATTAAAAGTTCTACTCCCCTTTTTAAGTGGCCAAAAAGATTAGAGAGCAAGTAGGCCCCCTCCCACGCCCCTTTTTTCTGAAAGTCGTCTGATCAAAATTTCGAGTTAGCCATTTTGTTCAGCATAGTTGAAATACCCAATAACTGTGCCTTTGGAGATAACATGACATCTCACAGCCTCTGGAGAAAGGTCTATAAAATTCATCCATTGTTTACGTATAGTATTTGTTACTTGGAATTATGCATACATTTTTCGAGTGGAGGGGGGGGGATTTTTCACGGGAAGAAGTTTTCAGGGGGTGAACCTTTCAGGGGAAATTTTACACTGGAGGAATTTGTCTATAAAAATTCCTATACAAAAATAATTTTTATTTGTCTTACTTTCTCTTTGCCGATTCAATACTACGCGTGGAGATGTTAAGGGTCATTGTCCGGGGTAAGTTTTCACTGGGATTTGATTGTCTAAATTATATTTCAATGGGGAGGGGGGATTTTTTTTTGTGGAGCTGGAGCCAGATTTCCTGGCATCATTTAAAAAACGATCAGAAAGTAAACAAAAGAAAAAGTTTTTTCAACTGAAAGTAAGGAGCAATATTAATACGTAAAATGAACAGAAATTATTGCGTATATGAGGGGGGAGGGGGGTTGCCCTCTCCTCAACACTTCGCTCTTTACGCTAAAGTTTTAATTTTGTCCCAATTCTTTAAGAACGACTCCTGAAACACCAGGGTTGTTTTGTTAAAACAATAATAAGCTTTTTTGAAAGTACTAAAAAACTTTAGCGTGAAGAGCGAGGTGTTGAAGAGGCGGCAACGCCCCTCATATAGCCTACGTAGTAATTTATGTTCGTTTTAAGTTTTAATGTTGCTCCTTACTTTCTATTGGAAAAACTTTTTTTTATTTAATCACACTCAAGGGTTCACTGTTAATCACCGGCTACGTCACAGTTCATATATTATCCAGTATGATCATTCTTTATCTCACCCGTTATAAAAACCCGGACCGGGTGCGAGTGCTCCGGAGAACGTTTTGGCAGATATAAACATGTTAGACATGCTAGACAGTTTCCGACTGTCCATCAAAGTGCATTGAAACAAACGGAAATAAAGCTAATGCAGAAACAGGCTAAACAAGCTAAGGCAGAAATAAGTGGGAGGAGCTTTTTGTTCACGAAGACCAGAAATGTTCTGCGATAAGCTTACTGGTATATTCTGTCTACTGTGGGCTACGTCTACAACACATTTTATATCATCGTAGAAAGAGCTTCTGCGCAGGGGCGTAATTTGCTATGGGGCAGGGGGAGGGTTCAAACTGCCTCCTTAAGACCCAAGTTTGCCCTCGACCTCATCCCCCCCCCCCCGACTGAAATTAAGTTTCTGCAAAAAATGTTGTCAAAACTAAGATAAGCGTGCATAATTCAAGTATCCAGAGAAACAGGTCAATTTCCTTTAGTATATCTTTGCCTTTATAGTAATATATCGATAATTTTTCAGTTTTCACTGTCATTTTCACTTAATTTGGGAAAATTGGCTCCAACTTTGCCATCTTCAGGATTTTGATGACATTACGTCACTGCTCCTGCATGCAGCACTTGTTACATCTTTTTGCCCTCCAGAGATTTCCTGAAGTTGATCCGTAGATTTTTTGCTATGAACTATTCAATTCCATTTGCGTTGCAACTCAACCCCGTTGAAATCAGCCCGGCGTAACCCAAACTGACCCCATTCATCTGAACCTTCATACAACATTTATTTTGAGCCCTGTTCAATTCAAACCCCTTTTAACTAAACTCCCATGTAAGTAATTTCTGTTCAATCCCCCCTGGAAATTATCCATCATAATTAAGCGCAGCCTACTCTTATACAACTCGATTCCTATTACTGACGAGTACAATACTTAAAAATTCTTGACTTTTAAATCCACCAGTGAGCGAAAATATTCTGTTTGCCCTCTGCGAGTGCTGCTAAACAGAAAAACTTCCTAATGAAATATGTAACCATTATTGCGTGTCATTATTGAACTATGTAACCATTAGAGCGTGTCAAGAGTTGTTGTTGCCGAAGAAAAAAAAATATATTGCGGACATGTGAAAAATTTTGAAGTTATGGAGTCAATTAATTGTATCAATGCTAAAAAGATTGTTTTTTTTGCAAGAACTAAACAGTTGTTTGGCTTATGGAGCTTTGTTTATTATTGAACCTGCATGTAAATCTTTCTTTTTAGGAGAAATTTGTTGTTTCATTTGCGCGATAAATTTGTTTGCTCTTTATTAATTTTAATTAGTAACTTGACACTTTCAGTTTTGAATTCTATGTCGTTTTTCATACGCATAGATCGAAATCAGCGTTGAGTTAAACGGGGCTTGATTCATCTAGGGGTAAGACATAAGAGATAAGATACAATTTATTTCAAAAATGAACTATCACTAGCCTTTAAAGGCCGAATTCGCATCCTGAATAAAAAAAAAATATATATATATGAGCGTCATTTCTTTATTATGTTATGGCAGATTGATAGTGTCTTTGAAATGAGACGCTATCAAATACCCTCTCCCAATCTTTTCAAGTAAGTGGGTAATATGTATAGCTGCAGCAAAATAGAAGTATCAACCCATATGAACTTTTATCGATATTCTTGTTTAAGACACAATTTAGTTTAACTTCCCTTCAACATTTCCTAGACTTTTCACCCTAATACCCGTAGCCTTAGAAGTAGTCACAATAAAAGTAGTAGTAGTAGCAGCGTGCAGATATTGCCTTATCGCCAATTGATCTTCCCCCTCATCATTATCTGAAAGTTCCAACTTAATACCCTAAGACCTTCTTGAGATATGCCTCTTTGAAAATCTGCATGCACAGAATTTGTTTTGATTTAGTTCACCTTTCTCCTCAATATTCCCCTAAATTTTCACGTTCATACCCTTAGCCTTACCAGTAATAGGAGTCATAATAGTTTTAATAGTTCGTGTGTTATTAGTAGCTGTAGTAATAGTAGTAGTATGCACGTATTGCCTCTTAGTTAGCTGAACATCCCCTCATCATGCCCATGAAGTTTCAACTTAATACGCTAAGCCTAAGATAATGATAATGTACCCTTTTGACAACGGGTATGCACATGGGTTGTCTTGATGAAGTTCAGCTTCCCCTCAATATTTCCTGAAATACTCACCTTAATCTTCTCAGCCTTAGTAGTCGTAGTAGTTTAGCAGCTATAGTTGTAGTGGTTTTGGTAGGAGCAGTAGTAGTCGTAGCGTGCATATATGGACGTAGCCTTTTGGTCAATGGGTCACCCCCCCCCCCCCTTCATAACTCCCTGAATGTTCCAACTTGATACTCTCAAGTCATTCCCTGAGATACGCTGTTTTGACAACCTGCAAGCACCTAGTGTGTTTTTATTTAGTTAAACATGACCTTCTTTTCCGGTAACAAGTGCTATATGCTCACATTCTTTGCCTCGAGAGCAGTAGGGGAAGGGGGCTGGTTCAGTAAGGGAAGGGCATCTCAAAATATGGTCGGGCGTTGCCCTCCAATCAGTTTTGATTCTTAAAATGGGCCCTATAAGCTTCAATTTTCAAGTAAATGATCCCCTTCCAAACTTTTTACGGCAACTTCTTTTATACGAAGTGCCTTGGTGAAAAGAATAATACATTGTGCCCACTTCGCTCTTTACTTAGGCAACGATACTGTGCTGCCTATGATTTAGCATCCAAGAAACTTGTTTCTCATCAGTGTTAGGAAAGTCTATTTTTTTGGTATAGACAACAAATTATGGTTCTTATGCAAGGGATCCTCGTATAAACTTTAAAAAGGGCTCATTTGATTTTAAACTGAAAGTTCTAGTTCACTTTTTAAGAGTCAAAAGAGACCAGAGGGCACCTAGCTCTCCCCTCCCTCCACGCTCTTTTTCCCTCAAACCCATCTGACAAGAACTTTGAGATGGCCATTTTTTTTAATATTTCAAAGACCATATAACGAAAACTCCAGGGTCGACACAGCCCCCCAAGGCCCGAGGGCAGGAGTTGTAAGTTATGCCATGGGGCAACATATGGTTCTTATGGAAGGGATGCTCGTAAAAACTTCAGAGAGGGCTCATTTGATTGTAAATTGAAAGTTCTAGTTCAGTTTTTGAGAGTCAAAAGATATTGGAGGGTAACTAGCCTCCCCTCCCCACGCCCCTTTTTCCCCAAATTCATTCGATAAAAATTTTGAGATAGCCGTTTTGTTAAAAATTGTTCAAAAGTCAGATAACAAAAAGTCAGGTGTTGACGACCCCCCCGGCCCGGGGGGCAGGCGTTGTAAGTTATGCCCTGGGGGCATATATGGTTCTTATGGAAGGAATACTTGTATAAACTTCAGAGAGGGCTCATTTGATTGAAATTTAAAGTTCTAGTTCACTTTTTAAGGGTCAAAAGATATCGGAGGGTGACCAGTCCCCCCCCCCACGCCTTTTATCCCAAATGCATCCGAAAAAAATTTTTAGATAGCCATTTTTTAAAAATAGTTGAAAGATCATATAACAAAAAGCTCGGTGTCAACACAACCCCCCCGGGCCTAGGGGCAGGCGTTGTAAGTTTTGCTCTGGGGGCATATATGGTTCTTATGGAAGGGATGCTCGTATAAACTTCAAATAGGGCTCATTTGATTGGAAATTCAAAGTTCTAGTTCATTTTTTAAGAGTCAAAAGAGATCGGAGGGCAGCTAGCCCCACCTCCACGCCCTTTTTTCCGTAAACCCATCTGATACAAATTTTGAGATGGCCATTTTTAAAAAACAATTCAAAGGTCAGATAACAAAAACTCCGGTGTCTACACAACCCCCCAGTGTCCGGGGGGCAGGCGTTGTAAGTTTTGCTCTGGGGGCATATATGGTTCTTATGGAAGGGATGCTCGTATAAACTTCAAATAGGGCTCATTTGATTGGAAATTAAAAGTTCTAGTTCGCTTTCTCAGAGTCAAAAGAGATCGGAGGGCAGCTAGCCTTTCTCCCCTCCGTCCCTTTTTCTTCCCCAAACTCATCCGATAAAAATTTTGAGACGGCCATTTTGTTAAAATAGTTTCAAACATCAGAAATTAAAACTCCGGGGTCGACAAAAACCCCCAGGGCCGCTCATTTGATGGAAAATGGAACGTTCTAGTTCACAATTAAATAGTCAAAAGAGATAGAAGGGCAATAATCCCCCCCCCATGCCTTTTTTTTACCCTAACCCATCCGATAAAAATTTTGAGATAGCCATTTTGTTAAAAATAGTTCAAACATCAGCTAATAAAAACTCCGAGATGGACACAGACACATTTTTTTGCTTTAATATTGTTACTTTGATGAACATTTGATTTTGAAAAAAAAAAGTTTGATTTTGAAATAAGGTGTTTTGAAAAACTTGAAACTTTTTGCAATAAAAAAACGAACAAAAATTAATTGGAAAAACTTTCCGAAAAATAAGTTTTTCAAAGAAAAGTAAAGGCCATTTTAAACTTAAGATCAGCAGATACAAACACCTGTTAAAATTCAAACTCAAAACGACCAGAAATTGCTATTAAAGAATAAATGAAACCCAAAACAAAAAGAAATTAAATAAACAATCATAGCAAAAAAAACATACAATAAGTAATAATATAAATGAATAAATAAATCTTAAAACGAATAATGCTTAAATTGAATATGCAAATCAAGGTTAAAACAAAAAAAAATATTTTGCTATTGAAGTATAAACGAAACTCAAAACAAACAGAAATTAAATAAAGAATCAATACAAACAAACATACAATAGATACTAACATATCGCCTCCTTCTCTGACTGTAAAAGTTTAAAACCTACTGCGTCATGGCGCTTTACTGAGAATTTTATGTTTCTTGAACAGTCTTGGAAAGTATAAACAAAACCAAATTGAATATTTGATAAATAATGATGTTAATTGCTTAAAGATCCATCAGTTCAAGATTTTATTGCACTGTAATTTTATTTTCATTTCTATGCTATAACAACTGGAAAAGAAAATATTTGGAATATAATTCGTTTTCAGTGGAACGCCAATGACGCGGTAGTCCTTAGGTTTTTATAGTTAAGAAAGGGGACAATTTTAGGGGTTGAACAATTTTAGAAAGAACTAATGAGATGTACAATGATATTAACTGCTGAAAGCTCATCAGTTCAAAATTATACTGTAATTTTAATGTTTATTTTCAATATTAAGTACAAAAGAAAATATTTGTAATACAATTCGTTTTCAGTGAAGCGCCGTGATGCAGTAGGTTTTAGACTTTTACAGTGAGAGAAGGAGGCGATACCCAAACTCTTGTTTGTAGTGATTTTTTTTCGTTTCAAGCTTGATTTGCATATTCAGTTTAATTTTTCTCTCGTTTTAAGATTTATTTATTCATTTACATTATTAGCTATTGTATGTTCGTTTGCATTGATTCTATATTTAATTCCTGTTCGTTTTGAGTTTCATTTACACTTCAATAGCAAATTTTTTTTTTTTTTTTTTCGTTTTAAGCTTGATTTGCATATTCAATTTAACCATTACTCGCTTTAATATCTATTTATTCATTTATATTATTACTTATTAATTTTTTGCTGTGATTGTTTATTTAGTTTCTGTTCGTTTTAGGTTTCATTTATTCTTTAATAGTAATTTATGGTCGTTTTGAGTTTGAATTTTAACAGGTATTTGTATCTGCTGATCTTAAGTTTAAAATGGCCTTCACTTTTCTTTGAAAAATTTTTTTTTCGTAAAGTTTTTTTTATTAATTACTAGTAAGGATGTTGGATGCAGTGAAGATGTTAATAGCCAAGACACAGGGTGTTTTTTTATAGTTTAAAATTTTTGTAAGAATAGTAAGATAAGTCCACGAACCAAGATTAGAGTATTTCAAGCTGCAGTAATGTTAGTCGTCAGGCATGGTTCTGACACGTGGGCGCTCCAAAAAACGGAGGAGGACTTATCACATTTTTATAGAGGAATTTTCTACAGATTGTTTCCGAAACATAATGATCTGACTGACCGTATTTGAAACAATAAGCTCTGCAAAAAATTTGGTTCTATCTCCCCTTCTAGGGCTATAATGAGATGGCTAGTAATGGTTCAACGGATGAAAGATGACAGATTGCCAAAAATCCTCTTTGTTGGCCCCTTGCGGCTTGGTGCTGCAGTGAGTTAATAGTAGAAGAAGTACTAGTGATAAAACCTATATTGTCATTAAATATTCACCTTTACAAAGCCACCAGTTATTGTTATTATCTTCCTTTTTTCTAAAAAAGATAGATTGTTTAAAAGATAAGAATTCTTTTGAGCTAATTGATTTCGCATAGTTTCTTATATATACACATATATATCTGGGAGACTGGTGGCTTCTCCGGCACGGCTACGCGGCAAGCTTGTATACATTAATTCTCATTCCCGTTTATCCTCTAGTCGAGGCCGTTTTTCCCAGTGAACCAGCACGGTTAGAAGGCACCTTCCCCAAATGAACCATCACTTTCCCTCAGGAGTGGTCGTATCGTTTTTAGAATCTATATTGCATGCAAAATTGCAAAAGAACACAGCTAAGCATAAAATACCAAACATAACGAGTTTGTTTACGAACGGCATTTTAAGCAGTTTCATAATTCCTAGAGGACAAAGACGTAAATTAACAATTGCTCAAAATGAACAATCCAGACCATCAAATGTAACAAGACTAATACAAGCAGTAAGGTAAAGGGAATTGAAAAAATGTCTGACGCAATCATAAACGAAAATGAAGAACAAAGAAATATACGGTTAGAATACTTGCGACAATGACAATTACAACTAGTCAAAAACGAAAGTGAAGAACGAAAAAGTAAGTGGTTAGAAAATAAGTGGCACTGAGAACTAAAACAAGTCAAAAACAAAAGTGAATAATAAAGAAATATCCGGTCGCAAGACATGCAAGAACGAGGATCAGAACGAATTAAAAGCGAAATTGAAGAACAAAGAAATATACGGTAATAAAAGATTTGTGACAGCGAGTAAAAAACGAAAGTGAAGAGCAAAAAAAATATGCGGCTAGAAGATAAATAGTAGCATGAATTGCAACGAGCCAAAAATAAAAGTGGAGAGCAAAGAAATATTAGATTATAAGATATGCAACAGCGAAAACCACAACGAGTCAAAAAAGAAAGTGAAGAAAAAAGAAATATGGAGTTAGAAGATAATTGACAGCAATAATTACAGCAGGTCAAAGCGAAAGTAAAAAACAAAAGGAAATATATGGCTGTATGACATGCGTCAACGAGGATTAGAACGAATCAAAAACAAAAGTGAAGAACAAAACCAGATATGATGGGGCCAATTTTCTCAAGTCAAGTAATAATTACAGGGGAAAATGGAAAAGAGCCACAAGGTACCCTAAAAGTAAATTTACACTAAAGAAATCTGATCTGTTTCTGCGGATGCTTGAACTATGTAAGTCTATATTAGTTTTGGCACAATTTTGAATATAGTGAATTTCATCCGGGGGGGGGGGGGACAGTGACGCCCTGGCCTGTAGTAAATTACGCCCCTGCTTTTCATTGCCTGTTAGTAGCGAAAATCAATTGCAATTGAATGCTACAGCGCTAGCTATGATGTATGCATGGTGATTTGGCTCAAACAAATTATTGAATACATCTGCAACTTAAATTTGATTGGTTGACGTATTAGCTTAGGTTATTTCCTTGATATATTTTTTTTACTATCCTTACATCAAATATATATTTTATACAAGGTAAGTCAATCTCTTAATATTTTGCCAAAATATTTCAGCTAGGTATGTAGGCTAGGCCTATTATCCCTATAGGGTAAAACCTCCAGTAGGCTACATGCCTAATTGGATGTGTAAAAATTGTTTAAATAAATATGTGATTAGCCTAGATTGAATATTTTAATCACACACAATACTGAATTTAAAAATATACTGATAGCCTAGACAGCAAGGGAGCTCAATCTTGGCCACACATTTAGGCATATTGTTTAAGTCTAGTCTTAGAAAATGCTGTCTGAAAGTGCTCTAGACCCTAGGAGTTGTAAAAAGAATGGGTGAAATTCTAGTTTAGCTACTTTTCACTTTCTTGGAAAGGCGCTTGATTAGGAAAATTAAACTTTCAGGGATAGGCCTACAGAGTGAAGTAGGCCTATATCCAAGGAAGATATTTTGAAGTACCTACCTTTGCTCCTTCTCTCTCCCTAGAGGGTCCTGACCTTTGATGACCTTTAAAAATCTTTGTTACAAAGTGAAACCTTGCAAAATAGATCATCTGCTTAAATGAAGTGCAGCAAAACTGTTTTCAGCTTCACAGCTTTGCTTAATCCCAATTTATAAGGTTTTAAAGATATGCAAATACACCTCCTAAAATTTGAAAAAAAACCCATTGATATGGCTTAAAATTCTACTTAAATGACAGGAATTGCATTTCTGGAACTAAGGCTAGAGAAAAAGAAGCTGATTACTGAAAATTAAGGTAAAATATTATATTGTCAAAATTTCAATAGGTCAAAAGGGTTAACATAGAAGCTTGGCAATATATTTCCAGAGTATGCTTTTGCCTTGGATTCATTACTGAAAGTTTCATTTTCTAACCTAACCCCTTTCCAAGATAGTGAAAAGTAGCTAAACTAGAATTTTACCAATGAATGTTCCACAGGGTCACCAAAGCTGATGTAAAAGCTATACAAAGAACTTGTTCAATGTAAACTAGAATTTGGTATGTGTATGGCAACCCTATTAAATAAAGGCAACAAGAAAAAATCCAAAGGCAAGAAACTAAATCAATAGAGGGTTGTAAAAGCCTAGACTACCTATGCTGCCTAGAGATTTCACAGATTCCATTCCTCTTATTGACAGAAGCATGGGGATGTCATTATGGCATACAAAATGCTGTACATTCAGTCCTTATAACAAAATATGCTTGAACCTGACCAGTCAACAAGAAGTAGGAACTAGGGAGATTCAGCTTTGATAGTCTTATAGGGTAGGGAAGCTCTTGCATGCCAGATATCACTTAAGTAGCATGTCTCTGCACATCTTCAATAACTTTTATGTCTTTTTTAAATATGAAGAGGCAAGATGCATTCCAACTTGAAGCTTAAGATGCACAAGTCCCTTATAAAGAAGACTGATGACTTTAGAGGAACAAGAGGAAATGGCATGCTTAATCAGTCCCAAGGTCAAACTAGCCCCAGCAGCAGACCTCTTAGCATGAGTGCTGAATTTTAGTTCATTGTCAATAGTGACACCAAGATCTTGCTTATTATTTACAGAGAAGAGTGGGTGTCCTAAGAAAAAATAAGAGCAGCAATGATTCAGTTTGCCAAAGTGAATGATATGGCACTTGACAAACTTTGAATTCAAGAAGCCAGGCCTCAGCCCATTGACCCAGCAGTTCAAGACTATTTTGTAGCAGGGCATGATCTTCACAGGACAAAGCTTGTCCAAGAAGCTTCAGGTCATCTGCATAAAGAGTTGATTTACTGCTGACAATGGAAGGAGCATCATTGATGAAGATAATAAATAGTGTAGGACCCAAGACATTTCTCTGAGGAACTTCACTCAGAACATGCATTGAGGAAGCAAGAATACAATTACCAGAGTCATCAAATAACTGAACACATTGATTACACAAATAAAGAAAAATCAAGGATCCAGAGCAGGGATTTATGTTCAAGCTTTACTATGCATAATTTAATTGCAAGTTGATTGTGATACATTTTGTCAAAAGCTCTAGAAAAGTCAAGCAGAATCATGTCAGCAGGCACCCCAATATCAAGCAACTTGGTGATGTGATCATATGATTCAAGGAGATTGGTGTCAACAGATCTTCCAGAGCAAAAGCCATGTTGTGAACTGTGTAAAACTTTGTTTGCTTCAAGGTGTTTAACAACTGCAGAATTGGTTTTTCTTTCAAGAACCTTAACAACTACTGATGTCATGCTGATGGGTCAATAATTTTCAGCAAGATCCTTTCTACTAATAGGATAATTTGAACAGCAGGGAAAGAGGTTGACACAAGACTGAACAACATTCCTGTAGGATTTGTGGGTGAATGCTGTCTGGGCCAGCAGATTTATTCAGTTTGAGGGATGTGAGTTCCTTTAGAACCAAAGTATTTGTAATCTGAATTGGTTCCATACATGGGCATAGGCAGCATCTTGTGTAGAGGGGACAGATGCTTCTCTGATGGAGGGGGGAGGGGTCTTACTAATACTTCCCAAGGTCCTTTGAATATAGGTCTTTAGAAGCTAGTCATTCTATATTTCTCTAAAACTTGGCCTTTAACATTTTCCATGTTCTACTTTTCCTGCAACAGTATAATATAAGAGATCCTCTATCCAATTTCCAGAAACATAATATATATATACATATATATATATATATATATATAATATATATATATATATATATATATATATATATATATATATATATATATATATATATATATATTGATATTATATATATATATATATATATATATATTATAATATATATATATATATATATATATATATATATATATATATATATATATTATATATATATATATATATATATATATATATATATATATATATATATATTATATAGATTATATATATATATATATACTATATATATATATATATATATAATATATATATATATTATATATATATATATATATATATATATATATTATATATATATATATATATATATATATATATATATATATATATATATATATATAATATATATATATATATATATATATATATATATAATATATATATATATTATATCTATATATATATATCTATATATATATATATATATATATATATATATATATATATATATATATATATATATCTATATTATATATATATATATATATATATCATATATATATATATATATATATTATATATATATAATATATATATATATATAATATATATATATATATATATATATATATATATATATATATATATATATATATTATATATATATATATGGCTAGCTAAAGATAATTTTCACACAGGTCTACTGAGATTAACCCATTTTGGTGACAGCTGTCTGAGGGACTTGTAGGTGACTGCTCTAGCCAGTTCATGGTGTTTTGAACACACAGTGGCATCCTTTAAACTACAATGGCTTTTTTTATTAGTTAGCACACTTTTATACTTTGAAAAAATGTCTACCATATGTGTGATTGTAGGGTGATGGAGAAAGGATGTTGACAAGGGCAATTTTAATAGTCAAAAGTGATTGGAAGGCAGCTAACACCCCTTCCATGCTCACCATTTCTTCAAACACATCCAATCAGTATTTTGAGATAGCCATTTTGTTCAACATAGTTTAAAGTTCTGGAAATTATATCTTTGAGCAGGACACTCCCCCCACAGTCTTCAGGGCAAGGGTTATAAGTTATGTCCTGGGGATACATATGGTTCTTATTGAAGGGATGCTTGTATAAACTTCAGAGAGGGCTCATTTGATTGGAAATTGAAAGTTCTAGATTATGTTTTAAGCATCAAAATATATCAGAAGATAACCAGCCTCAACCCCCCCCCCCCAAAAAAAAAAACAAACCTTTTTTCCCAAATGCATCCAATAAAATTTTTTAGACAGCTATTTTGTTAAAAATAGTTCAAAGATCATATAACAAAAACTCTGATGTTGACACAACCCCCCAGGGCCTGGGGGCAGGCATTGTAAGTTATGCCTTGGGGGCATTTATGGTTCTTATGGAAGGTATGCTTGTATAAACTTCAAAGAGGTCTCATTTGATTGGAAATTGAAAGCTCTAGTGCACTTCTAATAGTCAAAGGAGATTGGACAGCACCTAGCCCCCCCTCCTCCACACCCTTTTTTCCTCAAACCTATCCAATAGCCATTTTTTTAAAATAGTTCTAAGACCATATAACAAAAACTCAGGGACCAACACAGCCCCCCAGGGCAGGCGTTGTAAGTTATGTCCTTGGGGAATATATGGTTCTTATGGAAGGGATGCTTGTAAAAACTTCAGAGAGGGCTCATTTGATTGGAAATTAAAAGTTCTATTTCAGTTTTTGAGAGTCAAAAGAGATTGGAGGGCAACTTGCCCCCCTCCCCATGCCCCCTTTTCCCCAAATGCATCCAATTGAATGAAAAATTTTGAGATAGCCATTAAGTTAAAAATTGTCCAAAAGTCAGATAACAAAAACTCAGGTGTCAATGCAACCCCCCAGGGCCCAGAGGCAGGCATTGTAAGTTATGCCCTGGGACATATATGATTCTTATGAAAGGGATGCTTGTATAAACTTCAGAGAGGGCTCATTTGATTGGAAATTGAAAGTTTGAGCTCACTTTTTAATAGTCAAAAGAGATCTGAGGGCAACTAGCCCCCCCCCCCCATGCCTTCTTTTTCCAAACCCATCTGAAGAAAATTTTGAGATGGACATTTTGTTAAAAATAGACCAAAGGTTGGATAAGAAAAACTCCAGTGTCAATACAACCCCCAGGGACAAGGGGAAGGCATTCTAATTTATGCCCTAAAGGCATGTATGGTTCTTATGAAAGGGATGCTTGTATAAACTTCATATAGGGCTCATTTGATTGGAAATTGAAAGTTCTAGTTCACTTTTTAAGAGTTAAGGGACCCCCCACCCCCCCCCCCCCCCCAAGCCCTTTTCTCAACCCAACCACTACAAATTTTGAGATAGCTGGTTTTTTGAAAATTGTTCAAAAATTAGATAACAAAAACTCTGGTGTCAACACAACCTCCCAGGGCTGGGGGTTAGGCATTGTAAGTGTTGTCCTGGGGGTGTATATGGTTCTTATGAAAGGGATTCTTGTATAAACTTCAGAGAGGGCTCATTTGATTGGAAATTGAAAGCTCTAGCTCACTTTTTAAGAGTCAAGAGATATCCAAGGGCAACTAGCCCCTCCCCCACACACCCTTTTTTCTCCAAGCCCATTTGATAAAATTTTTAAAATAGCCATGTCATTGAAAATAGTTCAAAGGTCAGGTGAAAATAACTCCTGTGTTGATGCAACCCCCCAGGGCCTGGAGGCAGGCATTATGAGTAGTGCTCTGGGGGCATATATAGTTCTTATGGAAGGGATGCTTGTATAAACTTCAGAGAGGGCTCATTTGATTGGAAATTGAAAGTTCTTGTTCAATTTTTAAGAGGCAAAAGAGATTGGAGGGCAATTTCCCCCTCCCCCAGCACACCCTAAATGCATCATATATAAATTTTTAGATAGACATTTTGTTAAAAATAGTTCAAAGTTTAGATACCAAAAACTCTGGTGTCAACACAGCCTCCCAGGGTCTGGTAGTAGGCATTGTAAGATATGCCCTGGGGGCATATATGGTTTTTATGGAAGGGATGCTTGTATAAACTTCATAGAGGGCTCATTTGGTTGGAAATTGAAAGTTCTAGCTTACTTTTAAAGAGTTCCAAGGGCAAGTAACCCCCCCCCCCCCCCATGCCTTCTTTTTCCAAACCCATCTGATGAAAATTTTGAGATAGATATTTTGTTAAAAATAGTTCAAAGGCCGTATAAGAAAAACTCCAGTGTCAATACAACCCCAAGGGACAAGGGGAAGGCATTCTAATTTATGCCCTAAAGGCATGTATGGTTCTTATGAAAGGGATGCTTGTATAAACTTCATAGAGGGCTCATTTGATTGGAAATTGAAAGTTCTAGTTCACTTTTTAAGAGTCAAGAGAGTTAAGGGACCCCCCCCCCCCCCCCCAAGCCCTTTTCTCAACACAACCATTACAAATTTTGAGATGGCTTGTTTTTTGAAAATCGTTCAAAAATTAGATGACAAAAACTCTGGTGTCAACACAACCTCCCAGGGCTGGGGGTTAGGCATTGTAATTGTTGTCCTGGGGGTGTATATGGTTCTTATGAAAGGGATGCTTGTATAAACTTCAGAGAGGGCTCATATGATTGGAAATTAAAAGCTCTAGTTCACTTTTAAGAGTCAAAAGATATCCAAGGGCAAATAGCCCCTCCCCCACACCCTCTTTTCCCCAAGCCCATCAGATAAAATTTTTAAAATAGCCATTTCATTAAAAACAGTCCAAGGAAAGACAAAAATAACTCCTGTGTTGACACAAAACCCCCAGGGCCCAGAGGCAGGCATTATGAGTAGTGCTCTGGGGGCATATATAGTTCTTCTGGAAGGGATGCTTGTATAAACTTCAGAGAGGGCTCATTTGATTGGAAATTGAAAGTTCTTGTTCACTTTTTAAGAGTCTAAAGAGATTGGAGGGCAACTAGCCCCCCCCCCTGCACACCCTAAATGCATCATATGAAAATTTTGAGATAAACATTTTGTTAAAAATAGTTCAAAGTTCAGATAATAAAAACTCTGGTGTTAACACAGCCTTCCAGGGCCCGGTAGTAGGCATTGTAAGATATGCCCTGGGGGCATATATGGTTGTTATGGAAGGGATGCTTGTATAAACTTCATAGAGGGTGCATTTGATTGGAAATTGAAAGTTTAATTCACTTTTTAAGAGTCAAAAATGATCAAAGGGCAGCTAGCCTCCCCCCATACTCCATTTATTTTTTCCCTAGAAGCACTTCATACAGAAGGGGTCTTTGTATAAACTTCAAAGGGGGTTTTCGACTGGAAATCAAAAGTTTTGGTGCACTTTTTAAGAGTCAATTGTGATCAGAGGGCAACTAGCCCCCTACCCAAGCCTTTTTTTCCCCAAAGACATCTGATAAAAAATTTGAGGTAGCCATTTTTTTAAAATAGTTCAAAGATCATATAACACAAACTTCTTTATGTATGGCCATTTTGTTAAAAATAGTTCAAAGGTCAAATAAGAAAAACTCCTGTGTTGACACAAACCCCCAGGACCCAGGGAAGGCATTGTAAGTATTGCTCTGGGGGCATATATGGTTCTTATGGAAGGTTTGCTTGTATAAACTTTGGAGAGGGCTCATTTGATTGGAAATCAGAAGTTCTAGTTCACTTTTAAAGAGTCAAAAGATATTGGAGGGCAACTAGGCCCCCTCTCCATGCCTTTTTTCTTCCAACCCATCCAATAAGAACTTTGAGATAGCCATTTTTTTAAATAGTTGATGAAAACGACGGGGTCAACACAACCCCCGAGGGCCCGGGGGCAGGAGTCATAAGTAATTCTCTGGGGGCATATATAGTTCTTATGGAAGGGATGCTTGTATAAACTTCAGAGAGGGGTCATAATTGGAAATTGAAAGTTCTCGTTCACTTTTTAAGAGTCATAAGAGATTGGAGGGCAATTAGTCCCCCCTCTCCATACCCTATTTTCCTCAAACCCATCCATTAAGAACTTTGAGAGAGCCATTTTTCTCAAAACGGTTCAAAGATCATATAATAAAAACTCTGGAGTCAACAAAATCCTTCAGGGCCTGGGGTAAGTAGAGATTGGAGGGCCCCTAGCCCCCCCCCCCCCCCAACACCCTGTTTTCCGTAAACTCATCCTATACAAATTTTGAAATAGCAGTTTTTTTTAAAATAGTTCAAAGGTCAGATAACAAACTCCAGTGTCAACACAACCCCCTGGGACCCAGGGAAAGGCATTGTAAGCAATGTCCTGGGGTTGTATATGGTTCTTATGAAAGGGATGCTTGTATAAACTTTAGAGATGGCTCATTTGAATAGAAATTAAAAGTTCTAGTTCATTTTCTCAGAGTGAAAAAGGATTGGAGGGCAACTAGCCTTTCCTGCCCTATGCCTTTGGGTTTATCAGATGGATAAAGTCATCCGATAAAAATTTTAGGTGACCATTTTGTTAAAATAGTTCAAATATCAGATATTAAATCTCCAGGGTCAACACAGCCCCCCAGGGCCGAGGGACAGGCATTGTAATTTATATTCTGGGGATATATATATGGTTCTTATAGAAGGGATGCTTGTATAAACTTCAGAGAGGGCTCATTTGATTGAAAATAGAAAGTTCTAGTTCACTTTTAGAGAATCAAAAGAGACCAAAGGGCAATTAGCCACCCCCTCCCACGCCCTTTTTCCCCAAGTACTACGTTGTTGGGGCTTTACTGAAAACCAATTTTTTGACACATATTTTCTTTTGTACTTAATATCTAAAACAAACACTAAAATTATAGTAAAATTTTGAACTGATGAGCTTTCAGCAATTAATATCATTATACATCAAATATTCAGTTTAATTTATTAGCTCTTTCTAAAGTTGTTCAAGACAAATATAGTTTCACTACAAACAAGAGTTTGGATACTGCCCCTTCCTTAACTGTAAATAAAACCAAAAGCCTACTACATCATAGGCACTTAACTGAAAACAAATTATATTTCAAATATTTTATTTTCCAGTTCTTACAGCATTGAAAATAAAAATGAAATTACAGTGAATTAAATTCTTGAACTGATGGATCTTTCCAAGACTGTTCAAGATGCATATAGTTTTCAGTAAAGCACCAACAATGCAGTAGGTTTTAGACTTTTACAGTGAGAGAAGGAGGCAATGCCCAAACTCTTGTTTGTTGTAATTTTTGTTTGTTTCAAGCATGATTTGCATATTCAATTTAAGTTTCCCTTGTTTTAAGATTTATTTATTCATTTACATTAATACCTATTGTATGTTTGTTTGTATTGATTGTTTATTTATTTTCTGTTTGTTTTAAGTTTCATTTATACTTCAGTAGCAAAATATTTCTTTTTTGTTTTAAGCTTGATTTTCATATTCAACCTAAGCATTACTCACTTTAAGATCTATTTATTCATTTATATTATTACTCGTTGTATGTTTTTTGCTATGATTGTTTTATTAATTTCGGTTTGTTTTGGATTTCATTTATTCTTTAATAGTAATTCCTGGTTGTTTTGAGTTTGAATTTTAACAGGTATTTGTACCTGCTGAGCTTAAGTTTAAAATGGCCTTTACTTTTCTTTGAAAAAACTTATTTTTGGAAAGTTCTTTTTAATTAATTTTCAAGTTTCAGGTTTTAAAAAAATTCCTTATTCCAAAATTAAACTAAAAAAAAAGAATCAAATGTTTATCAAAGTATCAAACCTGGTATCAAAGTAACAATATCAAAGTGAAAAAATGGGTTTCTGTCAACCTTGGAGTTTTTATTATGGGATGTTTGAACTATTTTAACAAAATGGCTATCTAAAATTTTTATTGGTTGGTTTTGGGGAAAAATGGCGTGGGGAGGGGGGGGGGGCTAATTGCCCTGCGTCTCTTTTGCCTCTTTAAAAGTGAACTAGAACTTTTTATTTTCAATCAAATGAGCCCTCTCTGAAGTTTATACAAGCATCCTTTCCATAAGAACCATGTATGCCCCCAGGCCATAACTTGCAACACCTGACCCTGGGCCCTTGGTGGTTGTGTTGACACTGGAGTTTTTTTTATCTGGCATTTGAACTATTTTTAACAAAATGGCTACCTCAAAACTTTTATCAGATGCATTTGGGGGAAAAGAGGCATGGGGGGATAGTCACAAGCAAGACATACATAAATCCAGCCTTTATCAGACCACACTTGCTTATTCCCATATTTATCCCGTGCTAAGTTCAGAACATCACATCTTCGTTTCATCAGATTCTTGGACACAAAAATACCAGTGCAAGCTAATTTTGACTTTTCTTTAAAAAACTTTAGAAGCAAGGTCTTTAGACTTGAATGTTACAACTACAGGAGCAATTGCAATGCTGCCACAAGTTCCCTAAAGTCCCTAAAATTGAGCAAAGGTCCCTATTGGTCCCTTAAATTGATAAAGTCTCTTTTCTTGCTTTGGTTTAAAGCTCTGTATCCTGAAGGCTACCAATACTTGTATACAGTATTCAGTATTAGTATACAATATTCAGTATTAGTATACAGTATTCAGTATTTTTGTTTTGATTGAGATTCTCAATTCAACTCAGTTTTATTGTTATTAATAATAGGTTCAATAAAATATAAAAAATTCACACAAAAAAGATACAACCATTAAGTAAACACTTTAAAATACTGAACACTTTTCCTCTAGGCCATAGCCTGTTGAGGTGACATAAATTGCTGCAATTTACGTGAGTATTCAAATCCATCCACTCCACACTACCAAAAATGAGACCCATCAACCAAAATCAACCAAACCAATGAAAGGAAACAAACCCAAAACAACATAATTCCCTTTAACCTATCTTTAACTACCCTTCAAACCTTACCCTAACCCATTCCCTTCCCCAAGGCTCTTGGATCTGTTTTGACTTATCTAAGAAAGAAAAAACTTTTTGTTACATATGCTACAGCATTACTGTCTGGACAGAGCACACAGACTAGTCACGAAAAGAATGACCCTCTTTGCCTCTGGAGTCAAAAGACTAGGAGGCGGAAAGGTTTGGTTGTTAATTACTTAAAAAAATTCTTTTTTTGGTGTGACTTTTTTGCACACAGACGCAAAAAATAAGAAAATGGCTCAAAGTACAAAATATAAAAGCTGGGGTATTAAAATCAGGTTTCTTGTTTGATTTTGAGCTTACATGCATTTCTTGAACTATTAAACTACCTCCTACCACCCTTTTTTATTTGAATACATTTCTGGTAATAGCCTATATGTTTGTCTACTAACTTCTTTTTTTAAAGTTTAGGGTTTGAAGTTTCATTTTGAATTAGAATGGGAAAGAGCAAATTCCAGGAGACTTGGTTGGAAGAGAAAGATGCAACAGGACACCAAATGAAAGAGTGGTGAAGAGCTATTCTGGGAGGTCTGTTCTCTTTCTACTGTTCTATCTGCAATACATTGCTTGTCTGCCATAAGGGCTCCTATGCTTTACTGCAAAACGCCAGAACTGCAGAACATATGAAGAATGTTACCATAAAGCTAATGCCAAATCAGCTTCATTTCTTGGTAGCATCTTCCATGGAGAGAGGTGAACTGGCAAAACAGTCCATGCACCTAGGTGCTTACATAGTGATGGGTGAAACAATAGTTGCAGAAATTACATGGGCTCTGAAGATGATTGAGTCTGACTATTCTGGGAAATCTGCAGACAGAATAGCAGATGTATATGGCAAAATTTTAACTGAACCTCTTGAACCCTATTTCCAGAAGATGACCCTTGGTGAAGTTGGCAGAAAGCAGTTGTTGAAAGCATTAACTTTTCCGCATCTTGATGAAGTTTCAAAGCCAGTTTCTGCTCACAGTTTATTATATGTTGCCAAGGAATAACTCATCGCAATGCAAAAAGACATGTTAGTTGACAAGTTTAAGCTAGTCCAGTAATCTGGACTTCCATCAGAGCCAGGAAGGGTTGACTGCAAGGGGAATAACGTGATCCAGGGAGGAAAATATCCAAGCTTGTCTGAGGTCATAAAAAAAATGCTTTGACCATTTCACATGGGTCTGTTAGCATTGAGTGGTGTTTCTCCCCTTCCGGTTGAGTTGTCAGCAAAGAAAGAGCTTCAATGAATGTGTGAACTTTGAATACAAAACTGTTTATGATAGATAGACAGGGCAGACTTGGAGGACATGCGCAAAATGTTGCTGTCACTGAAGACTTGATAAAACTGGTGAAATCTGCTAAAAAAAACTATGATTTGTACCTACAGCAGGAAAAAGCATTAAAAAAACCTGCAAAAGAGCAGCAGGATTTGGAGGCAAGAGAACGGCTGAGAGAGCAGCAACTCGCTAAAACTTCTTTGAAAAGACAGACGATAGAGATTCTCGAAAAATCTCTCTAAAAAAAGAAGTGCTTGGTTCCATGGAGCAGGCTGCAGACAAGTTATTGAAGGAAGCTCGTAGCAGTCTCGAAAATGGCACTGAAAAGAAGGATATGGTTGAGATACAGCTAGTGCAGGCTATGATAAATGGGACTTAAAGAACCAGCAGCAGTTAGAGTCAAAGAAACAGTTACTGATCACATCTCTGTTCCAGTAGAACACAGTGCAAAAATGGGAACAAATAGGTTGTGTGTTCTAGTTACTGTACCCTTATCTCTTTCATCATATTTTGTATCTGATTTTTGTATTCGAAATTAAAGCGTTAAAAAAAAAGAAGGAAAAAGCTCCTCCCATGGCATGATGATTCTTGTGTGGTCGGTTTCTTAATTATCACTTGGCCTCTGATCATGGAGAGATGCCTACAAATGATCATTCCTATCTTTTTTTCTTAGTCAAATGTCATTTGCTATTGTGTCACTGCTTTTTCTTTCAAAAGCTTTCTGAAAACTGAGTTTTGGGGTTCATTTTGCTTCCAGAATGGTCCCTAGAGAGGTCCCTTTTTGACTTAGAAGAGGTCCCTGAGTCCCTGTTTTTCACTGCTTGAACCTGTGGCAGCCCTGTAATTGCATCGTGTTTACTAATACCTTTGCTTAGATTTAATCTTTTGTCTTCAATCACATCTTGATTTGATATTTCTAGCTCCATTTTGTTTGTCACTATATCAAGAACTACTGACTTCAAGTCCCTATTGGAAGGTTGTTCAACCCTATTGCACATGAGACTATTTAATCTTTTTTCTTGCTCATACTCATCAAGCTTTGGCTCTGCAACTTTAATCTGTTCCTCAATAAATGAGCATTGATTTTTTAATTGTTTTAAAACATTGGATAAAACAACAAATTTTGGCTTGAATTCAACAACTAATGCTCTGTAAATTTTACTTGAAATCGACAAGCTTTGCGCTTCAATTGCACTAACTGTGTCCTTAGAAAATTACTGTGAGCCTCCAACAGCAGCCAATTTTTCATCTAATCTCTGGTCTATTTTCTGAGCAAGGTTTTCCATGACAGTCTAAATCTCTTATTTTGTCGCCTTATCTTGGTATTAAGGGCAGTTGATCATGGAAAGTTATTCAAATTGGTATTTTCAGATGCTTGTCCCTTAAGCTTGTCTTTGCAAATTTCTTTGTAAATATCTGGTTTCAGTGCAAGTTCTTCAAACACTCACTTTACACCTTTTCTTGAGTTTTTCATAGCCTCAGCTTTATTTCATTCAAAATCAAAATTTGGGACTCATTAACGAATTGGGTATCATGTGTACCATAGCAGAAAACTAGATACTTGTAATTTCTAGTTTTTTTATTTCCTTTCGGATCTGTCACTTCAACAATATGTATAGGCCATTCAGGGTAACCTCGAAACCTAGCCAATGCCAGCTTATGAACTGTAAATTTAGCCATCTGCTTAACCAGCCAGCAATTAGTTAGTAAAATAGCTTTGATAACAAGAACAAGTTCATACCTTTTGGTTGTACTGTAGACTTGCAAGTAAGCCAAACTGTCCTTAGTAATGTTTCAAGCTGAATGAAACTGAATTGAATAATAAACCATGCGAATATCTCTTTAATGCATATATTTTTCACTAATTAATCTCCTCTATCCAAAATCTTATTTGAATTATTTTGCAATACCTTACTGAACTTGTTGTGCAATCTGATTAAGGTCAAAGTTAAAACCTGTTTGTGACCTTCCAGTTCAAAGCCTGAATGAATAGCTTATTTTGACAGGAATTTGATGTTGCTTTACCTGGCATCTGCATTTTCTCCAATAGAAGTCTTCCATGAGGCACAGTTTTGTGCAATGGCTTGACTTAGTACAGCCAGTTTACTATCCCAATGCTGACCAAAGAGGCAGGAGCCTCCAAGTGGGTCATTTTTTATCACTAACCACCAATCTTTCTTTTGGCCTCCAGGGTGACGTTTCCAATTATCAAGTAGCCATGCTTTAATAGCAGACTTCAAGATGCATCGGTAGTTTTTATGGTGTAGAAAATAGCCCAGCCACACAATTAAGTCATCTCTTTGCAATTTCTGAGACTGGGTACTGCTGTTTACAATGCTCACAGATCTCTTTGTTGGATACTTGGTCATAGTGCTGGACGCGTTTAGAGTATGACGAAGACAATCGTGATCAAAGACACCCAGTTTATTACTATTTTGAGCTTTGACAACCCATGTTTCACACCTGTATAGGAGTGTACTTCTGACAATTGCCTCGTAGACTCTAATTTTCGTAGTGAGGCTTATGCTTTGATGCTTCCACAGTGATTTACTGAGTGGAGAAAAACTGGCAGAGACTAGGCGAATACGCCTTTCAATTTCTTGATCTGATCCCCCTCCAAATCCAGAAGAGATCCAAGGTAAACCAATTCTTTAACTTACTCAATACTGTTGGCATAAATGCTGTCAGGATATAGACTTTGGGAATTCTCACACATCACTTTGGTCTTTGTTGGATTAATTCTTAATCCAACCATTGTAGAGTAGTATGCAACTTTGTCCATCATCATTTGGGCTAGGGTAGATCATCCTCAGTAATGGAAATATCATCAGAAAATAGTCTAAGTCAGTGACCTGAATACCTTTTCCAACCATTACTCCTTCATGTGTGCTGGTAACTCTCACCACAATCCAGTCAATTACATAATTGAAAAGGACGGGGGATAGGACGATTCCTTGTTTTACTCCTGAGTCTACTACAAAATTTTCAGGCTCTTCACCATAAGCCCCTGCCCTCATAGTATGCTTTCAAAGGCTCTACAAAATACGAAGGCATTCCATTCTCTTCTAGGATACACCAGAGAACAACTTGTTCAACCAAATCGAACGCTGCTATGAGATCAATGAAGATAAGGATCAGCAGCAAATCACATCTATGGCACTGCTGTAACAACAGCCTAAAGATAAAAATCTTTATGGCAGTTGCTTCCTAATACCTCGCTCTTTACGCTAAAGTTTTTTTAGAACTTTTAAAAAAGCTTATTATTTAAATAGTTATTCATAAATAACTGAAACAAAAAGTCAAACTTTAGCATAAAGAGCAAGATATTGAGTTGGAGGGTGGTAGCCCCTTCATATACGTAATAATTTCTGTTCGTTTTAAGTTGTGATGTTGCACCTTACTTTCAGTTGAAAACCAAATGTTTTTTAAATTTAATTTAGTAAAATATAGTCTAGTAAAAATGTTAGTCCCTGTACTCAGGCACGTACACAAAAATGTACCAATAGATTATATTCAAGAAAACATTTTGATTTGACGAGGACACGGAGATCACCACCACCGGGAAGTATTGTAAAGTCTGGTGCTGTATTCTTTACTTTACCCAAAGCCCCCCCCCCCCTCCCTCATTCAATGTATGCAAAGCCCCCCTCCGTTATTCAACGTATGCCTTTGCCTATACTGTTGGAGTCATATTCTTTGAAACCCTCAACAAGTAAAAATATCATTCCAATTGCTTGTTTTATGTCAGTAATATGGCCGTCATTAATGACAATCTGTGACCAAAAATACTTTGAAAAGTTACCGCATTCTGTAAAATTGGCTACGTCAAGATAATAATGATCTAGTCAGCTAAATTTATAAACTATATGCTGAAAAGGGAATAATTTTTGCGCTGAGGTAAAGTATGGTTATATAATTTTACACAGGCACCATAAGAAATGTCTTTTTTAGCATTATTTTATCCTGAAAGAAAAGGTTGTATATTTCCCTGATCACAGGGGGCACTATACCTAAAACTGATAGGTTTTTGTTAAGCACAGAAATAAGAGAGTATTTGACATATTACGAGCAGACATGATACAACCTTAAAAAAGGAGGAGAATTAAGATTAGGTTAAGGCTTTGGCTTGGACCTCCTCATCCCTCCCCAAATGGGAGGACAACAAGCTGTACAAATAAGCCAAACAATTTCTTTGTTTTCTATCTGTCAGATGGAGGAAAAGCGTGGGCACGGTTCGATTTTAAATGACACGTAATTACAAGTAAAAAATCAGGATTTTTTTTTCAAGTGGGCTGTAATTTTATGCTATAAATTTTTTTGAGTACTTCAACCAAGTTGTTCATGTTCAAAGTTCTAGTTTTAATTTGTGAATAAATTCTTGCAAGCTTTTTGAAGTGCTGGATTGCATTTAAATATGTTGTCAAGAATAAAATGAATTAGGATAAAATCCTGAATAGCCTTTTACATTAAAGCTCTTTGAACACCAAAATTTTAAGAATAACAATAAGGGCTGTTCATTCAAATTCGCATTTCCCTAAAAAAAAAAATCGGATTTTAGGTGCTTTCATCTTGTAAAATTGAGTGTTTTTTTTTGTGATATCTGATTTGATAAAATAATTACTTTATTGGTTTGACTCAAGCCCATGATAAAAATGCTATATAGTAATATACACTTGAAAAACTATTCATTTTTTATACTGTCGATCAATATAAAATAGTCCTATAGTTGCTGAACAAGAGAACTTCTGCTTCATATTAAACTTCCTTTTACCTGTGATTAAATTGTTCCCATTTGTGAAATAGTACGTGCTATTTTTAACATCTTTTTACTCCTTGGAGGCTTGGCTGCCCTCTACTATTTTATTTGTAATTTACATGTTTTAATTAAAATGTCTTGGAACTTTAGTCATGTTTGTTGCACCTAAACTATATCAACTTTTAAGGACACCCTAGATGGTCAATCATTTTGATTAAAAGCTTCCGTCAATCAATTGATTGAAGCATGATTGACCATCTAGGAACCGATTGAGTCATTCAAACTTTCTATCAATCATCGTCAACGCTTGACTCAAGCGTCAAACCGGCTCCTAGATGGTCAATCATGCTTTAATCAATTGATTGACGGAAGCTTTTGATCAAAATGATTGACCGTTTAGGGTGTTCTTTATATTTTTGAACCAGAAATAAAGCCACAATCTATACACCTTTTGTTTTCTTGTAGAAAATATGAGATTTGCTGTGCTTTTGTTGTGTATAGTTGGAGGATTAGCAGCTGAATTAAAAGTGGACGTTGTATCCGTACCTGAAGTCTGTGATGTAAAGTCGAAAGATGGGGATTTACTTCAGATGCACTATACTGGGACATTAGATGATGGAAAGAAGTTTGACTCTAGGTTAGAATACCATTTTATTTCTAACCCAGCTCTTATTTTTATGTCTTTTATATCAAAAATCATCTTGATTATGTAAAATTGAACAGCTACTCAGAAAGTGTGATGAATAAAAGAAGGTTTTTGTAATATTCTACCAATATTCCAAAACAAAGGCAGAATATTTGGTGCATAATATCCTATAGTATTTATTTTTACATTTTTATTTTATTTGAATTCCTTTTCGCGTTTCTGGGGATTGAGTTATTGTATCAGGGTAAGATGAATGTTAAAACTAAGACTGTTTGGATGATATAAACCCTGAAGGTGAACTTACTAGACATTACGAAGTTTTTGAACAAAACAGATATTTTTAATTTGATATCATAAGGGAGGGCCGGATAGCAGAAAAGGAACCAAGAAGGATGCATATTGCCCTCCAGTAGCTTTTGATCTTTAAATAGTACTCTAGCATGTTCAGTTTATAATTGAATGGGCCCAGTCCCAAGTTTCTAAGATAGCCCCTTCCATTTTAATTGAGCGGGAAAAAAAGTTTTTTGACACTTTTCTGGCCCTGTTTTGGGTTGCATTTTGAGGGGAATGTTTTTTTTTTATTATTTCTTTCTAGATCAGATTCCCTTTAGCCAAAGGTTTCATAGAGGTTTCAGACCAATCTAAAAAATGACCCCTCTTTGAGCCCCCCTTTTTTAGAGGAGGGACCAATTCTCTGAATAATTTTTGTACATTAGTCCCCTTGGCTCAAGGACTTACAGCTGTAAGCTTCCAACTGATCGGAGAAAAAAAAGTCTTTATGGCTCGTTTCTGGACCCCTAACTTTCCCGACAGCAAAATTTGGATAATCATTTTGATTAAGAGAATAATCTCTTCATGTTTCATGCCACTGGACTCCCAAAATTTGACATGCCCCCCTTCTTTCACTATAAAATCCATCTTTAAAGAATTGAAAGTTTGCATAATTTACAGCCCTTATCTCAGCACCTAAGGGGCTATGTCATTCTTGGATTTATATTTATTAACATTTTCATCTATTCTAAACAAAATGGCTTCCTAGAAATGTTGATCAGATGTCCTAGGGGTTACAGGTGCGTCAGATATAAAGAATGGTTTTAGTAGGGGGACTGGTTGTTCTCCAATCACTTGACTTTTAAAAAGGCACAAGAACTCTTGATTTTCGATCAAATGAGCATCCTCCGGAGTTTCTATAACCACGATGAGGGGCTGAATTGGGAGCAACCTCCTCCTATTTGGAATACATACTAAATATATCTTAGGGTTTAATATGTTTGATCTTTGCCTTCTTATTAGTTATGAGCATCTAGGGATTGTTCACTAGAATTGTGCCAAGACAGATAGTCTGCTGAAGACGACCACTGTATATTTAACCAAAATATCCGGAGATTTTTTTTTGTTTTTCCTCTGTTAAATAAAAGGATTTTTCCCTTTTGAACTGTTATTTATTCACCAGTCAAAATAAGGATGCTGGAATCACTCTTATTTCTAAAACTTCACTAGCCGTGTGACATTACTGTATTATAATTTAATTTAGTTAACATGGAGTCATTTCTAAATCAAAACCAAAGTATAATCATATACGGAACAAGTACTGACAAAACTCTACAAAAGTGACCCCGCTTACCTCAGCGTCTCTAGACGCAAAATCTTGTACTACTTAATCGCTCCGAGCCAAAGTACTTTGCTCCCAGCCAATAAAATATGCTAGAGCGTGATTCAGGCGACGAGTTACCCGGAAATTTGTATTGAATTGTGTAACTAAGGGCCTTAAAAATAACCTAAGGGTCTTTGTAAATTGTGTAACAAAGGGTCACTTTTTTGTGTGGAGAGGATAGGTTTTGTCAGTACTTGTTCCGTAGATGATTATGCTTTGATCAAAATCAAGCAAAATGTGCTAGAATGTGCTGCATCCATTAATATGAAGTTTTGTTCGTTTTCTATGTCAGGTTGAATACATACCTATGCATAAACATATTGAAGAAGTTATCTTGGACCCACAGTAGGTATTTTTGGGCACATACGAGCAGGGATTGTTTCCTCTGAGATGGAGAAAAGAAAGAAAAATAATAATAATAAGCTTTCCTTAATTTAACATTTGGCTTGCATTAAGTTCTGTACATTTTTGACTGGCACCTTTGGGAAAAGAATGCCCACAACTACTTCCTTTGGGAAAAGAATGCCCACAACTACTTCGGTGATCAAAGGGAAAGGTAATCAGGTAATTTTTAAGATGGCGGGGGGGGGGGTAGAAAATGCGCTTATAGGGCACAATTTTTGGCGATGAAGTTCCTTTAGACGAATTTTAGGATGCTCCAGATGGAAAGTTTTACAACAATGTCTAACTACTACTGCTGCTAAATTTGTTGCAACGTTTAGCCTGAAACTACATGCTGGTGAACACTCTTTCTCTGTCCCACTGTTTAAGGTCTGCTCTGGTAACCTTCCAAGAAATCCTCGAGGATTTTGGTTCTTTTTTATAGTGTCTTCGAGGTGCCCAGTCTTTTTTTTTGGCATCATGGTATTGCCGCCTTTACTGCTCTTCCATAATGAACGTGTAGAGAATGAGGAAGTAAATTACCCTGTCCTTCCCCTGGAAAGAATGTGGGGAAACATTTAAAATGTGGGAAATTGTGACATTTGAACCCATATAAATTTCTTTTTCCTGTTTCGTAAACTGTCATAAATACTTATGTATATCATTCCTAGGATCATTGCTTTACTTTCCCTACCTACTCCTAGTAGACCAATAGATAGCCGATTTTTTTTTTTTTTTTTTTTTTTTTTTTTTTTTTTTTTTTTTTTTTTTTTTTTTTTTTGTACGGCAAACGCTAATCACTGGAGGAAATGTATATCTGATAATGTCTATTATGTATAGTCTAATTGTATTTTCCAATAACGCGATTCTTTTTTTCCACATCATTCTACAGTGAACCCTATTCAATTGATAGAAAGAAAAGAATCGCGCTATTCTAAAATAATGGGAATTTATATAGTCGACAATATATTGCTCTATAAGGGGTTGTGGTTAAAGTGAAGTAATGCACTTTTAATATTAGGATGAATAAGTTTTTATTATTGTTTTATCTTTTTTTTCGGGGGGGGGGGGTCATATAAGTGTGCTGCACTGCTTTTGATTTTTTAATCTAATGATTGTATTTTTAGCGTGAAGGCAGTTCTGAAAAAGGGGAACTGCTTCATATTTGATACTGTAAAATAGACGTATGCTTTATTAAGTGCACCCTTATACGATTAAATGTTAAAACAATTTTTTTTTTATAATAATACGATTACGATTATACGATTAAATGTTAAAACAATTTTTTTTTATATAGTAACAAAGCAAGGAGCAGTGTTCAAACTATGAAACACATTTTTATCCTGAATTAGGGAGTGGTGGTGGTTAAACTTCTATTGATGTTATACCCGAATTATACCCGAATTACAGCTATATATTGTGTTCATTAAGTATAACTTGTTGTTGTGAATCGTACATTGTGATAATTTGTGCCTAACTGAGATATTCTTTTCTAGCCATGATCGAAATCAACCGTTTTCGTTTACCTTGGGTGCTGGCCAAGTTATCAAAGGCTGGGATCAGGGTCTCAAAGATATGTGTGTCGGCGAGAAAAGAAAGCTGGTCATTCCTTCAGAGCTCGGCTATGGGGACAGAGGAGCTGGAAATGTTATCCCACCAGGTAAAATTGCTTTTAATTTGCTCGTAGGGGGTATTAGGGCAGTTTATTGTTTTGTAGGATTATTCATCTCTGCAAAGTCTCTAGCTCAAACACGCCCCATGATCCCCATAGTCTCAAGGTCGACCCACCACCCATGATACAATAAAATTGGGACGATATAGATGGCTAGGGGACTTCTGGAGCACGGAAAGTACTCGCCCTCTTAAGATAGTCTTGAGACAGTTGTCACCCCTATAAAATTTAGAGGGACTAAATTTTATACGTTGTGTATGGAAAAGCATGTCACATGGGCGCCAAAAGCTAGGATTATTAGTTACTCGAATCGTATAAGTACGTTCAACATACATGTTTGCTGTGGCCTACATATTTGTAGGCTCAGATGCGTCAATTGGGGGGGGGGAGGGGGTGCATTGATTTCTTGGTTCGGATTGTTTGAGCTTATTAATTCTTTTAGGATTATCACACCATAAGACTGTTCCTTTGATTAGTTCAACCTGTTTTTATGAAAATAGCTTTGTTTCAAGTTCTTAAATCTGCTGAAAAATTTCAGTATATAGTTATTAGCATTTTTTCCCCGCTTGGTAATTCGCCTTCTATTTTTTTTTTTTTTTTGTCTTCACCCCTTTCCAACAGATCAAACCTTTTGCAAAGGCACAATCAGTCAAGCTCTTAATTCGGAACAGTTTTGTTTAAGATGTGACGTTCGATTATTCGAAATAGGCCTATATCAGGAACTCTTAAGACTCCCCCTCTCCTTTATCTCGATACTAAACCGGTCAATTCAGAATAGGCATAACTAAGTTGCCAACCCGTTCTTCAAAAAAAGATATATTAACTTCTTTTGGTTGATAACGTGATGACTAACTTAGATACCCCTTTACTTGGGCACATACCCAGGCATTCTTTTAGGGTGTGGGCGATAATAATAAGATAAGTTGTATTGATAATTTGAATTCGGAATTATTATTTCGGCTCATCAGTTTAGACTTTTCACATCATATTTTGTCACCTGAAGCTGTTAATTGTTCGTAAATACGGCATAAAATAATATTTTACTATGAAAAGGCGCAAGGTGCCTTTAGTAAGTCTATAATATTAATAATTTATTAAAAACCCTCTTTACATACATAAAATGTACTTAGAGGAATACCAAAATACAGAAGAATAAAAATGGAAACAATAAACAAGAAAAAATTCACAAAAAAAACAAACAACATCTAAGCTACTTAAGCAACACAATTAAGCTAAACAATTAAATGGAAAGTCGGCAATATTTTCTCAGTGCTTATGGAACCTATCCACAAGCTGGTCCATTTTTGAGGAAATGTCGACAACGCCGTAAATACTTGAAATGTACTGGTTGCGCGTCCAGAGCGGCAATTGCAGGGGATATTTGTAAAAACGGAAGAATAAAGATCTAATTTTCTTCCGCTCAGATAAGGTGAAAAAACTACACAAAGAAAAATTCAGAAAAATTCATGCAGATTAAGCATGAAAAAGGTAATAAAAACAAAGGTTCTCAACTTTTGGACCCCACAATTTCCAATAGATACATTTCATTCCCTTACATACCAATTCTTGGGGAGAAGTTCAAACGAACTTTACTCAAACATAATATTTCAACTTGTTTTTAATCAATCAGACCTTTGAGTAACTTTTTAAATTCTGGAAAAGATATAACACGGAATATTTTGTCAAGGGGAGTTTATCAAGCAGTTATCACCCTTGCTCTTGCGGGAAATTTTACATCGGTCGAAAACACCAGCAATTTATAGAAAGATTTATTTAGCGCTGGAATTCAATAGATAATGCACTAAAATTTACAAAACCTCCAGGCAGTTTCACTTCAGCCTTAGCAGAACATATATTTTTTAATTCGGATCATTTTGTGCTGTTCGAGGAGGCAACAGCCATTTCCAGTGATATAGGTTTCAAACAATGGGCTCTTGAAGCATTAGAAATAAATAAAAACATATTTTTGCAGGTTTATCAATTAATAGAGATACTGGGAATATAATTATTGATCCTATTTATGATACTATTTTAAAAAAGGAACCCGTATTTAAAAATAAAAATAAAGTATTGCAAAATGTCCTAGGGGTTAGTTCAAATAATAAACCTAAGCGGATGGCATCATCAGAAGATTTGCATAAAATTATGTCGCAATAACTTATTCCTTGTTCATTTGTTATTTTAAAAGGTTTAATCCAGTTACTTTTGTGAGGTGGTTTCACGAAGGTAGCTCCAAATTGTAAATTTAAGCAATTGTATATTATATTTTTAGGTGAGTCTATTTTAGTTTTATGTACATTTTTTAGTTTTAGTTCATTTTTTTTTGTTTTTGTCTGCACTGAAGACGCCTTGTTTGATACGGGCAAAATATTCGTTTTTGTTTTTTTCTTCGTTTTCATTTGCTGGCCATGGACCCGTTTGTCGTATTTATATTTTTGAACTCCACAAAGGGATCAAGAAGAAGACAAGCGGTGCAAAAAAGCTTTGTAAAGTCTACCCAGTGTTATTTTATGGAACTGGCCTTTAACTCGGGCCAGCAGCCCGTACGATTTTCTATGCTTTTCTTTCAACGCCAAGATAACAAGTGTTTCTGTATTTTTAACATTTGATCCAAACGGGAGACCTAAATAATTCAGAGAGGACTATGGAGGAATAGTTTCTGGGCCAACATTGATAGTAACGGAGGTTGCTGAGACGAACTGTAGACGAGAAGCTCAGTTTAAGAGGAGGTGACTTGAAGCTTAATCTCATTGAGACCACAGCAAACTGTATGAACTATATTTTGGAGAACCTGAAGATCATCTGATAAAAGAAGGATATCGTCTGTGTAACAGAGGTGGCTGACATCAATATGGGGCTCAATTAGAAATGGAAGAATATTTTTAGTAACGGTTTTGATGGCATTATTGAAAAGAGCTGGACTAAGCACTGAGCCTTGTTTCACACCTGTCCGAACAGTGATGGATTTGCTCAGCTGGCGACCTAGCTCAATTACAGACGGCAGAGAAAAGGGTTTATTCCACTTCTCAATAGAGAAAAAATAGCATGTGAATGGATACTGGAATCGAACGCCTTTGAAATGTCGATTGCACACATACAGGTTCTTTTTTCAACATCCTATAGCGGTCTAAGATTGCCAAAAAAGTTGCCTGTGTGTTTTGCACACCCAAGCCTTCGCAAAATCCAAACTGGTTGTCCCCATGATCACGCTTCGTGTTTTTTTCTTGGAAGATAATCTTTTCAAAAAGCTTACCAATTGTGGAGCAAATATTAATTGGTCTGTACGATTCACAAACCTTTGGGCTTTTGTTCTTCTTTAAGGCACGGTAACAAGACCTTCCAAAAGAGCAGCTGGAATATATTGATGAAAAATACAAGCCTGAAATAATAGTGACAAATACTGTATAAGAAGTGGGGTACCGTATAGGAGGTGCTCAGTTTGCACCTCATCGTATCCTTGAGCTTTACCAGGTTTCAGTAGACGAATTTGTGTCTGGACAGCTGAAGGTGTAATAATGACAAAGTTCTTTCGGTGGTCAAGTTTCGACATTTGGTGGAGGAGGGTATTTTTATAGGTAGCTTCAACCGGAGGAGGATCATCGGAGAAAAACGATGAACAATGTCTTTCCCACGAAGCGACATTCATAGGGTTAGATTTGCGAGGAGAAACTTGATGTCAGCTTTGAAACTCTCCTCCAAAGCTGCTGGGGTATATTTTTTATCCCACATGTTGCCCTTTGAACTTGTCTATTTTTCCAACGGTGAAGAGCTTTTCAGAACTCACGTCTGGTTGACTTAAACAATTGAAAAAATAACAGCCAAGCGAGGACGATCAAAGTCGGCCCAAATCGGAAACCAAAGCTTATGACGGTGATTGGTATCGTACAATTCATCATCTTCTTTCCAACCATGTTTCTGGGTCCCTATTTTGATCATTGTCGAAGGTACAGATACAGAAGGGGCGACCTTAAGAGCATGCGTCAACTTAGCTATTAAGGTCTATTGGGCTCCCTTTCAGTGAAGTAGACAGAAGGTGGAAAAGGATTTTAATTTTCATCAGCAAAGAATCAAGCGTGTACTGAAAGGACGATATGTCTAAGTGATCCCATGATACTTTTGTAAACCAACAGGGTCTTGTTATAATTTGCGAAGGGGGCATGTAAATGTGTTGTGTAGGTGTAGATGGTCGCTTGATAGGGTGTCATCTGAAACGGTAATAGTGGTAGATTGAAGCTTTGGGTTCAGATTCGTGTTGAAATCACCACAGATGACAAGCCACTTGCTAGTAGCTTGAGTGTTATGGAGAATCTTTGATAGTGACGCACAAGCTGATGCAAACTTCTTATCAGAAGTATGGATACAGTAATTAGTCGGCAAAAAATACACAAAAATACAAAACATTTTAGCTCAACAGCAATATAAATGTCACTCGAATCTAAAAAAGAAGCGGCAAACTTTTTATCTGTCACAATAGCTAAACCACCCGAAGGTCAGCCCGTTGTGATATTTGCTAGCCTGAGATAAAACTTAAGATTAGGCGAACGCTCTAACAATGACTTATTATTTTCACTCAAAAGGTGCTCAGCAAGACA
Source organism: Artemia sinica (assembly GCA_027921565.1). Classification (NCBI taxonomy): domain Eukaryota; kingdom Metazoa; phylum Arthropoda; class Branchiopoda; order Anostraca; family Artemiidae; genus Artemia; species Artemia sinica. The sequence continues at coordinate 759,309 of CM051267.1, read as the reverse complement.
CACAATATCAAAAGTATTATACAAATTTTCAATAATTTCTAGTTTATCACGGGCACCATTGATATTATGATAAGATATTGACATAAATTTTTATCGCCCTAAGATTGTAACATTGTTTCTTTGGCCTTGAGTGGGAATGTGTTTTTTCATTTCTACACAAATCAAGCTATTACTTCTGTGGGTTTTTCCACAGTTTGCACATTTTATGTCTGCTTGGCACGCATGATCCTTATTACTATGATCACCCGCTTATCTACTACACGCGGTTGGGTTTGGACATTCCCGAGCGAAATGTCCGAATTTATAACTGTTGAGACACTTCTTGGGTTTTTCGGTCGGTCAAGTGACACGAAATAACCAATATTCGATCTTCACTCCAAACTTCAATGCATGATCAAGGTCATCATCCGTTTTAAACTTCAGCTGAACAACTCTTGAATTTCCGAAGCGTGTCGCAGAAATTACATGTTCAACGAGCACGGAGATTTGAGAAACATCAAAATCAGTGTCCATTTTAATAATACCTGCATACTCTGTTCTTATAATCTTAGCCCGAATTTTCATAGTATTAGGTATTGCAGCCACTGCAGAAGCCTCATCAACCATGTGGACTACCAGTCCATTTTGGCGACTAACAATATGTTTCACCTTGTCAGCACAGCCAAGCTTCTTCACAAAATCACGCTATCGAAAAAGTCCCTGCTCAAGTTAATGATTTGCTTTTTTAATGATTTTTTTTGGCTGTTTGGATTTTTGTTCTATTTCTTTTTCTTTGTTTTTAGGTGCTACTCTTCATTTTGACGTTGAACTTGTTAGTATTGGACAAGCCCCAGAGCAAATTAATGTCTTCAAGCAAATAGATGCAGATGCTGATAACCAACTATCCAGAGAAGAGGCAAGTAGTCAAGATTCAGGGGCTATGAACTCTCGATCTTGGGCAATATTTTGGAGTTGGCTTGGCTTGTATTGGATATTATTTAGTTGTTTTGGAGTGTTTCTGTGTGTCGTTTGTTTGAATAGCAAAATGTATAATACAATATGCTGCATAGGAGAGGGACAGGGAGGAAACTCCCAATTTTTTCACATCTGATGTTTGTAACTCATTTTAATTACTATTTTTCAGTTTTATTGTCCACTAGTACTTCATTATTCCAAGTATTGGTGTTAAAGGAATTTATAATATGTAAAATAATGTAAGAATCATCTTTTGCTGGCTACATTGCTGTATTCTTCCAGGAAGCTCAATTAGTATTATTAATTGATTACATTACAATTATTATGATTAATAATTATATTATGTCATAAATTGTACAACTAATTTTGTTATTATAGTGTAAATAATTAATCATAAATGTTTTATAACGATGATTATAGTTAGACGCTTTTTGTAATATAACTTTTTTTGTATTCTATCAAGCTGCTCTAACGAAGGGACTGGTAATTGGAAATCAGAACTGCCCATTTTAAAAAAATAAGATGAAGAAAATTTTAATTCCAAAAAATTGTTTTTACCTTCGAATATTTTCTATTTTTATTTATTAGGCGTTCCTGACCCAAAGCTTATTTGTTTCAATTGTGCAGAAAGCACTTTTTCATAGTAAAATATTTGAAATCACAATGACTTGTGTAGCAGGGAACACTTAGACCCCGAAGCCGTGCCGAAATAAAATTAGTGGCGGCGGATACAATTACACCGTTGGTGCTGTTTTTTTGGCAGCCCACCGCCGTCATCGGCGCCACGCCATCAATTGATCGGCATTTGTTCTATTTTTAAAATTGTTTGGAAACGAAACAGTTAAAAAAAAAGTTCTTTTTTAATACCTTTAAAAAAGTTTTGGAAACTAAATTGGTATTATAGTTTTATCGAAATTGGGTCCACAATTCCATTTAAGACAATTCCACATTTTTTAATCATGACTGAACCTCGGACAAAATAAGGACGTGATATCAATCTCACAAAAGTTTCTTTTAACCCAAATGATCGACAGCGAGACCTTAAACTGCCTGATATTTGAATTAATTAATCCAAAAAAAAGGTAATTTAAAGTTTAATCTAAATTAGCTCTGAAATTTGAATCAAACAAATTTACTTTCACGATAAATCCATGCCTAATTTATGAAACCTCGATGGAATCTGATCAAGTTTTCCGGTGGGCGAAGATAAATGGCGTACACACTCGGCATTTTTCAGCCCGATTCATGACTAATGCTGCCGTACGTATCCCCCCTCCACTTTCCTCAACCCTTTATGCTCACCACAGGATGCACAATCTCATAATTGAACTAAGCTTCATTCTAATTGCCCCGGGTATCGCGCTATTCATTTGCTCGTAAGGTTGTTAGGAAGGCAAAAAATGTGTATACAAGTTTGGGTGGGGGAGGGGGGGGTGTTAGTTATAAAATTTTTCCATCTTGCTTTCTGGTCTTAATAGCTGCTTTTTTGTACATGGTAAAACATTCATAAAGAAGGTATTCGAGGAATATCATGGCTAGTCAAAGCTCTTTTAATTAGAAAATATTACAGTGTAACAAAGAGGGCGGAAACAACTGAATGATAATCTAAAGTCCATCGTTGACGAGTAAATTCAAAAACATATCGAGAGGATCCAAAATTTTTGCATTTACTGTTAGATAGCAGATTTTGTATTATATTTGCTTCTCAATACTCTCAGAAATAATTCAATGCTTGAAATTTCCAACGGCGTGCCGCCACCGACCGCACTGGCGGTGGCGTCGGCACAATAAAGGCTCTTCGGTGGCACGTCGCCGGTTTTCGGCGCGGCTTCGGGAACTAGGAACAATGCATTTGATATTGCAAAAATGATTTCAAAAACGCCCTTGGATGGTTTGAAATCATCGCATCAATTTTTTTTTTCTGTAATTCAACATTCCCCATAAGTTTCAGCCTAGTATATATATACATATTTAATATTATACATCAAGTCGTTTGTTTGCGTTTTGTTTGTGTTTCTTGGTGCTTTTCGCTTTTTTTTTCATTTTTTGCTTTTTATTTGTTTTCACTCTTATCAGATTCCTAAAGCAGAAATTACCTTTGCCTTGACATTCAGTGGAAATGGAAACTTTTAATTAACGTAATAGTTAAATCGTTTAACGTAGAAACGTATATTTAAATAATCCTAGCTTCAACTATCTGGTGTGCGTTCTCTCTAGGATTGGAGTTGGCTCAGTTCCATCCAACGTCATGACAAATAGGTAATGATAGTCAAAATTCGAAGTAAGATCCAGACGTATGTCCACCAATGTAAAAAAAAATATAAGGTGCTCTCTTTTGATTATATTTCTTATTGCATTTGTCTTTTGGATTAAATATACCCTTAAATATTTTTTTATTCAGGTTTATTTTTTCTTAACTCATTGATCACTTATTAAAAGAAATATGAGTTTGAAAAAATTCAATTGAAGAGAAATATGGGATGCTACCATTTCGAACAACCGTCACACGCAACAAACGTTATAACATCCAACCGTCAGAACCACCAACTGTCGCAACATCCAAAAAAATTTATAAATTCATATAGTAGTAATAAGTATATAATAGTTTAGAAACAAATTTCGGCTATATATTTGCACATCAGGGGGTTGGTAAAGCATAGCATATATTAAATACATATCCTAACCTAGGTACCTTTTCCCCCCTAAACCCCAAAAAACTAGTTTTAAAATTTTGGATGTTGTGACGGTTGGTGGTTCTGATGGATTTTTTTGTCTATGTTATGACGGATTTTGTGGATGTTATGACGTTGGATGTTATGACTCCTTCCCGAGAAATATGAATTTGAAAAATAATGAATTTGTATGATAAATGTACTATCAATATAATAAATATATTAAAAGATCTAAATGTTTCAAATTTTTCCTGTTTCTTTCGCCCCCCCCTTGCATTCGGTGTCAGTTTTATTTGCAGAAAGTCTAATCTGGCTTTTAAAAGTAGGAGTCATTTGGGCATTCCTGGTTAGCCTGAAACAAACTATACTATTACATTATGTGACTTGTTTTATACACATTTTAGATACTTGCATGAACTCCCCCCCCCCAAAAAAAAATAGAATCCCCGTTTTGATTTTTATGAGGTGAACCTAAAATAAGAAATGTATAACTTCAAGAAAATAGGGCTTATTTTATTGGTTAAGTAATTACTGAAGTAATTTGAATTAAATTAAGTAGCTTGTTAAAATAATAAATTTGTAAATTTTCTCATCTAAGAAACTACCCTTGACGACTTTTGATTTACAGTTATCAAATTATGTTTAGTTATTAGTTCCGTTACCGCAACGCAACCAAAAATTGTTATTAAGCATTTGTATGGTAGAAGCTGGTCTTAAATATCTCAAGTATAATAAATAAAAATAGTTCTACTATGTCAGATATATATAATATGTATTCAGTCATCTTCAGCTCTAAACAGTCATATGATATTATACAAACTAATAACTGAAGCTTTAATTCAGTTGCATGGACTTGAGTGAATAACACCTAAAAACTATTTACTTTGGATTACCTTTAAAAAAGGAAAGATTGGAAAAAGAAATTAGACTAATTAATTAAGGTATTGTTCTAAACACATATCTCCCATACTCAAAAACATGTCACTTAACGTTTTTTGAATTGTCACATGCAATTTAATATTTGTTAAAAGCTTTCTTTGATATTTGGTAAAGGTCTAGATTAGGCTATTGAGAGGCGAACACGTTAAGAAAACAACTCTTACTTCATAATATACAGAATAATTTTAGTTAAGATATCAAGGCCGTATCCAGGGGGGGGGGTTACCCGGTTTGAACCCCCTCCCCGAAGTTTTTGACCGAGTCAAAAATTAGTAAAAACCTAGGTAAAAATCAGTAAAATTAGTCGAAAACTGAGTAAAAAATTAGTAACCCCCCCCCCCCCCCGAAAAAAATCCTGGATCCGCCCTTGTAAGATATTTAACTAAAATTATTAGCTTATATGTATAACCCAAATCATATATTTCCCATGTGTTCTGCCAATGCATCTCTTTTGTTTTAATCCGTGTAGTCGTAAATTGAGTCAACTGTGCTTTTGTTTTCGACATTCGCATTTCAATTCCAGAGTCGGTATTTTTTCATTTTTATATTCTTCTTTTCTTTCTTGATTTTTCTTTTATTGGACTTCAGAAAAGGAAAGTCGGTATTTATAATCTTAGGAAAGTTTCTGTCGGTGAGAGTACCGTTTTAGTGATATATTACATTAACATTATTAATAATAGTAATTTATCTTGGGTTATCTGTATATTTTACTCTTTCTTTTTTAGGAGGGGTGAGATGCCGTTTTGTCCTTTTTTTTTATAAGAAATGTTTCTTTTAACTTTTTTTTAAATTAAATTTTCCTTTCCACAAATTCCAGTTTGTATTTGCGATTGCCATGATATTAGGAAGGGAACAAAAACAAGGAAATTAGGAATTAGCGGTATTAGATTTAAATGACATATTTCCCATGCAGTCTGCTAATGCGTTTCTCTTGTTTTAACCCGTGTTACCTATAAACTGAATCAACTGTGACGAAACATGAACCAGAAAAACAAGAGTGACTAGTGGTGAAATAAATGAGAAATATATAACTTAGGTTATATATTTGTACATTGGGGGGGGGGGGGTAATTATAGTGGAGCTACAGTCAAAATCTGTTAGCTACAATTATTCTGCATGTTATGAAGTAAGAATTGCTTTCTCAACATGTTTTCTTCTCAGTAGCCCCTAATTTAGGCCTTTACCTAATATTATAATGCAAGTAGTTGCTGTATGGATCAAATTTTTGGAAATTATCAGGCGTTGGAATTAGACCAATGAATTTGGGCCCCCTGAAAGTTCTATTTACCTAACTACATTGCAATTTATATTAAAAAGATTAAATCAAATTTTTAAAGTTAACTAGAATTTTGAAATAAAATTATTCACATTATATCAATAAGTTGAGTTGGATGAAATTAGTCTGGAAGTCTATTGTTCACTCTGTACATTTTAATCAAAATAGTTGGGAAGGGTTCACTTTCACAAATATTTGGAACTGATTCAACTTTTAAGTTTCTTGCTTCTAATTTGAGGAGGAATTCCAAGTGAATTCCAATTCTAAGTGAGGAGGAGGTATTGTCTCCCCTCGGAGATCCCAAAATTCTACTTCTAACATTGGGATAGTTCATTTTTTTTCCATTGACCCATGTAGGGAGAAAAGAAACAAGAGTATTTGTAGAGACCAACGATGAATGTGTCTGTTCCCTGAGTTATCTTTAATTTTTATTTAATTAGTGAATTAATACTTTCTTTTAATTGTTAGTATCTTCAATATTACCTAGTTCTATGGGTATATTTTGTAATATTAAATTCAGGTATGTATTTAATAAAACTGATTTCTTTTGTATGTTAAATTATTTATCTTTTATTTGTATTTAATATTGATTTGTTCAATTTTATATCCTTAGCTTTTTATATCCTTATATAATTTTTTTTTCTACTTAGAAAACCCACCAGTGCAGCCATATAAATCTCGGTGCATACTTTTTGTTACTAATGATACTGCCTATATAATTGAAAATATCTATTCAGTCAATTGGTGCCACCTATGGGTTTGAATGCCCAAAGTTTCTGATTGGGATATTTCAACTATAAAAAGAGGAAAAAAAAAAAAAAAAAAAATCAGACTAAACCCTATTCCTTGACCATTCCAACTATGTACAATTTTCGAGGTTTTTTTATTTTATCTGTGGAAATTATTACAAACTTTAATTTATCGTTAATGTTGGCGACCTTGCCCAGGATTCCTAAGATTTGCTCTTAAGTACCAAGGGCAACAAAATTAACAGTTGCGGTTTTAGGGCGGGGGGGGGGGGGGTGTTGAGAAGCCGGTTGGCCCAGGCGCAAAATTCCAAATAAAGAATATAACGATTATAGTCATTTTGTAATTTTTGAAAGTTTATTTGTATTAAAATAAAGTAGAGAGCACAATTAATTAATCAAAGTAATTATTAAATTATTAATTGATAATTAATAAATAAAAATAGTAATTAAATTAAAATAATAATTAAAAAAATATTATCTATTAATTAACAAACTAAAAATTCCTTTTTAAATAAAGGAAAATTTTGTTAAAATTAGATCTGAAAATGTTTGGGGGACAGGAGAGGGGTGCGCTAATCAAGATTCTGCCCCGGGTGCAAGAGGCCAGAACCGGCATTGAAAACAAAATATTTTCCGTCCCTGTACTCATCTATTCATACCTGAAAATCTTGAATTTTTAAGATTTTTCCATTTTTGTTTGAAAATTAGTAAGTTTTTAGGTTAAAACTACATGACCGTTACTGTTGCCATGTTGAACGGTGAAACTGAAAAAGAAAAATTAATTTGATAAAATTGACAGTCCTGCTCGCCTACATTTTGGTTCTCAAGGACAGCCGCTGTTTCAAAGGAAAGCTATATTTCTTAACCTGCTAGTTGCTGAACATTTTTGGCTTATTTTTCGCCGGCTTTTCACCTAGTTTCCTTCTTTTAAGTTCGACCCGTGCTAGAACCCAAATCTTCTTAACTACATATGCAGGTCTTCTTAATTAAAAACTGGAGTCTCCCATTTTTCAGCCTAACAGTATATTGCTTTAAGAATAAAAGAAGATAATGCTAATAAGTGGTATCTCTGTAGTGGTAAATATTTACCGTTAATATAGACTGCATTTCTTTCTCGGTTGAATGGTCAAATATTTGGAAGTTTCAATCAGGGTCTTATCCAGGATTGTTTTTTCGGGGGGAAAGGGGGGGGGGCAAAATATTTGTTTTTTTTGGGGGGGATGCAATTTTTTTTTTGGGGGGGGGAGGGGTGCACAAAAACTTTAAAAAACACATCAAAAATTTGTTTATATTCATTTTTGATACGTCTTTACGAGTCGGATAAACATTTCGGGGGGGGGGGGTTCAAAACCCCTAACCCCCTTGGATACGGCGTTGTTTCCAATGCTATTAATGGGTATTAGAAAACATTCTATGGAAAATTTAATCTAAAATTTTTCATTTTAATTATGTATCAGTTTTGATGTCTTAATAAATTTATTTTAACATGTAACCAAATAAACAGCAAAAATTTAAATTACTAATTTATAGTACAGGAAATATATTTATGTCATGGATATACCAATACTGGTCCTGCTTAATGTCTTATAATAATGGATTCGTTTCTACTCCTTTTTATCCCATCAACTTTTTGCGTGAGTCAAAACTGCAGCTTTTTATTATTAATTGCGTTTAGAAAAATGTAATGCCACCAATATTCGAAAATTTAAATTTTGGAAAAGTAAGTACTACTATACTTAAGTTATACTTGGTTTAGTTAGTAAGTAATAATATGAGTAAAAAGTGTCGGTACACAAGAATTTGTACCACGGGCTCCAGGTACCCAGGAGCCGTCCTAGTCGAGTGGTTAGCGCTCTGGACTTGAAATCCTGAGGTCAGGGGTTTGAGTCCTGGTATCGCCGGTTGTTTGATGTGGGACGGGGGTCAATGGCGTGACCCTGTAAGCTCAGCCAGAGTTGACCCGGCTCTAAATGGGTACCTGGAGAAATCTGGGGGAAAACACGGGAAGCGTCGGATGATTTTCCCCCAACCCCGCATTGTACTCCCTGCCGAAGGCATTGAATCAGGAGATCTGCACCTGCGCAACGCAGACCTTTGGTCAGCATGCGAAATTTTTTTTTTTTTTTTTTTTTCATAGGTAAGTGAAGTATGAAGTATATATAAAGGTAGCACTAATTGATTGATATGAATGCCTTAACTTGATTGCTTTTGTTTTTTGTTTTTCTAATAAATTCAATTAGCTAATTGCATGACCTGCTTCAGGTATTGACCTATATTAGACAGAATCTACCAGGAGCAGAAGAAACTACCGAGGCAACCGACAACCCTGTCAACCCGCAAAAAATTACTGAAGAGATTTTTCAGCACGAAGATAAAGACAGGGACGGATTTATCAGTTTTGAGGAATTTTCTGGACCCAAACATGACGAATTATGATTGCTTTTGGTATGTCGCTTTTATGGTGTAAAAAGGCTTATGTGTAAGGGTTTTTTTGCGTACTATATTTGACAACCACCAAATGGGTCTCCCGGCTTATCTTGCCCACCCTTAAATCCCGTCAAATTTAATATGCCTTTTCTCTGCTGTATATCCTCTCCAGGGAAGTTCGTTGGTGTCCCCCTCCCCCACTGTTCAATAAGCTACTCCCCCCATACAAATAATTTTTGGAGTGTTTTACGTTCAGTGGGCAATTGTAACTTAAATTGCGTGAAATAGCGCTTGTTGAAACTTGTTAAACTGCTTTTGGGCTCATTGGTCATCAGGGCACGATAAGCTGCATTTTTTATACATATATAGGAAATTCTTGGTTTATTTATCTATCAGGATAAAAGTTATTTTAGTTTCTACTATAATTTTTGGTATAAGGAAAACAATATAGGCGAATAAAGAGGGAGATTTAGACCATTGCATCTACTTTTCAAATTACTTGCGCATTAATTGTATAAAAAATCGTTTGAAAGGGACGGCAGTAGAGAACCTCAAAAGGTAATGAATCTTATTTACTTGGAAGGCACTCCAAGTTTTAAAGTTATGTGCATTTTGATGCGGACCTCATTTTCAGCTCTGCAAACTCCGCCGCATCTAGAATTGCAATTGCGATAGTTAGGTGGATTAGCATACCTATTATGATTTTGTGTACAAATTGAGTTTCAAAATTGTGTATCAATCTTTCAACTTTCAACTGTAAGGCTTCACTGTTTCAGACCAATAGCTTTACAAAATTCAAAAATTTGTTTTCTTGTGTCCCAATAATTGGGACTGCAGTGAGTTATTAGAAGTAGTGCTAAAACTTGGTATCGGAAAAATCTCATTGTGAATAGGAGGCATTATATACCTCAGTGGTGGCTTAGCTAAAATTTAATTAATTAGTTGCGAAACAAAAAGAATTAGCTGAATAAATTTAATAATTTTCGAGCTTTATGCTTTTTTTTTATTAGTTTCTTTAGAGTCTATTGCAAGTTTAAGTTTTTTCTAAGAGTCTTTTGAATTTCTTGGATCTTAAGTAGGAATAATTACTGAACCAATGAGGTATATTTATATAGAAACCAGTCGTGTGGATATAAATTTCCAAGAAAAGAGGAGGGTTTAAAGTTGCACTTCTGCTGAGAATTATTTTATTTATTCATATTTTGACTGATTCCTTTGATCTTCGGTTTTAAAATGACAAGCTGCACTGCAACTTAATGCCACCCCACAACACTCATGCATCGTAGTATGTGTACTTCATCGTTTACAAGATGAATCGAACATGTTGTGGGGAGTTCGAAGCTCAATAGCTTGTATCTCAAGTAGTGGCCTATTAGATCTAGAATAAATTGTTCTCCAAAGAGGTTGTATTTTGTTTTTGACCATGGAAAAAACTATATTTAGCTCGGTTTATCCTTTAATTCTATTTATGATTATCAGTTTTATTATTGTCTTGGTGTTAGTTTAGCTTTGTATTGTTGAATATTATATTTGTTTTGTTATCCTGATGTTATCATTCCTCAGATACGGTTGATCTTTTTATCTTCCTCATCTTTCTCTTTTTTCGTAGCTGTTAGCTAGCTACATTATGCTCAATACGGTCTTGTATTAATTTTTCATCTTTTTTTCAGCTGTATGTTTCAGGACTTTTGGGGTACTACATTATATTCAGCATGATTCTATGTTATTATTATTTTTTTTTTATCCACTTTTTCAAGTTTCTGTTTGATGACTTTAACAACATTATATTTAGTTTGATCTTGTGTTCTGTTTTTTTTTCTCATCTTTTTGTTTCTTGTATCTGTTCTCATCTTTCTGTTGTTAACTATCTAATACAATAAATACAATCAGTCAATATAACAAATAATTAGAAAAATATGAAAAAACAAAACAGTTTAATAAAAGGTAACGCTGTACATGTATATGAAATCAGGGCCAACGTTTATTTGTTCCGTACATGTTTTGCGTCTATTTCCGTGAGCTTCGGAATTGAACCTGGTCGTTTAGGAATAAAATCTGATGGTAGAATATCACGGAGTACATGGCTATCTTGGCATTTCCTCTCCCAAAATCCATACACAGATTCAGCCTTCTTTGCTCGAAAAAGGTAGTTCAAATTTAACCAACAGTTCAGCACATGGAATTTTGGGCTATGGTAAATAATAACAAGAGATAGTTTCTGTTGTTGTTTTTTCCAGTATACTTAGATTGTTCCACAGTTAAATTAAAATATCGTACTTTGTCAGCGTACTCCAAAATCGGTCTAATAAAGGTAGAATAAGTTCTTAAAAGGTGACCTATGGAAAACAAAATTTTTCCTTAATTTTAATTAATTTTAAGCTGGTGTTTCCTCTCTTCACCAGCTGTACGGCGAGTATCTCCCACTTCAGATCAGAAGTAATAGTCACTCTTGATAATCTAGTTTTAATTACGCTTAGTTGTTCAGGGACAGGAGGTAAAAATTCTAAAAAAAAAAATAATACGGGAAAATTTAACTATTTTTCATTCGTTCGTAATCATTGGTCAAGAATCTGAATCTTGTGTCGCTTTTTCAATAACTACTTCGGCTCTGTTGGGCTCTCTTGTCGAATATTTCTTCTAGGCTTAAGCCTTCAATATACTCTCATCCAATTTTCATATTTTCAATTTGCAATAATTCTAATGATGACTACAACTTCGAATAATAGTAAATATTCAATAATATTCAATAATTCATCATTATCATGGTTGAATGATTCAATAATTCATGAATTCAATAATTCATAAAGTAATTATTCAATAATAGTAATTTAGATTTGCAGAAAAATCCGCGAGTACTTGTCTAGTATCCCAGTTCGTGCGAAACTTTTATAGAATGCATTTATTGAATAGAGACATCAAAGAAAAAGAAACTATTGCGAATAAGTAGTATGTGGTAAGTTGCAGAAAAATCCGAGAGTAATTTTTTTAATTAAAATATGTTGTATCAGAGCAAACGCCCTTCAAATATTGAAATTTTGCCCAAATATTGATTCAATTCTAACGTAACCATTTCGCTAAAATGTTTTATAAATTCTACTAAATGTGGGCATTATAGTTATCAGTCTTTTTGCATTAAAATTCAGCTCAGTCTTTTTTTGGAATAGGAGTAAAGTCACAAGTTTTCTAATGGGACTGTAATTATTACTAGTAGAAATGACCCTAAAAATATCAGTCAATCTTATCGGGGGGGGGGGGTTCTAGTAAATCTCTTGGGTAATCAATAGGGTTCTACTTTTTCATTTCAATTTTTTTTTTTTCAATTCGGTCTATTGATGCTGCTGGCTAAAAATCGTCTGAAAATTGTTAGCGGATTAGGCAAAGGAGTGACTGACTACAATTTTTGTTAAATGTTTGTTTAATTGGTTCCCAGTATCTTCATGTGTTTGATCAGGAACAAAATTTACACCGTTAGTACCCTTGGCAGATAATCTTTTTATTTCCTTGTAACATGCTGATGTTTTGCATTGGGGAAGATTTTCAACTTTTGAATTATAATTGGGTTGAATTTATTTATTACCAGTCGTTAAAAACAATAAGAAACGGAGTATAAGAGAAAACAAAGAGAGAAGGACAGAAAATGACCAATAAAACAAAATCTAAATTCATAACGTGAGCGCACAAGCACAAAATTTACACAGACACAATACACATAACAAGCACAATAATGACACACACAAGAAAAAGGAAACATTTACTGTTATAACACGAAACACCATGGACGTCCATTGATTTGTAAATCATAAGCTTCAACGCATCTGCCAATGGCAGCAGTAACATCTATTTCCCTGCGGTATATAGGAAAGAATTGGAGCTGAATTGCAATTCTTCGTCAGAACCGCAATTAGTAATTTAAACAAGTTTACTTTTTTCACTGCAGGAAGTGTTGCGAAATGTTCCATAAATTAAAATTGTACTAAAGTATACACAGCCTATATTCTCAGGAATTGATTTCTTTCGCTTTGAGCTTCAAAATGCTTTAGAAAAAAGTTGAATTTTCGCAAATAAGCCTATTAAAGAATGTTGCTAAACACAACTATTAACTAGCTATCTCAGAAGCAAAAAAAAAATAAATAAAGATACATATAAAACATTAAAGGAGTTGGCTCTTTATGGTGATTCCAAGTTTATAATTTTCATTAAGTTTAAAGTTATAACATCAAACGCTACAAATCTGACTACAAATTTATTTTTGCATGTTCGTTATCTCCAAAGATGAGGTCTGTATTTCCTATAAATGTTTCCCTGTTTTGACTCTCCCAGTAACCCAAGAATGCTTCCTCTAACTTATCTAGTCCTGGGGGGACTTAGATAAACATTTTTGAGCATTTTTATGTCCAAAAATGGGATTTAATAAGGTCTTTCTATACACTCTACTTTTGAAAGAGACCCATCAAAAGTATCCAGAAGCTATTATTTTTTACATTAAAATCTCCATATCTCCTTTTGGGCCAATAATCACTTGCCTAAGTATCTCCTCGGGCGGCCAAGGAGATACTTAGCATACCGGTAGTAAAGTCGCTGGAATTTTTTTCCATTGCCGAGAAGGCACGCTGAAAAGGCCTACACAAAATTTGGAAGCGCATATGCTTTATAACGTTTAGCTAGTACCCGGCGATTAAAACGAAGTATATTAGATGCTATGTTGCAGTAGGCACAGCACGTCTGGCGCGGGAAATGACGGATGATGAGTTTTCTAGTCCCTTTGAGAGAGTCATCGATTGGAGACGAAGATATTTCATTTCCAGTTCAGGATTAATCGATGTTCCATCAAGATCAACCTCAAATTCTCCAGGAACTGGGATCCAGTTGAATAGTACGATTTCTGGCTTTTCAGTGTTAAATTTGCGATTAATTTCTGAATATTCTCAACTCAAAATAAAAACTTTCTCAAACGCCAGTACCGTTCGGCTGGGGTTGAAAACATCATCTACATAAGCAATAAGAGATACATTTATACCTTCTAAAATACACTTGGAAACCGCCTGGGTTTCCACGCCTATGAACACGAAAATGAAACACGATTGGGGATGTAAGACGCAATTAAGGTGCCAGCCTTTCTCGTTGCGTAGGTTTCTGAGTATTATTACGTGGTTTATCTGCTTCTTTCGGCTCTAATTTATTTGCTGATTCCATTTCTTGACGAATCAAGCACTTTATTTCAGTATTTAAATGCGGACGTTTTACACTTCATTCAGCTTGATAGTTGTTTTTTACCAATCCTTTTTTTAGCTTTTCATTTCTTTAAATTTTGCTCAGCATGGTTTCACCTTCGACTGTTTTCATTTATTTCTTTTTTTTTCAGATGGCCAAATATATTGACATGTCTATTAAAGTTCTCTCTGAAAATGAGCCGTCTCGAGCTGAACAGCTTCAATCTGACAAAAATAACGTAGTTTCAAAAATTTTTGAAAATGAAGACAGAGATAGAGATGGCTATATTTCATATGACGAGTTTAGTGGACCAAAAAAGGACGAGCTATAAATAATTTCGTTATGGCGTATAGACGTTATAATTCTTTATCTTTATGGGGATACTTAAGGGTCTGTTGAATTTTTTTGTCAAGTGTGAATAAGTGTTCTATAAGTGAATAAGATGAAAAATTGTATTGGTTATTTTTGGATGGATCCATGCATTTTCTAACCTTGAAATTTATTACTGTAATTGGAGAATGAATAAATTCTTAAATTTGGGTTTAAATGGTTTGATTATCTAAGTTTAGCTTAGAATTGTTAGCGCTGTTATTTCTTACAGCCATTAAAATTGGCTTAGTAATGACCGTCTGCGAAGTATGACTTCTCAGTCGCTCTTTTCACACCAGGCCGCCCAGCAGACACTGCCGATTCGAGTATCTTCTGCGGTTGGTTGCCGACACTCCAGCTCAGATTCTTTAAGACTGACTCAGTCAGTAGCGGGTGAAAACGTCAAAGAAGAAGGCCTAAATTCCAATAGAACGACAGACTTGGGAAAGTCCTGGACTAGGCTGAAATTCCGCTGTCAGATACAGAGGTCCTTGCGGCTGACGACCCTGCGTGAAGGAGGCTGAAAACGCTCTCAATGCCAGACCGGCATGAGTATTAAATAAGTAATTAAGATTGATTGCAAGTGGAATGCCAATAGTATATTTGAATTATATTCTAAGTGAACTACATTGCTACCATCTATTTCCTTCTACCTAAAAATTTGAATAGATTGTATTATAAAAACATCCTTTTTGATCTTGTTCTTTTTCAATATACCTCAGGTATATCCAAAAGAATGATGAAATGTATCTTCATTTTAAGTTTCTGGAAGCCGAGAAAATAAAATAATCTATAGCTTGCACGAATCTGTGGTGAGTTGGATTAACCACTGTTTTGGAGTGTGATAGATCAAGTTTTCCAAATTTTTGGATCAGTTTCCAGAAATTTCTAAATTTAGATGCGCTCTAAGTCTATCATCGATTAAAAAATTAGATTAATGGTATGCGCAAAACTGGCAAAGCAGTCCATCTCTTGGCCAGGATTGTCTTGCCATGATGTATTCCTTCCTCGTAAAAGATGAAAAATATCCTTTTTTTATGGCAATGGAAATGGAAACTTATACATCGTAATTTTACTTTATTAATGCAATAGGCTACTATGTAGTATGAAATTTCTATTTTTTTTACGACTTTAATGTTAGGTTATGCTTATGGTATTTTTCTGCTGTATTTCTTGCTCATTCAATACTATTTATGTGTCAGGTGAACCAAGCATGCCTTGCTTGTGACTATTATCCAATGACAAATTGTAGAGTATGGGTAACTGATAAGAGTAGAAACTATTGAGGTATTGACAAAAACATCAATGCCAACTAGCATTTAGCGACACTGTATTTTTCGGTGTAATAATAAGAATAATTAATTGGTAAAATTAGGATAGAATAGAATAGATTTATTTAATAAAAAGAGCTTTCATAGTTTTGGCCTAGGCCGCAACTAAATAACGCTATTTATTTACAACATTGGTCACTAAAGTGAAAGAACGATCGATTAAATGCACTAATTTACGAACGATTAAATGCACTAACAAAAAAAGGGACAAAAGAGTTCACGAAGCGATTTGTACGGCACCTTGGGGGTTCAAGCTTGATTTTGCTTCGGGTATTCACACGTTTTGTACAAGGAGGTAAAAAAAAAGGTAAAGGATGCGGCACTAGACCCTTAAGGTCCAAACCGGCGGTGCTGATCTCCGTTTTGTGGCCCTTCAGCCAGGAAGTGCAATGGGGGGCTGGGGGCCAGCCAACCTATGCTTTCGCAAACCCTTCCGTACAAGGAGGTGGTAGTAAAGAACGGTGCTTCTCACTTGCGAGCAACAAATGTCCAAACTTGAGCGTTAGTTCGTATCGGCGCTCACGGAGATACGGAATTTTCAGCGACTCGAGAGTGGACTAATAAGACACGTGATTTGGACCGAGTATGATTTTTGTAGCACATTTCTGCACAGTTTCGATGTCAGGTAGTAATAAGTGTCTGATTTCAGTTCCTGACAAAAAAATGATCACCTGGCTTTTCAAAATGCCACCATGCCAAACTGACACTTTAGAAGCTTCTGATTTTTGTTTTGAAACCAGAAAAGGGGCTCATTCAATTGGAAATCGAAAGGGCTGGTACCCTAAATAATAATCGAAAGTGATTGGAGGGCAACCAGCCCCCCCTCCCACGCCCATCATTTCCACTAACAGATCAATTGTATTGGTAATCAGAAGCTCTAGTGCCCTTTTCAAGAGTAACAATAATCGAAGGGCCATTCCCCCCCCCCCCCACACACACGCCGCATTTTCCCGAAATGCATCCAATTCAAATTTTCAAATACCAATTTTATTCAAGATAGTTCAAAGATCATATAAAGGGGCTTCTGGGGTTGAAACCAACCCCCAGAGCCCTAGGGCAAGGGTCGTAAGTTATACCCCACTTGAATTTAAGGTTTCTACGTAAAGGATGTATAAACCTTAGAAGTCTCATTTGGTTGGAAACTGGAAGGTCTAGTTCTCTTTTAAGACTCAAAGGTGATGTAGGGATATTAACCCCCCCCCAGACCACCCCTCTTTTCACCAAACGTATCTGATTGAAAATAGTCCAAAGAACATATAATATTGCCTCTAGGTTTGGCACAACCCCCAGAGCCTTAGGAAAATGATCGTAAGTTATGCCCTGGGGGCATATAAAAGTTTTATGGAATGGCTAGTCGTATAGACTTCAGCTGGGGATCATTTGAAATCAAAAGTTATTGTGCCCTTTTTAATAGTCAAAAATGATTTGAGAAAAAGCAGCCTCCCTCAACGCGCTCTTAGCCCATCATTTCCCCCAAGCTCATCCAATCAAAATTTTGAGATCGCAATTTTTTCAACGTAGTTGAATGGTCTGAAAATTATGTCTGGGGATGACATCTACCCCTCAGTCCAAGTCCGCAAAACACCTATGCCTTCCCAAGGCCAGAACAAAATTTGCACTTTACTAAAAAAATACAAATGAATGTGCATTGTCAGTTTAATATACATATACTGATATTTAGTAATCAAAATGTTAATATTATTTGATTTATTGAAGTTATAAAAGTAAAAACATTTATATTTTTTCAGTAAAGTGCAAATTTTGTTCTGGCCTTGGGAAGGCATTGGGGTTTTGCGCCCAACTTATGTTAATTTCTGCTCGTTTTGAGTTTGACTCGGTTATTTATTGTAATTTCTGTTCGTTTTGTGTTTCATTTATTTATCGATGCTGATTTGTGGTAGTTTCACGCTTGGTAGATTATTTGATTTTATTTTTGCTCTTTTTTTGTTTAATAGAGTTCTTTACTTTTCTTTGAAAAACTTATTTTGTGGAAAAAGTTTTTTAAATTAATCAACAAATAAAATGACATCATTTTTATACAATCCTAAAAAGGACTTATCCCAGATTTGCCTCTAACTCACTCGGACTATCTGTTTTGGCTTTTTCTACAATTAGCCATGGCTTGATGCCCACAGCTACTTGATTTTAATTCGTTATTGTAAGTCTTTTCTTTTATATGTTTATGTTTTGCTGAGGACATAGCGCCGAAATATTCATTCAAATATAGGATTCCACTGTCTTGCGAAAAGAATGTCCAAGGGCTGTCCTCAGCAAAATATAAATATTCAAAAGAAAAGAGATACAATAACATACAACTATTAAAACTAAAATGAAAATTTTATAACAGTCCCAGTATCCTTACTTCAGCGAAGTTCAACCAGGACCATTCAGTCCTGGAACCAGGAAGTTCAACTTCGCTGAAGTAAGGATGCTGTGACTATTTTAAATTTTCATTTTAGTTTTAATGGTTGTATGTTATTGTAAGTCTTTTTTTCTAAATATTTATGTGTTGCTGTATTTATGTTTTGCTGTGGATGGCCCTTGAACATAGTGCCGAAATATTCATTCAAATATAGAAATCCACTGTCTTGCGAAAAGAATTCCATATTGTTCTTCTTGTTTTTGATTTTAATGCAGACAATAAAAACTTTGAGACAGCCATTTTATTCAAAATAGTCTAAAGATCATATAACAAGGCTTTTGAGTCATATAACAAGGCTTTTTTTTTATCATATAACAAAGCACCAGAGCCTGGAGCACGGGCTATTAGTTATGTCCCGGGGAATTTCAGGTTGTTATGAAAGGGATGGTTGTATGAACTTTAGAAGTGGCTCATTTGTTTGAAAATTTGAAGTTCTAGTTCCCCTTTAAGAGTCAACAGCGAAGGAGTCCATTTAGTCCCCCCCCCCCTAACTACTCCTCTTTTCATGAAAGGCATCTGATTGAAATTGTGGGATATTCATTTTAAAACAAAATAGTCCGAAGAACATATAACAATGCCTCCAGGGTTGACACAACCCACCAGAGCCCTGGGGCAAGGGCTGTAAGTCATGACCTGGAGGCATATAAGGTTTTTATGGAATAGGTTGTCTTATAAACTTCCGATGGGGCTCATTTGATTTGAAATTGGAAGCTATAGTGCCCTATTTAAGAGTCAAAAGTGATTTAAGAGCAACCAGCCCCCCTCCCACGCCCATCATTTCCCCCAAAAAACATCCAAACAAAGTTTTGAGACATCATTTTTCCAGCATTCAAAGATTCAGTAATTATGTATTTGGGGATGTCAACACCCCCCCCCCCCCCACCGAGGCATCATGGCAAGGGCTGTAAGTTAGGCACTTTTTTCTCTGTTATTCATATTGTATATGTCATTGAGAAAAAGTACGCATGTTTGACTGCTGCTTTCCCAAAATACGAAGGGCATTAAGGTGAGTCTTTCAAGGAATGTTGAGGGGAGTTTTGAACTAAATCAAAATGTTATCTGTATATGGGTTGTCAAAATGGCATAATTCAGGAATGACTGGGTATGTTAATTTGGAACTTTCAGGAAATAATAAGAAAGATGATCAATTCACTAAAAAGGCAGTATTTGCATGATAATACAACTACCACTACTTCCACTGCTACCACAAGCCGCTACAACTACTACTACTACTGCCACTACCATAATTAAAACTACTAATTCTGTAGCGGGTATTACTAAGGCTGAGGATATTAAAATAAACATCTGAGTAAACGTTGAACTAAATCAAAGCATATTATGTGCATATAGATTGCTGATACGGGCGTATCAGCAATGTTTTTGGAACGGATTATCGTATCAAGTGGATACTTCAGGAGTATCATGATTGGAATATTCAGTTGACCAAAAGGCAAAATGTACCTACTAGTACTGCTATTAATACTGTTACTATTACTACTAATAATACTCAATACTGTTACTACTGGTCCCACTACTACCACTACTACTATGATACTAGCACAATTAAAGCTAAGCATAAGACGTTGAAAATTTGACAGAATATTGAGGGGGAGTGTGAACTAAATCAAAATACACTATGTGCATGCAGATTGCCAAGGGCGTATCTCAAGAATGGATTTGGGTATTAAGTTGGAAATTTCAGAGAATACTTAAAGGGGAAGATCAATTGAAAAAAAGGTAATCGGGTGTTGAAGGGGATTTTGAAAAAAAAACAAGTGATATGTACATACGGCTACTAGCTACTGCTCTCCTACCTAAGCTAAGGGTATTAAGGAGAATCTTTTAAGGAATATTTAGGCAGATGTTGAACTAAATCAAAGCAAACTATAATCATGTAGATTGTCAAAACGGTGATAAAGCAATATCACAATAACTGCTTACATTATTAAGTTAGACCTTTCAGGGTAAGTTGTGGCGGATTTTGGACTAGCAAGGAGACAATATGTGTGTTCTTTTAATACTAATTCTACAGTTACTGTAACTAATGACACTAAGGGTAATAAGTTGAAACTTAGGGAACGTTTAGGGGGAGTTTCAATTAAACGGAAAAACTATATGCATGCCAGTATTAAAAGGGCATATGGACAATATCATATGTAGCTCTATCATAACTAATAATATCATTAATATTTTAAAGGGGCTTACTTGATTGGAAATTAAACGTTCTAGTGCCCTTTTTAAGAGTAAAAAGTGATTGGAGGGCAATCAGCTTTAAAATTATGTTTTCCTGAAAAAGACTATGTGAATATAAAACGAGCAGAAATTAATTAAAAAAAACTGTTTCCATAAAATAAGATTTTCAAAGAAAAGCAAAGAACACCAATAAATCAAAAATTAGCAAAAATAGAATCAAATAATCTACCAAGTGTAAAACTACCACAAATCAGCATCAATAAATAAATGAAACCCAAAACGAACAGAAATTAAAGTAGATAACCGAGTCAAACACAAAACGATCAGAAACTAACATTATTAAGGTTCACAACTCATATGCCTTCTCAAGGCCAGGACATAATTTGCACTTTACTGCCATTTTTTTTTAATGTTTTTACTTTTATAACTTCAATAAATCAAAAATTACCAAGATTTTAAAGAATAAATATGAGCATATGTATATTAAACTGACAATTCAAATTCTGTGGTATTTTTTTTTCTCTGGGCGACTTCAATATCAACCTGGGCATTCCTCTTACTAATAGTACGAAAGACCTCTCCATGATCATCTCTAGATCTACCATCTAACCGTCAATCCAACAAGAGTTACTCAACACACTCAATTTTTAATAGACAATATTTTTTTTACTTTGTCTCCGCTCTCAGCTTGAGAGCTATATATGAAAATGATTTCTGAAAAGAGGGAAGTACCTACCGATTATAAGAAAATTCTAATTAAGCCTAGAGTTGCCAACGTTTCGTCCATGAATATGTTCTCTGAGCATCCAAAACTATGCCATTTTTAGCCAAATTATGTCTATATTTTGTAGTGCATCTTGAAATCTGAGAAACTAGAGGATATTCTTTTCTACCAGTTGTGCTATTGGCCAAACATACTCTGTAAATCTCTCTAAAAGTGTGCAGTTAACAGCAAATGTAATCAAAACGAAAAAAAATCATTTGAACATCAAAACAGAATAACTTAATGCGAAAGCACAAAAGGTATGGTCGAGAGAGGGTCAATTACTTCCTTTTCATGGTGCTAGGTTTTTTCATGTTTCCTGCGTTTCACCAACAGAAAACAAAAATAAAACATCTCAAATAAAAAAGCATACCGAGAACCCGAACATCCAACACTATCATTTATATCATAATCTCAATGCAGAACACTATCAATCAACCCATTCCTATCCAGTGGGCTCCCTTTGAGAATCGTCAACCTATCAATTAAATTAACCATTATTCAAAATTTAAGTATGGGCGAGCCCCAGGTTAAGATTATAATTAGATATGGTGATACTTATTACAAATATTGAAATATATCGCGAGTAAAATGCCACTAGTGTATTTGAAATATAGCCTTTGAAGCAAAATACATTGCTTTTATATATTTTCTTTGGCATACGGATTTGAATATATCTTCTTCTCTGTTATCTTGTTCCTTTAAATACACCTCAGGTAAATCTATGAACATTGATAAATTAAAAGTATTTCTGCATGTTACTTTTCATGAAACCTGAGAAGATCAACCAATCAATAGCTTACACGGGTCTTTGGCGAGCGGGGTGAACCACTGTTTTGGTGTGTGATATAGCGAACTTTCCAAATTTTTGAATCAGCTGTTTGTTCTGAAATTTCTAAATTTAGAAACGCTCAACTCTACTTTTAATAAAAAATGTAGATTTAATTGAATATCTGTATACCCTCGATAGAATATCGAGTCATCATCAAAACAAACATTTTTCCAATTTTATTGGATTACGTACGATTTTATGATTCTCAAACATACCCATTTTAACACTCTCACTAGCAAATACAGACTAACCGTTTACTATAGATTTATCTGTTCAATATATTTCACCAGCGCATTTAATCCATCATGTAGTCTCTGTATATGCACTATATTCACCTTAGCCACAAAGTATAATTGTTCTTCCAACTTGAATTTGCTTAATGTTTTAACATATCCAGCAAACATCTTACCCCACTCTAGGGTTAGCCGGAAACCCCTTGTAATTTTCACCGCGACCTTAGGCACTCTAGGTCCCGTTTCATCAGCACTTCCAATATTTAATAGTTAATAAGCATCCATTTCAATGCTGACTGTCCCATTTCCAGAAAAAAAAACTTACTCTCGATCAATAAAAATGGTTTCAGGTTTCTACCACCTGAGGAGGCATGTTTGGACACGATTCCTTACAAACGTCTTGATACCTATAGGGGGAAAACAATATGGCTTCTACCACCTGGGGAGGCATTGGGTAGTAACTCTATTTATTTTCAAATATATCCAAACCTTCATCCAACAACCAACAGTCAAAATAAACAAACATGACCAACATAACCAACAAACAGAACCAGCAAACAACAAACATAACCAACAACCAACAAACAGGACCAACCACCATAACCAACCAATAAAACCAACAAACATAGCCAAAGACCATCAAACATAACCAACAAACCACATAATCAGCTGCCAACATAAAAAAATCATAACCATCAACCATTAATCCTAACCAACAAACATAATCAACAACGAACAAACATAACCAACAACCAACGTTTATGACGAACAAACATAGCCAAAAACCAACAATCATAACCAACAAACAAACATAACCAAGAACCAACAAACATAACCAAAAACCAGCAAACAATAATCATAACCAACAAACATAACCAACAACCATGAACAAAAACCAGGAATCATAACCAACAAAACATAAGCAACAAAACATGAACTACAATCATAAACAACAACCAACAAACAAACATAACCAATAGCCAACAAACATAACCAACATAATCAACAACCAACATAACCAACAAATATAACCAACAAACATAACCAAACCCAAGAATCATAACCAAGAAGCAAAAAACATAACCATCAAACCACATAACCAACAAACAACAAACATAACCAACGAACATTAATCATAACCAGCACAACCAACAACCAACAAACATAACCAACAACCAACAGCCATAACCAACAAACATAACAAACATAACCAACAATTATAACCATTAACAAACAAACATAATCAACATCCAATGTTAATTTCCCTATTTGGCTGCTTGACGTGCCTACGGCCCCACTTCTCGCAGTCTTGTTTGTTGTTTGTTTATTTAGTTTTTCTCTCTTTGTTGTTTTTTTTCATGGCTGACCAGTTCATCTTAAGAATTATCATTCGTCAAATCTACGGGCAACATTTAGTCACTTCTATCAATTATAATTTTCCTTTGGTTAAAAAACATGCAAATTTGTTAAATCAACAAACTTTCTTAAAAATTGCAAGAAAGAATCAGTGATTCCGAAATCTTTTAAAATAAATACTCATTTTGGCATTGAAAATGAATCTAAATTATAAAAAAATTAAGCCTAATGGCTTTAAATCACGTGACTTCTGAGCAAAAACAAAGACATTTTAAGTTGTTCAAAGACCTAAATTTTGTCGAAAATATTTATAAGAATAACCTTCAATCTGACATTTTTCTGAGAATTAAGGAAATGGCAGTTAGATGCTTTCACCATGATTTCCATTTGTCAAAGGATCGTTTGGCCAACACGTTTAATAAACTTTTGTTTGAGAACATCCAGGATTCAGATGTTTTTTATGCTCACTTTTGTCTGGGTCTTGCCATTAAGAATTTGTCATCTAAACCTCTTGGTAGTCAACAAGAAGAAGTTTCGTCGAAGAGTTCTATGTTCTGTTTTCCAATACCCATTTCTTATTTGAAAACAAAATCAAAGGTCGAGTCAGGAATTATGGCTTCTATTGATAGAGACGAGGCTCCTCAGGAACTTAGAACCAAGATCATAGGGAAACTAAATACTTTTAATATGAGCAAAATTGAAAGGGGTATCACAAAAACATAACCAACAACCAAAAAACAAACATAACCAACAGCCAACAAACATAACCAGCATAATCAACAACCAACATAACCATCAAATATAACCAACAAACATTACCAAACCCAAGAATCATAACCAAGAAGCAACAAACATAACAACCAAACCACATAACCAACAAACATAACCTACAAAAATTAATAATAACCATCATAACCAAAAACCAACAAGCATAACCAACAACCAACAGCCATAACCAACAGCCAACAAACATAACCAACATAACCAACAATTATAACCATTAACCAACAAACATAACCAACATCCGATGTTATTTTTCCTATCTGGCTGCTTGACGTGCCTACGGCCCCACTTCTCGCAGTCTCGTTTGTTGTTTGTTCATTGAGATTTTCTCTCTTTGTTGTTTTTTTTTTGTCATGGCTGACCAGTTTATCTTAAGAACTTTCATTCGTCAAATGTACGGGCAACAATTAGTCACCTCTGTCAATTATAATTTTCCTTCGGTTAAAAAACATGCAAATCTGTTAAATCGATAAATTTTCTTAAAAAATTGCAAGAAAGAATCAGTGATTCCGAAATCTTTTTAAATAAATACCCATTTTGGCATTGAAAACGAATATAAACTAAAAAAAATTGACTTCTGAGCAAAAACAAAGACATTTTAAGCTGTTCAAAGACTTAAATTTTGTCGAAAAGGTTTTAAAGCATAACCTTCCATGTGACATATTTCTGAGAATTAAGGAAATGGCAGTTAGATGTTTTCATCATGATTTCCATTTGTCAAAGGATCGTTTGGCCAACACGTTTAATAAAATTTTGTTTGAGAACATCCAGGATTTGGATGTTTTTTATCCTCACTTTTGTCTGGGTCCTGCCATTAAGAATTTGTCATCAAAGCCTCTTGGTAGTCAACAGGAGGAAGTTTTGTCGAAGGGTTCTATATTCTGTTTTGCAATACCCATTTCTGATTCGAAAATAATTTCAAAGGTGGAGTCAGGAATTATGGCTTCTGTTAATAGAGTCGTGGCTCCTCAGGAATTTAGAACCGAGATCATAGGGAAACTAAATACTTTTCAAATGAGGAAAATTGAAAGAGGTATAACAAAAAATAGCATTATCATACTTTCTGATTTGAAAAAGGTTAATGCACTTACTTTCATTAGAGCAGATAAAGGCAACACTATTGTGATTATGGACACTTTTGATTATGATTGACAAATGAATACCATTATTGCTGATACCATTACTTACAAAAAAACTTGATTTTGATCCTACGGATAAATATGTAAAGTTGACAAGAAAGGAATTGGAGTCACTGAAAATTAATTTACACATTACCCCACAATTTTATTCTAAATTTTATCCAAGCGCTTATTCCACATCCAAGATCCATGGTCTACCCAAAATTCATAAGACTAGATCCCCCTCCGTCCCATTGTATCAATTTTTCGTCACCTGTTTCAAAACTAGGAAAGTGGTTATCTGTAGCATTGCTTTCTCTCTAAGGAACGCAAAAATCATGTTTGAAAATTTGACTGATCTTACTAATAAGTTGAAAAGTTTGGCATTGGAGAAGAATTCAATTCTTTTCAGTTTTGATGTGGTTTCCATATTTTTGAATTGTAATGTAAAAAATTCGGAAGATATATTAAAGATTAGATTACAAAAGCACTTTGATTTGATACAAGATGTGACATTATCTAGTTTGGATATTGATGTCATTATGGAGTTGGTTAGCCTGGTAAATGAATGTTCTTTTTGTTTTAAAGGAGAATTTTACAAGTAGGTATGTGGTTTGCCTATGGGGGAATCCCTCTCTCCTTTGTTGGCAAATCTTTTCATGGATTCTATTGACACCTCCGCTATACACAGTCTAAGGCTCTCTCCTTGTTTCTTGGGCAGACTCATGGATGAGGTGGTTTGCATTTGGAAACACGGTTTTGATTCCTTAGACCTTTTCCGTAAACATTTAAATAGTTTTGATAAAAATATAAAATTTACAGTGGAATTTGAATAAAATAACAAACTACCTTTTTTGATATCTTATTAATTAAAACTGATTTCCATTTACTGTTCTCAATAAACAGAAAGTCTGCGCAAAACTATAAGATAATTTTATTTTCATTCGAGTCACCTGTCTCGATGAAACAAGGTGTTTTGATTTTACCGAGGGATAGAGTTTTCAGAATCTGTTCCCAACAATTTATGGATTCTGAATTATTTTATATAAGAGATATTTAACTGTTTAATAGTTACTCAATTACATTTATTGATAAATAATAGAAAATAGGCGTATTAAACATAATAATAGCGTTATTTGAGTTTCGCAATCTTCAGAATTAAATGAGTCTAAAAGTTTCATTTCTTCGGCTTATGTACCTGTTTTGGGAGAGATACCTAAGCGAATTTTGCATAAACATAACATGGATACATGTTTTCCATTGGTGAAACCAATAAGTGGTTTTCTTAATTCTGAGAAGGATTTAATCTGGAGAAATTTAATTAGTGGGGTGCATGAAATTGTCCCCGAAGCCGCGCCAAGCCGAAATGACGGCGGCGAATGTGTGATTCAGTATCGGCGGCGGCGCGCCGCCAGGCGCGCCGAAATTTTTTTGGCGGCGCGCCGCTGATTTTAGACCGGCGGCGCGCCGATTTTTCTAATTAAAAATAATAATAAAAATTCCACTTCACCAAGCACGTTCAACCTCGATTTTAGTAAGGATTTTTAAATGGTTGGCTAAAAACATACAAGAACAATGTGACAAAACAGGAATTTTTTGGGCCGTGCGGAAAGTGTTTATGTTCACCGTCGATCAGACCAAGCAGAATTCTCATTTTTAGCCACTAGACCCAGGGAAACCTACGTTGTGTTTATGTTTAACATCGCATTGTTCCTTTAAAATCCCGTGTTTAGTCATTTCCTTCTTGTTAATGATTTGGGCTAATGTGTGTATAACTTTCAAAGTTTGAAGTTCAAACATCTCCTGTTCATCAAATACATACGAAAAGGAAGTGAAAAAAAAACAACAAATAACAACATCGAAAAAACACTGTATACAAATCAGATACCATGGCTTAACAACACCAACAATTTTAAATCAGCGGTTATATCACTTCAGTTACAATTGATGTAGCAAAAGTCAGTTTGTTCACTCTGCCTGGAGCCATTGATCTTTTTGCAGTCACTATCAGTCCTGTCGTGCTAAAAAGCCGTTTAGCTGGGGCACATGTGGCCGGTACAGCCAGAACTTGACGAGCGTAAACTGCCACTCGCGGGATCTGATACTAGTACTGGACCTTGGGGTCCCACAGAATGCCGCAAATGGGCTTCTTCTTTGTATCTGCTGAAATAAGTTGTTTTATAAGGGAGAACAAACCTGCACCTTCACCATAGGGCTCCTGCGCACTACACTACAGGAGGAACTAAACTGCACATTTACCCTCTTTTCTTATCAACACGGAATAACCTTCCGAAATTCTTTTCTGAAAGAAGTGGTCAATATATAACGTTTCAAGTCAAAGTTTAAGGCTACTTCAACTTCAGTGTGCACTGCTAACTGTGCAAAAAAATGTAATTCATTTCTATAGATATATTTCTATACTAGCTCTAGATAATCTACCAAGCGGGAAACTACCGCAAATCAGCATCGATATATAAATGAAACCCAAAACGAACAAAAATAACAATGAACAACTGAGTCAAACTCAAAACGAGCAGAAATTAACATAAGTTGGGCTCAAAACCCCTATGCCTTCCCAAGGCCAGAACATAATTTTCGCTTTACTGAAAAAATATAAATGTTTTTACTTTTATAACTTTAATAAATCAAATAATATTAACATTTTGATTACTAAATATCAGTATATGTATATTAAACTGACAATGCATATTCATTTGAATTTTTGTCAGTAAAGTACAAATTATGTTCTGGCCTTGGGAAGGCATAGGGGTTGTGAGCCCAACTTATGTTAATTTGTGCTCGTTTTGAGTTTGACTCGGTTATTTATGGTACTTTCTGTTCGTTTTGGGTATCATTTATTTATCGATGCTGATTTGTGGTAGTTTCACGCTTGGTAGATTATTTGACTTTAATTTTGCTCATTTTTGGTTTAATGGAGTTCTTTACTTTTCTTTGAAAAAACTTATTTTTTGGAAACAGTTTTTTTAATTAATTTCGGTTCGTTTTATATTGACATAGTCTTTTCAGGGAAAAAGAAAATCATGCTTTAAATCTTTTCGTTTTTTAAGAATTTATAGTTTGGCCTGCTATCTGTATGCTGGAAAACAATTTTCAGCAAAATTTAACAACATAGACCCTTATAAAAATCTGGACACAAATAATAGTGTTTAATTTAGTTTCATACCTTCTCTAGTTGACCTGAAATGGAAAACTTGATAACATTCGCAAAAAATTTGTTTACTTTCTTTGATAGCTTGGATACACTTACGCTATTTTGATTTGGTCAAATTTTAAGAACAGAAGAAGCCCTGAAAGTTTGAACATAATACCCTCAGTCGTTCTTGGGATACTGCTGAGATGCCTTATTGGGAATTAGCATAAACACAGTGCATTTTGATTTAATCTGAAGGAAACATTTACTTTTTAAACATAAAGGCAAACGGGAGGGTGGGCGTGGGAGGGGGATTAGTTTCCCTCCAATCACTTTCGAATATTAAAAAGGACATCAGCCCTTTCTATTTTCAATCGAATGAGCCCTTTTCGAAGTTCCTACGACAACTCCTTCGATACGAAGTGCCCTGGTCTAAACAACAACAACAAAAAAAATGATACATTATACCCACATCGATCTCTACTATAAAAATGTCAAGCCTTCCAATCGCTTTCGATTATTAAAAAGGGCACTAGGCTTTTCGATTTCCTAACTAATGATCCCTCTTTGAGTTTCTACGACAACGCTTTCTATAAACACCGTATATGCCCCTGGGCATAAATTACAACCCTTACCCTAAGGGCTGTGAGGGTGGTTGTCATCCTCTAAGACCTAATTTCCAGAACTTTCAACTACGTTAAACAAAATGGCTATCTCAAAATTTTGATTGTATGTGTTTCGGGAAATGGTGGGCGTGGAAGGGGTGTTAGTTGCCTTCCAATCATTTTCGACTATTAAAAAGGGCACAAGCCACTCCAATCTCTAATTGAATGAGCCCTTTTCGAAGTTTCTACGACAATATCTTCGATATGAAGTGCCCTGGTCTAAAGGAAAAAATAATAAATAATACATTGTGCCAACATCGTTCTTATATACCTCCAGGGCATAAGTACAAAATCCTTAAAAAAAATAATACATTGTGCCAACATTGTTCTTTACTTAGACATCTCGATTGCGCTGCCTATGACAACATCCTGAATTGCCTAATGCTCTTTTACCTACCTCTTTTCATCCGAAAAATCAGAAAGAAAAATGAACAGAATTTTAAAGTGGAAGGTAGAATTTTTGTTTCAAGAAAAATTTCTTCTTCTCCTTCCTGTGAACCGATATACATGGCGAGCCCAAGATGACAGTATTTATTTTTAAGAAACAGATTAGCCAGGATGACGGTTGAAGCCCGGAGGTCGATATCGATAACCAAAAAAGAGAAAAAAAAACGGCAGCGTATTAGTGACGCCGCCGCCGATAGAATCAGCGGCGGCGTCAGCGCGCTGATGCAAGTTCGGCGGCGCGCCGCTGTTTTTTTTTCGGCGGCGCTCCGCCGATTTTCGGCGCGGCTTCGGGGTCTCTAGCATGAAATTCTTTGTTCTTGTAAGAGGGTTTATATTGATAAAACTCAGTAGTATGAGCGGTACTATTCCAGGGGTTACTCCTTATATGGAAGACAACTGGGTTCGATCCAGAACAACACCTCCATAATCCGAACCTAGATCTAAAAGTAACAAATGATGATAAATTACAAGAGAAAGGAATTTGACCTACTTTAGAGAGAGCGTTAGAATCCAGGTGAGAGATTAGAGATTATTTCTTCAAGACTTTGACATGGGATTCTTCCGTGTACATAGAATTGGAAATAATTATGTAAAAAGATAAAAGGTTGAAATATTAATTGCTTATCAACTATGGGATAAATCTCAGGGAAATATGACTTCATTAAGAGATACATGTTATTTTTTGTTTTGGAGGGATGTTTTGAGAAAAAGAGGGAATGACCTCCCCCACGCACATGATATAAATGTAACAAAAATTTATCAAAACGTCCTTAGACCCCATCTATTGAGAAGTGGATAGGTGAGCGGATTACACGCTCGATTTTGACACTTTTTAATTAACAATATCAAATATGCTAATTTAGAATGTTGTCATTTTAAAAGTTTCCCATGACTTAAACAAACAAATTACCCAAATTATTAGTAAACATTCCACTTGACCTACTTTTAGCTTTCTTGAAAAAAGGGGTTATGCTATGAAAATTAAATTTTCGAAGATGGGTCTACAGGCGACGATATGAGCCGGAAAAGTATTTTGAGATAAATACCTCCACTTTTTCCTCAATATTTTTCATGTTTCACTTTTAAGAAAAATTTTCTTTCTATACAATTCCAGCTTAATACGGCCTTATTCACATTTCAAAATAACACTGAAAACTGTTAGAGACATACGTTGAACAAGTCTGACTCTCCGAGTCACTTTAAAACGTTGAAATAGTTTTGGCTGCATGCGGTCAAAGGACTGGAGAAATATGTGTGTATTTTTAAAATCGTTTTCAATCGACATGAGAGATAAGCGTTAGTTGGGGTAATAGCTACAATTGTTCTCAAACAATGGAGGAACTATAGACACAAAAAATAGATTTTAGGTTAATCTACAGAGTTTAAACTTTGCTCATTTTAAGCCTTTTTTCATATTTTTATAATTTATGCGGATCGAAGGGGCTTGGATTATATGGCTCCCTATTAGGGTGATGACTCTTTTAGGATTTAAGGGTTGATCTGAGTAAAACCGAAAGGGGGATGATAGAATAATGGTTCTTTTCCAATGCTAAACTTAATAATGTGTGTGCTTTTTTTTTAAGTGAGAGGATACACACTCTCAGTGTTGAATATGTAGTACATACAGCCAAACGAAGTTAATATAAGCGATATCTCGTAATAGCTAAGGACTCCTAAAAATCTACTAGGGTTGTTTTTGTTGTTTCCCAAGGGGTTCCCCTAGCTTTAGTCCAAAATGCAAGGAAACAACTAAATTGCACACTCACATTCGCAATATTAGTAATTGCAGATATTCCCCATGAATGTTTTATGGGTAAGAAATTAAGGTTATTTCTGTTGTTTCTTAAGGGGTTCCCCCAGCTTTAGTACAAAATGCAAGGAAATAACTAAATTGCACACACACATTCGCAATATTAGTGTTTGCAGATATTCCCCATGAATGTTTTATGTGAAAGAAATTAAGATTATTTCTGTTGTTTCCCAAGGGATTGCCCTGCCTTTAGTCCAAAATGCAAGCAAATAACTAAATTGAAGACACACATTCGCAATATTAATGATTACACATATTCCCTATGTATGTTTTTGTCCGCAAGAAATTAATGTTATTTCTGTTGTTTCCCAAGGGGTTGCCATAGATTTAGTCCAAAATGCCAGGAAATAACTAAATTGCACACACATATTCGCAATATTAGTGATTGGAGACATTCCCCATGTATGTTTTATGGGCAAGATATTAAGGCTGTTTTTATTGTTTCCCAAGGGGTTGCCCTAGCTTTAGTCCAAAATGCAAGGAAACAACTAAATTGCAGAAAAACATTCGCAATACTAGTGATTACAGATATTACAGATGTATGTTTTATCGGCAAGAAATTAAGGTTATTTCTGTTGTTTACCAGGGGATTCCATGTTCAAACTACATATTATTTATTAATAATGTTTAATTTTTTTTAATAAAGTTGGGTTTTAGTTTTCAGAAATAAGAACATCCACGTTTAAAATACATCTGTTTTTATTAATAATATTTAATTTTTTAATAAAGTAGGGTTTTAATTTTCTGAAATAAGAACATCCACATTTAAAATACATCTGATTTTATTAATAATATTTTTTTTTAATAAAGTTGTGTTTAGTTTTCCGAAATAAGAATATCCACGTTTAAAATACAGCTGATTTTATTTATAGTATTTGATTTTTTTTTAATTAAGTTGGGTTTTAGTTTTCAGAAACAAGAATATGAACGTGTAAAATACATCTGATTTTATTAGTAATATTTGATTTTTTTTTTTAATAAAGTTGGGTTTTAGTTTTCAGAAATAAGAACTCCCACGTTGAAAATTCATATGATTTTCAGTCTAGACGGTCAATCACCATCGTTAACCACTTGAGTCATTCAAACTTTCTATCAATCACCGTCAACTCTTGACTCAAGTGTCAAAGAGGTTCCTAGACGGTCAATTATGCTGGAATCAATCAATTGACGGAAACTTTTGATCAAGGTGATTGACCGTCTCGGGCCTTATTAAGGTGGTTTATTTTGTGAGCAACGAGAAGCTGCTACATTTCACCAAGCAGTCTCATTTTTCTACCCAAGCAGCTGAGCGTATCTTATGATTGTTTGGACACCTACTATGAATGCCCCTGAACTTACCCGTAAAGACGATCATTGCTTTTGACCCTTGGAAAGCCGGTTGGAAGAGACCCCACGACTGAAAGAAAAAACGATGGCCCGACAACCTGTCCTAGTTCCTGGCCATGGCCAAGGTCAGATGAAGCGAATCACAAACGCTCGCACTGGAACGAAGCAGAGGGAGGAGGCAGGGGTAACTCTCTACGCCAAGCAGTGCCCGACGGGAGACTTAAGTCAAGTCAGATCATTTATAAGAGTGGCTTACATCCAATGAATGTGACTAGATGTAAACTGCCGAGGAATTATAATAACAGCCAGAGAACGGAGTTCCTTAGACGAGAACGTCAAGATTAAGGTTTCTGAAACTAAATAAAGTTTAATTCTTTTATGTATTAAATCAATTTTCATCCATATGGGATAAGCTAATAAAACTTATTCATTTTTTATTTCATAAAAAGAGCTTCAATTATATAGCATTAGTTTTATCTACCGAAAATATTATTTGACCTAGATATCTCATTGCTAATGTCAAGAATTTGGTTTAGAGTTCAAAGTCCAAATTTCTCATGCTAAACTTTACTGTTTCCAATTATATTACGTTATTAATATTTAGTGTTAAGTATTTTGTGTGGATAATCATAGGAAGCGCAATAGCGCTTCCTAAGTAAGAAACGATGTTGGCACAATGTATTTTTTTTGTGGTTTTAGACCAGGCCACTTCACATAGAAGAAAATTTCCTGGGAACTTCAAAAAGGGCTCACTCGATTGAAAAGTGAGAGGGATAGTGCTCTTTTTAATAGTCAAAAGTAATTAAAAGGCAAATACCCCAGGCCCATTATGTCCCCAGACACTTTGGATCAAAATTGTGGGATAGCCATTTTGTTTAGCGTAGTTGAATGGTTTGCAAATTTTGTGTTTGATATTGATTCCCCCCCCCCCCCCAACCCTTAGGGCAATGTTTGTAAATTATGCCCTGGGGTACATAAGGTTTTGATAGAAAATGTGGTCACATAAACTTCGGAGTGGGCTCATTAGATCCGTGATTAGAAGCTTTAGTCCCCTTTTCAAAAGTCAAAGTGAAGGGAAGGCAGCTGCCCCCCCCCCATGCAGCCGTTGTATTTTCCCGAAGTGTATCTAATAGAAATTTTGAAATAGCTGAATATTCAAAATAGTCTAAATATCATATAACAGGGCTTTTGGGGTCTTACCCCAAGAGCCTGGGGACAAGGATTGTAAGTTACGCCCCAGGGGCATTTAAAATTTGTATGGAGAGGATGGTTGTATAAACTTTAGAGGAAGCTCATCTAGTTGACAACTGGAAGTTCTAGTTCCATTCTAAGAGTCAAAAGTGATGGAGGGCAACTAGGCCCCCCCTCGACTAAGCCTCTTTTCACCAAACGCATCCGATTGAAATTATGAGACAGTAAGTTTGTTTTTTCAAAATAGTCCAGAGAACATATAACAATGCCTCTGTGGTTGAAACAACCACCCGATGCCCTGTGGATGTGGCTATAATTTATGCCCTAGGGGTAAGATAAGGTTTTTTATTAAACGAGTGTTCGTATGAACTTCAGATGGGGCTCATTTGACTTAAAATCGGAAGCTATAGTGCCCTTTTTAAAAGTCAAAAGTGGTTTGAGAGCGACCAGTCTCCACCCCATGCCCATCATTTAACTAATCTGAACATTTAACCAATTTTGAATATCTTTAAAATTTGAATATTTTCAAAACGGTCCTAGCGTCATTATTTCATGGAAGTTCAACCATGACTCAAGAAATTCAACAAGGTTGAACTTTCCTGAAGTAACATTACTAGGACTGTCTTGAAAATATTTTAGTTTTAAAGGTTGTATTTTGATCTGAGATCTTTTGCATTCTTTTTTTCATTTGTTTTGCTGAGGACGACACTTCGAAATAAGGTCGAAATATTCATCTAAAGTTGCATTCATCTAAAGTCTTATATAAAAAATTTTCTATTGTTCTACTTGTTGTTCATAACAGAAATTCTGAAAGTCCTTTTATTCAAAATAGTCCAAAGATTATATAACAAGGCTTTTGAGGTTAATGCAAACCACTTGAGCCTGGGGCGACGGTTGTAAGTAATGCCCCTGGGCAATTATGGTTTTTATGGTAGGGATGGATTAATAAAATTTAGAGATGGCTAGTTTTGTGGAAATTGGAAGTTCTAGTTCCCTGTTAACAGTAAAAGTGATGAAGGTCAACTACGCCCTCCCCAACTATTTCCTTCTTCGGGGGAAAGGAGTCAGCCCCACTAGAGTTATCCAAGTTTATAATAGAAATGTTGTACTTTTTTCTATTTTCCTTATGTTCTACTTGTTGTTTATAATAGAAATCTTGAGAGTCCTTTTAATGAAAATAGTCCAAAGATCATATAACAAGGCTTTTTAGGTTAATATAAACCACTCGAGGCTATGGTAAGGGTTGTAAATTATGACCCTCGGACAAGTATGGTTTTTGTGGAAAGGACACGATGTATAAACTTTATAGGAGGCTAATTTCGTGGAAATTGGAAGTTCTAGGTCCATCTTAACAGTAAAAGTAATGGATGTCAACTAGGCCCTCCCAAACTACCTTCTTCTTCGGGGGAAAGTGGTCAGCCCCCACTAGACTTATCAAGGTGAAAGCTGTATTCTGGCATCAGTAATTTCACGAATCCATAAGTAGTAGATGATAATATTTTCTTCCCAGTCACAGAAATAAGCAAAGATAAAAGACATCTAAAAATCTGTAATGTTACATATTATATCATGGAAAAGATATAACCACAGTACGGATTTTTTCATGCAGTAATGTCAGTAATGTCATTGTATTTGAACATTTAATTAAATAAGATAAAGAAAATAATAATTCACCTGTTAAAAGGAAATAAAGACATGTCATTAAGAATAGTTTAACATATAATTACACATATATTTAACATACAATTAACTTATAATTAAACATATAATAACATACAACATATAATTGAATATATAATTAAATAATTTCAATAAGGACATATAAATAAAGAAAATAATAATTTACCTGAGAAAAAGAAGTGAAAGCCAATCTTACAGGGGATCAAGATGAGTCAAATGGTAGAATGAATTTTTACCCGAGAGAATACAATTCTGGGTGAAAAAGAAAAAAGTTCTTTTTAGCTAAAACACTATTTTTGAGGTATTGTTTCGTGCATGGGGCTAAATATAGAATAGAATAAAAAAATAAAAGTCTCTTTGGAGAGAATTTATATAAAAAATACCACCCTTTTTGAAGTGGAGGGATCCTGATTAACGACGATGCTATGGTGGTTTTAGCATTTGAATTCAAAATTCAAAATTTGAAGAAAAATGACAAATAAAGGAGAGCTGAATAGATTATGGAAGAGATATGCCCTGCGTGAAGGAAGGTAGGTTTTTTTTCTGCTTTGCTTAATAGTTTTATGCATAAGCCAGGGCTCTAAGGGTACCCAACTGCAATAGCCAAGTGTATAAAGAAGAAGACTTTGCCCATTCTTGGGCAAAAATCAAGTTATCATTAATCGTAAATAAATAAAATGAAAGGTGAGTGGATTGTAGAAGGGGTGTGCCCCACTCTGAGGCGCAAATTTGCTATGAGTTATAGCTAATTTAATATTAATCGAGTTGAAAAAAAGATATGGAGGATAGGGACGAGGTTTATTTGGAGGGTGAAATCTTCATACAAATTAAAGAATTAAAAGGATCTTTTTTATTATTTGGGATGGAACCGTAAGCGTTGTCCGTATGAACTTGTTATGTCGTAAAATCAAAACTTA
Source organism: Artemia sinica (assembly GCA_027921565.1). Classification (NCBI taxonomy): domain Eukaryota; kingdom Metazoa; phylum Arthropoda; class Branchiopoda; order Anostraca; family Artemiidae; genus Artemia; species Artemia sinica. The sequence continues at coordinate 722,494 of CM051267.1, read as the reverse complement.
TCTCAACCAGCTCGAAGATTAATCTTGCCAAATTCTTACAAAAGCGGGATCTGATCAATTTGTTACAACCCACATGGTTATTGGGCAAATCATGTTTCAATATGCTTAGTCATAATAATGCAAACTCTTAGCCAGACCCCAGGTGTGTTTATTGCAGAGGAGACCTGATTCAACTCAGTCGAAGTGCAATTATCTGCCTTGGAAATAGCAAATGAAGTAGAAAGTAGCACTTTCCTTATGGCTTTGGTAGAAGTATGGTTTAACTATGGCTCTCAAAGCAGTATGCTGAAAGTACAGGTCTTTTAATTGACGTAATACAGATGTAAAGGCGCCTTACTACTGTTGAGCACTAAAGACAGAAAATCCAATAAGCTGAATTTAGTTGCTGTCAGTTTTAAAGTGTCATTCCAAGCAGTAGCACCCATTCATGAAAATATAGTCGGGGCAAGGATTTTTTGGTTTTTTATTTTATGAGAATGCAAAAACTGTATTTATAAAATGATGGATCTACAAAAAACTATATAGTTTCCGAAATATAGGAAGCGTAGTTAGGAGTCAACTCTTAAACATTGTAATTCAAAATTAAGTAAAAAAAACGTGTGTCCCGTGTTTTCTCCCATTTACATGTCTCTCTAATGCTTTGCAAGCAAAGTGGTTTATGAAAGTAATGATCCCATCGGTAATTGTCGTATACACTACTGCGTCCTTTAAAACACTTGCATGATTATCTTGGCGCTGAATAAGCAAACAATGCTGTCGATTTTAGAAAGCTTAATATTCCTTGGCTATCGAATTAGCAAACTGCTGCCCTGACTTTAGAAACCTATAGGCCCAACCCGGGCACCGAAGCACCGAATTTTTGTTTTATCGGGTTTCGGCAATTTGTGATAAAAGCTGTGGGGATTTCGGCTATACATGGTCTCTCACAGTAGGAATATGAGGGGATTCTAGCTAAAATGTTTTCTCATCTAATTAATCAAATAATGCTTTCTTGAAAGTATTTGATAGTCACGGGAATGTTCAAGCCAAGAACCAGTTTCAAATTATAACCTATCCAAGGTTTAACAGGACTGTAAAGGCATTTCTAGCTGATAGAGAATAATACTATAAGATATGACAGTTACAAAAATGTTCAGTAATAGCTTTCTATTCAAGGAGAAAAGTCCACAAATAGTGAAATATGAACATCTTTTAGTAAGAGCTATACATGATGTTAAGTCTCCAATGGTAGAGCAACTACCTAAAATTAATTGTTCATGTTTAGCTAATATGGCACCCAAACATTCCGAACTACTTGCCACTATCCATAACATTAATGTAGGTATGATAAAGGAATTTAGAATGTAAACAATTTGTCGAATATCCATGGTATTGGACCAGTCCAGCTGCAACTTGGTAACATAGCGTACAAAGAATATGAAATGCAGTGTTGTGTTTGCCACTTGAAGAAATATGAAATATTCATTGCTCTTTACAGACAAATTCACGTCTTGGACAATTTGTCTATGACAAAAGACCGCTTTCCTTAAAACTATCTGCGACGTCTGAAGCAACCAAGTTTGATTTTTTGTTTTGTCATTGAGCTGTTTACAAATTAGAACATACATAAGTTGTACTAAGTAGGATAAATGCATGAAAAGCATTATAAACGTTTCAAGTATCATTTCTAAAAGAAAATATTTCTCTGTATAAGTTAAGTAGATTTTGATTGATGAGTAGATTGTAAGAATCAGATTACCAGCTATATCATATACCTTTATCTTTCTACTCTTACTTAAAATTCTTCCCCAAGCTTCATTGCTTCTTCGGATTACAAACAAAGCAAAATTTAACTTGTTGCAATAAACGTGGTTATAATGGTATACCTTAGCAACCTTAAAGCATCGATGGAGTATAAGACATAAAAGTTTTTGGCCCAATAGAAAAAACAGGGGAAATACAGACAAAATAGACCAAACGAATAAATCTTATAAATTCGCGCAGTTTCTTTCACTAGCAGATAAAACCCGAATGTTTTAAGTAAAAATAATGAAAGTAGTTTTGCTATAAGGTTCAAGTACTGCTTTCTCACCAAGGAAAGAGTCCACAAACAAAAATATTTATTTCAAGGAATTTGCCAAATTTAAATGGAAACTATAGGTCCTCGGTTCGGAATGGCAGCTTGTTGTAATCAGCCTTGGCAATATGGGGCAATATACAATTTACTTCTGAAAAATTAGTGTTTCTAAAGAAATTAAAACAAAAATAGTCAAAAGTTTAACACTAAACTGTTAAAAATTCAACTTTTTTTTTGCCAAAATCCACTGAAAATGAGATTTCGCAGTTCACTATAAACTTGTTTTTCTAATAACAAGCGAAAATATGTCAGCAGCTATCTCACAATAGATGCAATTGTCTAACCAATTAGAGCCGATTTTTGCGTGGATACGTTTATCTTTATTCAAAAAAGCTTGTTTCCAGCAACAATATTGTTTATATTTGAAAATTGACTTGAGCAGGATCTATCCAAATGTCCTTTCTCCCTTAGACTTATGTTGTTGACTTGGAGCTGGCTCTCCTTGAACATTTATTCAGCTCAGGTAACTCAAAAGAAATTTCAGTCTTTTTTACCAAATTTGAAACCTACCCCCTTAATAAAAAGTATCCAAAGGTTTTTATATTAATCTTTTACATTTATTTATTTTATTATAATGCTTATAATATATTTTGATATAATTATTATTTGTTCTATTTTCATTTCATTTTTCAAGGAATGCGAGCGGAGGAAGGGTAGTTTTAAATTTATTATTATTTGACGGCGGTTCAGGATGGACTTGCACTGAAAAGGTTTTTGAAAAGTATTTCTTGGTGTTGAGGTATCCTAAAAGCTGTAAAGTATAGTTTTGGGTGAAAAAGATAAGTACTTCAACTTGTAAAATGGGTTTAGGATGGACATTAAGAAAGTAACTTGCTCTGAAATGGTCTTTGAAAAGTATTTCTTGGTGTTGAGGTATCCTAAAAGCTGTAAAGTATAGTTTTGGGTGAAAAAGATAAGTACTTCAACTTTTAAAATGGGTTTAGGAGGGACATTAAGAAAGTAACTTGCTCTGAAATGCCTTTTGAAAAGTATTTCTTGGTGTTGAGGTATCCTAAAAGCTGTAAAGTATAGTTTTGGGTGAAAAAGATAAGTACTTCAACTTGTAAAATGGTTTAGGAGGGACATTAAGAAAGTAACTTGCTCTGAAATGGTCTTTGAAAAGTATTTTTTGGTGTTGAGGTATCCTAAAAGCTGTAAAGTATAGTTTTGGGTGAAAAAGATAAGTACTTCAACTTGTAAAATGGGTTTAGGAGGGACATTAAGAAAGTAACTTGCTCTGAAATGGTCTTTGAAAAGTATTTCTTGGTGTTGAGGTATCCTAAAAGCTGTAAAGTATAGTTTTGGGTGAAAAAGATAAGTACTTAAACTTGTAAAATAAGTTTAGGAGGGACATTAAGAAAGTAACTTGCACTGAAGGTCTTTGAAAAGTATTTCTTGGTGTTGAGGTATCCTAAAAGCAGTATAGTAAAGTTTTGGGTGAAAAAGATAAGTACTTCAACTTGTACAATGGCTTTTGAAAAGTATTTCTTGGTGTTGAGGTATCCTAAAAGCTGTAAAGTATAGTTTTGGGTGAAAATGATAAGTACTTCAACTTGTAAAATGGGTTTAGGAGGGACATTAAGAAAGTAACTTGCTCTGAAATGGTCTTTGAAAAGTATTTCTTGGTGTTGAGGTATCCTAAAAGCTGTAAAGTATAGTTTTGGGTGGAAAAGATAAGTACTTCAACTTGTAAAATGGGTTTAGGAGGGACATTAAGAAAGTAACTTGCACTGAAAAGGTCTTTGAAAAGTATTTCTTGGTGTTGAGGTATCCTAAAAGCTGTAAAGTATAGTTTTGGGTGAAAATAATAAGTACTTCAACTTGTAAAATGGGTTTAGGAGGGACATTAAGAAAATATCTTGCTCTGAAATGCCTTTTGAAAAGTCTTTCTTGGTGTTGAGGTATCCTAAAAGCTGTAAAGTATAGTTTTGGGTGAAAAAGATAAGTACTTCAACTTGTAGAATGGGTTTAGGAGGGACATTAAGAAAGTAACTTGCACTGAAAAGGTCTTTGAAAAGTATTTCTTGGTGTTGAGGTATCCTAAAAGCTGTAAAGTATAGTTTTGGGTGAAAAAGATAAGTACTTCAACTTGTAAAATGGGTTTAGGAGGGACATTAAGAAAGTAACTTGCTCTGAAATGGTCTTTGAAAAGTATTGCTTGGTGTTGAGGTATTCTAAAAGCTGTAAAGTATAGTTTTGGGTGAAAATGATAAGTACTTCAACTTGTAAAATGGGTTTAGGAGGGACATTAAGAAAGTAACTTGCTCTGAAATGGTCTTTGAAAAGTATTACTTGGTGTTGAGGTATCCTAAAAGCTGTAAAGTATAGTTTTGGGTGAAAAAGATAAGTACTTCAACTTTTAAAATGGGTTTAGGAGGGACATTAAGAAAGTAACTTGCTCTGAAATGCCTTTTGAAAAGTATTTCTTGGTGTTGAGGTATCCTAAAAGCTGTAAAGTATAGTTTTGGGTGAAAAAGATAAGTACTTCAACTTGTAAAATGGGTTTAGGAGGGACATTAAGAAAGTAACTTGCTCTGAAATGGTCTTTGAAAAGTATTTTTTGGTGTTGAGGTATCCTAAAAGCTGTAAAGTATAGTTTTGGGTGAAAAAGATAAGTACTTCAACTTGTAAAATGGGTTTAGGAGGGACATTAAGAAAGTAACTTGCTCTGAAATGGTCTTTGAAAAGTATTTCTTTTTGTTGAGGTATCCTAAAAGCTGTAAAGTATAGTTTTGGGTGAAAAAGATAAGTACTTAAACTTGTAAAATAAGTTTAGGAGGGACATTAAGAAAGTAACTTGCACTGAAGGTCTTTGAAAAGTATTTCTTGGTGTTGAGGTATCCTAAAAGCAGTATAGTAAAGTTTTGGGTGAAAAAGATAAGTACTTCAACTTGAACAATGGCTTTTGAAGAGTATTTCTTGGTGTTGAGGTATCCTAAAAGCTGTAAAGTATAGTTTTGGGTGAAAATGATAAGTACTTCAACTTGTAAAATGGGTTTAGGAGGGACATTAAGAAAATATCTTGCTCTGAAATGCCTTTTGAAAAGTATTTCTTGGTGTTGAGGTATCCTAAAAGCTGTAAAGTATAGTTTTGGGTGAAAAAGATAAGTACTTCAACTTGTAGAATGGGTTTAGGAGGGACATTAAGAAAGTAACTTGCACTGAAAAGGTCTTTGAAAAGTATTTCTTGGTGTTGAGGTATCCTAAAAGCTGTAAAGTATAGTTTTGGGTGAAAAAGATAAGTACTTCAACTTGTAAAATGGGTTTAGGAGGGACATTAAGAAAGTAACTTGCTCTAAAATGGTCTTTGAAAAGTATTGCTTGGTGTTGAGGTATCCTAAAAGCTGTAAAGTATAGTTTTGGGTGAAAAAGATAAGTACTTCAACTTGTAAAATGGGTTTAGGAGGGACATTAAGAAAGTAACTTGCTCTGAAATGGTCTTTGAAAAGTATTACTTGGTGTTGAGGTATCCTAAAAGCTGTAAAGTCTAGTTTTGGGTGAAAAAGATAAGTACTTCAACTTGTAAAATGGGTTTAGGAGGGACATTAAGAAAGTAACTTGCACTGAAAAGGTCTTTCAAAAGTATTGTTTGGTGTTGAGGTATCCTAAAAGCTGTAAAGTATAGTTTTGGGTGAAAAAGATAAGTACTTCAACTTGTAAAATGGGTTTGGGAGGGACATTAAGAAAGTAACTTGCTCTGAAATGGTCTTTGAAAAGTATTTCTTGGTGTTGTGGTATCCTAAAAGCTGTAAAGTATAGTTTTGGGTGAAAAAGATAGGTTCTTCAACTTGTAAAATGGGTTTAGGATGGACATTAAGAAAGTAACTTGCACTGAAAAGATATAATAAAGCCTAAGAAAGTATTAAAATGGTGGCTCAGGGGACCCTTTGGGGTGCCGGGGGGACCTTTGAGGACCGGGGGCTTCCTTCGGGGCTGGGGTGGGTTATGAGGACCCTTTGGGGTTGGGGTAAAGGACCTCACAACACTGTTCAAATACAACTTGTGTAGTATAACGACCACAGAGTTTCACCCTCAAATCCTCTTCTAAAATCATCTTTTAAAATCATCTTTTAAAATGTCTCTAACTGTTCTCGCCGAAATAATTCCCTAAAATGTCTAAAACGGTTTCGCCCAAATAACCCCTAATCGTAGCTTCATCGTATTCCTTTTGTTTTGGCATCTCTGCGCTGTCACATTTGAAATTACTAAGAAACCTGATTCCCGTGTTAATCTATTCATCGCTAAGATGTTTCTTGGAGAATTGTTTCCATTGGCAATGTTTATTAATACCTTTTGGAGTTCGACCAGTAGAATTGTTTCCGAGGCAAAGACATTAATGACTTGGATCTATTCCTGGAGAATCATTTCTAGGCGAAAATTTTTAATGTCTGACAGATGATGTCATTGGTTGATTGATCTGTCAAGAAAGGGGAATTAATTTGTTGTTTCTAAGGGGAATTATTGATTCACGAAAGGGGAATTAAGGTCGACAGCACAGGTGTTCCAAATTCCTGGACGGCATAACATTCGCCTCGAACGTGCACTTGGCCAAAACAACAAATAAATCGACCTGGGAAATTTAGGTCATTGACCTCATTAACCACGTGTTCTCCCTAGGGAGGCTATGCCCATATTTGGTGCCCCGTCACGACCTTTAGGGTCATCTCTACTGTTTTTACAACATTATTTTCTATAAAAACCTTACGTGCCCCAAGGGCATAACTTACAACCCTTGCCCTGGGGGTTTTCTGGGGGAAGGGTTGTCATCCTTAAAGACCTAATTTCCAAAACTTTCAACTACGTTGAATGAAATAGCTATCTAAAAATTGTGATTGGATGTGTTTTGGGAAAAGGTGGGCTTGAGAGGGGGGTAAGTTGCCTTCAAATCACTTTTGAATATTAAAAAGGGCACTAGCCCTTTAAATTTCCAATCGAAAACGCCCCTTTTCAAGTTTCTACGACAAAGATTTCAATAAAAACTTATATGCCCCCGTGGCATAACTTATAACCCTGGCCCTGAAGATGTGGGGGGGGGGAGTGAACTGCTCAAAGGTATCATTTTCTGAACTTTAAGCTGTATGAAACAAAATGGTGATCTAAAAATTTTGATTGGATGTGTTTTGGGAAAAGGTGGGCGTGAGAGGGGGATTAGTTGCCCTCAAATCACTTTTGAATATTAAAAAGGACACTAGTCCTTTGAGTTTCCAATCGAATGAGCCCTTTTTCTTGTTTCTACGACAAAGATTTCAACAAAAACCTTTTATGCTCCCAGAACATAACTTATAACCCTTGCCCTGAAGACAGTGGGCCGAATTTCCTGCTCAAAGGTATAATTTCCTGAACTTTAAACTGCGTAGAACAAAATGGCTATCTCAAAATTTTGATTGGATATGTTTGGGGAAATGGTGGGCGTGGAAGGGGTGTTAGTTGCCTTTCAATCACTTTTGACTATTGAAAAGGGCACTAGCCATTTCAATTTCCAATCGAATGAGCCCTTTTTGAAGTTTCTACGACAACGCGTTCTATAAAAAACTTATATGCCCCCAGGGCATAACTAACAACCCTTGCCCTGAGGGTTGTGAGGGATTGTAATCCTCAAAAATATAATTTCTATCTGGAAATCAGCTACGCTGAACAAAATGGCTATCTAAAAATTTTGATTGAAAGTGTTTGGGGAAAAAGTGGGCGTGAGAGGGGGGTTAGTTGCCCTCAAATCACTTTCGACTAGTAAAAAGGGCACAAGACCATTGCATTTCCAATCGAATGAGCCATTTTTGAATTTTTTACAACAAAGATTTCAATACAAACTTCTATGCTCCCAGTGCATAACTTATAACCCTTGCCCTGAAGACTGTGGGAGGAGTGTCCTGCTGAAATGTATAATTTCCTGAACTTTAAACTGCGTAGAACAAAATGGCTATCTCAAAATTTTGATTGACTATGTTTGGGGAAAGGACGGGCGTGGAAGGAGTTTTAGTTGCCTTCCAATTACTTTCGACTATTGAAAAGGGCACTAGCCATTTCAATTTCCAATCAAATTAGCTCTTTTTGAAGTTATTACGACAACGCGTTCTATAAACACCTTATATGCCACCAGGGCATAATTTACAACCCTTTCCCTGAGGGCTGTGGGGGTTGTCATCCTCAAAGACCTAATTTCCAGAACTTAACTGCGTGGAACAAAATGGATATCTCAAAATTTTGATTGGATGCGTTTGGGGAAAAGGTGGGCGTTAGAGGGGGTTAGTTGCCCTCCAATCACTTTCGACTATTAAAAGGGCACTATCCCTTTGAATTTCCAATCGAATGAGGCTTTTTTGATTTTTCTACGACAACATATCTTATAAAAACCTTATATGCCCCCAGGACATAACTTAAAACCCTTGCCCTAAAGCCTGTGGGGGAGTGTCCTCCTCGAAAACATAATTTCAATGTAGAAATCAATTACGCTGAAGAAAATGGCTATCACAAAATTTTGATTTGATATGCTTCGGGAAATGGTGAGCGTGGAAGGGGTGTTAGTTGCCTTCCAATCGATTTCGACAATTAAAAATGGCACAAGCCACCCCAATTTCCAATTGAATGAGCCCTTTTTGAAGTTTCTACGACAACTTCTTCGATACGAAGTGCCCTGCTCTTAAGGAAAAAAATAATAAACAACACATTGTGCCAACATCGTTCTAAAATGCCTTCAGGGCATTACTTAAACCCCTGCCCTGAGGGTTGTGGGGAGTTGTCCTCTTCAAAAACATATTTTCTCTGTGGAAATCAACTACGCTGAACAAAATGGCTATTTCAAAATTTTGATTAAATGTTTTTAAGGGGAATGATGGGTTTGGGGGGCTAGGTGCCCTCCAATCACTTTCGACTATTAAAAAGGGGGACTAGCCACTCTAATTTCCTATCAAATGAGCTGTTTTCGGAGTTTCTACGACAACACCTTCGATAAAAAGTGCCCTGTTATGGAAAAAAATAATACATTGTGCCCAAATCGTTCTTTACTTAGGCAGCACGATTGCCCTGCCTATGAAAAGACCCTAGCCCTTTCAATTTTCAATAAAATCAGCACTTTTTGAAGTTTCTACGATAAACATTTCTGTAAAGAAAAACCATATGCCCCCAGGGTATAACTTACAACCCTTGCCCTGGGGGGTGTGGGGGTTTGTCATCCTCAAACACATAAATTGCAGAACTTTCAACTACGTTGAACAAAATGGATATATCAAAATTTTATTTGGATATGTTTGATGAAATGGAGGGTGTGAGAAGGGGTTTAGTTGCCCTCCAATCAATTTTGACTTTTAATTAGGGCACTATCCTCTTCAATTTCCAATCAAATGATCCTTTTTTGAAGTTTTTACGACAACATATTCAATAAAAATCTTGTATGACCCAAAGGCATAGCTTAAAACCTTTGCCCTGAGGGTTTTGAGGGGCTATCATCCTCAAAGACCTAATATCCAGAACTTTCAACTACGGTGAACAAAATGGCTATCTCAAAATTTTGATCGCATGTGTTTGAGGAAATGGTGGGCGTGAGAGGAGGGTTAGTTGTCCTCCAATCACTTTCAACTATTAAAGGGGCACTAGCCCCATCAATTTCCAATCCAATGAGCTCTCTTCGAAGTTTTTAGGACAATACTTTCTTTAAGAACCTTATATGGCCCCAGGGCATAACTTACAACCCTTGCCCTGAGGGCTGTAGGGGGGGTGTCCTCCTCAAAGACATTTTTTCCAGATCTTTCAACTACGAATTTTCAACTATATAATTTCCAGCTATTCCTGATCTTTGATTGGATATGTTTGGGGAAATGGTTGCCGTGGAAAGGGTGTTAGTTGCCTTCCAATCACTTTTCGCAATTAAAAAGGGCACAAGCCCTTCCAATTTGAAATCGACTGAGCCCTTTTTGAAGTTTATACGACAACTCCTTTGATACGAAGTGCCCCGGTCTAAAACCAACCAAAAAAATAAATAAGATCATTCTTTACTTAGGCAGCGAAATAGCGCTGCCTAAATAGTGCTATCGTGCTATTGCGCAATACTAGTACGCTATTGCACACTTTCGACCTCTAAAAATGGTGTTTGTTTAATTCTTGGCATTTCGGGAAATGATGGGCATGAGAGGGGGGTTAGTTGTCCTCCAATAACTTTCGACTATTAAAAAGAGCACTAGCCATTTCAATTTCCAATCGAATGAGCCCTTTTTGAAGTTTATACGACAACACTTTCTATTAAAACTTTATATGCCCCAGAGTATAACTTATAACCCTTGCCCTGAAGGCTTTGAGGGGGCTATCACCCTCAAAGACCTCATTTCCTGAACTTTCAACTACATTGAACAAAGTGACAATGTCAGTATTTTAATTGGATATGTTTGGATAAATGGTGGTTGTGAGAGGGGGTTAGTTGCCCTCCAATCACTTTCGACTGTTAAAAAGGGCACTATTAATTTCAATTTCCAATTGAATGAGCCCTTTTTGAAGTTTCTACGACGACACTTTCTATAAAAACCTTATATGTCCCCAGGGTATATCATACAACCCTTTCCCTAAATGCAGTGGGGGGGATATCCTCAAAGACCTAATTTCAGGAACTTTCATCTACGTTGAGAAGAATGGCTATCTCAAAATTTTGATTGGATGTGTTTGGGCACAAGGTGGGTGAGATAGGGGGCCCTCCAATCACTTTCGACTATTAAAATGGGTACTAGCCCTTTGAATTTCAAATCGAATGAGACCTTTTTGAAGCTTCTACGTGAGTGTTTTTTATAAAAACCTTTTGTTCCCCTGGGCATAACTTACAACCCTTTCCCTGAGGGCTGTGGGGAGAGTTACCTCCTCAAACACATAACTGTCATTTGGAAATCAACTACGTTGAACAGAATGGCTATCTCAAAATTTCGATTTTAATATTTTAAAATTGATTCTTCTAAACTCGACTTTTTAAGTGACGTCTATATTCTTCAATTATAAGAAACACATGCGTGAATAAACATACTATTCCTGTAACCTTCTCGAAAGGGTGCTATGTAAACAATCTGGCACGGAAAGGCTTGTCTTTGTCGTCAATTATATCTTGTGGATAATAAACCATTTACATAATTCTAGGCTATTTTTTTATTACACATTCTACTGGTTGGTTTTCTTGAAAAGGTTCTATTCTCTGCAAAATTGTCGCATAATAGATTTTGAGGGAGCAAAATATTTTTATAAGAAATTATAGTATTTAGGTACTTTTTATCATTTTCAAAGGGCTTAGCTTGGGGGGGGGGGAGCGAGACCTATTATTCCCTGCCTATTCGGATTTATTCTTTTCTAGTAAATTTCTAGCTTCACTAATGCTTATTACAGGGAAAATAAATTATTTAATATTTTACCTTTCTTTGAAAAGTTTCTTTTATTGTTGTGAGGGTGTGAAAACTAAGGTTTTTAATTTTTACATAGAAGGGTATGACGCAATGACTTAAATTTAGGGAGGGTACTAAAATTAAACTCATTTTATCTGGAAAAATAATTGATTATAGGAGTATCTTTTACCACCTCTATCATTACATGGTTCTTATTAATGGGACCCTCCATTAAGTTGGCTAGTTTTAAATCCTTTCTTCTTGTTTAGGAGTTTCCAACTTTCCCCCTCCTAACAAAAGGGCCAGGACTAATGATAAGGCCCCTGCGAGAACATCAGTTGTACAGTATGGGCGTTGGCCAAGACATTCAGGTCCTGCCAGGACTGCGCCATCCAGAGCCCCTACTCAACCCACAACCCAATATGGGCAAGATTGTGACGCCCCTGCGCTGTCTGCAGAAAGCTGTGACATCACTCCACGTCAAGTCACTGTCCCATCTGCGCTGCCTATACAATTCACGGTTCTGAATGCACAAGACTACGACCTCGCCGGCCCGTCCAACCTCCAACATGCGCTGCCTGAGCCACCGGCCCCAAGTTTAGCGTCGGCGCAATTTGAGATGTAAGTGTATTTTTTTCAATCTAATAAATACTATTTTTTTTACCTGTAATAGATTCTTTTACTCTTTAGTTTTTTCGCTAGTTTCTTATCAACCTTATAATAATGTATTTTATATTCTCTGGCTACTACAGGCATTTTTTTTTACTGTTTTTACATGTCAAAGACATTAAATGTTTTCCAGGCATTTCGATAATTTTGTATCTTTAGTTTCGCCTCTTTAAGGTTCTGAAGTGACTTTATGCTAGAATATTAAAGGTCCAAGTTATATGTCCCCCCGTTTTTTTAAGACTCAGACACTTCAAAAATATCTAGAATAAGGCTATTTTTCCATTGTTTAGGCTAATAAAACTAATTGCTTACCTCTCAGAGTGCGTATGCAAGCCTTGACAGCTTTTTACTTTTTTAAATTCTTTTATTTGTTACTCTTACCTTTCCAGGTTACATACTTTTTCGACTTTTCGACTTTTAAAACTTTAAAGTGTATACTCGAAGAGTTATTGGGGGGATTCATCTCTGCCCTCTCCTGTTAGTCTCATTTATTTCTATTTTTTTCTTTTTTCTAGGCCAAGATTGAAGGCCTCGTGGATCAATTCATTGGTGAAGGAATTGGAGCAGTGGAGGAAGCCTCCGATAAATTTTTATCCTGGGCAGAGAATCTGCTCGACATAATCCCCCCTTCGGTAAGTTTTCCATTACTCTTCAAATCATAAGCTTTAAAATTCTTAACTGCTAGTAAGGATGTCCATGAATCGACTCTCAATGCAACTAAAAAGGGTCTTTTAGAACCTGTGACATTTATTAGCAGTAGTTTGGCTCAAAGTGGACCTTTACATACATGGCCAGTAGTAGGGTCTACAGTTCCAAGGGGGCATGGTACCCTTTCATAATACAATAATGCATTCTAGCGACTAGTATGACTTCCGTATTCCTTCTCTCTCCTTTTCAGAGGACAATACCTTCCAATGAGCTAAATATTCTCTAATTATTCTAGGTTCACAAACCGACACCAGGGCCATCAGAACTCAACGAGAATACAATGGAAAGTGGACCCGAGAGGGGTTTAAGTGCGGAGGTGAGTCAGGATAGTGAATTCCCCAACATTGATCTAGGCAGTTTAGCACGGGATCTTAGACTCACCAATGACTTTTTGGACAGTGTGATAGAACAATTACCATCAAGTGAGATCGAGACAACACCTGCAGCACAGAGTGATTTAGGGGAGCAAATTAGAGCCGGCTTGCCTCCAGTATTGCCTCAGTTGTATTCAGCAGATTCAGCTTTTCGCAACATTCAAATGTATAGGGCTGAGTTCGGTGACCCGTTCAATTCCCTATCAAGTGGTAGTATTCATACGGATGCTATAGACACCGCACAATGTAAGCATGATTCGGGCACTTCTGGAAAACCAGATGTGGGAGGCGGGTGGTCAAGACTGTATAAAAGCATCCATAATACTTAAAAATATTTATTTTAATGCAACTTTGAGTGTTTTGCGCAAGAATCATATACAGACAAAGGTGCAGACGCTTCACCCAGACTTGCGTAATTTTAGGGCGTTTTTTTCTGATTGGGTGTGTGAATTTTTTAATAGGATGGAGGGTAAAATTAAAATGGGAGTGGCTTAGTCGTTTTATTATTGAAAAATTAGAATTAAATGGACGGGGAACTTAGCGATAAAAAAGGGGTAATATATTCCGTGAGGGTATCATCCATTGAATCGTCGAAAAAATGGGTATGGCTTCTTTATGAGTCTGCCAAAGATCCTGGACATTTTTTCCAATTGCGAATATTAGCAGAGCTTTAAGCGAGGGTATAAAGTGGGATTGGATCTGCTATTACTGTCCATTGAGTTTATCAATATTTCTTAGTGAATTGAAATTTTAAATATATTTGAGACACTGCAAGTGTCATGGGTACCAGTCTGTGTAAACTGTTTCAGGGAACAATGCCACCTTATGGTTCAAAACTTTAAGAACACGCCGTTCCAGAGCAACAAGATGTCATTGGACATTGAAGCTGCGCTAACGGATGTGTCCGACCCGTCAAATTTGAATCGTGTGAAAAAACATGAAGCCATTGCAAGCTCTTTTGCGCATGCGTGAACAGATATAAGTAATACCATGCAATTGGTAAATTTTGTTGAGATGTTCGGAGGGGAGGATTGTGTTGGCACAGCTATTGTTGCTCTTATTAAAACAGCAAATAAGGCAATTTCACGGCTGCGCCATACACACTATCCAATGAGTCTATCACCAGAAGACGAGTTGGCTATTAAAAATCTAGACATTTGTTGGGTTATAAAAAAAGCTTAATGAGGGGATGCCAAAGCCCGGGACCATGATCATTTACGGCAGGAAACTTCACCAAGGGAAAGTAACTTTCGGGGGATTGCACACAATTAGTGTAATTTAAATGTTAGACTGCAGTACTTTTTACTGGTTTACATGCACAACTCCAACTGCGATTTGAAATTCATATTAAAAGCGTTGGCACGATTGCAGATAGGTAAAGTTGCAGATGGCCCATGGGTAAAGGGTTCTCTTTCATATAACATCAAACTGAAATCATCTGAAAAGTTGCTAGTCTTAGAATTTAAATGACGAGCAATTTATAAGGGTAAATTGTACTTGAATAAAATCTGTTGCCTTGATTCCTTTATTTTCTTCCCCAAATGTGTAAGTCAACTCATTCAAGTAAAGAAAAGCGACCATTTTAATAGTTTCCCCCTCCCTAAACAGCACTTTCCAGATGAGGAACTGTATGATTTATTAACGTGTAAGGGAATATACCCATACGAGTACTACAGCTCCACCTCGAAGCTAAGTGAGAGAAAACTACCGTCCATCGCAAAATATTAAGATTCACTTCGCGATCGTCAATGCACAACTGCCGATTAGGAATTTTCCAAGAGGGTATGGGCAAAAGCAGGGTGTAAAAATGGGTGGGATTATTGTAAAATGTACCTGGCAAGTGATGTATTGACGTTGTTGAATATTGTCTGTAAAACACGGACAAAATTCACGAAGAATTTAGATTTGATTCATGGTATTATTTTTCCACTCCTTATCTGGTGATGGATTTAATTGTTAAAATTAGTAATGCAGAAATAAGTCTGATTACCGACGTTGATCAGGAACTTTTTGCAGAGAGATCCATGAGGGGAGGTTATGTTTCCTACGGGAATTGTATCCTTGAAACTGAAACGACTAGACAACGCACCGGTGAAAAGTCGAACACTGTTTTCTTGGATATGAATTCCCTTTATCCGTGAGCAATGTTTCACTTTTATTTGCTGTCTGGGAATTACCAATGGCTTGACGATCCTTCTGCTCCAGATTTCCCTAACATTCACACTGTTGAGAAGAATGGACCACAAGGAAGGTTTTTCGAAATTTACGGTGAGATACCTCTGAAACTTCATGACTCAGTAAAAGACTTTGTTTTCCCCTGCATTAATAGACCGGTGAATATGAACTCTTTGAGTTTCTACAATTGATCTTTGGTAGAGAATAAAGATATGCATTGGACACCTTCAAAACAAAAGCTTATTGCTGACCTTGAGCCGAAATGGAATATTGTTGTACGCCACATTATTTTGTGGTGAATTCTAGCCAACGGTTTCAATGTCAAAAAGATTCATAGAGCCCTCTAGTTTGACCAGAAACCGTATATGAAGACTTTTGTTGACACTTTTGTCAATTAACGGTCTCAAGCGAAAACAAATGTCGAAAAAGAAATCTTTAAACTTCCTTTTAAATTCGGCCTTTGGTAAAATATGTGAGAGTGTGCACAGCAGGAGTCGTTGCGATGTTGTGACCGACCCAAAAGAATGTGCCCGAAACACTGAAACCTAAATCTAACCCACCCGAAACCTAAACCTAAACCCACCCGAAACCTAACCTGCAGATCCAAACTTCACGTCATTCATGATCATAGACTCAAATATGATACTTTTACACAGAAAAAAGAGAAGTGTAGTTTTAAATAAAAATATTGCTGCTGGCAGTGCCATACAAGAAATTTCAAAGAAACTCTGTTGGATTTTTATCACAATGTGTGTAACTGCCAATTGCCGGGTATGGGACAAGTTCAAGCGTATTATGGAGACACCGATTCACTCCTGTTGAAAATTAAAACAAATAATCTGTTACATGATTTTGAAAACGGAGAGTACATTAGCTCTCGGATGGATTATACAAACTGGGATGAGTCCCTCTATCTAGAGCTGGTGAAACACAAGGCCCCAAATCAATTGCTTAAATTAAAATCTGTGACGGGGAGCGACTTGGTATCCCATGTTGTATTTCCCGGTCCGAAGGTGTACTGTGTGGAAACGCAAAATGACACTACCAAAAATGTCTGCAAGGGGGTGCCATCATACTATGTAAAGGAAAACTTCACCATGAGTGTTTATAGGAACTGTATAGAAAATAATTTAATTCCAAGAGCGAGTTTCATGGCCAATCGCTCTTTAAAATAAAAAAAAACTATACACTTCGAGTCGAGAAAAATAACCCGCCCACCATATTGGACAAAGTCTATGTGCTCGAGGGTGGTGTGAAGGTACTACCACATGACCACTACCTAACTAAAGATCGAGTTTAATGTGGAAGTTATAGGGAACAACTTGGTCTGGAGAAACCCCATAGTTGTGGGAGGAGGGAGGGGGCCTTCTGTGGGGGGGGGGGGGGGGTAATTTTTATCGTCACCAGCTCAGCACTGCCTTTTTTCTAGATATTTCTTTCCTAGTTTTTTTATACTTATAATTTTTTTCGTTGTGCAAAGTGGTAATTTTCAAGTGTTTATTAAGTGTTTATTTATTTTATCACACCGCCACGCTGGCCGCGGTACCGTCCTCTTGTTGCCCGTGGCACCTTCCGGTCACCGCAGCGCCTGATGGCACCCTCCCGACCAGTGTGCTGTACCCCCCCCCGCCCCCAGTGCCTATTTAAGTGTTCAAATGCTTATTTAATGCTGATTGTAAATATATTCAAGTGCTTATTTTTTATGTTCAGTGTAAATATATTCAAGTGTTTATTTAAAAACTTTGTAATGCATTTTTTAATTAAAGAAACCATGTATTCTATTTAATTTGAATATTTATTCAACAGATTGAGGTTAGGTTAGTTGCATTTTTAATTTGGAGGAGTATGCATCAATTTAAAACACCATTCAGACTTTTTTTTCCGAACCGTCTATGTCCGGCAAAGCAACACTTTAGCAAAAATAATTCATAATCGTGATAAAGCATGTTTAGAGAATCCGAAAAATACCCATTATTGCTGTATTCGATGGCAATAATCTTATGACGAAATACAGAAGATTGATCCAAGCATAAAAATCAAGCAGGGACTTGACATTTTTAGTAGTATTTCGCCAATCTCTTGGCTGATTATTGACGATTTAGCTGAATCTATTCAAGAATGGGCAGAGGAAATGTTACAATTATTCACGGATGGTCCCACCACGAAAAAATTTCTGTAACTGTTGTGCTCCATAATCTTTTTCGTCAGAGTAAATATATGAGAACACTTGCTTTGAATTTTGCTTACTATAACATCGATAGAGTTGTTTGCGATTCAAGTTCTCTTATAATTGTGAACAAAAAAATCAACCCTAACGAACCCAAATTTTCACTTTCCGCGTACAATCAAGTCACTAATAAACCTTATGGCTATATTTTATTAGACCCGAATAAGAACACGCCCAAAGAGTTGCGTGTAGTCACTGATATTTTCGATAATGAAATTTCTGTATATCTACCTGTGAATAGTGGAAAAGGTCATTAGTCGCTATTATGACGTTGAAGAAGATGCATGAACATAAACATTTATTTTTGTGCTAGCCAATTCAAAACCACAGCTTAGGAAAGCAATACTCAAACATGGTATTGAGAAGGAATTTATTAATCTCTTATCGGGATTCATTTACATTTAACAGAAGGTAATGTTCAACTGTCAGATGGTGTTAGACAACAGACAAAGTAACATCGGTCACTTGTTCGTGCTCTAGCTTGCAAAAAGAAAGCAAATTAGAATAGAAAACGTCTGGTTCAAGTGGTGGTAATTTCTTTTTATTGTTACTACCGATAATCACCGGACTTGAAAACACTAAACTCTATAAATGGCTAAACTTTATAAATAGACACCATTTGAACTTGCGCTTTTACCCAAAGGAAACTTTGAAGATAACCTTGATAAATTTATTAACATTGAAACGATTGCCGATGATGTAGAATTAAATTTACTAAAACTGCCCTTCGACGTGTCAACACACATAAGCCTTATCGTGAAAAACCGCATGTCATTGATCAAGCTTCTGAAAATAGTGAAAAACAGAAAAAAGAAGATTTATTAACAAGTGTTGTAGAATTTTAACCTCCATCCTATCGTGAACAAGGTAAACGACTCTTGACCTTCCTCGCCGAAAATGAACAAATTAACGAGAAAAAGAATGAAGTTATAAACCAGGGCAAGAGTTAAAATTTAATTGATTTGTTATCGGATCTGATTGCAAATCGTAAAAGAGTCGAATCCGTTGATAGTCATTTACATAATTTTTAAAGTCGTCAAATTTTCCTAAAAGCCTAATTGGAAACAAGCAAATTCTAAAAGAAATTAAAAGAACACAGTCCATCATCAATATTAAAGGTAGAAGATGATGATTTTAAATCTTTCCTTGAAAATACTAATACACCTACTAGAAGCAATGATTCGATGACACGGGTAGCTAGACAAAAGTGAAGACTTATTGACTCACCTGGTAGTGTGCAAAAGGGTAGCGGACGGTTTACACTGTGTTTACGTTCAAAATGGATCAAGTTTTGAACGGTGTTTATGAAAACAATGGAGAGACAGGAAGTTTAAATTCTACAGCTACACTTGCTCGAATTACCGATATTAAAAGAAGCTAGCTAAAGAGTTTTTAAAAAAGGAACCTAGTTATTTTTCATTGAAATCATAGGGTTTATGGTAATCATTATCGAAAAACTAAAGCTTTTTACCCTCTGCATATATTACAAGCAGATCTTGTGACACTAGACGCGATTCAAAGACGTCATAATAAACCCTACAAGTATATGTTACTCGCAATAAGTGTTTTTAGTGGCTATGCATGTGCAGTTGCATTGCAGTCAAAGAGAGGCAATGAAGTTGCTAAAGCCCTTGAATCCATCTTTGAACAAAATTCATATAAAAAAATTCAAACAGATCGTGGAAGTGAATTTGTTAATCTACATGTAAAAAGGGTTTTATTGAAATATAATAGAATACTCTATCATAGTCATAGTCCTATAAAGGCCGCATTGGCTGAACGTTAAATACGAATAATTCGAGTTTTAATTTAAAGATATTGTACATTGAAAAATGCACCTTCATTTATTCAAGATTTATATAAAATTTTGATGATTTATAATCAACGTCCTCATCGATCCTTGTCCAATGCTAGCCTTATTAAAGTTCATCATAGTGACAATACACTTTTCCTTAACCAATATTCCATAGAAAAGGTAGGGAAGAAAAAATTTAATGTTGTCGATACTGTTCGAATCAATCGTACAAAAAATATTTTTGAAAAGGGAAATTACTTGTGGAGCACGGAACTTTTTAAAGTGTCAAAAGTCTTGGACACAAATATCTTCATTCTATAACGTTTTGTATTCGTGATATGAAAGATGAGGAGATTCTTGGTAGTTTTTATGACTATGTATTACAAAAAGCTGGAAATAGTGAAATCTATCAAATTGAAAAGGTATTAAGGACTCTTAATCGCAAGGGTAATTGACAGTTGCTTGCTCGCTAGCTGGGATACAACTCTGATTTTGATTCGTGGATACCCGCTGAAGAGGTTCATAATGACAAAAGGTTTTTTATGTGACATTCATGTCCATTGTTTCTGATCTTCCTTATGACGATTTGAATAAAACGAGCTATTTTTGGACAGAATTCTCCTTGACCATTAAAGTTGAAGGAAGGTATGAAGCTGCTCTTGTAGATTGCATTCTTAAAAATACATATGATATCATAAGAAATGATCATACGTATAATAAACAAATTAGACCCCATGATTGGCCAATCGCGAACGATCAAAAGATTAAAAAGATCAATTCACGTGAATGTCCCTTTGCCATATTATCATAAAAGGAGTTTGGGACTATGAACTAAATGTGCCGTGCTATTAACAAAAAAATTTATTTCCTAAAAATAGTGCTTTTCGATTCAACTGTTCAAAGGAAGAGGGTAAGATATACATTAGTTCACCCATTTAATGGTACGTATTTGGAGCTCTGTCAGTTAACATTAAGAAACGAATTGGGTGATTTTTAGCAATAAAAAAAGGCTTGGCTGTGATTAAATATCATTTTTGACGCATTCAGTGAAATGGCTAATAGAACTCCGTTTGAATGTCATGATGTTGATCGATATGTTGCTACTCTGGACCACGACAGTTGAGACATGGAATGGACTATTACAGGGGTCGTTTTCCAATGTCCGGGTACGGTCTCGGCAGTTGGTTTTCTAAGATTTCTCACCCTGCACTACCCTTGGCTAAAATATATATTGCACCGTTTGCAGTGGATTTTGCGTCCTTTACACTATATGAGTGGCGCTCTGGGAAAGACGTTCAAGAAAGTGTTTCACGAAATCTAAGGTTGAGCACGCGATACCTTGGTGAGCGTTTGAAACAACGCGGAAAAGGTTTAAAAAAGTGTACGAAAGACCTCATCACTCATCAATCTCAAATCAGCCCAAAAGCGTAAAGCATCAAAGAAGAACAAAATAAAAAGATCCAAAAATAATTTCTTTTCCTAGAAAACGGCATATCTTCCACACAGAGATTCTTACCTTTCAGTCACCTCATCTCTAAATCTTTTCATTGCGGAAAATGTAGATCTCAGTGTAAAAAATGGATCCTATGAACAATTTACCCGCAACAACCGCTCTCTGAAAATGCCCATTTTCAAATTTATTCCAATGAAGATTACTTCATAGATTTGACTTCGACATTTATTGATTTGAATGTCATTGTTAAAAAATCCAACAATGAAAAACCAGGCGCAGCCGAGGGGCTATCCTCCGAAAATTGTGTACTACATAATTTGTTTTGATAAATAAGAGTCTACATAAATGGAACATTGGTGAGCACGAGCAATAATCTTTCAAATTATTCAAGTTATATACAATTCATGTTGATGACTCAAATATCTTATAAGCTATTGAGAGGACAAGCACTGGGTTATGAATATAAAACAAACACTGACGTCACTAATATTCTTAGAGATGCGACAACTAAAGATTAACATTTAGTTGGGAAACTAAATCATGAGATATATCATATACCTTGATGTCTGCCTCCTAACGCAAATATTGATATAAAGCTACAACTTGCACCATTCAATTATATTATGCGAAAAGTACTGGACGCTGCACCTGATGTAACAGTCTCTTTCACGTCGGCAGTACTTCAGGTACGAAAACAACAAGTTATGAGTTCTGTTGCTTCGGCAATTGAAAAATAAAGAACTTCTGAAAATAACATTAAACTGCTTGTGCCTCATGTAATCGCACATCAAAAACGATATTGCTACAGGTACGCGTACCTATTCTGATTCATCAATAATTAATGGCTAAATTGCTTCCAAATTAGCATTGGATTTGTAAAAAGTGCTAGCGCTGTTGGATCACGGACTGACGCTCCACATAAATTTGAACTGTTTGGACTCTCATCGCTTGTGTGTAAAGTAAATGGAATCTTACTCTACAATTTATCCTTAGGTAAATCCTACAGGTCCCTAAATGAATTGACAATACAATCCCTAGATCAAGATTCTCAGTTATTCGCAAATGGTATAAGTAAAGAAATGTTTGCGAAAACTCATGGCATCATTGAATTGGATTTTCCCGGGACTCAAGATATGAGTATTGTCCGTACTGGTAATATGCGGTTACAGTGTACCTTTTCCAAGCCATTGGTGAAAAGAATTGCATTGATCTCGCTAAATCTATTTAAAATCTATTGGGAAATTACCCCTGACGGCACTGTTTTATTACACTTGGCGCCATGAACACGAATCAAACCATCAGTGTATTTAATATGACCCCCTACATGTCCAAGCATAAATCTTTTTGCATACCTTTAGATTTCCTAGAGAATATTCAACATGTTAACAATACAATCATTATTGTTAATAGCAGTTCATCAAGTGTAAAGACGGGAAATTGGTTATTGTATCTTTCAAACAAGTAGCAATGTAGAATATTTTGATCCGCTTGGCCTACCGTACACATTCTATACACCTCACATTAAAAATTTCCTTGAGCAGATTTGAAAATCTATTATTCAAAATTGGAAGTGGGTATAAGATATATCAACGAAAAGCTGTGGTTTTCATACCAAACCAGGGCAAATACCAATCATGCCAGGGTAAGTATTTTTCCCATTGATCACATTTATCATAGTGACAATTAGAACATAAGAATCCTCTATTCTGAGAGCCACAAATCTCTTTGAGACAGGAATTACAGTCTTTAATTTGCACTGCATATCCTCTATGCAATTTTCATGGATTGAATATTTTAAATTTTTCATTATAATCATCAGCAAAAGTACAATTCTCACAGAATGACCAGCTGCAAAAAGTATACAAGCATAACGGGTATATGTAAAACATATTTCGATGTTGACTGTCTCACTTCCAAAAAGAAACTGACTCGGGATCAATAAAAATCTCTCCGATGGGTGTCACAAAATGGCCTTCTATTAGTGGTTAAGAGCAAAACCACAATATCATTTTGTTTTGTCTCAATTAATACATCTATATGTTGAGGAAAAGCTTGGGGGCCACAACGAAAAAGTTTCATACAATAGTCCGAAGATGGGGAATCGGTTCCCATTATATCGTTAAGCATGTCTCGAGAAAATATTTTCTTTAAAGACATAATTCCAGAAAGTCATCATCAAAATAAACATTTTTCCAATTTTACTGGATTACGTAAGATTTTCTGATTCTTAAATCTATCCATTTTAACACTCTCACTAGCCAATACAGAGTAACCGTTTACTATAAATTTATCTCTTCAATATATTTCACCAACGCTTTTAATCCATCGTGTAGTCTCTGCGTATGCACTATATTTACCTTAGCCGCAAAGTATGATTGTTCTTCCTACTTGAATTTTCTCAATGTTTTAACATATCCAGCATACATCTTGTCCCACTCTAGGGTTAGCCGGGAGCCCCTTGTAATTTCCTCCGCCACCTTAGGCACTCTAGGTCCTGTTTCATCAATGCTTTCAATATTTAATAGTTTATAAGCATCCATTTCAATGTTGACTGTCCCACTTCCAGAAAGAAACTTACTCTCGATCAATAAAAATTGCTTCTACCACCTGGGGAGGCATGCTTGGACACGATTTCTTACAAAAGTCTAGACATCTATAAGAGGGAAAACAATATGGCTACTACTAACTGGGGAGGCATCGGCCAGTAGCTCTATTTATTTTCAAATATATCTAAACCTTCATGCAACAACCAACGGTTAAGATAAACAAACATGACCAACATAACCAACAAACAGAACCAGCAAACAACAAACATAACCAACAAACATAACCAACAACCAACAGATATGACCAACAACCAACAAACATAACCAACAACCAACAAACATAACCAACAGCAACAAACATAACCAACAAACAGCCAACAACCATCAAACATAACCAACAAACCACATAATAAGCAACCAACATATACAACAATCATAACCAACAACCATTAATCATAACCAACAAACATAATCAACAACCAACAAACATAACCAAAAACCGACAACCATAACCAACAAATCTAACCAACAACCAACAATCATAACCAACAATCTTAACCAACAACCAACAAACAAACATAACCAAGAACCAACAAACACAACCAAGAACCAACAAACAATAGTCCTAACCTACAAAAATAACAAACAACCATAAACAACAACCAGAAATCATAACCAACAAAACATAACTAACAACCAACAAAACATGACCAAAAATCATAACCAACAACCAACAAACAAACCTAACCAGCAACCAACCAACAAAACGAACATAACCAACAAATATAACCAAAACCATGAATCATAACCAAGAAGCAACAAACCCAACCATTAAACCACATAACCAACAAATATTAATCATAACCAACATAACCAACAACCAAAAGTCATAACCAAGAGCCATAACCAACAACCAACAAACATAACCAACATAACCAACAATAATAACCATTAACCAAAAAACATAACCAACATCTAATGTTAATTTCCCTATCTGGCTGCAAAAAGTTCCTTCGACCGAACTTCTCGCAGTCTCGTTTGTTGTTTGTTCATTGAGTTTTCTCTCTCTTTGTTGTTTTTTTCATGGCTGGCCGGTTCAGCTTAAGAAGTTTCATTCGTCAAATGTACGGGTAACAATTAGTCACTTTTGTCATTTATAATTTTCCTTTGCTTAAAAAAACATGCAAATTTGTTAAATCAACAGATTTTTTTAAAAAATTGCAAGAAAGAATTAGTGATTCCCAAATCTTTTAAAGTAAATCCCCATTTTGGCATTGAAAATGAATCTCAATTTAAAAAAAATAAGCATAATGGCTTTAAATTACGTGACTTCTGAGAAAAAACAAAGACATTTTAAGTTGTTCAAAGACTTAAATTTTGTCAAAAATCTTTTAACGAATAACCGTCCGTCTGAAATTTTTCTGAGAACTAAGGAAATGGTAGTTAGATGTTTTCAACGTGATTTCTATTTGTCAAAGGATCGTTTGGCCTACACGTTTGATAAAATTTTGTTTGAGAATATCCAGGATTCAGATGTTTTTTATCCACACTTTTGTCTGGGTGCTGCCATTAAGATTTGTCATCTAAACCTCTCGGTAATCAACAAGAGGAAGTTTTGTCAAAGGATTTTATATTCTGTTTGCGACACTATTGTGATTGTGGACATTGTTGATTATGATCGTCAAATGAACACCATTATTGCTGATACCATTACTTACAAAAAACCGGATTTTGATCCTACGGATAAATATGTAAATTCGAAAAGAAAGGAATTGGAGTCACTGAAAAACAATTTACACATTACCCCACAATTTTATTATAAATTTTACCCAAAAGCTTGTTCCACACCCAAGATCCATGGTCTACCAAAACTTTATAAGACTGGAGCCCCCCTCCGTCCAATTGTATAAACTTTTTCTTCACCTGTTTCAAAACTAGAAAAATGGTTATCTGTGGTATTGCTTCCTCTCTAAGGAGCACAAAAATCATATTTGAAAAATTCAACGGATCTTACTAATGAGTTGAAAAATTTGGCATTGGAGAAGAATTCAATTCTTTTCAGTTTTGATGTGGTTTCCATATTTTCAAATTGTAATGTAAAAAAGTCAGAAGATATATTAAACATTAGATTACAAGAGCTCTTTGATTTGATACAAGATGTGACATTATCTAGTTTGGATATTGATGCCATTATGAAGTTGGTTAGCCTGGTAAAGGAATTTTCTTTTTATTTTGGTATTAAAGGAGAATTTTACAATCAGGTGTGTGGTTTACCTATGGTCGCATCCCTTTCTTCTTTGTTTGCAAATCTCTTCATTGATTCTATTGGCACCTCCGCTATACACAGTTTTAGGTTCTCTCCTTTTTTTCTGGGGCAGAGTCATGGTTGAGGTGGTTTGAATTTGGAAACACGGTTTGATTCCTTAGACCTTTTCCGTAAACATTTAAATAGCTTCATAAAAATATAAAATTTACAGTGGAACTTGAATAAAATGACAAACTACCTTTTTTCATATCTTACTAATTAAAAGTGATTTCCATTTACTGTGCGAAACTCTATTGGCAAGTTTCTCACCCAAACCAGGTACATATGGTAATGAAATGAAACTTTTTGATACATCTAGATCTAAAGACTGAGAAACCCCAATAACCCTACTATCATGTTTAACCCGTCTATTTTCAATTATTTTGTCAATGAATTTAATTGGGTAACTATTAAAAAACAAAATATCCCTCAAGTATAACAATTCCGAATCCAGAAATTCCTGGGAGCAAATTCTAAAGGCTCTATCCACTAGTGAAATTACAACCCCCCGTTTCACCGACATAGGGTGAGTAGTAACCTACCTATTGATGGAAACGACACAAGAAACGGGACAAGAAAACCTGCGCCTGTGGCACTACAGTTTCACGTGCACATTGCAAAAAAGCTGGCAAAACTATAAAGTGGTCAAACATGTTTTGAGAGTATTGTCTAGATTATATAACACAACCAGACTGGTTTTTGAGACAACACCCATTTTTTAGGGGCAATCAGAGAGAGTGGAGGTTACTCAGTATACGATAACTTGATTGGTGATTAGATTTGAATAAAAGGAGCGATTTTCATTGCAATTCATATTAGTAAGAGAATTGAATATAGAGAGAATAGTTTATTTGAGAGGATATTAGTAGAGAAAATGAGTGGAGCATTTACACTATAAGAGATTGATGGTGGAGCCGGCAGCAGCAGCAAAGATATACAAATACCAAATGTGGCTGTGGAAATAACCGGAGGCTGTAGAATATGCCTTGAATGGGACGATATGTAAGCTAGATACGTGATATCATTAAGCAAATTTAAGCTGGAGGAGCAATTATGTTTTGCTGCGAAACTGAATATTGTGCATATAAATAGACTTCAGGCAGCATTAGATGTGCTACTGAAATATATTGATGAGAACAAAATGCATCAGTGAATATTATTCTTGTAATTACGCTCAATAAAATTGTTTCTAAATCAAAGGTATTTTTCTTTCTATTGTAGACTAGCGTATATTTTTTAGAGTAGAAAAAATTCTGGTTAGTCTGAAGCTGGTTGTGAGAGTGTTAGCACTCTAAAAAATGGATAGATTTGAGAAAGAGCGAATCATGGGGAATCTAGTGCTTATGGAAAAACGTTTGATTCTAGATGATGATTTTATAGAGCTGTCTATTCAAAGGAAGATATTTTCTCAGGGAATGCTTGTCGATATAATAAAACCGATTCTCCATCATTAGACTATTGCATGAAGCTTTTACGTTGTGGTCCAAATGCATTTACACAATTTATTGATATATTAATCACGACACGACAAAATGATATTGTGGATATGCTTTTATACACTAGTTTAGAAATTTAGGACTTTTTTTCATGAGAAAGATGGTGTTCAAGGATGATTTACTCCTCTCTCTCTCTCTCTTTCTCTATCCCAGTCAATTTGTTCTTGTTGCTAGCTCAGTTTCATTGTGGCAGTTAGAGTGTCAACACATGAAAAAATGTTCCATACATGTCCACTATGTATATACACACTGGGAAGCTGCTCATCAAGTGAGAATTGTACAATGATTGATGAGTATGATGAAAAGTGTAGATTATGCAACCCGTGTAAATTGCATAGAGGATATCCTGTGCAAATTAAAGGTTGTAATTCCTGTCTTGAAGAGGTGTGTGACTCTCATCCTAGATGGCACCTATGCTCCAATTGCCACTATGATAAATGTAATCAATGGGAGAATACATATCCCGGTATGATTGGAAAGAATCCTAAGCGTGATTTTAGTTTATTGCTACGAGATTGGTATCGTCGTGGTTTTAGATTGTTCTGGGAGGAGGAGCCGGGACAGCGATTCAACTGTTGGAACAACAAAAGAATATGGTTTCTACGTCATTGTTGTGAAGACAATGGGTGTTATGATTATAAGCCCACTGATTTTTATTTGGCAGTGACGGAATATGATTCACCACTTGAAGACACTGTTTGTGACATTGCTTCAAATAAGCAAATTGAAACATGTAAATTCTACAGAATGAATGAGAATAGTATCATTGACTATACAAAGAGATATGACAAGAGTGAAGTTACACTCTACTGTAGAAAATGTGACCCTGACATTGCAGTACATCAGGATCAGTATACTGTGAATTCAGATAATCTACCTGCATTAGTTGTTGTTGACAAATACCTATACCTAGTAGAAGATGAAATCTAAAGAGTAGAAAAGTACTTTTTTATCATGTATATACATTTTTTTAATTTATTAATAAACAATTTCACATACATTTTAGAACATTTTATTCGTAGGGCACTAAAATCAATATTAAATACACTTGTAAGTATATTTTCCACTAGAAAGTCGTTCAATCGAGGTAAGTCAACGTAGATGTCGAGAAACTGCTTGTAGGTATAGCCACGACATCTGAACATGAAAAAGAGTAGTGCATGAAAACCACATGTCTTAGTCGTTAAATCCTGTACTCTTCGTTGATTTTGAATAATAGTTTTCTCACTGCTTTCAATAAATTTGTTGATGTATGGAGTGTAGAATTTATACGATAGGCCAAGAGGAACAAAAAATTCAATATTCTTCGTTGTTTGAAAGATGCAAAGCCAATGGCCTGTCTTCAAAGTCGATGGACTGCTATTAACAATGATTAGGGTATTGTTAACAATTGGAATTTTTTCAATGAAGTCTGATGGTATGCAATAGGACTTGTACTGGGACATGTATGGATCTATACTAAACACGTTGATTATTTGGTTTGTGTTCATGGTGCTAGGTCTAGTAGAACACTGCCGTCGGGTGTGATTTCCCAATAGGTTTCAAATTGACTCAATGATATTAGCCTGATACTCTCAGTAAAAGCATCGGCAAAAGTACACTCTAAGCGTACATTCCCTGTTCGTACTATGCTCATATCCTGGGTCCCCGACAAGTCCAAAACAACTACGCCATGATTTTTGGAAAACATTGAATCGGTTATTCCATTTTCAAATAGTTGAGAGTCATGATCTAGGGATTGCATGGTCAACTCGTATAGAGTTCTATAGGATATTTTGTCAAATGATAGAGTGTACAGTGGAATACCATTCACTTTGCACACAAGGCTAGATAGACTGAAAAAATTAAAATCATGGGGGGATTCAGTCCAGGATCCAACGGCACTGCCACTCTTCACAAAGGCCAAAGCCAATTTTGATGGGATTTCTCCATTGATAAATGATGAATCGGTATAGCTATGAGAGCCGGTGGCAATGTGACGTTGATTGGTGATCACATGGGGGACAAGAAGTTTAATGTTATTGCCATTGGCTCTTAGCTTTTCCACTGCCAATGCAACAGAGCTCAAAACCTGTTGGTTTCGAACGTGGAGAATTGCCGATGTGATAATGACATTTGCATCGGGTGCTGCAGGAACTGTTTTTCTCAAAATGAAATTCGATGGGGCCAGTTGCAACTTTATGTCAATCTTGACATTGGGGGGTAACCATTGGGATATATTGAATATCTCATGATTTAATTTTCCAACCAGATGATACTCCTGGGTCACTGCAGTAGTCAACTCGCCGTCAGTATCAACACCTGATCGATATTCGTAGCCCAATGACTGTCCTCTCAACTCCTTGTATGCCTTTGGTGTCATCATCATAAATTGTATGTAGCTTGCATAGTTGGATAAATTATTGCTAGTGCTCACCAATATCCCATTAATAAATACATTAATTTGTTTGAAAAGATTGTGTAGAATACAGTTTTCATAGGAGAGACCATCGGCAACAGTTGGAGTTGTATTATCTGACTTTTTCAAAACTATTCAGCAAAGCAGAAAAAAAACCTACCTTCCTTCACACAGGGCATATCTCTTCCATAATCTATTCAGCTCTCCTTTATTTGTCATTTTTCTTCAAATTTTGAATTCAAATGCTAAAACCACCATAGCATCATCGTTAATCAGGATCCCTCCACTTCAAAAAGGGTGGTATTTTTTATGTAAATTATCTCCGAAGAGACTTTTATTTTTTTATTCTATTCTGTATTTAGCCCCATGCACGAAACAAAACCTCAAGAATAGTGTTTTAGCTAAAAAGAACTTTTTTTCTTTTTCACCCAGAATTGTATTCTCTCGGGCAAAAATTCCTTCTACCATTTGACTCATCTTGATCCCCTGTAAGATTGGCTTTCATTTCTTTTTCCCATGTAAATTAGTATTTTCTTTATTTATATGTCCTTATTGAAATTATTTAATTATATATTCAATTATATGTTGTATGTTATTATATGTTTTAATTATAAGTTAATTGTATGTTAAATATATGTGTAATTATATGTTAAACTATTCTTAATGACATGTTTATTTCCTTTTAACAGGTGAATTATTATTTTCTTTATCTTATTTCATTAAATGTTCAAATACAATGACATTACTGACATTACTGCATGAAAAAATCCGTACTGTGGTTATATCTTTTCCATGATATAATATGAAACATTACAGATTTTTAGATTTCTTTTATCTTTGCTTATTTCTGTGACTGGGAAGAAAATATTATCATCTACTACTTATGGATTCGTGAAATAACTGATGTCAGAATACAGCTTTTCCCTTGATAAGTCTAGTTGGGGCTGACCGCTTTCCCCCGAAGAAGGAGGTAGTTTGGGAGGGCCTAGTTGACATCCATTACTTTTACTGTTAAGATGGACCTAGAACTTCCAATTTCCACGAAATTAGCCTCCTATAAAGTTTATACATCTGTCCTTTCCATAAAAACCATGCTTGTCCAAGGGTCATAATTTACAACCCTTACCCTATTCAAGTGGTTTATATTAACCTAAAAAGCCTTGTTATATGATCTTTGGACTATTTTCATTAAAAGGACTCTCAAGATATCTATTATAAACAACAAGTAGAACAAAAGGAAAATTAAAAAAAGTACAACATTTCTATTATAAACCTGGATAACTCTAGAAGGGCTGACTCCTTTCCCCCGAAGAAGGAGGTAGTTGGGGAGGGCGTAGATGACCATCATCACTTTTACTGTTAACAGCGAACTAGAGCTTCCAATTTCCACAAAACTAGCCATCTCTAAAGTTTCTTAATCCATCCCTACCATAAAAACCATAATTGCCCCAGGGGCATTACTTACAACCGTCACCCCAGGCTCAAGTGGTTTGCATTAACCCCAAAAGCCTTGTTATATAATCTTTGGACTATTTTGAATAAAACGACTTTCAGAATTTCTGTTATGAACAACAAGTAGAACAATAGAAAATTTTTTATATGAGACTTTAGATGAAAGCAACTTTAGATGAATATTTCGACCTTATTTCGAAGGGTCGTCTCAGCAAAACAAATGAAAAAAAGAATGCAAAAGATCTCAGATCAAAATACAACCTTTAAAACTAAAATATTTTCAAGACATTTCTTTTATCATTTATTTTTTTAGATTTCTTTTATCTTTGCTTATTTCTGTGACTGGGAAGAAAATATTATCATCTACTACTTATGGATTCGTGAAATAACTGATGTCAGAATACAGCTTTTCCCTTGATAAGTCTAGTTGGGGCTGACCGCTTTCCCCCGAAGAAGGAGGTAGTTTGGGAGGGCCTAGTTGACATCCATTACTTTTACTGTTAAGATGGACCTAGAACTTCCAATTTCCACGAAATTTGCCTCCTATAAAGTTTATACATCTGTCCTTTCCATAAAAACCATGCTTGTCCAAGGGTCATAATTTACAACCCTTACCCTATTCAAGTGGTTTATATTAACCTAAAAAGCCTTGTTATATGATCTTTGGACTATTTTCATTAAAAGGACTCTCAAGATATCTATTATAAACAACAAGTAGAACAAAAGGAAAATTAAAAAAAGTACAACATTTCTATTATAAACCTGGATAACTCTAGAAGGGCTGACTCCTTTCCCCCGAAGAAGGAGGTAGTTGGGGATGGCGTAGTTGACCATCATCACTTTTACTGTTAACAGCGAACTAGAGCTTCCAATTTCCACAAAACTAGCCATCTCTAAAGTTTCTTAATCCATCCCTACCATAAAAACCATAATTGCCCCAGGGGTATTACTTACAACCGTCACCCCAGGCTCAAGTGGTTTGCATTAACCCCAAAAGCCTTGTTATATAATCTTTGGACTATTTTGAATAAAACGACTTTCAGAATTTCTGTTATGAACAACAAGTAGAACAATAGAAAATTTTTTATATGAGACTTTAGATGAAAGCAACTTTAGATGAATATTTCGACCTTATTTCGAAGGGTCGTCTCAGCAAAACAAATGAAAAAAAGAATGCAAAAGATCTCAGATCAAAATACAACCTTTAAAACTAAAATATTTTCAAGACAGTCCTAGTAATGTTACTTCAGGAAAGTTCAACCTTGTTGATTTTCTTGAGTCATGGTTGAACTTCCATGAAATAATGACGCTAGGACCGTTTTGAAAATATTCAAGTTTTAGAGATATTCAAAATTGGTTAAATGGTCAAGTTTAGTTAAATGATGGGCATGGGGTGGAGACTGGTCGCTCTCAAACCACTTTTGACTCTTAAAAAGGGCACTATAGCTTCCGATTTTAAGTCAAATGAGCCCCATCTGAAGTTCATATGAACACTCGTTTAATAAAAAACCTTATCTTACCCCTAGGGCACAAATTATAGCCACATCCACAGGGCATCGGGTGGTTGTGTCAACCATAGAGGCATTGTTATATGTTCTCTGGACTATTTTGAAAAAAAACCTACTGTCTCACAATTTCAATCGGGTGCGTTTGGTGAAAAGAGGCTTAGTCGAGGGGGGGGGGGGCAAGTTGCCCTCCATCACTTTTGACTCTTGGAATGGAACTAGAACTTCCAGTTGTCAACCAAATGAGCCTCCTCTAAAGTTTATACAACCATCCTCTCCATACAAATCTTAAATGCCCCTGGGGCGTAACTTACAACCCTTGTCCCCAGCCTCTTGGGGTAAGACCCCATAAACCCTGTTATAGGATATTTGGACTATTTTGAATATTAAGCTATTTCAAAATTTCTATTAGATACACTTGGGGAAAATACAACGGCTGCATGGGGGGGGGGGCAGCTGCCTTCGTACAAAAAAATAAAAAAAAATTATGCAATGATTTCTTCAAATAATATCAAGAGGATTTGTTTTTACACTGCTCACAGTGTAGAATGTGTTACTAAAATTTTGTTTTTAATGGGCAACAAGTAAAGAAAAACCACATGGAATCAGGCAACCGAGTCTCTCAAACCCCTTAAAGCTCTTTTAACAGATACAAGAACTACTTATTTAACACAAAAACTTCGTTTTTAATGAGCACTAAGTAGAGAAAAACCACACGGAATCAAGCAACTGAGTCCCTCAAACCCCTTAAAGCTATTTTAAAAGATACAAAAACTACTTATTTAACACAAAAACTTCGTTTTTAATGAGCACTAAGTAAAGAAAAACCACACGGAATCAGGCAACTGAGTCTGTCAAACCCCTTAAAGCTCTTTTAAAAGATACAAAAACTACGAAATTAACACAAAAATTTCGTTTTTAATGGGCATCAAGTGAAGAAAAACCACATGGAATCAGGCAACCGAGTCTCTCAAACCCCTTAAAGCTCTTTTAAAAGATAGAAAAACTACTTATTTAACACAAAAATTTCGTTTTTAATGGGCATCAAGTAAAGAAAAACCACATGGAATCAGGCAACCGAGTCTCTCAAACCCCTTAAAGCTCTTTTAACAGATACAAGAACTACTTATTTAACACAAAAACTTCGTTTTTAATGAGCACTAAGTAGAGAAAAACCACACGGAATCAAGCAACTGAGTCCCTCAAACTCCTTAAAGCTATTTTAAAAGATACAAAAACTACTTATTTAACACAAAAACTTCGTTTTTAATGAGCACT
Organism: Artemia sinica; assembly: GCA_027921565.1. Taxonomy (NCBI): domain Eukaryota; kingdom Metazoa; phylum Arthropoda; class Branchiopoda; order Anostraca; family Artemiidae; genus Artemia; species Artemia sinica. Next base: position 688,650 of record CM051267.1, on the reverse strand, counting down.
AAGTAAAGAAAAACCACACGGAATCAGGCAACTGAGTCTGTCAAACCCCTTAAAGCTCTTTTAAAAGATACAAAAACTACTTATTTAACACAAAAATTTCGTTTTTAATGGGCATCAAGTAAAGAAAAACCACATGGAATCAGGCAACCGAATCTCTCAAACCCCTTAAAGCTCTTTTAACAGATACAAGAACTACTTATTTAACACAAAAACTTCGTTTTTAATGAGCACTAAGTAGAGAAAAACCACACGGAATCAAGCAACTGAGTCTCTCAAACCCCTTAAAGCTATTTTAAAAGATACAAAAACTACTTATTTAACACAAAAACTTCGTTTTTAATGAGCACTAAGTAAAGAAAACCACACGGAATCAGGCAACTGAGTCTGTCAAACTCCTTAAAGCTCTTTTAAAAGATACAAAAACTACTTATTTAACACAAAAATTTCGTTTTTAATGGGCATCAAGTAAAGAAAAACCACATGGAATCGGGCAACCGAGTCTCTCAAACCCCTTAAAGCTCTTTTAACAGATACAGGAACTACTTATTTAACACAAAAACATCGTTTTTAATGAGCACTAAGTAAAGAAAAAACCACACGGAATCAGGCAACTGAGTCTGTCAAACCCCTTAAAGCTCTTTTAAAAGATACAAAAACTACTTATTTAACACATAAATTTCGTTTTTAATGGGCATCAAGTAAAGAAAAACCACATGGAATCAGGCAACCGAGTCTCTCAAACCCCTTAAAGCTCTTTTAACAGATACAAGAACTACTTATTTAACACAAAAACTTCGTTTTTAATGAGCACTAAGTAGAGAAAAACCACACGGAATCAAGCAACTGAGTCTCTCAAACCCCTTAAAGCTATTTTAAAAGATACAAAAACTACTTATTTAACACAAAAACTTCGTTTTTAATGAGCACTAAGTAAAGAAAAACCACACGGAATCAGGCAACTGAGTCTGTCAAACCCCTTAAAGCTCTTTTAAAAGATACAAAAACTACTTATTTAACACAAAAATTTCGTTTTTAATGGGCATCAAGTAAAGAAAAACCACATGGAATCAGGCAACCGAGTCTCTCAAACCCCTTAAAGCTCTTTTAACAGATACAAGAACTACTTATTTAACACAAAAACTTCGTTTTTAATGAGCACTAAGTAGAGAAAAACCACACGGAATCAAGCAACTGAGTCTCTCAAACCCCTTAAAGCTATTTTAAAAGATACAAAAACTACTTATTTAACACAAAAATTTCGTTTTTAATGGGCAACAAGTAAAGAAAAACCACATGGAATCAGGCAACCGAGTCTCTCAAACCCCTTAAAGCTCTTTTAACAGATACAAGAACTACTTATTTAACACAAAAACTTCGTTTTTAATGAGCACTAAGTAGAGAAAAACCACACGGAATCAAGCAACTGAGTCTCTCAAACCCCTTAAAGCTATTTTAAAAGATACAAAAACTACTTATTTAACACAAAAACTTCGTTTTTAATGAGCACTAAGTAAAGAAAAACCACACGGAATCAGGCAACTGAGTCTGTCAAACCCCTTAAAGCTCTTTTAAAAGATACAAAAACTACTTATTTAACACAAAAATTTCGTTTTTAATGGGCATCAAGTAAAGAAAAACGACATGGAATCAGGCAACCGAGTCTCTCAAACCCCTTAAAGCTCTTTTAACAGATACAAGAACTACTTATTTAACACAAAAACTTCGTTTTTAATGAGCACTAAGTAGAGAAAAACCACACGGAATCAAGCAACTGAGTCTCTCAAACCCCTTAAAGCTATTTTAAAAGATACAAAAACTACTTATTTAACACAAAAACTTCGTTTTTAATGAGCACTAAGTAAAGAAAAACCACACGGAATCAGGCAACTGAGTCTGTCAAACCCCTTAAAGCTCTTTTAAAAGATACAAAAACTACTTATTTAACACAAAAATTTCGTTTTTAATGGGCATCAAGTAAAGAAAAACCACACGGAATCAGACAACGGAGTCTCTCAAACCCCGTAAAGCTCTTTTAAAAGATACAAGAACTACTTATTTAACACAAAAATTTCGTTTTTAATGAGCACTAAGTAAAGAAAAACCAAACGGAATCAGGCAACAGAGTGTCTCAAACCCCGTAAAGCTCTTTTAAAAGATACAAGAACTACTTATTTAACACAAAAATTGTGTTTTTAATGGGTACCAAGTAAAGAAAAACCACACGGAAAAGCCCTTATAATAGCATAGGAAGGAACATAAGCTCCTGGAATAGCATAGGAAGGGGACATAAACTCTTATAATAGCATGGGAGGGGACATAAGCCCTTAAAATAGCATGGGAATTCCTATACACGCAAGCAAATAACATGGGAATTCCTATACATGCAAGTATACAAATAAACTACCTCCTTCTTCGGGGGAAAGCGGTCAGCCCCAACTAGACTTATCAAGGGAAAAGCTGTATTCTGACATCAGTTATTTCACGAATCCATAAGTAGTAGATGATAATATTTTCTTCCCAGTCACAGAAATAAGCAAAGATAAAAGAAATCTAAAAATCTGTAATGTTTCATATTATATCATGGAAAAGATATAACCACAGTACGGATTTTTTCATGCAGTAATGTCAGTAATGTCATTGTATTTGAACATTTAATGAAATAAGATAAAGAAAATAATAATTCACCTGTTAAAAGGAAATAAACATGTCATTAAGAATAGTTTAACATATAATTACACATATATTTAACATACAATTAACTTATAATTAAAACATATAATAACATACAACATATAATTGAATATATAATTAAATAATTTCAATAAGGACATATAAATAAAGAAAATACTAATTTACATGGGAAAAAGAAATGAAAGCCAATCTTACAGGGGATCAAGATGAGTCAAATGGTAGAAGGAATTTTTGCCCGAGAGAATACAATTCTGGGTGAAAAAGAAAAAAAGTTCTTTTTAGCTAAAACACTATTCTTGAGGTTTTGTTTCGTGCATGGGGCTAAATACAGAATAGAATAAAAAAATAAAAGTCTCTTCGGAGATAATTTACATAAAAATACCACCCTTTTTGAAGTGGAGGGATCCTGATTAACGATGATGCTATGGTGGTTTTAGCATTTGAATTCAAAATTTGAAGAAAAATGACAAATAAAGGAGAGCTGAATAGATTATGGAAGAGATATGCCCTGTGTGAAGGAAGGTAGGTTTTTTTTCTGCTTTGCTGAATAGTTTTGAAAAAGTCAGATAATACAACTCCAACTGTTGCCGATGGTCTCTCCTATGAAAACTGTATTCTACACAATCTTTTCAAACAAATTAATGTATTTATTAATGGGATATTGGTGAGCACTAGCAATAATTTATCCAACTATGCAAGCTACATACAATTTATGATGATGACACCAAAGGCATACAAGGAGTTGAGAGGACAGTCATTGGGCTACGAATATCGATCAGGTGTTGATACTGACGGCGAGTTGACTACTGCAGTGACCCAGGAGTATCATCTGGTTGGAAAATTAAATCATGAAATATTCAATATATCCCAATGGTTACTCCTGGAATAGCATAGGAAGGGGACATAAACTCTTATAATAGCATGGGAGGGGACATAAGCCCTTAAAATAGCATGGGAATTCCTATACATGCAAGCAAATAACAAGGGAATTCCTATACACGCAAGCAAATAACATGGGAATTCCTATACACGCAAGCAAATAACATGGGAATTCCTATACATGCAAGCAAATAACAAGGGAATTCCTATACACGCAAGCAAATAACATGGGAATTCCTATACACGCAAGCAAATAACATAGGAATTCCTATACATGCAAGTAAATAACATGGGAATTCCTATACACGCAAGCAAATAACATGGGAATTCCTATACATGCAAGCAAATAACATGGGAATTCCTATACATGCAAGCAAATAACATGGGAATTCCTATACATGCAAGCAAATAACAAGGGAATTCCTATACACGCAAGCAAATAACATGGGAATTCCTATACACGCAAGCAAATAACATAGGAATTCCTATACATGCAAGTAAATAACATGGGAATTCCTATACACGCAAGCAAATAACATAGTCACTCTCTTTGAAAAACCAAACCAGACTATACCCATCAAACCAGACTATACCCATCAAACCAGACTATATCCACCAAACCAGACTATACCCATCAAACCAGACTATACCCATCAAACCAGACTATATCCACCAAACCAGACTGTACCCACCAAACCAGATTATACCCACCAGAAACCTGTTTGGTACAGGGGTGCAAGCATATTCCATATGTACTTACTACTGATATAAAGGCTATTTTTATTGTTTCCCAAGGGGTTGCCCTAGCTTTAGTCCAAAATGCAAGGAAACAACTAAATTGCAGAAAAACATTCGCAATACTAGTGATTACAGATATTCCTCATGTATGTTTTATCGGCAAGAAATTAAGGTTATTTCTGTTGTTTACCAAGGGATTCCACGTTCAAACTACATATAATTTATTAATAATGTTTAATTTTTTTAATAAAGTTGGGTTTTAGTTTTTAGAAATAAGAACATCCACGTTTAAAATACATCCGTTTTTATTAATAATATTTGATTTTTTAATAAAGTAGGGTTTTAATTTTCTAAAATAAGAACATCCACATTTAAAATACATCTGATTTTATTAATAATATTTTTTTAATAAAGCTGTGTTTAGTCTTCCGAAATAAGAATATCCACGTTTAAAATACAGCTGATTTTATTAATACTATTTGATTTTTTTTTTTAATTAAGTTGGGTTTTAGTTTTCAGAAACAAGAATATGAACGTGTAAAATACATCTGATTTTATTAATAATATTTGATTTTTTTTTAATAAAGTTGGGTTTTAGTTTTCAGAAATAAGAACACCCAGGTTGAAAATACATATGATTTTCAGTCTAGACGGTCAATCACCATCGTTAACCACTTGAGTCATTCAAACTTTCTATCAATCACCGTCAACTCTTGAGTCAAGTGTCAATGAGGTTCCTAGACGGTCAATTATGCTGGAATCAATCAATTGACGGAAACTTTTGATCAAGGTGATTGACCGTCTCGGGCCTTATTAAGGTGGTTTATTTTGTGAGCAACGAGAAGCTGCAACATTTCACCAAGCAGTCTCATTTTTCTACCCAAGCAGCTGAGCGTATCTTATGATTGTTTGGACACCTACTATGAATGCCCCTGAACTTACCCGTAAAGACGATCATTGCTTTTGACCCTTGGAAAGCCGGTTGGAAGAGACCCCACGACTGAAAGAAAAAACGATGGCCCGACAACCTGTCCTAGTTCCTGGCCATGGCCAAGGTCAGATGAAGCGAATCACAAACGCTCGCACTGGAACGAAGCAGAGGGATGAGGCAGTGGTAACTCTCTACGCCAAGCAGTGCCCGACGGGAGACTTAAGTCAAGTCAGATAATTTATAAGAGTGGCTTACATCCAATGAATTTGACTAGATGTAAACTGCCGAGGAATTATAATAACAGTCAGAGAACGGAGTTCCTTAGACGAGAACGTCAAGATTAAGGTTTCTGAAACTAAATAAAGTTTAATTCTTTTATGTATTAAATCAATTTTCATCCATATGGGATAAGCTATTAAAATTTATTCATTTTATTTCATAAAAAGAGCTTCAATTATATAGCATTAGTTTTATCTACCGAAAATATTATTTGACCTAGATATCTCATTGCCTATGTCAAGAATTTGGTTTAGAGTTCAAAGTCCAAATTTCTCATGCTATACTTTACTGTTTCCAATTATATTACGTTATTAATATTTAGTGTTAAATATTTTGCGTGGATAATCATAGGAAGCGCAATAGCGCTTCCTAAGTAAGAAACGATGTTGGCACAATGTATTTTTTGTGGTTTTAGACCAGGCCACTCCACATAGAAGAAAATGTCCTGGGAACTTCAAAAAGGGCTCACTCGATTGAAAATTGAGAGGGATAGTGCTCTTTTTAATAGTCAAAAGTTATTAAAAGGCAAATACCCCAGGCCCATCATGTCCCCAGACACTTGGATCAAAATTGTGGGATAGCCATTTTGTTTAGCGTAGTTGAAAGGTTTGCAAATTTTGTGTTTGATATTGATCCCCCCCCCCAACCCTTAGGGCAATGTTTGTAAGTTATGCCCTGGGGTACATAAGGTTTTGATAAAAAATGTGGTCACATAAACTTCGGAGTGGGCTCATTAGATCCGTGATTAGAAGCTTTAGTCCCCTTTTCAAAAGTCAAAGTGAAGGGAAGGCAGCTGCCCCCCCCCCCCATGCAGCCGTTGTATTTTCCCCAAGTGTATCTAATAAAATTTTGAAATAGCTTAATATTCAAAATAGTCCAAATATCCTATAACAGGGTTTATGGGGTCTTACCCCAAGAGCCTGGGGACAAGGGTTGTAAGTTACGCCCCAGGGGCATTTAAGATTTGTATGGAGAGGATGGTTGTATAAACTTTAGAGGATGCTCATTTGGTTGACAATTGGAAGTTCTAGTTCCATTCCAAGAGTCAAAAGTGATGGAGGGCAACTTGGCCCCCCCCCCCTCGACTAAGCCTCTTTTCACCAAACGCACCCGATTGAAATTGTGAGACAGTAGTTTTTTTTTCAAAATAGTCCAGAGAACATATAACAATGCCTCTATGGTTGACACAACCACCCGATGCCCTGTGGATGTGGCTATAATTTGTGCCCTAGGGGTAAGATAAGGTTTTTTATTAAACAAGTGTTCATATGAACTTCAGATGGGGCTCATTTGACTTAAAATCGGAAGCTATAGTGCCCTTTTTAAGAGTCAAAAGTGGTTTGAGAGCGACCAGTCTCCACCCCATGCCCATCATTTAACTAAACTTGACCATTTAACCAATTTTGAATATCTTTAAAACTTGAATATTTTCAAAACGGTCCTAGCGTCATTATTTCATGGAAGTTCAACCATGACTCAAGAAAATCAACAAGGTTGAACTTTCCTGAAGTAACATTACTAGGACTGTCTTGAAAATATTTTAGTTTTAAAGGTTGTATTTTGATCTGAGATCTTTTGCATTCTTTTTTTCATTTGTTTTGCTGAGACGACCCTTCGAAATAAGGTCGAAATATTCATCTAAAGTTGCTTTCATCTAAAGTCTCATATAAAAAATTTTCTATTGTTCTACTTGTTGTTCATAACAGAAATTCTGAAAGTCGTTTTATTCAAAATAGTCCAAAGATTATATAACAAGGCTTTTGGGGTTAATGCAAACCACTTGAGCCTGGGCGACGGTTGTAAGTAATGCCCCTGGGGCAATTATGGTTTTTATGGTAGGGATGGATTAATAAACTTTAGAGATGGCTAGTTTTGTGGAAATTGGAAGCTCTAGTTCGCTGTTAACAGTAAAAGTGATGAAGGTCAACTACGCCCTCCCCAACTACCTCCTTCTTCGGGGGAAAGGAGTCAGCCCTTCTAGAGTTATCCAGGTTTATAATAGAAATGTTGTACTTTTTTCAATTTTCCTTTTGTTCTACTTGTTGTTTATAATAGATATCTTGAGAGTCCTTTTAATGAAAATAGTCCAAAGATCATATAACAAGGCTTTTTAGGTTAATATAAACCACTTGAATCGGGTAAGGGTTGTAAATTATGACCCTTGGACAAGCATGGTTTTTATGGAAAGGACAGATGTATAAACTTTATAGGAGGCTAATTTCGTGGAAATTGGAAGTTCTAGGTCTATCTTAACAGTAAAAGTAATGGATGTCAACTAGGCCCTCCCAAACTACCTCCTTCTTCGGGGGAAAGCGGTCAGCCCCAACTAGACTTATCAAGGGAAAAGCTGTATTCTGACATCAGTTATTTCACGAATCCATAAGTAGTAGATGATAATATTTTCTTCCCAGTCACAGAAATAAGCAAAGATAAAAGAAATCTAAAAATCTGTAATGTTTCATATTATATCATGGAAAAGATATAACCACAGTACGGATTTTTTCATGCAGTAATGTCAGTAATGTCATTGTATTTGAACATTTAATGAAATAAGATAAAGAAAATAATAATTCACCTGTTAAAAGGATATAAACATGTCATTAAGAATAGTTTAACATATAATTACACATATATTTAACATACAATTAACTTATAATTAAAACATATAATAACATACAACATATAATTGAATATATAATTAAATAATATCAATAAGGACATATAAATAAAGAAAATACTAATTTACATGGGAAAAAGAAGTGAAAGCCAATCTTACAGGGGATCAAGATGAGTCAAATGGTAGAAGAAATTTTTGCCCGAGAGAATACAATTCTGGGTGAAAAAGAAAAAAAGTTCTTTTTAGCTAAAACACTATTCTTGAGGTTTTGTTTCGTGCATGGGGCTAAATATAGAATAGAATAAAAAAATAAAAGTCTCTTCGGAGATAATTTACATAAAAAATACCACCCTTTTTGAAGTGGAGAGATCCTGATTAACGATGATGCTATGGTGGTTTTAGCATTTGAATTCAAAATTTGAAGAAAAATGACAAATAAAGGAGAGCTGAATAGATTATGGAAGAGATATGCCCTGCGTGAAGGAAGGTAGGTTTTTTTTCTGCTTTGCTGAATAGTTTTATGCATAAGGCAGGGCTCTAAGGGTACCCAACTGCAATAGCCAAGTGTATAAAGAAGAAGACTTTGCCCATTCTTGGGCAAAAATCAAGTTATCATTAATTGAAAAAAACAAAATGAAAGGTGAGTGGATTGTAGAAGGGATGTGCCCCACTCTGAGGCGCAAATTTGCTATGAGTTATAGCTAATTTAACAAAAATCGAGTTGAAAAAAAAGATATGGAGGATAGGGACGAGGTTTATTTGGAGGGTGAAATCTTCATACAAATTAAAGAAGTAAAAGGATCTTTTTTATTATTTGGGATGGAACCGTAAGCGTTGTCCGTAAGAACTTGTTATGTGGTAAAATCAAAACTTATCTCAACCAGCTCGAAGATTAATCTTGCCCAATTCTTACAAAGCGGGATCTGATCAATTTGTTACAACTCACATGGTTATTGGGCAAATCATGTTTCAATATGCACACCCCAGGTGTGTTTATTGCAGAGGAGACTTGATTCAACTCAGTCGAAGTGCAATTATCTGCCTTGGAAATAGCAAATGAAGTAGAAAGTAGCACTTTCCTTATGGCTTTGGTAGAAGTATGGTTTAACTATGGCTCTCAAAGCAGTATGCTGAAAGTATAGGTCTGTTAATCGACGTAATACAGATGTAAAGGCGCCTTACTACTGTTGAGCACTAAAGACAGAAAATCCAATAAGCTGAATTTAGTTGCTGTCAGTTTTAAAATGTCATTCCAAGCAGTAGCACCCATTCATGAAAATATAGTTGGGGCAAGGATGTTTTGGTTTTTTATTTTATGAGAATGCAAAAACTGTATTTATAAAATGATGGATCTAAAAAAAAATATATAGTTTCCGAAATATAGGAAGCGTAGTTGTGAGTCAACTCTTAAACATTGTAAGTCAAATTTAAGTATAAAAACGTTTGCACTGTGTAGTTAATTTAATAAAAATCGAGTTGAAAAAAAAATAAAAAAAAGATATGGAGGATAGGGACGAGGTTGATTTGGAGGGTGAAATCTTTATACAAATGAAAGGTAAGTCAAATTTAAGTAAAAAAAAACGTGTGTCCCGTGTTTTCTCCCATTTACATGTCTCTCTAATGCTTTGCAAGCAAAGTGGTTTATGAAAATAATGATCCCATCGGTAATTGTCGTATACACTACTGCGTCCTTTAAAACACTTGCATGATTATCTTGGCGCTGAATAAGCAAACAATGCTGTCAATTTTAGAAAGCTTAGTATTCCTCGGCTATCAAATTAGCAAACTGCTGCCCTGACTTTAGAAACCTATAGGCCCAACCCGGGCACCGAGGCACCGAATTTTTGTTTTATCGGGTTTCGGCAATTTATGATAAAAGCTGTGGGGATTTTGGCTATACATGGTCTCTCACAGTAGGAATATGAGGGGATTCTAGCTAAAATGTTTTCTCATCTAATTAATCAAATAATGCGTTCTTGAAAGTATTTGATAGTCACGGGAATGTTCAAGCCAAGAACCAGTTTCAAATTATAACCTATCCAAGGTTTAACAGGACTGTAAAGGCATTTCTAGCTGATAGAGAATAATACTATAAGATATGACAGTTACAAAAATGTTCAGTAATAGCTTTCTATTCAAGGAGAAAAGTCCACAAATAGTGAAAAATTAGCATCTTTTAGCAAGAGCTATACATGATGTTAAGTCTCCAATGGTAGAGCTTTACCTAAAATTAATTGTTCATGTTTAGCTAATATGTCACCCAAACATTCCGAACTACTTGCCATTATCCATAACATGAATGTAGGTATGATAAAGGAATTTAGAATGTAAACAATTTGTCGAATATCCATGGTACCGGACCAGTCCAGCTGCAACTTGGTAACATAGCGTACAAAGAATATGAAATGCAGTGTTGTGTTTGCCACTTGAAGAAATGTGAAAAATTCATTGCTTTTTACAGACAAATTGTCTTGGACATTTTGTCTATGACAAAAGACCGTTTTTTTTAAAACTATCTGCGACGTCTGAAGCAACCAAATTTGATGAGCTGTTTACAAATTAGAACATACATAAGTTGTACTAAGTAGGATAAATGCATGAAAAGCAGTATAAACGTTTCAAGTATCATTTGTAAAATAAAATATTTATCTGTATAAGTCAAGTAGATGTTGATTGATGAGTAGATTGTAAGAATCAGATTACCAGCTACATCATATACCTTCATCTTTCTGCTCTTACTTAAAATTCTACCCCAAGCATTATTGCTTCTTCGGAATACAAACAAAGCAAAAATTACACTTGTTGCAATAAATGTGGTTATAATGGTATACTTTAACAACCTTAAAGCATCGGTGACATATAAGACATAAATTTTTTTGGCCTAATAGAAAAAACAAAGACAAATTCTTGGACTTGCAAACACCAAACCGGTAATGCAAACAAATAGATTCAGACATACAAACAGAGAAAGACAGGCACTTTAGAGATACAAACCAACAAAGACAAATTCTTGAACTTGCAAACATCAAACCAGAGATGCAAACAAATACGAATTCTCAAATTTATTTATTTTTCAATCCTAACAATCTCACTGCCGACTCTAGACTAACCACGATTCGTTCTACTTCCATAATATTAGATAACCTAAAAAAAATCTAACAAATAGAAAGGGAACATTTTCGATTTCGAAACAATTTTATTGTGTTTCTATAATTACATCAATAATATATATTACACATATACAATTACCGATATAACGTATTGTCCTCTATATACTTCACTATTGCATTTAAAGCACTTTGAAGTCTATTCACATGTGCTATATCAACTTTTGCAGCGAAGCATAATTGGTCCTCCAATTTAAATTTACTGAAAGATAACACATATCTTGCATATACTTCATCCCATTTAAGACAAAGTCGTGATCCTCTCGTGATTTCCAACTCAATGCTTGGTGCTCTTGTATCATTGCTGCTGCTACCAACTCCACTATCAACTTCTAATAGTGTAAAAATTCCACTCAGTATTGCAAATATATCTCAATGAATAAATATAGAAGTATAGTCAAACTGCTCTCTTCTCGAATTCTATTCTCACACTAATATCAACTATACTAAAAATTCTTCCTTATATTAGTTGTGCTTGCTAAGACCTCTTGGAGCTATTGTGCGAATCCAGTGTTGAAATTCCCAGAAGTCTGGTGATGTCACCATGTTAGCCCAGTATTTCTAACTGGTGATTGGCCAAGAAAGAGGCACGTGATCTTATACCGGTTTGTATTCACTGAGCGTGTTGCGTCGACCCTCAAAGTAGGTCTGTGATCTTGTTCGTCCTGTATGTAAATAAGCATTTCTACTAAAATCTATCAAGCACACAACAAACAGAAATTAAAATAAACAACAGAGTGAAACTCAAAACGAGCAGAAATTAATATGAGCAGGGTTCTAAGCCCCTGTGCTTTCTAAAAGCCAGAATATAATTTGTACTTTACTGAAAAAAATTCAAATGAATTTACTGAAAAAGAGGTGTATTGTCAGTTTAATATATGCTGATATTTATTCCTTAAAATCTTAATTAATTTTTGATTTCTTAAAGTTATAAATATGAAAAAATTTAAAAGAATTATTTCAGTAAAGCACAAATTATATTCTGGCTTTTAGAAGGCATAGGGGCTTATGAACTTACTCATATTAATTTCTGCTCATTTTGAGTTTGACTCTTTTATTTTCTTTGATTTCTGTTTGTGTTTCTCTTCTCTCGCAGTGGGAATATGAGGGGATTCTAGCTACAATGTTTTCTTATCTAATTAATCAAATATTGTTTTCTTGAAAGTATTTTATAGTCGCGGGAACGTTCAAGCCAAGAACCAGTTTCAAATTACAACCTATTCAAGGTTTGAAATGTCTGTAAAGGCATTTCTAGCTGATAGAGAATAATACTATAAGATATGACAGTTACAAAAATATTCAGTAATAACTTTCTGTTCAAAGAGAAAAATCCACAAATAGTGAAATATGAACACGTTTTAGTAAAAGTTATGCATGATGTTAAGTCTCCAATGGTCGAGCAGCTTCCTAAAATTAATTGTTCATGTTTAGCTAATATGTCACCCAAGCATTCCGAACTACTTGCCATTATCCATAACATGAATGCAGGTGTGATAAAGGAATTTAGAACGTAAACAATTTGTCGAATATCCATGGTCACCGGACCAGTCCATCTGCAACTTGGTAACATAGCGTACGAAGAATATGAAATGCAGTGTTGTGTTTGCCACTTGAAGAAATATGAAAAATTCATTGCATTTTACAGATAAATTCACGTCTTGGACAATTTGTCTATGACAATAGACCGCTTTCTTTAAGACTATCTGCGACGTCTGAAGCAACCAAATTTGGTTTTTTTGTTTTGCCAGTCAGCTGTTTACAAATTAGAACATACATAGGTGATACTAAGCAGGATAGATGCATGAAAAGCATTATAAACGTTTCAAGTATCATTTGTAAAAGAAAATATTTCTCTGTATAAGTTAAGTAGATGTTAATTGATGAGGAGATTGTAAGTATCAGATTACCAGCTATATCATATCCCTTTATCTTTCTGCTTTACATAAAGTTCTACCCCAAGAATCATTGCTTCTTCGGATTACAAACAAAGCAAAAATTACACTTGTTGCAATATACGTGGTTATAATGGTATACCTTAACAACCTTAAAGCATCGGTGACATATAAGACATAAAAGTTTTTGGCCTAATAGAAAAAACAGGGACAATACAATTAAAATAGACCCAACGAATAAATCTTATAAATCCACGTGATTTCTCTCACTAACAGGTAAAACACGAATATTTTAAGTAAAAATAATGAAAGTAGTTTTGCCATTAGGTTCAAGTACTGCTTTTTCACTAAGGAAAGAGTCCACAGAAAGAAACATTTATTTCAAGGAATTTGCCAGATTTAAATGGAAATTATAGGTCCTCGCTTCGGAAAGCCAACTTATTGTAATCAGCCTTGGCAATATGAGGCAATATACAATTTAGTTCTGAAAAATTAGCGTTTCCAAAGAAATTAAAACTAAAATAGTCAAAGATTTAACACTAAACTGTTAAAAATTCAACTTTTGTTTTGCCAAAATCTACTGAAAATAAGATTTCGCAGTTCACTATGAAAAAAATTTCACTATATAAAAAATTTATAAAAAATTTTCACTATACAAAATTTTTATTGAATTTTTATATAAAATTTTTCACTGTATAAAAAATTTAAACGCAATTGTCTAGCCAATTAGAGGCGATTTTTGCATGGAAATGTTTATCTTTATTCAAAAAAGCTTGTCTCCAGCAACAATATTGTTTATATTAGAAAATTGACTTGAGCAGGATTTATCCAAAAGGTCGTTTCTCCCTTAGACTTATGTTGTAGATTTGGAGCTGACTCACTTTGAACATTTATTCAGCTCAGGTAGCTCAAAAGAAATTTCAGTCTTTTTTACCAAATTTGAAACCTACCCCCTTAATAAAAAATATCCAAAGGTTTAAATATAAATTTTTATATTTATCTACTTTATTATTATGCTTAGAATAGTTTTGATATTATTATTACTTATTTTATTTTCGTCTCTTTTTTCAAGGGGTATGGGCAGAGGAAGGGCAGTATTAAATTTATTATTTTTTGATGGCGGTTCGGGATGGAAATTCGAGAAGAGAGGAGACCACGCTGTGTTTAGTGTAAGCATTATCTAAGGGCCCAAACATGTATCTATACACAAAGAACTGTGTGAAGTGTATTTTTTATATTTTTGTTTTGAAATTAAAATCCATATTAAACTTGAAATATCTGAATATATATATATATATATATATATATATATATATATATATATATATATATATATATATATATATATATATATATATATATATATATATATATATATATATATATATATATATATATATATATATATATATATATATATATATATATATATATATATTGGTGAGGGGGTAACACATTTTAAGATATATATTATATTGCTTTTTCTTTAAACTTAAATCCCTTCTTTCTCAAATTGAAATTTCAACTTTCAAAGTATTTTTACTGCATCTTGAGGGCCTAAACGAAAAAAACAAAAACAAAACAAAAACAACATCCCGTGTCAGAACCAATAGGAACAAAGCCTGAAAAAATTTTTTCTGTTCTCAATTTAAAATTTATGTTGTGTAACATAACGTATTTTGATTTACCAGAGATGTATTCTGAAATTATATTTAATGGCTAGTTATTTTTGTCTTCACTTGATTTGTAATCAAGGTTATTTCTTTACGGGAGGAGTTACACTCTTGCTTTGTACAACAAATCTGAAAACAGAAGAATTATCTAAGGCCAAAGGTGCAGTTAAGACGCAAAAATTGCTTTTATTGCCAGTTGTTGCTTCGCGTATCCCTTTTTTTTGTTAATAAGCTATGCTTCACGATAGCTTTATTATCACGTTCACCTTATTATTTATATAATAAAGTGATTATTTTTATAATAAAAAATCGTAAAAGGCTCAAACTGTGGTAAAGTTTAGGCCTTTCAACACAATTATGAAGGCCTATCAGCTACTACACTAAAGCTAATGCGATGAAGCTTTTAACACTTTGTGGGCATAATAACCGTTTCCTTGTTTAAATTAAAATTTAATTTTAAGAAGTGTTTATATAGGAAATAATTCCACACAGAAAAATTCATTATATAAAGTAATTTGTTAATTGTCATCATTTGTAAATTGAGTTGGGAAGGCCTATTTGCTTTACGAATTGAAGAAACTTTTACTGATTGGTCAAACAACTGGTAAAATAATAAAGAATGAAAAAGACAGAGAAATAGGAACGAAACTGGTAAATTTAATAAAAAAAAGATAAGGAAATAGGAACAAAACATAAACACCTGTTTTTGTACACATTATATTCTTTTCACGTGAAATATTTCCATAGTCCACAAATTATGCAAGAAACCGTAAAACATATTTTAATTGCAGAGCCTTGGATCAAGGGCTTTTACTCCAAAAGATTATCATTTTCCCCCGTGACCTTTTCTTTCCCTTTAAATTTTAAGTCAAACTGAAATCTGATTCTGTGAAATATAGAAGCAAACGAATCTACGACAAAAGATAAAAAAAGTAAAAAAAAAAATTATAAAGTTAATATAGGCTGAGATTGTCTTACATGATGTCGTGTATAAAATAAATAAGTTGTCGAGTTTCCAACACATCATTTATTTATATAATAGAATATCTCTTTGAAGGCCCAAAAAACGAAAATTTGCAATTGCAGTTACAATAAATGGTGATTCTTTGGAACCAACACCTGAACTATTAAACCTGATAAGATGTGAAAATCGACAACCTGGACCATCAATTGTGACAACACCAATACGAACAGCTAAAGCAAAGGCCATTGCTATATAGTCTGAAGTAACCAAAATACAAAAACGAGTAAAAAATCAAAATGATGAGCAACAACACGGGTGGTTATAAGATATGCAAAGACGGCAATTAGAGCGAGTCAGAAATGAAATTGAAGAGCAGAAGAGCAGAACGCGGTTAGAAGAAAAGTGGTGATGTGTCAAAAATGAAAATGAAGAGCAAATACACACGGGGTTAGAAGAACATTTTTTGCGTGTCAAAAATGAGAATGAAGAGCCAAGACACACGCGATTAGAAGACATGTGACACCGAGCATGTGAGCATGTCAAAAATGAAAATGAAGAGCAAAGACACACGCGATTAGAAGAAATGTGACACCGAGCATGTGAGCGAGTCAATGAAAATCAACCTGGACAGCGAGAATCAAAACGATTGAAAATGATAGTGATGATGATTGGGTCTTGGATTTTGACATAGATAAGGTCATCAATGCCTACTGTACCTGTGTTAAGATAGCAAAGTTTCGGCGATACGTATTTCATAATGACGACAGACAAGCCGAGGTAAAACGAACCAAACAAATTGAAAATGATAGCGATGATGATTGAGTTTTGAATTTTGTCATGCATAAGGTCATCAATGCCTAGCATAACTTTGAAAATAAAAAACCTGGATCAGATAAATCGTTGGAAGAAAAAGAAATTTTTGTCCTACCACCTGAACAATGAAACGAAACAAAGTGTCGACG